>OX359276.1:43895952-45095952 GCA_947179155.2 Hedera helix | reverse complement strand
AAGCATTGAAGCACTAGTATTTAACTCATCTAGCAGTGAAAATTCTGATTTTAACCCATGTAATTATTCTAATAAAAATACCATGCATGCATCCAAACAGTACAAGAGATACAACATTTATGATATTTACTTACTAGCAGAACAAAGCAAAAGTACAGAGAATAAAAATGAGGAAAAATAATTTGTTCCAGCCTCTCATACAGACTTGCACGTTAAAACAACACGTGAAAGAACAAATGCGTGTTAACAGTTTGTATCAATTCACCTTTTGTCAACCTTTCATTTAACTGAAGTATTATAAATGAACAACAAAAAAATTATAGTAAGTAATAATAAACATTTGTAAAAAGAAAATAAATAAGGGAACTTGAAGATATAAATCCTATTTATACATATTCCTCTAAATTAGAAATGTAAATTAAGTATAGTGTTTTTACTCAAATGGTGTTTGATTGTGTTTAGATGCAAAAGATTTTGTAAGATGTGAAAATTTTGTCAAATACTCTCACTAATGGTGAGGGTTGCAAGTTGCAAGTCGAATGAAACGGATTTTTTCTAGATTAAGCTTTTCATAAGTAAGTGCGTGATATGTGCAGAACTGTTTAATCGTTGGATGATCTACGAACCCTGGGTGTAATCAAATGAGCGTAAATTGTTGTAAATTTTTATTTGCATTTTAGTATGCCATGTATTCAAAGGTTTTTACTTGTCATTGATATTATTGGTTAAGTAATTCTACCTGTTAATGATGCTATTGTTTGAGCTTAAGTTTTATTACTATCTCAGACGTATGAAAGGAAGAAAGAACAAAAAAAATCATACGCCGCATAATTGTTAATTACATAATCTTTTCTTATTAATGCACTGGATTTGATTCATCAACTTTATGTCGTAAACGAGTTCAGTTGTTCTCAAACTTGACTTTAAATATTCTATTGGTTAAACTCATGTCTATTTAGCGAGTTGAGTTTGAATTAACTCATTTGTTTGTTTTTTTGTAAGCAAATCGAGCTCGAATTTTGCTTTTTTAACTCGAGCTCGAATTGTTTGGACTTGATTATGTTTGATGTTAAATATATTATGTGGTGAGAAAATTTTGATTTATAAGCACCTTCGCTAATGGTAAAGATTATAAGTTGTAACATATCAGGGCGAATTTTGTAGGTCAACTTTTTCATAAATATGTGCGTGATGCGTGTAGAAATGTTTAATTGTTAAATGACTTACAAATCCTAAACGCATCGATTGGTTGAATTAACTTAGATATATTATGTGATGTGAATTCTAGTTATACGTATTTCCCTAAACTAAAAATGTAAATCAATCATGCACAACAAGAAAAAACCTTAATTTCAACGAAATATTCCGTTGGAAATAGTCCTATTCCATCAGAATAAGACTATTTTTGACGGAATATTGAGTCGGAAGTTCGGTCGATTATAAGCTGGTCGGGAATAAGTCGGTCGGAGAGTTGGTCAAATATATATTTTACCAAAAGAATTATTTTTGACGACCATTTTGTTAGATAACTCCTCGAATCCTATTATGAGAAGGAATCTTATTTACGGCATGAATTTATTTTACTAGTAATCTTATTTGTAGTAGATATATTTATTATATGAGAATATCCTAATTAAATTAGGAAAATGGAGTTATATGTACTCTACAAATAGAATCTTGTGTTTAGGGAGAGAATATACAAACAAGAGGTAGTAACATATAGTAACATGATAGAGAATTGAGAGAGTGTGTAATTGGGTATTGGGTTAGTGAGTGAGGGATGATTTTTTCAGTTTTTATTCTATGAAAAAAGTTGTACTTTGGAGATTAATAAATTGAAGTTGGTTTTGTGGATTAGGTCATTGAGACCAAACCGTGTTAAATATTGTGTTGTTTATTTTGCGTAATTTAATTCCCAACAAGTGGTATCAATAACTAAGTTCATTGCATTTGAGGTAGAGGGAATTAATTCGCGTAACACGATAGCGACGAATTTGGATAAATTTGAGTTTCCAATATTCGATGGAAAAATAAATTTCACATTGTGGCATAGTATTATGCAAGATCTTTTGGGGTTTCAAGGATTTGATCAAACTTTGGAGGAGAAAAAACCATACGGGATTAAAGAAGCAAATTGGCAAATAATTTGCAAGAAGGCGGCAAGTACAATACGTTCGTCGTTAGCACCTGAGATAAAGTATGATGTGTTGAAAGAGATTGATCTAAAAAAGTTGTAAAAAAAACTCGAGAAAAGTTATGCTTTGAAGTTGCTAACCAACATATTGTACTTTAAGATAGAATTGTACACCTTGAAGATGGATGAAGGGACGAATCTCCGTAATCATCTAAACACTTTTAACATATTAGTGTCACAATTATTAAATACAAATGAAAAATTAAAAGATGAGGAGAAGTCGTTGCTTTTATTGTCATCTTTGCTCAAGTTTTACAAGTCATTGGTGCAAACATTATTAGTGAAAAAATTAACTTTGATTTTACATGAAGTGGTTATTGTTTTGTGAGAAAGTTAAAAATTGATTAGAGAAGAGAGCAATAACATTAGTGACCAAACACTAATCGTGGAAGGTTCAAATCGAGGGAGGTGTCAATGAAGAGATAATAGTAGAGAAAGATCAAGATCCAAACCAAGAGATTACAGTGATATAGAGTGTTATTATTGTGGAGAGAAATGTCACATCTAATACCAATGTAGAACATTAAGGGAGGATGTGAAAAGTTTAAGGAAGCAACAAGAAAAACTGAAGGAGAAAGAAAAAGTTGAAGATGTTAATTTTCTTAGTGAAGCTGAAGAAGAAGTTTGAACAGTTAAGAGTGACTATAATGAAGATGGATGGGTATTGGATTCTGCGATTTCTGTGCATATATGCAAGGAAAAAGATTGCTTTGAGAGTTTGAAGGAAGATAGAGAATTTGGCTACGCTAATGCGGTGAATAAAGAGAAATTGAAGATTGAAGGCGCTGGAAAGTTCGTTTCAAACTTCATGATGGTTTTATGAAAATTCTTGAGAAGGTATGTTATGTCCCTGGTTGTGATGAAAATATAATTTCATTAGGAGAATTATCTTTACGTGGATATACATAAGTGGGTCAAGGAGATTCCTACAAAGTGTTCAAGAAAGAAAATTTAATTATTCAAGGTCCAAAGAATGAAAAATTAATTTGTGTGTTGGATGGGCAGTCTATACGTGGAAAGAAGACCAAGAAGAGCAATCATCGAGTGAAGTTCAAGGATGAAGTTGAAGTATTTCCGAATTTAAGTGAAGGGAGAAATTGTTAGGTAACTCTTCGAATCCTATTATGAGAAGGAATCTTATTTATGGTAGAAATTTATTTTAGTAGTAATCTTATTTCTAGTAAATATATTTATTATATGAGAGTATCCTAATTAAATTAGGAAAAATGACTTGTATGTACTCTATAAATAGAGTCTTGTGTTTAGGGAGAGAATATAGAACCAAGAGGTAATAACATGCTAGAGAATTGAGTGAGGGTATAATTGGGTCTTACATTAGTGTGTGAGGGGGGGTTTTTCCAGCTTTTATTCCGTGCAAGAAGTTGTACTTTAGAGATTAATATATTGAAGTTAGTTTTGTGGATTAAGTCATTGAGACCAAACCACGTTAAATATTGTGCTGTTTATTTTGCGTAATTTAATTCCCAACATATTCCGTCGGGGATAAGTTAATTCCGATGGACTTTAATTCTGACGTGCACATGCGACGAAGATACAATGTCATGTGTCTTGTTCAAATTGATAAGAGAAATATTATTTTCAACCGAATATTCCATTGGGGATAGGTTAATTTCTGACGGAATATTGTGTTTCTACTATAATGTGCTTGATTGTGTTTAAATGCAAAAAAAAATGTGAGATGTGAAATTTTTGATAAACATGTTATTTAATGGTGAGGATTACAAGTTACAAGTCGCATGGGGTGGAATTTTTTTATTAAAAAAAAATAATTTCTTAGAATTTTATGAAAAATCAATGAAGTGATCTTATATATCAAAGAAGTATCCCAACTCCACAATGGTTCCATAATTTTAAAATATTGGAATTCAAGAGGAAATTAATTGTGCTATGAAGTTATAATTATAATATATAGTTGCAATATCTCAAGAAATAAACTTTAGCGACTAAAGATCGTAGTTTATTTGATTACTCGTATGATCAGATTATACATGAATTATGTGGTTAAGCCAAAACCCCTAACACAGACAGCTCCTCCGACTCCGATTTACCAAGAGATATTTTATAGCGAAATAGTCAAGTAAAAATTCAAAAATTGCATCACTTTGACAAACATTAGGAACATATGATTTCCTATCTGTCCTCAAGTTATACATAAACATCTTAAAATGAGGATCTTCTTTCCCTTCTTCCTCCTCCTCCTCCCTAATACCCTTTTCCACCGCATCGGTTTTCGGTACATCACCATTAATTAAATACTTCAAAAATCAACAATAATCATCATCAATCTGTTTATCATGACAATCACAACCCATAATTCTATCATCATTTAAATTAGTACTTGACCTATCGTTAATCTTAGAACTATTTATTTCACACCGATTTCTTTTCAATCGCCTCTTGAAATTATCCTTTTTTTCATCAAAATCATAGAACTGTCCCATTTAAATTTCAACTCACCAAATCAAGCAGTACCTACATGCAACTTTACTTTCCTCTTTCTTTATTAATATGTTGGGAAAAAGTAAAGAAATTAATAAAAACACTTCACGTAAAACATAAATGTGCGAAACAAGGGCAAACTA
The DNA here is from genome assembly GCA_947179155.2 of Hedera helix. Taxonomy (NCBI): domain Eukaryota; kingdom Viridiplantae; phylum Streptophyta; class Magnoliopsida; order Apiales; family Araliaceae; genus Hedera; species Hedera helix. Next base: position 45,091,155 of record OX359276.1, on the reverse strand, counting down.
AATGCATGCGCCTTTCTGCGTACACTGCAAGCTCATTTGAAGACTCTAAGTCCTCATAACTTAGCAGATGTAATGGCGACAACAACACGCCACTAGGAGGAGGAGAATGAACATGTCGAGGTAATGTCAGTAATTAGTACTATTAAATTAATCAGCCAATAATATTATATTGAACATGTTTTTTTTTTCTGTAGTATTCTCTTAGTCTTAGTATGTTATGTCTTTGTATTTCTTTTTTTGTTGAACGATTCATGTACATATATTTCACTTTGATAAAATTGTATATAAAATGTAATATTTTAGTTTGTCATGAATTTATTAATTTGGTTGGAGTTTATATATATCTGCTGATTTGGTTGGGATTAGTTTATATATATATATATATATATATATATATATATATATATATATATATATATCTGTCGTGATGTGTGTTGGGATTATGAATGCAGATACAATTTTTTTTGGGAGATTCAAAAAGCCAACAATTTTTTTTTAAAACTTATCAGAAACTGACTTCGATCGCTAATACTATTCAGCGACCGACATGCGGTTGTTGACACGTGGCACCACATCAATAACATGTAGCGACGGGCCTCTGACATGCTGACTCGGATAAGCGACTGATCCGGTTGCATATGTTGATTGCTAATAGTGTGGTCACTAAATTCGATCGCTAATAGTGCGGTCGCTGAGGTGCATTTAGCAACCAAATTAACTACGATCACAGCTAGTCACTAATAGTTATCATGACCGATTGTGGTGGTTAATATGAGATCACAGATAAGCTTTTTTGTTGTAGTGATTGCAATTTGAATTGCATGGTTTGAGGTAAAAATGACATTGTCTGTTTGATAAAACTTTTTGGGTCTGAACTACATTCTTCCTTGTCTACATTAACTTTAATTTCTTCGGATTCAATTTCAAGATGCCTAGGTTCTGCTGTGATTTTGTTCATGAAAAAACTACTACAAAACGTAATAGAAGTGGAAAATGTTTAACACAAAATGTCTTTCAAGTAAATACTTCAAGAAATCATAAGGACATGATAAAAACGTTGCTTAAGAAGGAAAAAAGAAATTTACTTGTATTTTTTCATAAGCATGTGCGTGATGCATGAAGAAATGCTTAACTATTAGATAATTTATAAGTCCTAAACATATCGAATGATTGAATTAGCGTGACTTGTTCAAACTTTTTGTTCACATTTTAATATTCCAAGTATTCAAAGGTTTTAAACATGTTAATGATGTTAGTTCTACCTGTCAATGATGCTGTTGGTTAAGCTTGTGTTTTATGGCTCACTAGAAAAGAATAAGTTTCAAATCTTTTATAATCAATGAAGTTAACCGACTCTTCTCAAGCAATGACTCTTTATTAATACATATTGTATTTAGAGCTGTCTCTTTAATTACTTCTTTCCTGTGGACTGCATTCTAGTGAAAATAAATTTTGACATGCTCTTAAGAGATAATCCTTGACTTAACATCTATCCGGTGAGCTTGACAAGCAACGCGACTCCACCCCATCTAGTTTGGTGTCTGCAGAGATGGTTTCAGCACCACATATAGCTTGATTCTCCATACTTACATGCAGTTAACTCACTTTGCTTTGTGATGAATTCCATATTACTTGACTAGTGAGATTTTTCATTCCGGCTAAAACAAAGCTTAATTCGGACAGAATATTTTGTCAAAAATAATCTTATTTCGTTCAAAATAAATTATTTTTGACGGAATAGTTCATCGACAATTCTATTGAATATAACCTGATCAAGAATAGATCCGTTAAAAAATTGATCGAAAATATCTATCTCTGACAAGCTTATTTTTTACAAAATTTGTTACGTGAAGAATAATTCCGCGGACTTTAGCGTCTTTTCTTGCATCTAAAAGAAACTTTGTCTCACTTGATTGCCTGTCATTAGGGAATATAGTTCATTGATCCTCGTGATTTTCTACTGTTGCAATCTTGGCATCTGTGCCACTAGGCATGTATAACGATATGATAAAAATATCGCCTAAGAAGGAAAAAAAAAGAAATTTATTTGTATATTTACATACGCATGTGCGTGATGCGTGCAAATGTTTAACTATAAGATATTTTATAAATCCTAAACAACATATCCAATAGTTATATTAGGAAAAAAATATAAGTAATAATGTTTTGAATTGATCCATGTAATAATTTTTGTAAAAAATAATATTACATATCATGTAAGTGGTAGGTCCTATCATTTTTTATAAAATTCATTGACAAAATTATTGACAAGATCATTAAACATAGTAAAACTCGTTATATTACCGTGACTTGTTCAAAAATTTTGTTCAGGTTTTAACATACAACGTATTCGAAGGTTGTGTACGTGTTAATGATGTCAATTCTACCTGTTAACGATTTTATTAGTTAAGCTTACGTTTTACGACTACTTGGTGGTACAGTTAAAAGAAAAAAAGAAGGAAAAAAACTTGTAATACCCCATAATTATCGAGTACCAAATACTTCATGATTAATTAACTTAATCTGATTCATCCGCTAGAACAAATGGTAGGTTTAAAATAGCCAACTTTAGATCATAGATGAACAGAATTGTTCATAAATTCGGCTCGTTTTAATTCATTTTAATTCTATTCAACTCTTTTAAATGTAATTTAACTATGTTTGTTTAGTGAGTGATTTGTCATGTTCTACTCGAATTTGACTTGTTTAGACTCGACCTGAGTTACTTAAACTTAACTCCTTTAACAATAGTTACATTATATTATTAAATTTGGTTTACTAATAATATTATTACTTTATTCGCACAAAAATATAAAGAGCAATAGAATATAACACATGAATTCTACTATTTAAATTATTGATGAGATTTACGACTTATATATATATATATTATTTTCTACATAGACAATATTGCTTGTGTATAACTATTTTTGCACAATTTATGCATGTAGAATTAGTCATATTAACTTCTAAAATTTGTATTAGACATACATATAAATAGTTTTTCATGTAATTTTTTTTATCTCTACATTGTTTAAGTGTTCAAAATTTATTATTAATAAAAAAAATTATATTTAAGAACATCAAATACACATTTTATATGTTCATTAAAAACTATAAAGTATATCATCCGTTCCAATTTATAAGATTATTATTGACTTTTTAAAAATTAATTCAAAATATTTGTAAATGCAAAATTGATAAAGATTCATTTAAAATTACAAATCAATAAATTTTCTAATTAATAATACTTTTTAGATAGTTTGAAATATTATTATCGTATTGACTAAACTTAAATGAATCTATATCAATTTTAAATTTGAAAGTATCTCAATTTGACTTTTAAAAAGTTAATAATGATCTTATAAATTAGAATGGAGGGAGTATTATTTTGAGATGAAGTAAAATAATTATGCTAATAAATATTAATCCAGATAATGTGAAACAAAACTATTAACAGCCGAAAACAAAACAAAGCCCAAATACTAACTGGCAAAAGAGAACAAAAAAAAAAAGGGTTCTTTACACAAGTATACAACTTTTATAAAATAATTATAAAAATAGTACACTGACAAAAATAATTACAAAAAGAATACAAAAGAGATAGAGAAAAAACAGAAAAGAGAGAAAAGAGGACACCTATCCCTTACTTCCTCCCTCCCTCCGCTTGCCGCCTACCGCCTGCCCGCCTCCCTCCCCCTCCTCCTTCCTCCCCACTCCCGCCTGCCTCCTCATCTTTCCCCCTCCTTCGTCCCCCTCCCCCTCCCCCCTCCCCCTCCCGCCTGCTTCCTCCGTCCCCCCTCCCCGCCCCCGCTTCCTCTTTCCTCCCGCCTGCATCCCCCGCCTCCGTCCCCCTTCCCCGCTTCTCTCCCCCGCCTTTCTCTTTCTCTCTCTCCTATTTTGACTCCACCTTCTTCTTCACCGTGCACGAAAAAACTAGTAACCAACCTTTAAAACAAAAGTAACCAAACCTTAATACAAAAGGTAACCAACCTTTAACACAAAGGTAACTAAATTTAATACAAAAGGTAACCAATAACCTTAATACAAAAGGTAACTAAACCTTAATACAAAATGTAACCAACCCTGTCATACAAAGGTAACCAAACCTTAATACAAAAGGTAACCAAACTTTAATATAAGGTAACCAACCCTTAGTATAAAGGTAACCAAACCTTAATACAGAGGTAACCAACCTTTAATACTAAGGTAACCAAAACTAATTATTACATATTCAGGGAGGGGGGAGGAGGAGGCGGGAGGGGGAGGAGCAAGGGAGGAGGAGGCGGAGGAGGATGCTAGAGGGGGGAGGAACAAGCAGAGTAGCGGAGGAGGAGGCGGGAGGCGGAGGAGGAGGCGGAGGAGGAGGCGGAGTAGGGGAGAAGGATGCGGGAGGAACAGGGGAGGGGGGAGGAGCAGGCGGAGTAAGGGAGGAGGAGGCTGGAGGGGGGGGGAGGAGGCTGGAGGGGAAAGGAGGAGGTGGAAGGGGGGAGGAGCAGGCGGGAGGAAGGGGTGGGTCGGCCAGATCTAGAGGGAGGTCGAGGAGGAAGGGGGCAACAAAGGAGGAGGAGGAGGAGGAGGAGGAGGGAGAGGGGAGGTGCAGGCGGGAGGAGGAAGAGGGAGGCGGAAGGGGGTAGGGGAGGCGGAAGGGGGAGGCAAGGAAACTTACTAAATCACGTAACTAAATTGAAGGAACAACAATTGCACTACTTTTAAAAATAAAACATTAAATTATAACATTTTTATAAATATTATAAAAATGCATTTTTAATGTAATTTTTTCTAAAAAAATATTATAAAATGTAAATGTCCTAAAAAAAAATATTAATGAGTCGGAAAAGAAACAAAGCCCAAAGGCCCAAATACCAACTGACCAATGATTCGGCCTAAATCAATTTGTCCATAGTCCAATCCAGAAAGGAGCGTCGTTCAGTCGCTAATCCCTCCTTTCTCTGGTAAATTCTGGCGGGAATTTTCAGCTTGGTTCTTCTATCTGGTCATGATCATCGGTTAATTATTGTGAAAACGTTACCTGCTTAACCTTTTGCTTTTAATTAAACAATTTCATAGTTTCATGGTGATTGTGCCTTGAAATTCGCAATACAAAATATATGTAAAACCTCTTCAAGTTAAAATTACCTGATGTTTCCTTTCGATTTTGTATCTTCATGAATCCTTGTATTGCAGGAGCCATTATTCGAATTAAGAACGGCAGGGTGGAATTGTGGCATAGGTATGGATATTCATCTCTTCGTTATAATTATTATCCTTTATTTTTCGTCATTTTGACAATAATTCAAATAAAGTTATGTGCTCATGGCATCTACTATTCAATAAAACCATGTTAATATGGATTTCGTGGTCGAAGTTTTATCATGAGTTATGGCCCACTTTGGTTGAAGTAATAATGTATAAGTATTTTATCCTCAATTTGTATGTGAGTGCTTGTGCTGCTTGGATTTTGTTATGTATAAGTTTACTTACACAATAAATTGGATACAATATTCGAACATTACACTCATTCACATTATTAAATGATGTTATGTGACATGAATTTTAATATCACACAACACCATTTAATGATGTGGATAAGTGTAGTGTTCGAATGTTGTGTCCGATTATTGTGTCTGTAAACTTATCCTTTTGTTATCACGTGTAATTTATATGTTTTTTGTTTTCTATGCTGCTTGGATTTCGTTATCACGAGTGCCTAGCTCCTTTGATGAGTTTTCAAAAAACCACGTGTGTGGTTTACACAAATTCTTAAGTCCTCACTTGTGGTCGGAAAACTATCCGTTCATCACATATGGTTTCACATTTATTTTCAAGTTACCTCATTTTCGTCCATTTTAACAATAAGTGGATTCTACTCGCCAACAAGCGAGAAGCATAACCCCAATGATTCTTCTACCAGAAAACACATAAAACCCAGAAAAAACAAACAAGAATCCCACCTCCATTGCACCACCAATAGCTTCCTTAGATTAAGAAATGATAGAAATTTTCCTCCTCTTACATTAAGAAATTATGAAATTTGCTACCACAGATTGAACTGCGACCACATTTTATATAAATCCAATCCAAATTCCATGATTTCAAGCACATCTAAATTCCATTAAACTTCATAAAAGCGGGCTTGTCAGCCTTAAACATTCAATTACTCAATAAACAAAAACACATACAATTCCAAAAAATAATATCCTAAACCTTAAAACAAACCTAACCACCAAATCATTAAGGGCACGATCATCGAGAGGCTGTATTGGGCGCATTCTGCTAAAGACCCTAAGATTGGGTTGTTGAAACAAGGGGAGGAGAGTGCTATGGTGTCGCAGTTTATGATGAAGCTGCAGGGGTTGAAATCTATGGATGGAGACGACCCACCAAGCTTAAATCAAAAGTACTGAACCTTAGCTTGAAGATCAGAAAGTTGATGAAACCAAAAGGCTGCGGATGGAGACGACCCACCAAGCTTGAAAACTGCGAAATGTATGAATTTTGGGTATGAACTTTCTTTTAAAATTGTTTACAGTACAATCTCTCTCACACTCTCCTGCTAACAGTGATGGGTATGAAATTTTTTCTTTTTAAAAGTGTTTACAGTACTACCTCATTATATGTTAACTTAATGTAGTAAGATTGACTTTATTTTTTGCTAAATGTATGGTTGAAAATTTTGTTCACTATTTTTTTATTATTTATTTTTTTATATTTAATTTAGTTTTAACATTAATTTTGTTTAATGCTTAATAATTTTGTATATATTTTTTTTTATTCGAAATGTTAAAAGAAATTAAAAAAAGAAGAAGAATAAAATGTTATTGAATGAAATAAAATAGGAGGGGTAGAGGAGCCTTTATCCCCCAAAATTAACGATGTTAGACCAAAATCGTTAACAGTTGCCGTTATAAAAATGGATTTGAAATTATAGGTGGTGGCTCGATAGTTTCTGGACCACATGTGGTGGATCGATAGTTTCTGAACCATAGGTGGTGACTTAAGAATTAGTACAAACCACATATGTTTTTTTGAATTTTACTCTTTTTTCTATTTTTTTTAAAAAAAATTCTTTTCTAATTTGTTTGGTTGATATTATGAGTCCTATGCTACGTTTAGTTAAATGCCTCATATTCTGCCCAGTTTGCATATTTTTTATGCTACCGAAGGTTTTCCCATCATTTGCATAAACTGCCTTAGTCTTACAATTTTAGAGACGTAATATAGTTTTATTTGTGGTGCAGCTATATATTTGTAGTCTACTGTTTGTTCTGACATATGGATACCACTTGAAAATGTTGATAGAACTTGGTGGAGCGACAATGATTCTTGATGCCTTGCACATGAGGTACATGTGCACAAAATTGTGATTCTTTGGTGATATCATCCCACACCAGGGCATTTGAGGGAGTTGATGATTTTATTTAATCAATAATGTCAAGAAGCTGTTTCATTTATTGGTAATGAGGCAAGAGAAAGATTGGTATGAGGTTAATTTCAGTGATGGAAGCTTAAAGGTATGTATAGTCATTGAGATCTCAGTTTGAAGTTTAGCAGCGTTTGGTATAAAACTTTCTTCTGATTAAGTTCATAAAATGGGATTAGTTGATCCTAGTCCCTAGGTAGTGTAATTAAGACAACCTGATTGGGTTAAATTATACGATATTTTTATTCCCTAATACTTATTTTTTATATTTATTGTGTGCTTAAATGTTTAATTATTTAGCTTATTTTGGTTTTAATAGGTTTTATAGGATTTTAGTTAATTTATGTTAATTTAGGTAATTTTATAGTATTTTTATATTTCTTTTTATTTATCTGTTTTTATTTATTTTTAGTATTTTAGGAGTTTTATTTATTATTATGTGTTTTTACGATTTTTAGTATTTTTATATTATTTTTATTTATTTTTAATTATTTAATATTTTATTTTGTAGGAAAAATAAGCTTGGGGGGGGGCGGGAAATTTGTAAATTCTAGAAAAGGCTGATGGCATTTTGGTAATTAAGCAGCGCGGTGGCAAAATCGTAATTAAATGGAAAGAGGACGACCGCACATTGCATGCAAGGAAACGGGTGCATAATAGAAACGACGTCGTTTGGCCAAGCGGTAATTGAAGAAATCTTCCACGCAATCCGCGTCTTAGGCGGCGGTCATGCTGACGTCAGCAAGCGCGTTATTGGCGTTGACCCGATTAAGGCCCTGTTTGGTTGCGCGGAATTTGTCCAAAACAGGATTATTTCGGGATTTAACTACTTTTTGATTCCAAATTAGATTTTAATTCCAACTAGGGTTAGGATAATAATTATTTTAATTTTTTTTTTTTTAATTGTAAATCCTATTAGGGTTTGGATAAGTTAGAAGCCTATAAATAGAGGGTCAATATAAGTTTTTGGGAGATCTTTCTTCTAGTTTCTTGGAGAGAGCTTGTCAACTAGTAGAGATTATTTTAAAGGATGTCAGACTAAGTTTTCATTTTCAGTTCTAAAGGGATGTTGAACCTTATTTTTAATTGATGTTTTAATTGAGTTTTATAATCTATTCGTTCATGCATGAGATTTATTCTTAATAATCTGTTTTAATTGTTTTATGATATTTGCTTGATTAATTTGATAAGGGACTGTTAGGTTAATCAATAATTTATCATTTGCTAGATTAAGACTTTATATTAAGCAAACGATATTTTATCTTATCATAAGTAACAATTAATAATATTTGATTGTGGACACACTTTTGAATATTATTATGATTATCAAGATGGCAAGTTAAATAATCTGCGATGTTATGATTGTTGCTTGGAATAATCTAATTCTCTAATTTTTTTAATGCAACTGTTATATTAAATCTAGACTGATAGTTCTAGGTTGTATGATAGTTAGGGTCTTTTGTGAGCGATTGCTGCATTAGATTTATAATTTAAGGAGAATTTCGGGTAGCTTGGCGATTGTCGGTTATCTAGGATTATTAATTTCAATTGAAGGAAAAGATAATAATAACTTGATTAATTTGTTGATTAAAAGAAGAGGATACTGAACTAAGGAACTGAAGTTTGTTTTAATTGATTTTTCTCATCTTTATTATTTATTATTTAGTTTTATTTGTTTGAATTTTAATTAGTTAATTATAATTAGTTCAAAACCCCCAAATCTAGTTTACATTGCATAAAAATAAGTCAATCATTCTCTGTGGGTTCGACTCTTACTTACACTACTACATTAATATTTTTCAAAAGTAAAATTTTATTTTTGGGTGCATGCGACAGCATCCCACAACCTCTCTAGATCAAGTGCATTTCATGTGTAAATATTTAGAAACATACGAGGGTTAGATTGGGATCTTTGATGTTGCCCCTCCCATTCCATTATATTGGAGGTGATTGCTATTTTAGACTTTATGTGTAACTTGGCTATAGATGTCTTTAACGTACCAAATTTTTATGACCTAACCAAGATAGTTTTAGCCTTCATGTTTATAGGTTGATATAGGTATTTGATGGTTTGTGCTCTTTGAGGTCTCTCTCTCTCTCTCTCTCTCTCTCTATATATATATATATATATATATATATATATGTATGTGTGTGTGTGTGTGCGCGCACATAGCCCCCTTCACATGCGGGTGAATTTTTTTTCCTACGTGGTAGCTGTTATTTGGTTGAACAATCTTTATTCTATACCAGATTACTTTGACTTGTTGTGTGTGCCTGCATGTTTGGTATGGGCCCCACATATTTCTCTCTTAATTAATAAGAATAGAGAGAGAATCATTTCCTTTCAATTTTATCTTTTCCTTATTCTACCACCCATTTATCTAAACCACTTGTAATTGGGGTTTTTTACCATCCATCTTTTATACATTTTACTAATTTTAAATTCACTAAAAAAAGAAGAAATCTTCCTATTTAATACAACAACAAACCATAAAGGATTAGCATTCACCACAACATGTCTTTAAAAATAAAAATAATACAATAAGTTTAACTAACATTGAATTCAAAGATGTCCTCAAAACACAATTTTTTTTAAATAACATATAGCAGATTGGATGTCCAAACTTATAATAGTATTAGCACCTTCAATAATTTCATAATTTGCACTCAAAATGATATACCTGTCAATATATATGTATAAGTCAAGTACTAAAAATATAGAGTTTTGCACCAAAAAAGAAAAGAAATGTGGAATTAAATTACCAGTGGATGAATAATTTTCATTATTAGGACTTGCATCACTAGAATGGTCATTACCATCGTTTGATCGACATGAATGATTTTCATTTGTTAAGCCTTGCATCATTACCATAATCTTTACCAACTTAAAGTAAAAAAATATACGATAATTTAAATAAAATAAATGATAATTTCTTACCGATTTGTAAGCATTGGACAGTTTCTTTTATCATGTGCTTGTCCAACTTTGTCACATCCATTACAACATCTCACTTTAGAATTTTTTGCCTTTGCTAGTGGATTCCCCCCCCCCCCCCCCAATCCTTTTGCCACATTCTTTTGCACTCACTTGACTCGGTTCATAATAACTATGTTCATAATTACCATCCATGTTCTCTAGTACACTACTAGAAGCAATTATTTGATTAGTTTTCACCCCACTTGTACTAAAACCAACCATTAAATTGATTTTCTCTAGTGCACTATCTAAAGCATCAATCAAAACTTTTTTTGCTTCGGCACTGGAGAGGGCTTTATCAATTACATTCAAATAGCACTGAAGCAATCTACTCTGCTCCAAGAGATATGATTTGTCATCAACTATCTCCATGCCACAATCAACTATAACTATATCAGATTTTGCTGATTTTGTCCATCTCATCAAAATGTATTCATTTGGTAAGGAATCAAAATCATAATATTTGTGCAAATATACTAAAATGTGTTTGCATGGAATTCTTGAGCTTTCAAATTTTTTGCATATGCGTGAAGCAAAATCCAAACCCTTTTCATAAATAATTTATCTACCTCTATAATTCTCACAACCTTTTCTTCGAATCTTATACACACATTGACTGTTTGAGTCACCCACAAGATTAAATTTATATTTGAAACTCTCCAATAACTCATTTTGAGAAAAATAGAACATTTCATATGTGTAAATATTAACCGTTTGCAACAAAATATCATGAAATTTTTTTAATTTAGGCTTCTTAGTCATGTCTTTATTATCGACAATCAATACTTCATGACGTTAGCGTGCTAGTCCCCTATTAAATTGAACCATAAAATCCACTAATGATTTTTTTTAGAAACAAATTTCTTGAAGAATGAATGGAAACTTTATGCTCATTGACTACTTGACATGTCAGTAGAAAAAACGTGGTTCACATATGTAGGCACCCACCTTAAAAGAATAGAGTACAGTGACTGTAACCATTTGTTGTCACTTAACCCACTACCATCCAAATTGAGTCAAATTCTTCCTCAGTCTCTAATTTTCACATGCAATTAGAAATTTCCTTATAGTAAGCACTATATTTCAATGAATCCATCTTCTCAGAAAACTTTGTTAATATGTGCTAACTACAATACCTATGAAAAGTACTTGAAAGAGTTTGGGAAATTGCATTTGTCATTGCTGGGTCCTGATCAATAATAATTATTTTAGGGGCATTTTCTGGCCTAACTTTCAAAAATTGGTTGAATAGCCATACAAAAAAAATCTATAATCTCATCACTTAAAAATGCATAAGCAAAGATAATAGTCTGGCCATGATTATTAACACCCATCAGTGGTGCAAATATCAATCCATATCGATTGGTATATGTTTTATCAAAGACTACTATATCATCATAAAACTTGTAATCTCGTCTAGATGTTGCATCAACCCAAAAACAATGAGTAATCATTTGTTCACCATTAACCTCAATTTTGAATGTGAATGAAGGATTCTTTTCGTGTTTTAATTGTAAATATTCATACAACATTTTCCCATCATGCCCCTTCATTTATTACACCTGTCTCTTTCATAGTTATATAAATCCTGTTGTATACAACCAATATTTTCAACCCCCCTAGCTTGGACTCCAAAAAAATTGAATTGTTGATGAGGCGGTATATTTACCAGACTAAGTTGTTGAGACAAACATTTCTGGGCACTCGAAACATTGCGATGAGATCTCAAAAGATTAGTTATTCGAGGGGTTGACAACGGGTGACTATGGCCCTCAACAAATACACTCACCACATATGCGTTCGATTTTGACTTCATAACACAAAGTTTTGCATTACAAGTGTAAGGCACTGACTTTTATGAAATACAAATTTAATTTTTCTTCATATATATTTTTCTGAAATAGTAAGTGGTTAAATTGACAAAAAATTAAGTTAAGAATGTTATATGCAAATTTTATTAGGTCGAACAATATTCGAATTGTCGAAAAATATTCATTCTATCGGGGAATATTCGATCCGTACGACGGCGCCGAAATAATCAATAATTAGTGTACCCCACATCGAAATATTGTCGGATATAAAAAACGACAGAAATAATATTTTTAAATAAAAATAATCAACGGTACTATCATTTTTAACTGTCAAAATACCCGGTGATAAAAGAATAGTAACATATGGTATTTTATGGTATTTTACTGTAGCACACGGTATTCTACAGTAGCATACAGTATTGCACAGTGTCTCATATTATTGATATGATAAAGTAGCTATTGCACAATATTTATCAATAATTGTTGTTACAGAGTATTTTACATTATTGAATCAATAATTGCTATTGCACGGTATTTTAAATTATTGAACCAATAATTGTTACAGTAGCTCATGCATTGTATTAAACTAATAATTATCACTATAATATGTTATTTCATTGCTCTTTTGAATTATTGTTATCACTGTTTTAACATTTTCTTAATTATTGTATTATATTGATAGTTGATATTTTGATAATAATTATAAAACAAGACAAACTTTTAAAAATTAATAATAATTATTATGGTGGAAGAAGTTGAATCACGTGGAAAGGAAATAAAGAATGGATGAGAAAAGTTATCTAACAATAATAAAATTATTGTTATAATATAATAAAGTTATTTGTTTTATTGTAAAATAATATAATATATAAGTTTTATTTTTATTTGGAAAATTCATTCAGATGAATGAATTACCGTGTTCAAATTCTCATCCTCCCATTTCAAATATGGGGTGCCACTGACAGCACACGCGTTTTCTTTTTCTTTTTGTCAAACCAAGTATGCGCCTCCTACAAAATTGTCAGACTCTGTATGCCTTAGTTTATCTATAAATAGATTGCTCGGGTGAGCAACTAAACACATACCTTTCTTTTTCCTACTGATATATTGTGAGTATACTCTGAGTGTAGTAAGGTTACTCTAAGTGTTGGTAGAATTTTTTAAGTTGATCCACTACATTTAAAGCAGTTTCTTTTCACGTGATAAGGTAAGGGATATTATTTTTTTTCATACTTTTAAACTTAATATGGTAAGTATTATTCAGTTAAAATTCCTGAAATGATTATATGTTCCTTAATAGTTTGCGCTTCATTTAATATCATTTCACGTGAACCTTCCTATTTACCTGAATCTTTCTATTAAATTTTAACCTTTATATTTGAACTATGAATCTTGAATATCATTCTTGAATTTGACTCCACATAATGTTGACAATTTGGATATTATTTGAATATGCACAAAGCAAACTTTGTAAACCTCTAATATCTATTGTTTATCCTATATTTTTCTTTCTTCTATTCATCATTTATATCACTACTGTGACGCCCCCAAATCTGAGCCCACACAGCCCAAACTTGAGTCGTCAAAAGACTACAACAAAATTATTACAACAAAGCACAACATACAACAATACAGTGTATAATAATACGCAACTAAGTCTTCACTATTATTGCCACACTATTTTACAACACGTGAAGACTACGACAGCTATTCCTCATACTCTCACTCCATTCCCCGGCTAGACCCTGTTACGTTTTCATCTCCTGTTGAAAAACAATGGAACAAAAGAAAGGGGTGAGCTCAAATAGCCCAGTAAGAAATATCATGACTAAGATAATGACGAATAAATTATCATTAGTCTTCAACAGTTGAGTTCTGAATACAATAGACTACAAGGTTTATATCAAAAACTGTAGTTAAATTCTTAAACAATGTTCATATCAATAATAGCAGCGGAATGAGCAATCTATTAGAAGAATAATGCAGACTATAATGTCCACTCGCTTCTTTTTTTAGTAAAAATATCATCAACTTTTATCATCTGAAATACCATTAGTCAAGATAATACAACTTCACAGTTCCTGGTCATAATCATGCAGATCAACAGTTCATCTTTGCACTACGGGCCAAAGACATTCAATATAACACCAACGGTCATGATTATACCAGATTCAGCCTTTGGTCATAATCATACCAACCAACAGTTCATCTTTGCACTACGGGCCAAAGAGAACATTCACCACGTGCCATAAAAGACACCGAACAGATGTATCGCCTTTAATCTAGTATATCGCCTTTAACCTATCATCTGTTCAATAATTATATCACATCTGTGCCCCCGGCCATAGATATTCACAACAGCTTGATTCTTGATGATTAATACAAATAACAGTGATACAAATGATGAACAGAAGAACAGGATAAACAATAAGTATCGGAAGTTTACTTTGTGCAGATTCAAATAATGTCCAAATTGCCAACATGATGTGGAGTGAAATTTAAAAATGATATTCAAGATCCACAGTTCAGAATAACGATTACAGTTCAATAGAAATGTTCAGAAAATAGGAAGGTTCAGTTGAAATAATGAAATTCAACTATTATGGAACATATAATATTTTCAGGAATTATAGAAGCAATAGTTCCATAATAAGTTTCGATTTAGGTGTATGAAAGAAAATAATATCCCTTACCGTAGCAGGTTTGATTAACAAAAGGTGAAGGAAATTAATATCCCTTACCATAGTAATTTTGAATAATGGAAGATGAAAAAGATGGTATCCCTTATGAGTATAAAGGAAAATGATATCACTTACGAATATGGAATAAAAGTGTCATGTGATAATTCGTGTAGACAAATTATTTTCACACGAGACAAATAAAAAGGGTTATTCACCAATAGGCGGTAATCCGTGCCGTAAAGTTATTCCCATCAATTTGAATACGAAGAGTTATTCACCAAACATGCGATAATCCGCGCCGTAAGGTTATTCCCATCAATTTGAATACGAAGAGTTATTCACCAAACAGGCGATAATCCGCACCGTAAGGTTATTCTCAAAGATTAATAAGGAATGAATACAAAAGGTTATTCACCAACAGGCGGTAAACCGCACCGTAAGTTTATTCCCACAATTTAATACATGGAAGTAAATGGCACAAGAAAGAAACGATATTATTTTCGAGAATCAAAGAATGATAATCCCTTCAAGTAAGAAAGAAAATAATATCCATTTATGGTGATGAAAAGAATAATACCCCTTACCGAAGTAAGTTAGAATATGAAAGAAGATAATATTCCTTACCACAGTAAATTTAAGAGTTTGAAATGAATGGTATTCCTTACAGTAGTAAGTTTAAGAGCATGAAAGAAAATGACATCCCTTACCTTAACACGTGACTGGATATTGATTTAAATGAGGTTGATCAACCTATATATTTTTAATAAAATTAGTAATTACCACATATAAATTTCAAGGTGTATGATAACTCGTATAATATGAATTATTAAAATTATATATATTTAACATAATTTTTGTAGTATAAAATAACTACTTTTAAATAGTTTTTAAAATAATATTCCAAAATAAATCTTCCAAAGAAAGCTTTTAAAAATGAATCTTCTTAAAGAAGAGTCTTCTAAAGGAAGATTTGTGAATATCGTGAAAAATAGGAATTTATAAAATTACTACTCTTTAATAAAAGACTTACTTGAAAATTTTCTGCACTCATTTTGGCTTTCAAACTCTCAAAATAGCCTTACTATTCTCAAAGAAAACGCATAAAATTCTTATAGAAAAATTTTATGTTTTAGGTGTGATTTTTCTATTCAGCTGAGCAAGCTATTTATAGGAAAAAAAATATTACTATGCAGTGGTAGGTGGCTGGTGTGCTGCACGCCAGCCTAAATTTTCTACAAAAGCAGCGTAGCTGCCTTTCCTTCCTTCCTTCACCAACCAGAAAACTTTCCAGCAAAAACACATTTCATTTACAATTCATGTGGCCCCCACATAGGGTCCACATGTTACTATTCACATAATAATTAATTAATATATTTTTTTTTTTACATTTATTTATTTTATTTTATTTTTTTTCTTCCTATGGATCCTGCATATAAAATCAAATAGTGCTACAATAATAATTTAATAATAATGTAATAAACACGTTACAGATTATTATTAATTTAATAATTTAAATTACAGTATATTTGCTACTGTGACAATTATTAGGTTTAATAATTTTAAAAACAGTGCAGCAACAATTATTGACTCAATGATATAAAATACAGTGTAATGATAATTATTGAATCGATAATGCAAAATACTGTGTAACAACAATTATTGAATTGATAATATAAAATATTATACAGTGACTATTATTGATGAAATGATGCGCAACAGTTACGGTGTCAATTATCAGACCAATAATATGAGACACTGTGCAATACCGTGTACTACTGTAGAGTACCGTGTGCTACAAAAAATACAATAATTTACCGTATGCTACTATTCTTTTATCACCGGTATTTTAACAGTTAGCACCGTTGACTATTTTTATTAAAAAGGTTACTTCTGTCGTTTTCTATATCCGACAAATATTCCGTTGTGGGGTCCACCAATAATTTGTTATTTCGGCGCCGTCGTACGGCCCGAATATTCCCCGACAAAATAAAATTTGCACATAACATTCTTAACTTTTAACTTTATCGATTTAACCACTTACTGTTTCAGAAAAATATATGAAGAAAAATTAAATTTTATATTTCATAAAATTCGGGGTCTTACAACTACTATTTGTTATAATCATCATAATCCTATTGTTATGAATATATGTAGCCTGGGACCCATATGATAAGATAAAGGTGATATAATTGTTATCTATCTTTTAGGACACGTGGTGAAAGTTCTCTTTGGTTAGAGGTAAAGAAGAACTGTTGTTTGACATGATCATGACCACTGGTGTTTCAGATGATAAAGATTGATGATGATTTTTTTTGAAAAAAAGAAGAAGCTAGTAGACTTCATGATCTACATGATTCTCCTAATAGTTGTTA
Source organism: Hedera helix (assembly GCA_947179155.2). NCBI lineage: Eukaryota > Viridiplantae > Streptophyta > Magnoliopsida > Apiales > Araliaceae > Hedera > Hedera helix. The sequence goes on along the minus strand of OX359276.1, from coordinate 45,073,891 downwards.
TTTCACTACAATTGTTGGTCTAAACTTTGTTCAAGAACTTAACTACAGTTGTTGATTTAAAACTTGTTGTTTATATTATTCTATAAAAAACTCATCATTGTTGAAGACTATTGATAATTTATTCATCATTATCTTAGTCATGATATTCTTTACTGGGCTATTTAAACTCACTATTTCTTTTTATTCCATTGTTCTTCAACAGGAGATAAGAGAGTAGTTAGGTCTAGCCGGAGAATGAAGTAAAGGCTCGAGTGATAGCTGTAATAGTCTTCACATATTGTAAAATAGTGTGACAATAATAGTGAAGACTTAGTTGTGTATTATTGAGCACTGTATTATTGTACATTGTACTATATTGTAATAGTTATTGTGTATTTTGATGACTCAAGTTTGAGCTGTGTAGGCCCGAATTTGGGGGCGTGTCAACAACACTCTCTTAGTGACCCTCACCGTCTTGTTGTTTTAATGTCTGCTATAATTAAACTCTTTCCTTGTTTAGAACAAACATATTCCTTCCATATAATCTCATCACTTTCCTCACCCCTCTTTTTTTGGGACCAATTTTGAACACTAATTAATAAAAAAACAACAAGAATTCATGAAATCTAGTTGGGGCAATTTATCAATCAGGTGGATGACATAAAAGTTGTGAAAATTAATTAAAGATGACGCAATTTGTATATATATATATATATATATAGTTTTAACTGTGGGTATTGTCAGAAAGCCTACCTGTGTTAGCTGACACGAAGAATAAAGGAGAAAGAAACTGGATACAAAAGTTAAGCATTGAAAAATTAGGGTTTATTCAATAGGAAGGTGACGTAAAAAAATGGAGGGGAAATCAGAGAAACTTGGACGAAGGAGAGGATTCTCCCTCTTCATAAGGCCACCGTATAACATATGGATGGTAAAAACCCCAATTGGAGGTGGTTCAGAGATAGGGGCGGTGGAACAGAGGAAAGATAAATTGAAAGAAGATTATTCTCTCTCTGTTCTTATTAATTAAGAGAGAAATATATGGGGTCGAAACCAAACATGCAGCACACAACAAGTCAAAGTAATCTAGTATAGAATAAAGATTGTTCAACCAATAACGGCTGCCACGTGGGAATTTTTTTTCACCCGCATGCGGACCACCCGTATGTGAAGGGGGCTGTGTGTATATATATATTGTTAAATTTGTGCTAAAAATGTTATGATTTTTTTGGCATTAACTTATTTTCATATTGGGGAAATTCAGTGGTCTGAAAATGGCCTTATATTTATTGAATGGATCTAAATATGATAGTTTTCTAGGATAAAATGCGAACCTACAATTATATTCGTATAACAACCGTACGGAATGCTTTTTGCCAAGCAGACCCCTAAACCATGGAAAATAAGGGCAGTGGAAAGTAGATAACTATAGAAACACCTAGCAACTAATAGACATGCATAAAAAGTCCGTGGCCCGCAGGCCGCCTGGTCCGGCCTAGTCAAGGCTCGACCTACAAGCTACAAAAAAGTCGTTGTTTGAACACTAAAGCCCGACCTGACTTGGCCTGCAAGTCGTTGTTATAAAATGATCTTTAATTAATATGTTATTATTGTAAGTATTGTTTTTATCATAAAAATGTATGTCTATATTCTACCAATAATAAAATAGTTATCTACTTACTATGTTATATGTTTAAGTCCTGCAACTAAAAAGAGTAAGGGAGAGAAAAATAAATTGAAAAGTTAAGATATAAGAATATACCATTTAAAAAACTAATAAATTATATGCATTCTTGAGGAGACTTTGCCTCGATCGTAGTTTGTTTCTTCAGAAAATACTACTCCACTAACAAGTTTATACATAATTACAGATCACTCTAAAGACTTGGTTATACAGAAGTACAAAAAATGACATGAACCAAAGCTTGGCCTGGTCTGGCCTGTAGGCCTCAAAAAGCAAAATTTTCGTTGAGAAGTCTGATCCGACCTGACCTGCAGGTCCAAAAGTCAAAATCTGACATGATCTGATTAACGATCAAAGCCTACCAAACTAGACCGATCTGTTGTGCAAGCCTATAGCAATATATCATTCACTCCATAATACAAATATGTATATCGACTTCCTATTATCTTTAAAAGGCCTACACAATTGCTTTCGTAGCAGCATCATGCACATTCTATCTTTATTTACTGGATGGTTCCTAATTAAATGCTAGAACTTTTTTATTCGCGATCTATCCATTTGATTTATTATGATGTTTCTTCTATGAAAATAGTGTAGTATCATCATTCAATTATTTATTTAAGCGTGACTTTGATCTAGATCATAGTATGACTTTTACTGAATGACCAATTTCAATTCTTAGACCTTTAAGTAGCTGTATATATGAATTTCTGTTAAGTTGTCTTCAAATCCAGGTATTTAACTGCTGTACTATATTATTCTCTTCATTTCACAAATATTGTTCTATTTGCAAAATTTATGAACTTTAAGAATATATTTTTATTTTATATTTAATTATCATTAAATTTATTGAGTGTTGAGTTATTGAGTGTTGAGTTTATCAGTCATAATATGATAATGAAATTTTAGTGCAAACTTAAGGACAATATATCATTTGTTACTTCAAACGAAGTAAAACTCTTTTTTTTTGAAAATATTTGGCTAATGGGATCAAATAACAATAGTTATCTAAGCTAACACGTGGGAGTTTAATAAATAATGAAAGAATAAAATAGTTTCAAACTCCATTGCCTAGACATAGAAAACCATTAAAATATTAGAGCACTAAATGGAGGCCAACTTTCAATTCCTTACAGTTTAAGTAGCAGCCCAAAACCTACAGTATCAAATCCCTGGATTGAAAGTTCATAGATGAGATTAAATGCCCACAAAAGCAAACATAGCTTCTTCTTTTTTGAAGAAGAGAATCTCAACAAAAGTTGTTTAAAAGAAGAGAGGAAACTACAGAATGCAAGATTTTATTAAACAGTATTCTCCAAAGTCCCAAGTATCTTTCATGAATGAAGTGCTGGCATCCACTACGATTGCATTATTTTAATAGCCTAGTTGTAATGGAATCTTTAAGATTATCCAATTCACTCCATCTACGGTGGTCCAGTCACCATATTACAGCCTGCCCTAACACTTTCGCCAACATGACTAAACTGCCGCTTAATCCTAACATGATGATTTTTAAAAGTTACTCCTTAAAAATTGGCGCCACTCTGATTCTGTGATGCCTAGATAGTAAGAATAAGATTAGGAATGTGCTAAATAAACCAGTATTCAATACAAGCGTTAAAAGGTACAACTAGGTTTAGACTGAGAGGCTTTGGAAACAAGTTTTTGGTGTCTTTCATATTGTTCTTAATTATCTGCCACTTTTTGCGCTTCTATAGTTTACATGATAAAATAGTGCAAGCTGATATAACATACGAGAAGCCTGTATGCAAGCAAGAAATCTTGAATCTAAGACCTTGCTAAATCAAATTCTTACGGAGTAGGAGTATCATCTTACAACATCTCTTGATCGCAGTTACCAAAAACTTGTATAATCCGAGGATTCCTCATCCGAATATATATTTAGTCTCATTGGGAAATTGGTGGTCTAATGACAGTTTAAAGAATATCAATAATGATAATTCTAACGAGGAGAATATTATATATTCCTTGACAAACCCATATGAATGGTTGAGTGGTTAAAGGGTTGAAAGAAGTGGTGCACAAATGGCCTGCAACCCGGCCTAAAGGTCATGGATATGTCACATTTTTTTAGACTCAAATTCGGCCTGACCCGGCCTCCAATAAGTCCGGTCTGGCTTGAGACCTGGTTTGGTTTACCCAAAATTCGGTCTGGCCTGCTAATTTGTTTTCTTTGCTACTTCAATTCTCTCACTGCAGACGAAAACTTTCTCTTTGTGACAACTCATTCAATAAACCAAATAAAATTAGCGTCTTTCAATACGTTCATTCATGCATGTTTGTTTATATACGAATAAAAAAATTCATGAAAACACATTGAGTAGTGTAATATATAAGGATTTTTCTTACCTAGCTAACACCCTACACTTTTCACAGACCTTTTATTGCATCTTTATTTTAATAAATATTTAGCGTAAAAATTAGAAAGTCATTTGTAAAATAATAATAATAATAAAAGATGTTTTTCATAAAAAAATAATTTTTATTTATTAATGATAATATAAAATAATACAATATCTTTAAAATTGTACAATATTTTTATTCATTATTGTAATTTACAAGTTGTAACTTGTAATACATTACTTTTAATTAATACATCAATTAAGTTTAAAATTTTAATTGGTATTTTTATAATATTTAAAATTACTAAAAAAAATTAACTGGACCCGATAGGACAGACTTGGCCTGGCCTGACCCAAGGTTTGGCCTATAGGCTTCAATAGGCCTCATTTTCAGTCGTCAAGCCCTGCTTGGTCTACATGCAAAAAGTCAAAAGTCCGGCTCGGCCTGTTCAACGGTCAAGGCCTGGCTGGCCCAGACTGGACCAGGTCAAGCCGGTCTGTTATGCATGACTAGTTAAAAATATTGGGAAAGTGTAAAAAAAAGAATACCCTTTATACACAAGACATTTCTTCCAACAATAAAAGAATACATTTCTAATTATTTAACTTCTCTCAAAATACTACTTTCATCATATATTAATAAAATGAATTTCACTACGTACAGCCATGGTCCCAATTTTGTCATCTTTCATTTATTATGCATACTTTTAATAATCGTAATTATTGATTTAAAACTCTCAAGTATCTGATTATGTACGGATTTTATTAAGTGCAAACAAAATAAAATCAACAAGAGATACATTTTATTTGATGCTTTACCAGACCAACTAAGTGAATAATAATAGCGAGTCATTTTCAAAATGCTGAAAGTCTTATTTTTGTCAAGCAAAAGCATGACCTGTAAATTAATTTGCACCAATAATTAGTGTGCCTAATTAACAATATATAATGCATGCACATGGTACATCTGAACTCTTCATACATGGATGCTATAAAAGTCTATATTGATTTAGAGTTCCAGGAATGGACCATGATCTTACAAATTTTACAGAACAGTTCCGAAGTTTCTTCGTTGAGTGGAGTGACATAATCTCAAGTAGAAACATAATTAGTAGGTAATCCAACAACAGAGTTTCCATTAAATATTAAATATTGTATTGAACTGTTCTTTTTAGGTTTTGTTTGGTAGCTTGCACGCTGCCATAAGCACACGTGCATTTATGCAGTCCACAACTTCAAGTTTACAGCAATTTTTTAATAGTGTGCTTAAGCCATACTTATTCAGAGCATTAAAGACTAATGAAAAACTTTTTTTTTTTTGGGAGGGGGGACCATATAGACTATAACTGATGAATGCAACTCTTTTTTCTTACTTTATTAGGGTTTTGACTGCTCCCACAAACCCTTAGCATCCCCGATCACATATGAAAAGGAACCCTACTCGAACCATCAAGGAAAATTGCCTGCCACTCTCTCCTCAACGAGCTGACCATATACGTCGACATCGTGACAAATGCCACGTTATGCTATTGAACCTTCACATGTACATGGTGCACATGTGCACATATATACAACATAATCATGGCACAAGCATATTTATATGTATGGATGTATGCATCTCTATATAGGCAAATTAGCAATACAAAAGAGCGACGTGTCTGTGTTTAAAAGGATTGGTTTTCCCTTTATAGAAATGGCTGGTAGTATCGAATCTAACTCGGATAGAGGTGTTAAGTACAATTTTGCAGGTGCTAGTAGTGTTTCGGAAGAGGATGGGGTCATCAAGGAGCAAGATCGCTTGCCGCCAATAGCTAATGTCGGCCGAATCATGAAGCAGATCCTTCCAAGTAATGCGAAAATATCTAAAGAAGGAAAAGAAACCATGCAAGAATGTGTATCTGAGTTCATTAGCTTTGTTACTGGAGAGGCATCTGACAAGTGTAAGAAGGAGAAGCGGAAAACTGTGAACGGAGACGATATTTGCTGGGCTTTGGAGAGTCTAGGGTTTGATGATTATGCGGAGCCATTAAAAAGGTATTTGCATAGATTTAGGCAGTTAGAAGGAGATAAAGCAAATCAACATAAGGCCATCAACAGTGAAGAATATGAGGGAGCATCAAAGTATAGGGGTGAACCAGAACCGAAAAAGGGACCTACAATTTCCCCAAATCTATTCAACTTTGATAAAGCCAAACTGAGTAACACCTCATTCTCCAGGAAATTTTAGGATCGTCTAAGAATATGAAACAACAGAATACGTTCTAGTTTTTGTATTTTGATTTAATCTGCTATAATGCAGATCAAGATCTTTAGTTTTGGGGACTTAAATTGGGTGTCTTATAACTTGAAAAGTATGTGCATCGCTTGTGCTTTTGTCTTCTAAAAATCACTGGTATGATCTTTGATTTACTGGTACTAGCTTGAGAACTTAGTGATATATTAACCTTTTTAAATCTTATTCGTGATTCTTCTCTTATTATGAGGATTGTGGAAGGTAATTATGTACAATAAATTTGGTTGTATATTGTGATTTGTATTTGGGGGAAGTATGAACTCTCAATTTTCTCTTCAGATTTTCTTTATCAGCCTAACGTAATTAGCTTTGAATCGATCTGAACTCAAGTAGGAGACTGATGTTGAAGCGTTTATTTTGCTTCAGGCTATGGACATGGTTAGGCAGAAAGAGTAAGGTATCTTTTCCCATTTGACAATAATTTTTGAATAAAATTTTACTTTTTTGGTTAGATACATCAATTGATTGAGGCAAGTCAGATGTTTAGGGATTTCACCCTCTCGAATATACAAAAATGACTATACGATTATATTTTCTGGGTAATTTTGTAGTTGTATTGTGATATGCTTTAGATTTTCAATATGATATAGCTTCTAACTTGTACGATACTGTCGTGTGTGTGGCGCGATCTTCATTTAGTTTTAAAAGATGGTATTGTTCCAATTAGTTACATTAATTGATTGAGGTGAATCAGATGTTTAGGGCTTTCACCTTCTTGAATATGCAAAAATGACTCTACGTTTCTCTTTTCTGGATAATTTTGCAGTTGTATTGCGATATGCTTTAGAATTTCAATATGATATCGCTTCTAATTTGTATGATTCTGCATGTGTGGCTGATCTTCATTTAGTTTTAAAAGATAGTATTGTTCCATAGAGGTAAATTATAGCATTGCAGCATTTGAACTTGATTGATGTAATATCATGAGGGCTTGTACCCTTTATGTATGTAGGATGATGATAACTCAACATCCCTATTTACTGATTTTTTATTCGGCAAAAGTCCCATCTTGACATGATTGGTACCAGACATGATTTTCTTTGCTTCATAGCTGTACTAGTTCATTTGTACAGTTGATCAGTCATGTGTTTAGATGACTATATAAGCTTTGTAGGCCTAAGTTATCCTTTACACTTGCAGTCTACAATAGCTAAGCTCGTTTTATCTCTGTCTCAGCACTTGGTCAAAATACTGGATGAACAAAATATATCTGTTTAGCATTTACCTGAACTATCAATCCCTAGCTCAAGCTTCTTCAGCCCAGAATCCGTATTGTATTACCAAAGTTGAAGTTTTACCTAACAAAGCGAAAAACTTGTAAATATGTGGACACTGTTTGGCCAAAAGAGTCCACATGAATTATATGACCATGTCATATTAAAGAAGGTAATATTTATTTCAGGGGTGAAGTTTTCTTTTAAAAACTCTAGCTAGATTTCGGGATCACAGTTTAAGCTAGTTAGTATATGTTCAATTGGATAGGATCCTCTTCCCACAACTAAGGGAGGACTTAAGTATTTAGGTCTATGAAAGTTTTACTCTGAGGTTCTTAGCAAATACAGAAAAACAGTGAGAGGATATATATCCAGGCAGGCCTATTAGGAGTCTCATAGGCCATTAATATATTATTCAGATGGACAAAAGGAAGAGAGAGAAAATGAAATCTAGACAGTAGACACCATTTGGACAAGTACACTTTAATTAGTGTTGTACCATATATATATATATATATATATATATATATATAGTATGGTACAAAGTTTTGACCTCAATATTAACAACAAAAATAAGTAAATGAGTACTTCCCTCCATTATACTGACTGATTGCACAACAGAAATCAATAAAGAGAGAAACAAGACTTGAGAACCTATTAAGAGTACTCTGTTAATCATACATTTAATTCATATACTAGAGCTAATATATGTGCTCTCTTTTTTTCCTTCTCTTTATTTTCTTCGTCACATCAAGTCTAGCTACTAATTATTAAAGCTCATATGTCATTCCCACTTTAAGCATGTGCTTTTGAGGAATATCAAACACCTTATTAATACTTTGCCTCAAGTTGTTCTTCAAGAATTGATATGCATAATTTATCAAAACTCTCTTCCCTATGTTTGCTCCTTTCCCTGCAACCACCTCATGTTCTCCCAACAAATGAACAACCCCTGCCCTGCATGCTTTGTTCACCACTTCAATCTCCCCCTCAATTGCCTCTAGCAGTTTGTGGTGTTGTTTCTCAATTTCAACTTGATCACTATTTTTCTCTCCATTTACACAATCTCCCCCTTCATTTTTTTCAACTTTCTCCAAGCCTTCTCGACTATGGCACGCAACTGAAGAAATCATAAAGTCCTCTCTTATGAAATCCTTCAACCTTTCTACCAACAACCTTTCGAATGGCTCCTCTTCATTGCGCACATCTGTGTATCCATATCTCACTACACAACGAAACACATTAAGGTCATTAGGATATAACCTACCGAAAAGAAACCGTTCGTCTACAGCCACTTTACTAATTGGTAACGATTTGATGGAGACGAAAACAAGGACAGAATGTAATGCAGGTATATTTGCCGCATAATGCTTGAATATGGGAGGAATGCCATGAACAAGCTCCGAGTAGAAGACGGCAAGGCCCGGAATTCGACAAAAATTAGTATCCGTCACGACTTCCTTTAGCTTCTCGGGAGAAATCTTGTGATCCAACTCATAGTAATATTTTTTTCGATACACATAATTCCAAGTGTACATTATAGCCATTAGAACCATAGCAAACGCTAAGGGTAGATACCCTCCTTGATCAAATTTATAAAGGACTGAACTCAAATAAAGAAGCTCGACTATGCCAATGACAAGAACATAAGAGATAATGAGAAGTATATGTGTTTTCCATATCATTATCATTATTAGTACTAGGAATGCTGATGTGAGTGTCATTACAAATACCACCGCGATCCCTGCACATATATTATAAATCAATCATTACCTCAAGTTTTGGATTGAAATTGACATCACATTTGCAATTCCATAGAATTTAAATTGGGTTGGTGCTCAATTACAATTTGTTGCCATTGAAATCTTTATATAATTTATTACTCGTTTGACTAAAATGTGAATATTTACCGTATGCATTGCCAATTTTTGCAGTGGTCCTGAATCCAAGAGTGACCGCAACACAAGCAACCATAAGTAGATAATTAACTTCAGGAATGAAGACTTGTCCTTCATACTTAGCCGATGTATGAACGATTTTTACTCGTGGGAAGCACCCTAATGAGAGAGATTGTTGAATGATGGAAAAAGTTCCGGAGATCATAGCTTGACTTGCTATGATTGATGCCAAAACAGCCATCACAAACATTGGCCAATACATGGGACCTGCATTATGCCAACAACAGTTGTAGCTATGAATAATTAGCTAGTGACTATTTAAAAGCACCTTTGAAATAACAAAAAAATATAATACTATATTTTTTGGACAATCTTAAGTTTAATGGGCAATTTTGCTAGTGAGAATCGAAGATATATATAAACCTGGTATAGATTTGAAGAAAGTCTCCGACACATCAAGTTTGTGCTTGCGAAGGAAAGAGGCTTGGCCGGTGTATGCTAGTACGAGTGCCGGGTAAGTGACACTACACATACTTATCTGTATGGATCGGACAGTGAAATGTCCAACATCCGCAAATAATGCCTCAGTTCCTGCATTTTGAAAATTAATTGCATACACATATTTTTTAAGTATGTCATTAACAAATCTTATTATGTACGTGAAAAAAAAAACAGTGTGACGTAAGTACAAAATAAAATATTTAGGATAATGTAAGCACCTGTTATGGCGAGGACAATGCCACCCAGGGATATCCATGCTTGTTTTTTGTTCCTGGTGAAATATTCTATGATATATTTGGGATTTATAGCTTTAACAACGGATGGATCGTGATTGATGAAATTGTAGATGCCAATGCCAGCAATGAATGAGAACCAAATACAAATAATTGGAGCGAAAGTGTAGCCAACTTTATCAGTTCCAAATCTTTGAAACATGAATAATCCTACCAGTATTGCAACTGATACCCATACAATCCTATCTGTTCCACAGAAAATTATATATACTTGTTCATTTCAAGAGTTGAATATATATATATATATATATATATATATATATATATATATATATATATATATACATGTATACTTGATAATTGCCTTCCAAATTTTATTGTTTGCACTCTTATAAAGACAATTAAATTGAGCAAATTTTTTTGTACATGGGAACACAACTAGTAAATTTGAAGCCTATTTAATTTATTATACATAAATATATTGAAATTAATTACAAACTTACATTATTTTATCAACTCTCAAGTTAGGACGTACAAAAATATATTAATTTTTTTTTTGGCTACATGATGGGACATGTTAACAACTTTTTATAATTGATATACAATTAATCTGAAATATTTTTTTAATATTATTCATTTGTCGTTGCATTCAGAAGTTCAACCCTTTCACACGACTTACAAATTTTTTAAAAGACAAAGTTGGAAAGAAGTCAAAGCCAACGACCCACAAAATTTTTAAAGACTGAGTGAAATACGAAAATATCCTTGTTCTTTTAAAGAATTAGAACAAATATACAATTTTAAAATATCCATATGCACTTCATATATACTCATTTATTTCCTAGAGATCTCGAAGATTCGTAGTTAACGTGCTTTTACTTTGGGATCTAGGAAAGCTATTCACTAATTTAATCTAGTTGATTCAATCATTTCATAAGTTTTACTTTAAAATATGAAAAATTCAGTCAATGGTGATGTATGGTGTAGACTATAGACGTGGTATGACTGTATATAATGGTTTATTTGTAAATTTTAATTTAAGAAAAAAATGATAGAATTGAATTGCCTTGTTAATTTAAATGCAACCATCAACTGTTACACTTTTTATCAAATAGGCTTCACTTTATTAGATAAAATATCCTTATCAAAGCTGAAAGATATTGGGGGTATATATAGTACACACGCACCTCCGGTCATGAATGACGTAGCTTCCTTGATTCCTCCCACAGCCGATAAAACTGCCAAATGATTTGGAGCGTGGGAAAAGGTTTCAAAGTAAGAAGTATATATATATATATATATATATATATATATATATATATATCATATCCACAATAAAAGTATACTACAGTTAGATATTTTAACGACAGGTCAATTTAACATTTGTCACTAGAGTTTCTAGCCACGACAGGCGTTAAAAAAACTTCTGACCTATTACTAGAGTCTCTAACAATAAAAAAATTTACACTTAATTTGTCTATATAGTTAATTATTACAACAGCACTCTTGACAACAGATTCCTATTGAGGCAGTCGCTATATATGTGTGTGTGGTTCTTGTTGGCATGCATATTTAAACTATATATATTCAACGAAAATGACCAAGAGTCCAGTTTGAAGTTGTTCCTACCACGTCATGGGCACATTTTAATATGGGATGAAAACAATACTCACTCCCCCACCAAAGAACGATTCTCTATTGTATCATACATATTTCAGAGATTAAAAATTTTATAGGCCATGTAGTGAAAAAAAAAATAAGAAAGAAAGAAAGTCACTCAAACAGTTTTTTTCGTCAAATAATAATATTTTATTCATCGTTGAAAGAAGAAAAAAAAAGAAAAAAATCGACTAGTTAATAAAAGATTAAAGGAGTTTAAAAAAAGTAATTAATTAAAGAACCTGAAATGCAAGGAGTGAGAACACCATCTCCAATGACCATGGAAGTACCAAGCATGGTAGCAAACAATAGGAAGAACTTGGAAAACCGGCTCTGCTCTAGCTTTGATTTGAGACTTGATGCTCGCCTAAGTCGATTATTAGGCAACTCAAGTTTAAAATTAGACACATCTCTATCTGCGGCTTCTTGACTTGGAATCAGACCTACCTTTGCATATCGACATATCAAAGAGTACAAAGCAAAAGTTCCACCTAAAATAAACCAACAACACATGTTTTAATTTTTAAGGTTGACATATACTTGTATAAAAACTACCGTCCTGAAAAATTAAGAAAAAGGCATTTTATTTTTAGGATGCAGGGAGTGAATGAGTTTAATACTGCAGATTTAATTTTATTTTTTCCAGCTGTATGCGACATAGTAACTTTTTGTTAATATTGTAATATATGTGTTAACACGTACTAAAATGAGGATGACTTATATGTCCCCTAAATGAGGACAAGTCAATCCTAAACTAAAACTCATATATATATATATATATATATATATATATATATATATATACATACATACGCCTTTCCTAGTACAAACTTGATATATATAATAAAATATGCTTGGGTGTAATTGAGTAGTTAAGTGCTCCCCAAGATCATGTCTCCCTTAGTTGCACTCGCACTTGTAAATAAAATGAATATAAATATTTAATTATATGTGGAGAGATCAGACCATGCATCCGAAGATTTTTCATGTGATAATTGTAATGAAGTCAATTTTATACTTTTCAATCACTTTCTTGTGTGATCACATGGTCTCCGTTTAAATCTCCAATCTTTGCTTGAATAATCGTGCATGTGGAGTTGATCCCACAACATCACTCTCAAATTTTATTTTTTTGGCACTTTTTACGTGTATATATATATATATAGTTTTTGTTTTTCCAAAAAAAAATTCCTCAAATAACATATTTTAGTCTTAAAAAAGTGATCAAACAGGACTCTAATTACTTTACAAAAAAAGTGAGCAGAACTATCTCAGCTTGCACAAAAGAAGTCGCACACCAAATTTACCAATTTGAAAAATATATTTTTGTTCTACAATTATCCTAAATAATTGAGAGCATTAAGTGTAAATTAAGATAATAGATAATATGCTAATGAAATTGAAAATTTAATAATATATTTTCGTTCTACAATTGCCCTAAATAATTAAGAATGTTAAGTTTAGCAATAATAATATGATAACGAAATTATAAACGTAAAGTTGAAATATTTTGTCAATCTTATATTATTTATAAGAAAAAATTAGTGCATGAAATTCTTTTTGTGCTCAAGACAAATACAGTATAAAAAATGAAGATAGAGTATATCGAGGTTAATTGATGATGAGCTTACCGTCACCGTTGTCATTTGCTTGCAAGACAACGAAAACGTACTTGATTAGAGGAATTAAAGTGAGGGTGTAGAAGATCAAAGACAGAACGCCGAGTATATCATCGTCATGGTTTATTCCTCCGGTGAAGGTCATGGCATACACGTAAAGCGGCGACGTTCCGATGTCGCCATACACTATCCCAATGCTCTGGAATGCTAGCTGCAATATCACCAACCACTCCGTACTCTAAAAACACAATAACTTTAATTAGTATAATTAATTCAATAATTAACATATTAAATTTTATGAAGTCTTCTATGCTTCATTAAATCAAACAGTTTTTTATTCTTCATTAAATCAAACAGTTTTTTATTCTTAAAAACAAAAACTTAAATAACATATGTACAAATTTTAATTTTGTTGTACATGGACAACAATATACTGCAAATACTTTTTGTGCCGAAAATATCAGTATTCTTAAATAAACGTATATAACAAAATATACTACTTAATTACACTTAGAGAGAGAAGAGTTTTAGTGACCTTAGAGGCATGGGGGATTTGGGCATGGAGCTTACGGGATTCGACATCCAAGGAGTCTAATCGCTTAAGCTTATGCCAAGGAGATGTCTTTCCTTTGAGTACTTGTTGCTTATAAATTTCCTCTTCCTCCTCCTCCACCTGCAGACATACTACTTGATCATGATCAGTACTAACTCTTTTATCACCTTGTGCATTAGACATTATTGCCTAAAGAACACTGCGAGCAAATAAATATCGAAAGAACCCGGCCAGATCAATCACAGTTCTCGCTAATTGCTGAGAGAGAGAGAGTAGGGGGGATTTATTTGCTTAGAGAGAGGGGTTATTAAATGTGGAGGATCAGAAGTAAGCTAGCTATTTAAAGGATCAAAATTAAAGTCACGTGAATTATTAAATTTATTTAATTCCCAATACTTGTGGAAATGTTTTCCACAAACAACTATTAGTCTATTACTATTCCATTTCAATTTTAGATGTTTAGGTGAACTGATCACGAGGGGAATTAGAGGAAACAATAGAGGAAACTTACTTTTGTTACGAAGCTTATTGTTGACTTTATTGTCGAATAGACTTCACAGTAAATTGACGGACATGTCTTACTGCTAGCCACTTTGATTTAGAGAAAAAGAAGTTGATTCACAGTGTTAACGTCTTATGTGGTAAAAATTTGCTCCTTCACTCTGCGCCGTTGATTTCCATCCCTAATATTAGAATAGATTAATACTCCATTCCTTTCAAATTATAAAAAAAAAAATTCTAAATGTTAATTTGAGATATCTTTAAATTTAAAATTAATATAATTTACTTTTAAGTTTTTAAAATAATAAATCTTATACCTAGTAATATTTTTTAAATAATTTATAATATTTATAATTTTATTGACATAAATTAAATGAATTTTTTTTAATTTTAAAATTAAAAAATATTTAAAATTAATTTTTTAAAAATAAATATTAATTATATAATTTAAAACGAAAAAAGTATTACCTGGGCTCAGTTTTCTTTCCCAACTACATGCGTCTCATCACTACTTAAAATTCCAGGTCAAAGATTTCTTACGCGTCTTTTTCCCGTAACATGCATATAGAGAAAATATGTGAAACAAATTAAATACATGAATATATATATTTATAACAAAATCTCGATTAATTTACAGGTAAAAGATATATATAACAACTCTTCTTTTCTCTTTCTTCGTTCCTTCGTGGTTCACGAGGAGCTATAGTCTCAATTTCCTTCTCCAACTAAACTCCATTAGAAAGTGTCGTCATATCTTACATGTACTCTTATTCTTATGAAAAGGTAGCTCTTAAAAATAACTTTTACTTAATACTCCTTTCATTTAAAAGACAAAAGGAAAAAAAGAAAAGAAAAAAAAAAAGAGAAATTTTCATTTTAACCATATATAAAAAGTTACTTTAGTTTTGAAAATAACGAATTTTTCAATTAATATGAGTAAGATTTTTCGATATGGGTTACTGCATTTACAATTAATTATATTCACAAAAAATAAATTAAAAATATTAATTTTGACTTTTGGATTTCAAAGATGAGTTTAAAAGCTTAAATGATCGAGTCTCTTTAATCAAACTAGAAGGAAGTCGTATTAATTTTACAGAGTTGATAAATGTGCTCTATTTTTTATCGTTTGTGTCTACTATAAGTTTATTTGTTAATTTATAGTAGAGTTCAGGTGATAAAATTTGGAGCTCGTTTATTAATTACATAATTTTTATTATATTAATTAATTGGGTTAGGAGGTTGAACAAGAAAAAAGTTAACTAATTTTTTTAGATCCACGTTTTCTCTAAATAAAATTAATCTCATTTGTTGTGAAACCGAGGAAACATATGGTTAACTATCTATCTCTAGGCAAACTGTATTGCAATAACCACTAGGGTATCTATCTTAGGTACTTTCTCATATTAAAATGACTTCTTAGAAAAAATCCAAAGTACAGATTAAGTGGCAGATGATCAATTAGAAGGAGGTGAAGGAAAGAAAGTTATTTTGTTAGTTTGTGTTTGCCTAGTAGACCGGTAACAAATGAAATTGAACGAATTTGAAATGCTACTTTAAGTATAAATTGGAAGCCAATCAAAAATAAATAAGTAAATAAATAAATAAAGAAGTAGAAAGAAAATGAAATTTCAAATCCTTTTTTCCTTTCGTGAATAAGCCATGCCGTAATTGGAATTATTCAATATTCGATAATATTAATATAGTTTACCACAACTTTTTATTAATACAAGCTCATCAATTTTGTGTGAAGCACGAATAGCATAGATAATAATTTATTATGTTAAATAAGATAATTAATTAAATATTGAATAAATATTTAATTAAAATTTTGAAAAAATAATGGTAGTTATTAAATTATTAAATATTTATTTATTTAATAAATTGTTGAATCATATATTATAGGTTTTTTCAATCATTTATTAATATAAATGTTTTTAATAGAATGTATATTTATTTAGCTATAAAAGATTATGATAAAGTAATTATTTTAATTTTATTTACACTAAATGAATTCGCCAAAATTCTAATCTAAATAGAATTATAAGACTTAAGGTTCGATAAATTTTAATTTAATTATGAAAATTAGTTAGTAAGAAATTCATTATGATAGATCCTTTAACTATTTTACAATTATTACTAAAATTTAGATTTATTACTAATACAATTAATTATGTGATTTGATAAAAATTTAAGTTTTAATAAATTTAATTTATTTAATATTAACTTAATAATAAAATTTACGGCTAATACTAATCTAATCAAACCATGTACGTGATTTATTAAGAAATTTTTTTCGATATGTTAATAAAATTATCCTACATAAAATTTGTTAATATATACTCCCGCTATCTTGCAAAGGCTGTCTTAATTTAATTTTTTTGGTCAAATTAATTAATTTTAAAATTGATAATTATGTAAATTTATTTATAATTTTGAACTTCCAAAAATTGAATGTTGTAGTAAATTAAACATAGTTTCTTATTTTTATAAATTTTTTACCTATATTTAAAAAAAATGAGATAAATTTTGATTTTAAAATTGGTTAATTTGATTTCAAAATTCAAATTAAACCAGTTTTTACAGGAAAGATGGAGTATTATCTTACATAAAATTGTGACAATAAAATTTATAATAAAATTGGTAGATATATAAATAAAAATTATTTTAAAAGATCTTTTTCTTATTAGAGATATAAAAATAAAAGACACTCTTTTTTTTTATAAGAGATGAGGTTTCTTTTTGAATTCTTTGCAAATTTAAAAAGTATTTAATTGTTTTAAATTTAAACAATATTTATATTAATTTAAATAAGAGAAGAAAAGATAAACAAAAAAATTATGAAATTGAATTTGTGTTTTTAATTTTATAGTTGGAAAGAAAAAGAAGCAAAAGAAAAGTATACGCACTTTAAGTTTAGCATAATCGTGCATTAAGACAAGTGAATATGCCTGTTTTTATTGTTCAAACATTAAATTCTTGGATCTCAAATTGTACACTGAATCGAGGATAAAATCATATTGTTAACGTTAAATTTTATACTACTCATTTAAATTATAAAATAACAAATAAAATTACATGCTAAATACAAGTAAATCAAAATAAAGTAATGCTAGAACACAAAAGATTTTACATGGAAATTTAATTTAAAAAAATATAAAGAGAGAGAAAAATTTACTAGTATAATGGTTGTATTTACAGATTTCTCTAAAATAATAAAGAGTCTAGATGCTAAAAAATAAGAATTCTATATATAATAGATATTGTGTTATGTCTTGAATCCCTTGCTTATAGTCATATTTATAGATGTCACGCATACCCTAATCCAATTAAAGTTAGGAGTCTCCTCATAAAGTTACCATATATCACCAGATAATTATTGATAGATTTCCTTCCAAATTAGACTTTCTTATTTCCCCAAATAAGGAAACATAATCCTATTTTAATAAGGATTCTCCCACTATGCAAGTTGTAATAGGGTCCAAATAATTATATCCCAACATTGTCATCTACTATCCTGTTTATAAAGAATTTGCAACAGAAGAGTAATCAAAACGTCCACTTTACCCACCACCAATCCAACCATACAAACTGCCGAACTCAAACAACTAAACTGAACCTTTCATTGATACTACCCACCACACATACTGCCGAACTCCACCAAAAATGTCGAACCCACCAAACTACTAGACTAAATTGAAGTCGACCAAACCCAAACTGGCCGAACCAAACCGAAGTCAACCGAACCCAAACTAACCGAACCAAACCGAAGCTGACCGAACTCAAACTAGTCGAACCAAACCGAAACACCTTACTGAAATTACCGAGAAAAAGAGTCGTCAGGACACGAAGCCGCCGAGACAAGGGCCGTCGAGACGCAAAGCCGCCGAGGCGAGGGGCCATCGAGACACGAAGCCGTCGAGGCGAGAGCCATTGGGACGCGAAGTCGCTGAGGCGAAAGGCCATCGAGATACGAAGTCGTCGAGGTAAAGGCAGTAGAGACACGAAGCAGCCGAGGCGAGGGGCTATCGAGACACAAAGTCGTCGAGGCGAAAGGCCATCGAGACATGAAGTCGTCGAGGGGAAGAACCGTCGAGGCACGAAGCCGTCGAGGCGAAGAGCCATCGAGACACGAAGCTGTCGAGGCGAAGGGTCGTCTGGACATGAAGCAGCTGAGGCGAAAGGCCATCGAGACACAAAACTGTCGAGGCGAATAGCCATCGGGACACGAAGCCGCCGAAGCGAGGGTCATCGAGACACGAAGACGTCGAGGCGAAGAGCCGTCGAGACACAAAGCAGCCGAGCACGAATTCGTCGAGGTGAATAGCTGTTGGGACACAAAGCTGTCGAGGCGAGGGCCGTAGGGACACGAAGTCGCCGAGACGAAAGGCCATCAAGACACAAAGCCATCGGGACACGAAGTCGCCTAGGCGAAGGGCCATCGAGACACGAAGCCGTTGAGGCGAATAGCCGTCAGGACACGAAGCCGTCGAGGCGAGGGCTGTCGGGACACGAAGTCGCCGAGGTGAAAGGTCATCGAGACACGAAGTCGTTAAGGCGAATAACCATCGGGACACGAAGCCGCCGAGGCAATGAGTCGTCAGGACACGAAGCCGCCGAAGCAAAGAGGATATCAAAGGATCGTCCGATGGAAAACTTTGAAGATTTAAATGTTGAACTCTTTCTGTAATACGGGAATTTTATTAATAATGTCTTATACTCAATATAGATGAATTTATAATAACGCTGAAATATCAGCCTTTTAAAAATGCGAAATCTAAAATATTGTTGATAACCGACCCCCCCTAGTCATCAAATTAATCCTGATGTTTCCTGTGTTTAATCAATAACTCACCGTTGCCGACCCCAACAATTATCATCCTGACACGTACCCTTTATCTGATCTAAGGAAAAGGTTTTTTGACCTACCACGTACTGTACCAGCTCGTCGTCTTAGATCTTTTTCTCGATCAAATCTTTTAAGTCCCTACAAGCTTCAGTCGAATGCCCCCCTACTTGATGATATTTGTAAAAAATATTCTTACCTCCCCTCCATAAATGACTATTTGATTGTGGGGGTTCAAAGAATGACTTTTTTTTTATCTCCTCCAAAATTTGTACCTTGCTAGATGATCAATTAAGTGGTAGATGATCAATTAGAAGGAGGTGAAGGAAAGAAAGTTTTTTTGATAGTTTGTGTTTGCCTCGTAGACCGGTAACAAATGAAAATGAACGAATTTGAAATGCTACTTTACGTATAAATTGGAAGCCAATCAAATAAAAATAAATAAATAAATAAGTAAAAAGAAAATGAAATTTCAAATCCTTTTTTTTTAGACTATATTTGTTTACAAAAAATATATTTTAAATTTGATTATTTGTATTAATTTAATACTATTTCAGATTATTTTATCTTACGATAAGGGATTAATAGTCCTATAGACTATTTTTTTTTTCATTTCTAAGATTATTTATATAGAATTATATAATCTCATAAAAAATTTAAAATTAATAATTTCTTTCATTTTAAACTATTAAATAATTTTATAAAATTAATAACTTAATATTAATAAATTAATAATTTTTTATTAAATAATTAAATAATATAAAATAATATTAATTAAAATAAATAATTCAATTCCAAACATGTGCCTCAATTTACGAAGCCGGGGTTCAGTTCTTTGAAAATCAGATTCCTGCATCAGTAAAAGCCAAAGCTCATGTCCTTATAGGGTTGAAATCAGATTCCAACGTGAGATGCATGCATTATGATTTTTATTTATGTTTGGTCAGAGAGACAGAGACAGAGACAAATTTAAGGTAGAAACTGATATAAAATTTTAGAGAGAGAAAATTTTATAAATTTTAAATAGATAAATTTCAGAGAGTGAGCAATTAAAAAATAAAATTTTATACTGCACAATTCATATGCTCAAAAATATATGGATACCACATATCTATTTATGATCCTCCACTTAGGACTTATTTAATTTTTTATTTATATAAATTCGACCCATATAAATCTAAATTCATTTATATCCAACTATACCAGCACATTTGTTGGATCTATTCTAGAATAAAGAGTAATTTATTAAAAGGAATTGATCTACATGTTTTTTTAATATTTTTACATAATATATTTTTATATGAAAATAAATAAGTCTCATTTTTATATGAGAAAAAATTATATAAAAATATCAAAAATTCGTGCGAAAATAATTTTTCCCTTTATTAAAAATATTATACGCTCTTAATATTTCTACAAATAAAGTCTAAACTTGGTATTAGTATCCTTTAGCAAGTGTTATTTTTTCCATTATATACTACTGGCCGAAATATATCTAATGCAACGTCATATTACAAGGGAGAAATAGAAGAGTCGAAACGAGAAAAAAGCACTTTTCCATTAGCATTGCACTAGTAATAATATTACCAAATTTATAACTGTATACTACACACAGTGAACAAATTCTCCACGGTGGTGGTCTCATTTTTCCAAACAAGCACCACGTGAAGGAAAAATTTGGTGCACGAAGACATTGGAAAAAAATGTTACGAAAACTGACTATTATCCTGTCCCATTCCATTTGGCCCATAATCCTTCTTGCCTGCAATCAGAAGTTCAGAACTGGCCTTGCAAACTGTATATAGCTTCCTTGTCCTGTCAAAATGTCCATGTAGAAAATGGACTTACTTGGTTTTTGAAGTTCTCTGGATCCGGTCAAAAAGCAGGTTCTCAACTAGTTCTCTAGCAGAAGGTCGGCGAACTGTATCCGAGTCCATCATGGCCAGAATGAATTTTTAAATTTAAGAAAAGAACAGACAATGTAGTTGCAATTACATAAACTGATTACTCTGGACATAGCTAGAGTTGTTCATTATGGGAAAGGAAGTCGATCTAATTATTTAGAGTGTGAAATAACAAAATGTAAGCTGCTCCATTGCCAGCATAAATAATTTCTAACAGAAATTGGTTCGCATAACCAGCAGCACATTCAAAAGAAATGTTGAAGTTGGCTTTAAATTTTTGGTTGACTTATCAGATTTGCAAGATTTTGCAAATTTTCTCTTTCCCTTCTTTGCGGCAGATTTTCTTTTCCTTTGAGATATGGATGGATTTGGATGGATTTGGTCCTTTATTTGGCTCCATGATATATGAGATTTTGTCCCCTTCTCTTGCACTATAAAATGAAGCATTGGCTTCCCATTTCATACACCAAGCCGACAAGAGCAAAGAGAGTTAGGAGAGAAAAGCTCACTTGAGCTAAAGTGAGAAAGAGAGAAAATAATCACTGAGTTTATTTTCTCAGATAAAATGTTTGTATTCTTAAATTATTTTTATAGTGGATTTCTGAGATCTCTTCTCATGATTTTTTCTCAGTTATGTTTCCACGTAAAATTCTTGTATCATTATTTTCTCTCATACCGAAAGTGTGCGTGTTTATCTTAGTGTTTGGGTGCTTGATTTCTCAACAATTGGCATCAGAGCTTTTGGTTCACGTATGATCCGTTTAATGAGAACTCTCTCAGGTCACAAATACAAAGATGACAACACAAGTGGCAGAAAATGAAGCTTCACAGTGGCAGAAAATGAAGCTTCATAGGGTGATCTCTTATCCATTAGAGACAGTAGCATCCTTATAAATTGGTACACATATTCCAGTTGTTCTTTTCATATGTCCCTTCACAAGGATTGGTTTGATACTTTTACATCTTGCAATGGTGGTTCCGTGATATTGGGTAACAATGCAATCTGCAAAGTTACTGGGATAAGAATCATCTAAGTTAAAATGTTTGATGGGTTATCAGAACATTGGGTGATGTAAGGTATATTCTAGAATTGAAAAAGAGTTTATTATCAGTTGAAGTACTTGACTCTATAGGTTGTAGTATCTCAGTCAGAGATAATCTCATAAAAATTACAAATGGTTCAATGGTAATTATGAATGGCCAGAAAAAGGGCACCCTCTACAAGTTGATAGGGACCACAGTTGTTGGTGGAGCAGCGATTTCTGTGCAAGATAATTTCAACAGTGATTGCACAGAATTATGACATATGTGACTTGGTCACTTGAGTGAAGGAGGAATGAAAGAACTTCACAAAAGGCAATTGTTGAAAGGAATCAAAACATGCAGTTTGGAATTTTGTAAGTTTTGTTTATACGGCAAACAACGAAGGGTCAGATTCAAGGTAGGAGTACATACTAGTAAAAATGTACTTGATTATGTATATTCAAATGTTTGGGGCTCGATCAAGGATAGGTCAATGGGTGGAGCCCATTATTTTTTCAGCTTCATAAATGATTACTCCAGAAAGGTATAGGTGTATTTTATGAAACAAAAGTCTAAGGTTTTCAGAATCTTTAAGCAATGGAAAGATATAGTAAAAAATTAGACCCAAAAAAAACTAAAGTATTTCAAATCAGATAATGGCATGGAATACAAGGACAAGCCATTTCTATAGTTATGCCAGGATGAAGGTATCACCAGGCACTTCTCAGTTAAAAGAACTCTAAAGCAAAATGGGGTTGCAGGGTTATATGAGGTTGAATGTAGGTTTGTCCAAGAGTTTCTGGGCTGAGGCATTCAACACAGCCTGTTATTTGATAAATCGATCTCTTTCAGCTGGAATTGATTACATAATCCCCGAAGAGGTATGGACTGGGAAACTAGTTGATTTTCTGTAATGAAAATCTTTAGTTGTCCAACTTATGTTCATCTACCAGTCAAGGAGCTATAGTCCAAATTTGATTCAAGGTCAAAAGAGTATATTTTCCTTGGATATGGAGATGGAGTCAAGGGATACAGGTTATGGGATCCAGTATCCAAAAAGAAGGTTGTTAGTAGAGATGTGGTGTTCAATGAGAAATACATGCTGAATAAATCTGAGAATGAAGAAATTGCATCAAATGAGTTGCAGAAACGCCCAGTTGAGGTGGAGCTTCCTGAAGAGACAAAAGAAGCTAAAGAGATTGAAAAT
This sequence comes from Hedera helix, assembly GCA_947179155.2. NCBI lineage: Eukaryota > Viridiplantae > Streptophyta > Magnoliopsida > Apiales > Araliaceae > Hedera > Hedera helix. The sequence goes on along the minus strand of OX359276.1, from coordinate 45,050,414 downwards.
GATCATCATTCAAATCCCCAAGAGAGGTCTTATAATCTTGTTAGAGATCAAGAAGGCAAGTTAGTAAGCCAGTACAGAGATATGGTTTTAAAGACATGTTTTCCTTTGCCTTGATTACTAGTAATGGAGATCCCACTAGTTATCAAGATGTTATTCAGTCTGAGGATAATGATAAATGGGCGATAGCAATGGCAGAAGAGATGGAGTCTTTACAGAAGAACCAGACTTGGGAGTTAGTTCAACTTCCAGAATGATCGAAGGCTATAGGATGCAAGTGGATGTTCAGGAAAAAGGAAGCTCAATCTTCAAGGCCAGATTTATGACAAAGGGATTCTCTCAGAGAAAGGGAATCTACTTCAATGCAATCTTCTCACCAGTTGTGAAACACACGTCGATTCAATTGATCTTATTTATTGTAGCATCACAGGATATGGAGTTAGAACAGCTTGATGTGAAAACAGCTTTTCTCTATGGTGATTTAGAAGAAAAGATCTACATGAAGCAACCAGAGGGGTTTATTGAACCAGGGAAAGAGAGCTTAGTTTATAGTTTGAAAAAGTCTCTCTATGGTTTGAAGCAGTCCCCGAGAGAGTGGTACATATGGTTTGACACTTTCATGATGGCTCAAGGTTACTCTCGTTCTGAGTATGATCCATGTGGGTATTTCAGAATGCTTGATGATGGTTCTCAGTATTGTTGATGTTATGTGTCGATGACATGTTGATAGCAGCAAAGGGGAAGTCAAATATTCTTCAGTTGAAGAATTTATTGAGTCGTGAATTTGAAATGAAAGATCTCAGATCAGCCAAGAAGATCCTAGGTATGGAATTTCATAGAGATCGTCAGGCAGAAAAGTTGTGGTTAACTCAAAAAAGATATGTGTTGAAGGTCTTAGAGAGGTTTAACATACACAATGCTAGACCAGTTAGCACTCCGTTAGCAGCACATTTCAGGTTATCTTCATAGTTGAGCCCACAGATAGAGGATGAGGTGGAGTCTATGTCTAAAACACCATATGCAAATGTGGTGGGTTGCCTCATGTATGATATGGTATGTACAAGGCTAGATATCTCACATGTAGACAGTGTGGTTAGTAGGTATATAGCAAATTCAGGGAAAGAGCATTGGAATACTGTTAAATGAATTTTTCATTATCTAGTAGGTACAACCAGTTATGGTCTTATATTTTATCGTGATACCGTAAGAAGTGAAGTTACAAGGTTTGTTGAATCGGATTATGCTGGAGAGCTAGATTCAATGAGATCTACGATAGAGTTTGTATACACCCTCTGTGGAGAATGTATATGTTGGAGATCAGTATTGCAATCTACGATAGCATTATCAACAACAGAGGCTGAGTGTATGGCATTGACAGAGGCATGTAAGGAGGCTTTGTGGCTAAAGGGACTAGTTGAAAAACTAAGTTTCAAGCAAGGTAGTATCCAGATACAGTGTGATAGTCAAAGTGTTATTCATTTAGCGAAGATCCAGGTGTTCCATGCTAGAACCAAACATATAGATGTTCGGTATCACAAATTCGTGAGTGGCTGAACAGTTATAAGACCCCGACTTTTATAAAATACAAATTTAATTTTTCTTTATATATTTAACAAAAGTTAAAATTTAAAATTAAAAAAAATTGTGTAAATTTTATCTTGTCGGAAAATATTTGTTTTGTCGGGAAATATTCGTTTTGTCAAGGAATATTCGATTCGTACGACGGCGCCGAAATAACCAAATATTGGTGAATCCCCACTACGAAATATTATCAGATATAGAAAACGACATAAGTAATATTTTTAAATAAAAATAGTCAACGGTACTATCACTTTTAACTGTTAAAATACCCGGTGATAAAAAAATAGTAACATACAGTATTACACAGTAACACACGATATTGCATAATAGCACACGATATTGCACAGTGTTTCATATTATTGAACTGATAAAGTGGCTATTGTACAATATTGACTTTATTGAACCATATTCTTGAACTGATAATTGTCACAATAGCATATGTACAGTAATTCACATTACCGAATCAATAATTGTCATTACACCATAACGTGTTATTTCTCTTACTTATTTTCTGCATTATTGTTATCTCTATTATGATGTTGATTAAACTATTGTATTATATTGTTAGTTGATTTTTCTGCTTGTATTGTGAATATCTAACTCAGAAAGTCAACTACACTGCATTCATAACAATTAATTATAATAATAAATAATTGTCAATTATTGTTGAATAATTGAATTGATAAAGTTATTTATTTTTATTATAATAAATTATATCAAGTTAATTGTTTTTATTATAATAAATTATATAAAGTTATTTACTTTATATAAATTATGTAAAGTAAATTGTTTTATTATGATATATTTTATAAAGTTAGTTATTATATATATAAAGTTAGTTGTTTTATATATAAAGTTAGTTGTTTTATATATAAAGTTAATTGATTTATATATAAAGTTAATTATTTTATATATAAAGTTAGTTGCATTATATATAAAGTTAATTATTTTATTAAATGAATGATATAGATTAAAGGAAATTTGAAATGAATGGTATAGATTAAAGATAATGTAATAATTATAAAATTTGAAATGAACAGTATAGATTAAAGATGATCTTTAAATGAATTGTTTAGATTAAAGAAATCTTAAAAGATGAAATGAATGGTATGAATTAAACATTATCTTGAAATATACGGTTTGGATTAAATTAGGAAATTTTGAATTATAATAAGATTTTTGGCTATAAATAGAGGCCTTAACTTGAGAATTTTTCATAAAATTTCTTGCTTATTCTTTCTTTCACTCTCTAAATATTACTTTGTATAAGTTCTCTTTAAGTGTGCTAAAATCATCTTGAGTATTTGTGAAAATCTATAAGTGTACGAGTACTGTTCAAGTACGACTTTTTATAAAAGTTATATAAGCAATCACACACATCACATGGTGTTTATAAATCTTCCTTTAGAAGTCTCTTCCTTTAGAAAACTCTTCATTTAGAAGATTTATTTTGAAAAGCTTCATTTGGAAGATTTATTTTAAAATATTATTTCCTTTCACGAACTATATTGAAGTTATTCTACTTTATTCTATCAAATCACTTTTGATGATTTCATACGAATAGGTATACACCATGAAATTATATGTGATAGTTACTAATTAAATTATAAATATATAAGTTGATCAACTTCATTTAAATCAATATTCAGTCACGTGTTAAGATAAGGGGTATCATTCTTTTCATACTCGTAAAAGGATATAATTTTCTAACTTATTACGATAAGGGGTATCATTCTTTTCATACTCTTAAACTTCCTATAGTAAGTACAATTTGGTAAAATTTTCGCGCTTAATCTAATATCATTTCAATTGAACCTTCCTATTTTTTTGAATCTTTCTATTGAATTATAACCGTTATTCTGAACTGTGGATCTTGAATATCATTCTTGAATTTGAGTCCACATCATGTTAATAATTTGGACATTATTTGACTCAGGATAAAATATCATGTTATTCTATTCATCATTTATATCTCTGTTATTATTCTAATCATCAAGAATCAAGTTGTTGTGAATATCTGTGGCCTGGGACACAGATGATATGATAAAGGCAATATAATGGTGGTGTATCTTTTAGGGCGCGTGGTGAATGTTCTCTTTGACCTGGGGTAAAGAAGAACTGTTGTTGGTATAATTATGATCAAAGGTTGTAGACTCGTATGATCATAAACATTGGTGTTATATCTGAATATCTTTGGCCCATAGTGCAAAGATGAATTGTTGACTTGTATGATTATGATCAGGAACTGTAAATTTATATTATCATGATCAGTGGTGTCTCAGATAATAAAAGTTGGTGATATTTTTATGAAAAAAAGAAGTTAGTGGACATCATAGTCTATATGATTCTCCTAATGGATTGTTCATTCCACTACTATTATTGATCTAAAACTTATTGTTTATTATATTCTATCAATAACTCAATTGTTGAATGCTAATGATAATTTACTCATTGTTATCCTAGTCATGATATTTCTTTACTGGACTATTTGAGTTCACCCTTTCTTTTTTTATTTCATTGTTCTTCAGGAAATGAAAGAATAGCTAGGTCTAGCCGGGGAATGAAGTGAAGGTCCGAGAAATAGTTGTAGTAGTCTTCACATGTTGTATATAGTGTGGCAATAATAGTAAAGACTTAATTGTGTATTATTAAGTTCTGTATTTTTATTCTATGTACTATTTGTATTAATTACCTTGTATTTTTGGCGTCTCAAATTAGGCTATGTAGGCCCAGATTTAGGGGCGTCATAACAGCGGTGACATTGCAATTCGCAAAGTTCACACAAAGGAGAATGCCGTAGATATGCTTAAAAAGTCAATTACAGTAGAAAAATTCAAGCATTGCTTGGACTTAATTCACTTCATCGAATGCTGAGTTAGTAGTGGAGTATCCGGGGAGAGGGATACATCTACAGTGAGAAGAAATTCACAGTATACAATATTTAGAGAATATAAAGCCAAGGTGGAGATTGTTGGAGTTGGCTTTAATTTTTGGTTGGCTTATCAGATTTTCAAAAGATTTGCAAGATTTTGCAAATCTTCTCTTTCCCTTCTTTGCGGCAAATTTTCTTTTCCTTGCAAATTTGGATGGATTTGGTCCATGATTTGGCTTCATGATATATGGGATTTTGTCCCCTTCTCTTGTACTATAAAAGGAAGCATTGGCTTCCCATTTCATACACCAAGCCGAGAAGAGCGAAGATAGTTAGGAGAGAAAATCTCAGTTGAGCTAGAGTGAGAAAGAAAGAGAGAAAAAAAGAGAAAAAATAATTTGTGAGTTTATTTTCTCAAATAAAAGGCTTATATTCTTAAATTATTTTCATAGTGGATTTCTGAGATCTCTTTTCATAGTTTTTTTCTAATTAGTTTTTCACGTAAAATTCTTGTGTTATTATTTTATCTCATACGGAAAGTGTGTGTAACACCCCCTTCCCGAACTGGAAAGAGAGGTTACGCACAGAACATAACAGAACTAATAAATTGGAATCAAAAGCTTGAATATGAAACCGAATAGTCTAAATAGATAATTGTCAACTGGCTCAAACACGGTCTGAGTATTACAACAATACTAAAAACTAAATTATTAAGCCCTAAACAAAATATCTAAACTATTTACATAAAAGGAAGCTCTCTTCACACATGCCCTTGCTCCCCCTGATTACCTGCCGGAAGAAAAACACAGCATGAGCCAAATGCCCAGTACGAATATAGAGTGCAAGAAAATAAGAACTAAAATTAATAACAAAACCAACTGAACTGAACTAATCTGAATAACATAATAGGCTGAATCAAATGGCTGGGATGATTTCATACCGAGCTCAGAACAAAACAGAACAGAAATATACATCGGACTGCGCAATCCAGATGTATGCAAAATCGGAAGGTGTGTTTGGCACAAACAATGGTAATCAGGGGGAGCAAGGGCATGTGTGAAGAGAGCTTCCTTTTATGTAAATAGTTTAGATATTTTGTTTAGGGTTTAATATTTTAGTTTCTAGTATTGTTGTAATACTCAGACCGTGTTTAAGCCAGTTGGCAATTATCTATTTAGACTATTCGGTTTCATATTCAAGCTTTTGATTCCAATTTATTAGTTCTGTTATGTTCTGTGCGTTACCTCTCTTTCCAGTTCGGGAATGGGGTGTTACAGAGTTGGTATCAGAGCTAGGGTTCTTTCTTGTAGAAAACCTACTTAGGTCCGACCTGTGAGTTATAGGTAGATTTCTGGGTTAGGTTTTATTCTGTTTGATATTCTGTTAAGCTATAATATTAGTTTATATTCGAATCTGCCTCGAATCTATTTTTCTTCCATCCGTTGTTCTTAGATGGCTCGTAGATCCGTTAGAGGTGCTGGGAGACAAGGTAACGGTAGAGGAAGAGGAAGAGGCGAGGCCCAACCCGATGTGCAACCTGATGTGCAACCTAATAATTTGGATATATCAGCCTTAGTAAATCAAGCAGTTAATCAAGCTTTACCGCAGTTAGTGGCACAAGTCGTTCAAGCGATACAGATGCAACAGCAAGAGCCAGAAAATCCTAATCAAGGAAACTCCGGTAATAGTGGTCCACAAGCAAATGAAGAGTTAGGAAATACAAATGGTATTGATCAGTTTGTGGTGCCAACATATGTATGGTTAGAAAGGTTTCAAAAGCAGAAACCGTATTCATTCAGTTCAGCTCCAACTCCAATTGAAGCAGCGAATTGGATTGCCCATTTAGAGAAGATCTTTGACGTGTTGGGGTGCTTTGATAACCAGAGAGTGTTGTTGGCTGCTTACAAATTAGATGGGGATGTGCAGAGATGGTGGAAAGCTATAAAAGCAACAAAGGGTGAAAGATTCGTAGAGACACTTACTTGGACAGAATTTTGTGATGTTTTTTATCAGCAGTATTTCTCAGCTGCTGATAAGGAGGCATATGGTAGGGAGTTTTTGTCTATTCAGCATAAGGATGACGAATCCATCACCGACTTCATGACAAGGTTCACCAGGTTGGCAGGTTTTGCGGGAACTTCAGCAGGGACTGCAATAGAACAGGCTGAGAAATTTAAGTGGAAAATTCACTATAAGTATCATCAACATCTCATTAACACCAAGTTTGAGGATGTGTCGACAGTGGCTAATGCAGACAAGAATATCGAAATGGAACAACAAGACTTCCAAGCTTCTAAACCGGAAGGAAATCGGAAGAGGGATAGAGATGACCAACAGGGTCAAGTTTTGGGTCAGCAAGGGAAGAATCAGGGCGGTCAGTGGAATAAGAACCGAAGTGGTCAGCAAAGACAGAATCATGGTCGTTACCCAGGGTCAGCAAGTGGGGGTAACCCTAATTTTATTCCAATAGCTCCATGTGCTACTTGTGGGGCTAATCATCCTGGGAGACCATGTTATAGAGTTACCGGTGCATGTTTCTTATGTGGGCAGAGAGGTCACTTTGCCAAGGATTGTACCGGACCACGTGGTAATGGGTGAAGGCAATAATGGTGGCAATGTCGGTCAGCGCAATGGTGGACGGGTGTTTGCTTTGGCAAATAATCAGGCGGCAGGTGCGCCAGGTACTGTTTTTAGCGTTTCTTTAATTGGCAGTCGTGAGTGTCTATTTTGTTTGATAACGCTTTTACTCATTCAATTGGTACGCATTCTTTTGTTCGACATCTTGGTATGTCATCTTAATTCTTAGGTTTTGATATGCTTATTGCTACTCCGATGAGGATTTCTGTTGTTAGCTTTAACTGGTATCGAGGATGTTCTATTAGATTTGGAGATGAAATTCGTAGGGGTTTGACAATGGGTATGCACAATTTTGATATGAGATTTGAGTTAAAAGTTAACTTAGTCCGTTCGATAAGATTCAGAAGGAACTTTCTTGTGAAGAGCAATCTGAAGCGATTTTAGATCGTTAAGAGCGAATTATTAGTAGAAAGACGTTTCCATTTGTTATGATTTTGTGGAAGAAACATTCGAAACAGGAAGTTACTTGAGAATATAATTCAGATTCTATTCGAACGGAGTATTCGCATCTTTTTAATAGTTAGGTTCGTCCTATTCTTTTGATTCCGGGGACGGAATCCTTTTTAAGGGGGAAGTAATGTAATACCCGCCTTTCTTTTTCTTTCTTTCTTTCAATAGTCCCACATCGCCCCTTCTCAAAAGTTCATTCCCTTCCTTAGCCTATAAATATGACTTTACCCCTCTCCTTTTAATACACTAACAAAAAAGACCTCCCATTGTGAGAAAGGACTTTTTTGTGTGAGGGTCTTTTAAGTAAGAACCTCCCTAGTTAAATATTTTAATTCCTTCTTTGGATTTTGGGTATTGATATAAGCCCAAATTTCTTTTGGTTTTCTTTGGAGACAGTGGATCTCTTCGTAATTTCGGGTATGTTTCTTTTTCTTTTCTTGTGTATTTATTTTCTGCATTATTATTTTTATGTTGTAGCTTTAATTATTTAGTTAATTTGTTAGTTTTGCATTATTATTATTTGTAGCCTTAATTGTTTAGTTTTGCATTAGTAGTATTATTTTGTAGCTTTAATTATTTAGTTTGTTAGTTTTGCTTTATTATTATTATTTGTTATTTGTAACTTTAATTTTTGTATGTTATTTAGTTTATTAGTATATATATTTTTGGTATATCTTTGTTAGTAATTAGCATTTTGGGATAATAAATTATTATTTTTGTAACGTTAGAGTTTTGACATAATATATTTGTTTATAGTAGAATTAAAAATAGAATGAAATACACTTATATGTATTTTGGAGGGAACAAGAAATATGTTAATTATTAATATATTTTATACTATGTATTACCATGCTCAGAATGTTTTTAGTAAAATGAAATGATTTCAGATTCGTCAAAGAGATGTAAAACTTAATTAATTATAGTACTTAATAAAAATGTGTTATTTTTGTGAATAGATTGAATTGGGCAAGTCTAACAAATTGCAATTATAATTGTGGGTATTACATCGCTTATTCCAGGTACGGATTCCGTACTCTTTCAGCGATACTTCTTTAATTTTAATTTGTTTGTTTTGTCTCTCAATTAGAATTCAGATATTATTTCGATACATTATTCATAGTCAAATGCTTATGATATAATTGTTTGGTTCTAGATATTCGAAAATTCATAACTTGTACTCTTTGGACTTAGAGAGCATGTTTAGTATTTATTTTGATTTTGTAGAAACGTACATGCTAATATATTTTGAGGGTTTTATGTCGATTCGTTTCAGTTTAGCATGTGCGTATTAGAACCCCTTTTGTTTGTATTGTGTCGCATATATTGTGACATAATATTTTTGTTAGAATATACCGTAGGGTATACCTGAGCTATAACCACCTGTGGGGGTACCACAGGCATGTCCTCTTGGCACCGAGGCATGATACTTCCGTGGCAGTGTGATTAGTCCACGGCGTCTCCATTTTGTGTGCTCCGATGAGAGTTGGCCAATTGGTGTTTTGTTGTGGGAGGCGTATGGGTCGACCCTAGTTTTCTGTTTTGTTCTGCGGTTTGGTGTTGTTTGTGCCAAACACACATTCCGATTTTGCATACATCTGGATTGCGCAGTCCGATGTATATTTCTGTTCTGTTTTGTTCTGAGCTCGGTATGAAATCACCCCAACCATTTGATTCAGCCTATTATGTTATTCAGATTAGTTCAGTTCAGTTGGTTTTGTTATTCATTTTAGTTCTTATTTTCTTGCACTCTATATTCGTACTGGGCATTTGGCTCATGCTGTGTTTTTCTTCCGGCAGGTAATCAGGGGGAGCAAGGGCATGTGTGAAGAGAGCTTCCTTTTATGTAAATAGTTTAGATATTTTGTTTAGGGCTTAATATTTTAGTTTCTAGTATTGTTGTAATACTCAGACCGTGTTTGAGCCAGTTGGCAATTATCTATTTAGACTATTCGGTTTCATATTCAAGCTTTTGATTCCAATTTATTAGTTCTGTTATGTTCTGTGCGTAACCTCTCTTTCCAGTTCGGGAAGGGGGTGTTACAGTGTGCATGTTTATCTTAGTGTTTGGGTGCTTGATTTCTCAACAAGAAAATTAAAGATTACAATATTATAACAAATTTCCAGTGGCCAACTAAGTAATTAGTGTCATTGGAAGCAGAAACTTTGTTACAGTGTTCCCAGTTCTTGGCTTCTGGACACCAAAATCTTGAAGGCAGTAATTTTCGTATTAAGAAATTAATAGGGAGAGACATTAATACGGATTTCAAGTCAGAGAGAGTTCGAGTTATGCGAAAAAAGCTAATTACACTTCGTACCTTGAGTAAGTTCTAAAATTGGATTGGGTGGCTAGGAAGAAGTGGCAGTATTGAGGAGAGTTGCACATATATTTGACCAGTTTAGTAGAACAAAAGGAAGAAGGTTGCAGCTTGTTGTCAAAAGAAGTATATCTCCATTGGAAGATAGGAACATGGATTATCCCTGAGGAATTGGACAGTAAGCAATCAAGTGATGATGAGGTCTCTCTTCATTGTACCGGTTCTTCAAGATTGTTTCTATAATCTACAATCATTTACCACATTTGGCAACATTTAGTTCGCTTTACAAGCTGTTCAGTCCTCTTACTTAGGATGGCCATCAAAATCTCAAGCATATTATACCTGAATATCCAAGCAGAAGACTATGGCTGATCATTTTCAGGAAGCTTTTTGTGCTGCTTCAACGAGAGACAAGGGGATTCTCTTTGCATTGACTAAACATTCGGGGTGAGTACGGGACTGGAGGTATTCATTTATACACATACTTAGACACGGCAAGAGAGAAATTGTTAGTTTGAAGTGAGAAACTGTATACTGAGGCTTTTATGTGTGATATTATATCTGCTGGTATTTTCAGCACTGGATTATTTGGAAAGTTGCAGCGCGTAATGCAGAATGAGAAGGAAAGAGAGATGGATTTCACAAAGAGGTTGCAAGCACAAGCTAGCTTAAAAGGTTAAACCCATGGCATTGTTCTTTTTTCTTTTCTTTTTTCTATTTTTATTCAGTGTGTTATGTGCAAACAAGAAATTTCCAAAACATTGATACTTGCTGCAGTGAGGCATCATATAAATTTGCAATACATAGTTTATATATAAGCTCCTACTTTTCACCCATTACTTGTCTGACTCTATTTATCTTCTTTATTATCTCATGAAGGAAGCTACTTTGAATGAGAATCTTGTCAAGGAGTCTGGAGGCTAAGCTGACTGTTTGTTCTTGCTCTTTCATCCAACAGAAAGTGGTATCACTAACTATAAGTATAAGCTCAATGAGTTTAATGGGCAAACCTTTCTTACAGCTGTCTCAATAATTATTGGTCTATAATTAATGGTTTATCGGACTCCCTCTATACCACTTAATTTTTATATATTTGCAATTCTATGACATTAAAAACATCAATGTATCAATTTCATATCATTGAACGAGTAAGTCATGTGACAAACTTACGTTGTTGATTTAGCCTCACGTGTAACTTAATGGGACACCTATGTGCTTTTATTTTCACCATTAATTTTTGCAAGATATATACTTAGAATTTAGGGAAATAGCATTTTTCTCTCTTGCCTACTAGGTATATGTTTGTCACTGGAATGGAAAGGCCATTGAAAGCTTTTGAAATTATAGGCGAGTGCCTCTCTAACCCATAGGTTACCCCTACTTGAGCAGAATCAAACAAGCAACATTAGTTAACACTTCAGGTGGCTTTGAAGTAAACCTTTGAACCACGGCAATGTTCTCTCACTCACTCTCTCAGACGCACACTCACATACACTATATCTCATATTGAATGTGAACTATTGCCACGTACTATTGGTGAAATATATGTGACTTGTAGAATTTGTGCTTGCTACTGCAGAATTCTGAGTGGGTGGATAATCACCGAATAGAAGGGAAAATTGGAGGGACTACTATAGTCATCTTTAGCTCAAGATTATGTACCGACATTGAGCTTGAAGTAGGGAATTTGATTCGCATTCACCCACCTTGGTATGTACTATACTAATCATATATTTTCATGACCACTAACTAGAAGTTCTTGATTCCCCTCTGATTTGAAAGGTGGACTTATGTATATATGATATGATTTGAGGGTTTTGTTGACAAACTTTAAAAAAAAAATTGGGGGTGGTAGAAATGGACTGCTAGTGTCCTTACCCTACTCTGCTAGTTAACTACAAATTTTTGTTGCTATTGCCTTATGAATGGTCAGTGGTTAATTGTTTTTGTGAATCTTCTCCACAGGAAAGAAGTACGGATCATGGCGAAAGATGAGATTTTCATCCTATCGACATATTTCTCACAGATTTCTTCTTGATTAACTACCTTATAAATATTTAACAGTCAAAAGCAACGTGAAGATGTATATCTTTGGATGGCACGAAGGAGGTTAAGGTGCCCATGGCTAATCTTAAGAGTTGAGATTGACAGATATTCTCCTCAAACAGTTCGCTGAGGTCCTATCTTCTAAAGTTGAAAGCAATGTGAAGATGTTTTCTGGTGTTGAAGAGGAAATGGTTTCGAAATCTGTTTGAAGAATCACACTGGAACATGGTGGACTGGCAGTAATTTTTATTTTTGTGTATGAGGTGGTTGTTTATTCTTATAAAATATACGTGCTGGAACTCACTGTTGTATGAGGTCATTGTTTACTTTTAAAAATATAGCTAATATAAGCTCAAAACACATAAACAAACTAATTGCATATTTGAATGGTTATATTGCTATACTCTTTCTTTTCTAAAGTTTTAAGATTATTAATGACATTTTGATGTTAATTAAAGATATTTTTAAACTTAAAATTAATATAGATTAATTTAATTTTAGTTAATACAATGGTAAATCTTATTATTAATTATAAGATTTATTTTTTTATAATTTTTAATGAATTATATTAATTTTAAGTTTTAAAATATCTTAAATTAACTTTTAAAAAATTAACAATGATCCGCACAAATCGAGAGAAATGGTTCAAATTTTTATTTAACCAAAAAAAATTATTTAGCAAAAAAAAAATTAATAATTATTTTATAATTTAAAACCGAGAGAGTGTAACAAATTATATGAATTTCAAGAAAAACTGTATGTTTAGAATGACAAATTATAGGCAAGTGTCTTTACATGACGATTTACTTGTATTCCTACTTTTAGTCCGTAACAATCCACTTTTTTTTAAAGAAAATATATGATCAATGACTTTTTGAATTCACTTTAAAATATTTTTCTAATGTTATTTATTTGAATTTTAGAAATAATAAATTTAATTTTTATTTTTATATTAATTAAAATAAAAAAAATATTAAGGACAAATATATAATCGTACTATAAAATTTATAAAAATAATTTATATATCAATGAATTTTATGTTAAATTTGTGTTATAATTATTCGTAAAATTAAAATTAATAAAATAAAATAATTATGTGTAGACTTATTTATTATATTTTATATATTTATATATATCGACAATTAATTTTAATATAAATTTGTTTTAGACACAAGAATAATAAATAAATAGTAAAATAACAGAAAACGGTATATACCCGCCAGATATGATTACGTAGTAATGAAGCCACTTTTGTTCTTAAAATAGGAGACGTGTCTTCTAATCAACGATCCACGAATAAATACGCAAAATTATTCCCATTTTCCTTTTTCTGCATCCCCAATCTCTCTCATACTCCTCCTCCTCGGCCAAATCCTAACCCCAGTTCGGATTTTATCCCTCCAATGCTTCAATCACAACAACAGGAGGACCACGAAAATGACGACGTTGAACCCAGGAACGATCCTCTCATAATTCAAAACCCTAACCCTGATCTGCATATTTCTCTGCCTCCTCCACCGACTTCTCTCCTCCATGTTACCTTTAATCAAGATTACGGATGTTTCGCCAGCGGCACCGATCGCGGCTTTCGAATCTACAACTGTAATCCCTTCCGCGAGCTTTTCCGGCGAGACTTTGATGCCGGAGGTGGAATTGGAGTCGTTGAGATGCTATTCCGGTGCAACATACTCGCTTTAGTCGGCGGCGGGTCGGATCCTCAATATCCTCCCAACAAGGTAATGATTTGGGATGACCATCAGAGCCGGTGTATTGGAGAGTTATCGTTTCGGTCTGAGGTTCGTGGCGTGCGGCTGCGGCCAGACCGGATTGTGGTGGTGTTGGAACAGAAGATTTTTGTGTATAATTTTGCTGATTTGAAGTTATTGCATCAAATTGAGACGATTGGAAATCCGAAAGGGCTTTGTGAGGTTTCTCAGGGGTCTGGATCGTTTGTGTTGGTTTGTTTAGGGTTGCAGAAGGGACAAGTTAGGGTTGAGCATTACGCTTCAAAGCGGAATAAGTTTATTATGGCTCATGATTCGAGGATTGCTTGTTTTACACTTGCGCAGGACGGCCAATTGCTTGCTACTGCCAGCACCAAGGGTACTTTGGTCCGGATTTTTAATACTTCTGATGGAACGCTGTTGCAAGAGGTAAAAGTTGTTGCTTTAGTTGATATAAACAATTACAAAATAATTTGTAATTCAGCTTGAAATGTTTGCAGTGCTATTCAATCAAGCTAATGTATGTAGACTCTGAAACTTCTCTGTACTGTCTCTGAATCCGTTGGTTTGTCTGGGCTATAAATCGGTATTGCTTTTTTGTAATTATGAAAGAGTCTTTAGTGGGAAGTAGTGATTATTAAAATGCCAAAGGGAGTAGTTTTCAAGGCAAGGCCAATATGATAACAAGGGGAAGGTGAGGACAAAATTGAGGTCCTTGCATTACCTAAGGGACGGAAGGCATTTAATTTAGAGTTTACTTGGGAGAAGTTTGAGAGCGGACATGGAGAAATTTATGTGGGTAAGTTTTGCTTTTTGTTGGATTCCTATGAGTTAGAAGCCTAGAAGTTGACTTCTATTTTACCCAACTGTAAATTTATTGAGGAATCTATTAGATTCTAGAGCCATTCCAATCCCCATACTTGGGGCCAAAAATACATTAAAAAAGTATTCTATAGCCATTGGCCATAATGTCAGGTGGAGAGACATTATCTTCAGGTGGTTTTTATGAGGAGAGAAACTACCTGGCATATTGACTCCATTTTCTAAAGTTTTTGTTGGAGGTAGTGAAGAGTAAGGTCGTGCTAGGTAAAGTTTACCTTCCATGTCAGCCAGGGAATTGAAGTTGTGGAGCGTGTAATTTGTTTGGACTCTTGAACCTTGGTAATTTCTTCCTATCATGGGTGTCCCTTTTGTGGTTTCTGTATTTTTTATGCAATTCTCCATACCATTTTTGAGTTTTGTTTTCTATTGGAAGCCCAACTTGCAATTTTCTCTTAGCCAACTTTTACTTGATTGTTTCTTTAGAAATTGTATACATTAACATAGTTGGGTAACTAATACAGGTAAGGAGGGGAGCAGATAGAGCAGAGATATATAGCCTGGCATTCTCATCAACTGCCCAATGGTTGGCAGTCTCAAGCGACAAGGGCACTGTCCACGTTTTCAGCCTGAAATCCAATTTGGGAAATCTTGGGAGTGATAAGTTGGATAGTTATTCCAATCCCAATCTTGCTGTTACATCATCCACTTCGTCTCTATCTTTCATTAAAGGTATGGTGACTTTCTTTTTTTCTTTTCAAATAGTTCAAGACCTTCGGTACTTCCTCAATTCCAAAATGTAAGATCATTACATGGATTCCTTTCACTTTATTAAGTACTTCTCATTGTATGATTTATTATTTCATAATTTTTAGTGAATCATCTCAATTTTGAGATTGAAAATATATTAAATTGATTTTCAAAAGTCAGCAATGATCTTATAATTTGGAATAGAGGATGTACCATAATTATAGCTAACACTCGTATTGTTAAATATGAAAAAGGAAAGCAAACAAAAAGATCGTGTTCATGAACTTGGTAGTTGCAATGAATGCACTTCTGTGGATTGGTAGAAGTAAAATTTCTGTGACATTAACATCTGAGTATAATAATTTTTACTTAATAGGAGTATTGCCGAAGTACTTCAGCTCAGAGTGGTCAGTGGCTCAGTTCCATTTGATCGAGAATTCTCAGTACATTGTTGCATTTGGTCATCAAAAGAATACAGTTCTAATTCTTAGTTTGGATGGAAGGTGAGTCAATTACATTTCAGAATATTTATTACTGGAAATATGGAAACCTCATGTTCTTCAACTTTGAAGCTCTTAACCATCCTCCTATCGCCAGGTTGTTATTTCTTACCTGTCCCATTATAATAATGTCTTTTTTTGCCATTTGTATTGAGAAGTGGTGCTAAAAGTACATATAATTAATTGCTCCACGTCATTGTTCATATTTCTCTCCCCTCCCCCGTCTGCCTCCTCTTTTTGGAAAAATTGTCATTAATGAGTTTGTTGATATGAGATTAAATTCTATGCAGTTTTTATCGATGCAAGTTTGATCCGGCAGCTGGTGGAGAGATGAGTCAACTGGAATATCACAACTTCCATAAGCCTGAAGGAGCTTTCTAAGGGAAAATCTTGGATAGTTGGATGTGCATATATTCTTTTTCTTTCTTGGTTGGGGTGGTTAATTATGTTGTTTTATGTTGTATATATCTGTACATGAGTAACCATTTGGAACAGAAAATTTGGAATGACTAAGAATAAGGAGTTTATGCTGTAGCATTCTTTTGGCTATTTATATTCCAACATATTATTGATTGTTGTCATTCATAGCCAAGAGGCCTGCGTCTTTCCGTCTTGAGAGGTGAATGAATGTTGGTCCATCTTTTTTACCGAAATCAGTATCCTTTTTTATAGATATTACTAAATAGTTCGCTCACAAAACTTGTGAAATACGTTGAGCTTGTTTTTGTGGGTTTTATTTTCGTGGCGAAGTGAAGGGAAAGTTGGAAACGCTCCTATTTTCGGGATGAAGGGAATGGAATTATGGGGAATAGGAAACAATCATGTAAAATGGTAAGAATTGCACCAAAGAAAATGCACTAATGGTCCTGGTGGCATTGTGATTTTTTTTTACTAGAAATTGCATACTTATGATTGCGGTTGTAGTTTTAGTATAGAAAATGCACCCTTCAAGGAATTGCACCCATTTTTCATGTTTTTATTTATGTTTTAGAGTTCTTTAAGTTGTATTCAAATACGGTGGTAAATTTAATTTTAGAATATATAATTTTAGATGATTTAAGATTTTAAGTTTGAAACAATAGTTGTATTGTAGTAATGTATGCATATTCAAAATTTGTATCAAATTAAATGTTAACTTTTCAATTTGGGAAATTGGGATATGTGAATTAATTCGTTATTGATTTTTAGGAAATTGGTTTTTAAATTTTAATTTTTTGTTGTTGGTTATTATTTACGGTAGCAAGCCAGCAATATACCGTCTTTTTAGAAATTGCTTGTACCAATGATTTCATGTTACAAATTTTAATTTAAGTTGTTACAAATATGGGTGTATAACGGTCGGTTTGGTAGGTAAAAAAATAACCAAATCATTTAAGTCGGTTATAAAAAATATAATTGGTTATTGGTTTAATCGGTTTAGTCGGTTATTAAAACTTAACTATAAAAGATAAAATTGATATGTCACGAAATTTTAAAATAAAGTATTGTTAGATAACAGGGAATTGGTATGTCGCCAAATTATTAAAAAAAACATATAATGAATATATAATTATATAAAATAAATAATTATTAGAAAAGTATATAAATTATATTATAATATTAAGGCGTTCGGTCGGTTTCAGTTTTTGAATAAATCAAACTGAAACCGACTAATATAGTTTCTATTTTTTAGTTTTTATAAGTTTCAATTTTTTAATTTTGCAATTTTTGATTTAATTTGTTAATGGTTCGGTTTGATGCGGTCGATTTTTTTGATTATTTTTTATTTTATGTGCACCCTTAATTACAAAAATAAAACTACTTGTACCAATGATTTCACGTTACAAATTTTAATTTAAGTAGTTACAATGATTTCATATTACAAATTTTAATTTATGTAGTTACAAAAATAAAACTTTTCGCACAGATGATTTCGTCGTTGCAAATTTTAATCGTTACAAAATTTAATTTATGTAGTTACAAAAATAAAGCTTTTTGTACAGATGATTTCATCGTTACAAATTTTAATTGTTACAAGTTTTAATTTAAGTAGTTACAAAAATTAAGGAACTGCGCATCCAGGGAATCGTACCCTGGCCAGTACCGTTGGAGGGTACTATGATATGACTACACCAGATGCGCTTTGAAGTTATTAAGTTATGCAACTTAAATTCAAATCATAATTAAAAAAAAATTAATATGAACAAACAAAAACAAAAAGACTAATAATAGATACCAAGTTTCATGTAGCCAATGATAAAACAACTTCAAGAGTGACCACAAGGTCCTAGACAAAACCAAAATTATTAAATTTCAACTTAACATAGCCAAAATAAATAAATAAAGACTGATAGATTATGTTTAGAGCCGGCAAAATAGGCCCAGCTAGCGGGTGGGTCCGACCCGTCCGTCAGAAAACGGATTTTGATTTTACTTTTTTAGTTCGTAAAAAATTGGATACTATAGACCTGACCCGTTTTTGGCCCAATCCTCAGTGGACCGGCCCGGCAATAAAAATAACTAAACGATAAATAAGCCCACAGACAGAGAGTCCACTAGTCCTGCTCCTGTGGTCCATGACCATCCAATCCATTTCTCTACACTTCCCATTTCGTACTCCACAGAGACACACCGGTCCCAATCCCAAGTCCCAACTACTCTATTGGCGGCCGTGGCGTTAACCATCATCGCAGACTAGCAGTGAAGAGAAGGTTCCCATTTCGTCTTTTTGCCGTATGAATCAACTAATCAAGTATCAATTGCTTTAAGTTCTTGATTCTAAGATACACTGTACCTTAATCACTAGTACTATTTCTGATTTTCTTGTTCAATTGATTTTTCTGTTATTTTACTTCAAGTTTCTTTATTTGTGTGGTAGAACTTTTTGATGGGCACTTTCCTTCTCAAGCAATT
Source organism: Hedera helix (assembly GCA_947179155.2). Classification (NCBI taxonomy): domain Eukaryota; kingdom Viridiplantae; phylum Streptophyta; class Magnoliopsida; order Apiales; family Araliaceae; genus Hedera; species Hedera helix. The sequence goes on along the minus strand of OX359276.1, from coordinate 45,031,831 downwards.
GGTTATGCATATGTCATTCCAAGGCATCTAGGTTCTTTAAGGCTGCTTCCTGTATTTCTGATCTTAAAAGGGGTAAACTGTACCTCTGTATCCACTTCTATAGCTACCTGATCCTTGCTTTATTTCTCTCTCCTCTTAATTTTCTCCACCTAGGATTCTTACAATCTTTTTAAATTTCCTAGTTTATTTTGTTTTTCCAGTTTTTGATCTTAGTTCTAATTTGGGTTTTTGAATCTGATAAATATTTGCAAAACCCTTGATTTCTTTCCTTTTTGATTTTGAAAATATCAGGTTATTATGTGTAAATATGGTATACAGAAGTAGAAAGAGAGGCCTAGCAATTACAAATGTAGGATCTTTTATTCATTCCTTATTATCAATACACCAGCAAGAGAGATGTACAGGCAAATGATGGGATCTGTTGCCTTTTACATATTGTTGTTCTGCTTATTCTGTTGTTTATATTGTGGGGCAAGAAAGAAAATTAGCATCCCAACCCAAAAGCTATGACATTATATGTTTTTTTTTTCAATGTGTTTATCGTTTGTCAGGTCTAAATTTATGTTGCTTAAATTCAACTTTGCAAAAAGACAAATTTTGGCATGTCTAAATTTATGTTGCTTAAATTCAACTTTGCAAAAAGACAAATTTTGGCATGAAGTTGCCGGGAGTTGAACCCTGGTCTTTCTGATGAGAGCCAAATATACTAACCAACTAGACTACAACAGAGTTGTTTGAAGACCAATATCCTAACCAAATAGATTGTAGTTTGTATAAATCAATATTCAAACTTACAAATTGTTTGTAACTAATGAGGATTTGATGAATTAGTTGAAGAAGAGAGAGAAAGTATGAGGATGATCGGATTGACGGGAGGGATCGGAACAGGGAAGAGTACGGTTTCTAATCTTTTCAAGTCTCATGCCATCCCCGTCGTTGACGCTGACCTCGTTGCTCGTGTATGATCTCTTACTCTGTATTGTTCATTAAATCTAATGCTAATTGACAAACCCCTGATCTATAATTTGATCTGAAGATACAATTTGGTACAGGTGTTGTAGCCTTTGATTTATGTTGGTGAGTGTATAGGTAATTTTGTTGATGTAATTATATGTTTTGGTTTTTGGGGGCATCCAATCTTTCTAGTTTCTTCACTTAAATGCACGGTGAAAGGCCATATGTGCCAGTTTAGATTAAATTCTTTTCAAAGCAAAAATATTTTACCCTTTTTGAAAGAGCCAAACAATTAAATCCATAATGCTCCCTTGCAGTCCCAGACAGTAAGAACCAGTGATAAGTGAAAAACCATAAACCAAAGAAGAAAAACTGCCAATAAAAAAGCTTGCAAACATTTTTAAAAATTGGAACAATAGGACAAATACAAAGAATATTTAAAGGCCCTTTAAATCCCAGCCCACTTGTAGGCCTGATTTTACCTTTATAGACACTCCCAAAACCACCTTCTCCAATCTTTAAACACCTGTTGAAATTATTACTGGCATTTCTGAGTTCAGAAAAAGAGAACACCCTCAACTTGTGATCTTTCTCTTTGTACATTTCAAGTATGCTCCTTGGTGATGTAATTGAACCCTTGGACTTTATTGTGGGACTTTTAGATGGTAAAATCTGATTTACCAACTTGGTTTCTCAATTCTGGCGAAAATTTACCTTTCAGGGATTTGATACTCTTTTTCTTGAATAAGTAAAAACACTCCATCTTATTTGTGAAGCTGTAAAGTTGATCTCTGCATACAAACTCATATAGTAAATTATTAATTATTACTGTACGCTAATTAACTTGGGGGGAGGGGAGGGGGAGAGAGAGAGTAATAAAGCTTGTGATAATTATGAAATAGTTAATTTTTTGTGATAATAATAAAAACAACACAATATATCCACCTTCCAATTTTTACTTCCCTTATGATTGGCATTCTTCATGCAATTGATTGATGTAGGGGTGGTTAATTCACAGGATGTCTTGAAGAAGGGCACTGGTGGTTGGAAAAAGGTTGTGGCAGCATTTGGTGAGGACATACTTCAGGCAAATGGAGAGGTTGATAGGTCAAAGCTGGGTCAAATAGTGTTTTCTGATCCTGCAAAGCGCCAGCTCCTTAATAGGTATGGAGAGCTATTATGCATTTGGATGTTCGATGGATGATATAAATTTTCTCTGGAAACACATTTCACTAGATTTTTGCTTAGGAAAGTGAGTTTGTCATTCTTTTAGTCTTTGCTAAAAGTTGAAGTTTTGATTGTACTTCACTGCTTCTGTTGATTGAATATGAAAAGATCATAGAATAACTTGTGATCAATAAATATCTTTCAAGTCTTGAATTTTGGCAATACTTGTAGGCTACTTGCACCTTATATATCATCGGGTATTTTTCGGGAAGTTTTGAAACACTGGATGAAGGGCTGCAAGGTTATTGTTCTTGACATCCCTTTGTTGTTCGAGGCCAACATGGACAAGTGGACAAATCCCATTATTGTTGTATGGGTTGATCCGGATACACAGTTTCAGCGGCTCATGGCTAGAGACAGAACCTCGATGGAAGATGTGAAAAACAGGATAAATGCACAGATGCCTTTGGATTTGAAAAGGAGTAAGGCAGATATTGTGATTGACAACACTGGATCTCTAGAGGATCTGAATGAAAATTTTCGGAAGGTACTAACACAGGTCACAAAGCCCTTGACATGGACTGAATTTTGGCTTTCTAGACAGGGTGCTTTTCTAGCTTTTGTGTCTATATTTGTTGGTGTTATTGTATGTAGGAAAGCTTTATAATGGTAATAGCTTTAGCTAATATGTCTATCTCAAACTTTTTTTGGTTGAGATTTCCCCCTGTTAAATTGATACTAGTCTATTAGTCAATGTTTTTTTGTCATTTATAAATCTTTTGGGTAATTCAATAATCTTTATCTATAATAATTGTTGAAATTTTATATTAAATATGTAATAAATAATAGTATATCAATTTGTAGATATCATAGCAGTCTATATAAAAATAATAGTATTGTTCTAGCATGTCAATAGAATGTGAAAAAGTTGTAATCAAACGTTCAGTCACCATTAGTATTACTGATAAATGCATGCATTTTTTGGTTAATGCTAAATGTGATTATGATTAGATGTATTTATGAAACTTAAAAAACATACAGACATGGGTATTGTACCAATGCTAAAGTTTTCGCACCTATCATCAATAATTAAAAAAAATTAAAAATTAATCCAACTAAAAATTACCGAATCAACTGAGTTATAATTATTAAACACAACATTTACTACTACCGAGTCAGCTCAATTGGATAATATGAATCGCTACCGAGTTAACTTGGTTGATTCTTCAATTAATTGAATATTGAACTCAAATCGGTCTTTTGAATATAGGTATTAATGAATGTGCTTCACTTAGATGGGTTGTAATTTTCTCTAGGAAATTGAATGTCATTAACTGTTGTCATCAGTTACAACTACTAAAACGTGTGTTATAACAATTGTATCTTCAGTGAAAAACTTGATGCATAATGCTTTATAAATGAACTTGTTCTGTTAAACCCTTTTAAATATTGCAGTGAAATTGTCTACTTAAAAAGTATAAATGAACTTGTTCTGTTAAACCCTTTTAAATATCGTAGTGAAATGGTCTAGTTAAAAAGTGGGGTTACGTTGGTGGTAACCATTGTTTATTTTTAGTTTGTAAGGAAGGAAACAAGAATGCATCTGAGAGTGACTGCTTTCAGCCCCTAAATTACATAGTTATACATGTATATAGTGGTTCCTTTAAAATTACGACATTCCATGTATAGAAGTGACGCTTATGCATTAATTTAGCATGCATGTCTATCCCATATTGAACTGCTAATATGAATTATGTTCATCTTGGCTTATCAACAAATAGTTGTCTAGCCTAAGCTGAATATTTAATGAAAACCTGCTGGTTTCTAAAGTTGATTACTGAGTGAGCAATCCAGACATCTTTGCATTTGACACCTCACTCATTGGTTGTAGAATGCTTATCTTCTGGTTTGAAGGACAGTATTGCAATTAGCATCAATGAAATTATACTTTAATTGCTTGATGGAAGTTCAACAGTTCTGACACCTAAAGTCCCTGTCCCCCCCCCCCCCCCCCCCCCCCCCTCTTTCAACACTTGTTTTCAGTGGTATGAACCAATTGAATATACTTTAATCTGGTGTATGCCTTTTCTTATGTAATTAAAATTTACATCGTATTTTTCTAGGCTAACTCTGATTTCCCTCGAATGTAATAGGTTCCTGCTTTCATGCAACACAGAGACTAATCTTGTAATTTTGACTCTGCTCTTCATCATAATCACATAATTGATACCATTAATTGTTTTCTCTGTATTGATTAATTTAAAATAGAACGATTTTTCTCTTCCAAATGGCACAAGTCTATCTTAAGTTCAGCAGTCTTACTTTTCATTGCCACACTAATCACCTGATGTTTTCACCGCAGGATAGGCAAATAAACACTTGATAAAATCCAAGCTTAAACAGTGTGGCGTTTGTATGGACTAAGGAACCATTAAACTATTCTCATGAAATGTATTGATTATTGAGCTGTTAAATCATCGTGAGCTCAAACATTATTATGTGTCACTTATTACTGCACTAATTGGTCATACCAAAGATGGAAATATGGAAATCAACTTTTGAACACTTTACCTAACCACTGAAAAATTTAGGTATAGTCAAATCCCTAGTATCTCGTATGTTTAATTTATTAATAATGAAAAGTAGTGCAGTTTCGTAGTGATTATCCTTTGTTTCTTTGCGATTTGGCTAATGGTTGTTGTCATTTATACATTAATGGTTATTGCCTTTTGTTCTTTGTTGAGTAGGATTAGGTCATACTTAATTTTCTTCAACAAGTGTAGTTGCCTATTGCTGGCTTGGTCATTGCCTTTTGTTCTTGATAGAGTTGTGTGCAGGTCACTAATTAATTTTCTTTTTTCAAGTGAAGCTTCCTATTGCTGTCTTTTTCATAAAGTGATTTGCCTAGCATTTTGCTGAAGTTGCTTAGTTATCTGCAAATATTTGATTTCTTGTTATTCATATATAAGACCATAAGATCAAACTTTTTCTTTCTTGAAACAAATTTTATATTTTCCTATTTATTGTTTTCCCTTGAAGTGTATCAAGGGAAAAATAGAAGTTCAAGTTTCTCGTTGTTCTCATGGGTTTCACTTTGTGACTATTTTTTGTGATTAACATCATAGTTAAAACACACTCGAATCATGTTAGCTGTTATAAATAACTTCATATCTGTCTTAACTCTTTTTTCTTGATGATTTGACTTCATCTGTTTAAATCTTTTCTCTGGATGGTTCAACTTGGGAAATAATGTTTACTCGCCTCTCTATGTCATTTGCGGAATTGTTGCCAACATTTATTTCTAAAATAATTTACGCTTTCAATTTTTAATTGTTTATTACTATTATATAATTTGGATTTACATATGCTGTAGAGAAGGCTGGAGAATATAGGCAATATGCTGCTCATTGAAACTACTATGAGTTGCTATTAAGTGTAAATTGTATGCAAAGTATTTGTAAAACACTGTTTACCTGATGTTGCTATAAGTGTAAATTGTATGCTCTAAGATTAGTGTTATGAAATTATTGACAGGCTTCTTTTTCATTGGCATTTAGGTTATCTGTGGCATTCCAGCTCCCTTGTATTATCATTTTTCGTTATTCTTAATGTACTGTTTAGTGTTTAGCTGATGCAATGAAGTTCTTGCCGCTTAGTGCTCACAGAATAAATCAGTGATACAATGCAGAGATGATGGGTTTTATATTTTTATTATGCTGATACGCTGGGATGAATTTATCAGTGGTATCCATGTATGGGAAACATGGATCAAGCTTGTTGACAAGAGGAAACGAGTTGATTCAAATTCCTATAAATTTTGAGGATATGATTGTGTACTGTTGCGAAAACAATTAGACTACTTTCCCTGTGTACTTAAATTTTTATCATTCTTGGTCCAGTTTGTTGCTTATTGGCCTGGCTTTTGCTTTTACCTAAATAAGCCTTTATACAAGTGCCACAAACTCGCTTTACATGAGCACAGAATTTGGCATACTGGAGTCTTGTCAAATTGCTTTAATTTTGTATACTACTGCCTTTTAATCTTTAATGTATTGTTACTTGCTGTTATTTTCTTTTTCCAAAAGATATTTTTGATTATTGGATAGGTAGCACCGGTAGGTAGCTGTCGTTAGCACTTTAAAACTAATCATCACTTTCAATCACAAAATCTGTATAATAGTAAGGATTGAACACACAGAGAGTGATATTGCTTTAATAAATTTTAATATTTTCTATTTCTAAATAACAATAAATAAATGAGGGGATTTTGAATTATAATTTTAATTGATTAAATTGTAAATAATTAAAATTAAATATTAATAAGAGAAATTAATATATAAAAAATTCAGTTTTTAAGTTTAGTAATCACAATTAACAGAATAATCAAGTTTAACATTAATTCTTTCTTTTCCTTTAATAGGACTAATAACTCTAGGTAACCACAATTATTCAATTACCCGAAATTTTTCTTAGATTTTAATCTATTGTAGCAATCGCATCTAATAAATCCTTACTATCATACAACCTAAAACTATCAATCTAGATTTAATATAATAGTAGCACTAAGAATTAGATAATTAGATTATTCCAAGCAACCATCATACAATCGTAGATTGTTTAACTTGTCTTCTTGATAATTATAATAACATTCAAAAGTTTGACCACAATCAAATATTACTAAGAGCTAATTATGATCAAATATAATATCGTTTGCTTAATACTATATCTTAATCTAGTAAATAATAAAAACTTAATCAATTTAACTAATCACATTAAATTAATCAAATCAAATATCATTCATCAATTAAAGTAAATCTCATATAAGAAAGATAAGATAATATAAACTTAATCAAATCATTAAATGTTAATAAAGTTTAACATCTCTTAGAACTGAAAATAAAAAACTTAGCCTGACATAGTTGAAATTGCAAAATAACCTTTAATTCTTGTACTAGTGAAAAATCTCTCTCAAAGTTGGATTACAATCATAGTGTTCTCATCTTTTTATATCCTCCTAACTCTCCTAAAAATCTTTTAAAACATAGCAACCTTGAAAGTCCTATTTGGAATCAATTATTGCAATTCCACGAATCAGCCCACTTTGAATCGCTGAACAGGGCCCCGACCCTCTTTTAACCAATGTTTAGAAAATCGGAATGGACTGGTGGTCCAACCGCTGTTTGATCGGAACCGGTTAGCTTTCCGATTCAATCAGCCCAGAAAATCAGTTTAATATTGACCCGATCAAAAATCGATTGACCCCTGGTAAAATCGGTTAATTGAACCAGTTGTCAATTTTATTTTATTTTATTTTTACAAAAATATTTTTACTAATATTATAACATTATTTTACTATATTTTAACTTATAAAAATTTTAAAATATTAGATATTTTAAAATTTTATTAATTATTAATAATATTTTTATTTATGTATTTATGACGTCACTGGTTCAATAACGGTTGGACCAGTGACCCATCCACCCGGTAACTTTTTCTGTCTAATTTTCTAAACATTGATTTTTAACACTGCAAAACAAGGCCCTGGCCCTCTTTCGGCAGCTTAATTACAAAAATGTCACTACACCTTGATTTTTTGTATTTATTCATCCAATGCCGTTTTTTGTAAAATACACATAAAAACAAGTAAAACGCTCTTAAAAAGAGCAATTAAATAAAGCCCAAAAACATCAAATTCGTAAATATAAAACTCACACATCAAGCACCCCAAAGTCATATGGAAAGTGAAGCTGAAGCAATCCCCAAGAGGCTGTTCTATCCTTTTCTCGCCGAGATTTTTTGAAAATTTTCAGAATCTTCACACTTACTCATGACAACTAGACCATCCAATTCCAAGTAGTTCCTTTCAAGTATCACATTATTAAACTTTTGTACTATGCATGCCATCTTGTTTATAGCTACTACTATTACCCCTATTTACCATTACTGGCATTATTTTAGTGTTGGTGACTGATTTAGTGTTAGTTGCACCGAGTAGAGCGTTGGTACTTTGGTGACAAAAAAAATAGTTACCTACAAATTGATGTGGCCGGTTATAATTTATTATTATCACTAGATTTATTTATACATAATAAATTATCAATTAATTATATTTTATCACATTATTTTGTTAATTAATCTTTATAAGAGTCTTTAGACTCCAATATAGAGATGCGTAAGCATGATGCTATGATTTTATCAAGTGACGTGGCTTTCCCAACGAATTTTCTGGAACTCACACTTCAATTTTACCACACCTTTTTACTCCATTCCATTCCCTCTTAAATTCTCTGCGCCCCGCCCACAAAAATCTACTTACTGGTGCCCTTCTACAACATTCTCCCTTCCCTCTCACTCTCATATGGCAAACACAGCAGGTGATGTTGAACCCTTAAATTTCCAGGTAAAATATCTATTCAGAAAGTTCATTTTATATACATTCACTCATTTTTATAATCCTCCCTTTCTCTATTTATTTCCCTCCTCGTCCTAGATTAATAATGTTGTATGTATATTTCCTCATTCTTGTTTGTTGCAGACGTGGGTCTTGAAAGTCTCAATCCATTGTGAAGGCTGCAAGAAGAAAGTCAAGAAAGTTCTTCAAACCATTGATGGTATATACATATAGAGAGGAACTGTAATTTAACAGTCCGCCAAACAATTTGGTAGAGAGTTTTACACAAGCATCCACCCAACTATTTGGCAGAGATGTCAAACAAACAGTTGGACAAACGGTAGTTATAAATATTATATGCTCGACTGTTTGGTGGATTGTTTGGGTAGTGCCAACGTTAGCCATGAATTTTTGCATATAGACACATCAATAACTTAATTATTCTGTCATGCTCAGTTTATTCTTTTTGATGTTTTAAGTACTCTGTTGTTGTCAGGCGTTTACATGACAGAGATTGATTCTCAGCAACACAAAGTTACAGTTATCGGAAATGTGGACGCACAGACCCTCATCAAAAAGCTCCTGAAATCCGGTAAACAGGCTGAACTTTGGCCCCAAATTTCTGACCAAATTGAGAAAATCCCCGGCAAGTCGAAGAAGAAGAGCAAAAATCAGAAGCAACCCATTGGCAAAATAGAAGCTGATGATAAACCGAAGGATTTTGCTGAAAACCCCGCCAAAGATACTGGCAGTATTGACAAAGCAAACAAGAATGACCCGGTCCAGAATCCGCTGGAGAATCCCACCGATAGTGAAACAGAGGAACATGGTAATGAGAGCGAGGAAATTGTTGAGTCAAATGAAAATGGCAGTAGCGGTACGGGTGCTGGTAAAAAGAAGAAAAAGAAAAGACAAAACCGTAAAAATACACCAAATGGTGGCGTCGGTGGCAATGCGCCGGAATCTTTTGGGGGTATGAACCCATCACCGATTGGACCGATGAATATCGGTTCTCCAGTCTATCCATACCCGCAAAACCTGTACCCGCCTACAACTCCAGTATACGGGCTGAGTTACAAGACGGCGTATCCTAATACCAGCTCTTCCTCGTATTATACCCCTCCGGTGCATGGTTATACGTATTTGCAACCGTATGCCCATCCACCCCCTCCGCCGTCAGGTCCGATCCCATCATTCCGTGATCATGGTTATGATCATGACAGTGATGATGAAAAAAGTGGATGCTCCATCATGTGACATAAATATATTTGTAGTACATGTATTATTATGTATACTATTGTAATATGGTTAGCCCCAACCCAATCTGGCTCGAATTATCATTAGCCTATGCTTACTATACTATTACAATTCAACCCTTGGGAAAAATTTACTAATGCTATGAAATGCATGTTCTGACTTTGCTGGAAGATGTAGCATGCACAATAATAATACTAAAAGTGTTATTATTATAGTAGTGTAACCAAAACTTCATTCGTTTCAAATTGGTATTGTGACCTCGATTTCGTAGAAGTGAAATCATAAATAATGAATGAACAAGTCTACATACATGATATTTAACCATAAAATCAATTATTACATTCATCTTAACTATTAAAAAATAAAATATAACACAAATTTTAATGTAAAATTCTTTTTTTAATGATCAAAATTAATTTTATAGTTAGTTTTTTTTGTTGGTATTTGTGTATTTAATAATGAATTGAGACAGTATAAGTTATAATGTACATTGGTTTCAAAAGGTTTGAGAAGAGAATCTATCTATATCAGGGCAGAATTATGTATATAGTTGGGGGTGCCATGACACCCCTTGAGTTTTGAAAATTCTATGTTATATATATATATAAGTACATGTTTTATATATTTGAATTTTGACGCCTCTTATAAAAATATAAAAGTAAAAAAAGATTTAGACTTTACATGTTCTATATATTTTCAGCTGTGAATATTATCAAAATTAGGCTTCAATCTAAGATGGAGGATGATTTTTTATTTTTATATATAATTTTGATAATTCCTAAAATAAAATCCTGATTTCGCCCATCATCTATATACAAAAGTATTAAATTGTATGTGAGACCCTTGTCGGCCGAGTAGTTGTTCCTGTTTTCAAATAAATTAATAGATTAATTATTGAATCTCATTAAATATGCATTTCAAATGATAATATTAATTCCAAACATAACTTCACCAAAATAATAATGTAAATATTTAGTTAGGTTCGTAGGATGACTAGTACAAAACACATTAGTTAGCTAATGCCCTCCGATTTGTGTCTCGTCTTATTTGTAATGGGCCTTGCTATGGTGTGGATTTATGGTCCAGCGTAGAATGTTTTGGGCTTCAATGCTTGTCATTGTAACAACTAATTGTTGCGCAGGCCTATTCCATTCAAGTCCATTAAGGAGGGTTAATACGCTTTATAAACATGGATTTGGAGAAGAAAATGTGGTCCAATCTTCTATTTCTACGTCCAAAATGAACAATTCATTTGATTTCTTGTTTATATAAAATAAAATAAATAAATAATAAAATTAAGATTTTTTATTATGAAACACTTGCAAGTTTTTTAATCATTTTTTACGAATGATAAAATTTAGTCTTAATTTTAATATTTAGGAAAAATCATCAAAAATATTGTTTAATTGGGTTGTAATATACATTAGAGGTCATATTTGTTTACAAGGATTATAATTTTAGGATTATAATCCCAATACATAAATTATAATCCAAAGGTTATGTTTGTTTGCAAGAATTACAGTTAGGATAAAATTATTAATCTTAAGTGTTTTGTTTGTTTTAAAATTTGGACTTTGAATTATTAGTTTAGGGATTATAAAATGACTTAATAATCTTGAGATTATAATCTCTAATTGAATATCATATTAAATAGTCCCCCATATTAAGTCATTTTATAATTCCTAGACTAATAGTCCCAAATTCAAATTTAAAAACAAACAAGACACTAGAATTAATAATTTTACCTTAAATGTAATTTTTACAAACAAATATAACCCTTGAGATTATAATCCATGTTTTGGATTTATAATCCTAAAATTATAATAATTACAAACAAACGTGTCCCTAGAAGAATAAAATAAATAAACGCGAATCCCATTTTTGGATAGTGAGTGTTTTCTAAGGGTGATTCTTTTTTTTTATCTTTAATTTACGTTGGAAAATACTTTCAAAGATCCATTAGCGAGAACGATCTTTTTTCATCTAAGTTCATAGCTCAAGTCTTCGAAAAGCCCGCAGAATGCAAGATCCAAGCTCAATGGAATTAGAGCCGAATAAGTTGGAATACTCTTTCCTCTCTCATCAACAAGTATTGATTCTTGATTCCAATTCTGTCCGTTGGATGGAGAATATATAAATATGATAATCTCATAAAAACTAATAGTCCCTCCATTCTACAAAAAAAAAAAAATTATTTATTAATTTTTACTAATTTATAAAGTCTTAAAATTTAAAATAAATGTGAATTTATTTAATTTTAAACAATATAAAATAATATAAATTACTTAAAATGTATTACTACGGACAAAATTATTATTTTAAAAATTAAAATAAATTTGCCCCACAATTTGAATATGATTTCACAACTCAACTAGGATCGACTATGAATAAAACTATTTTTTGTATAACAGATGGATTAAATAAAAGTCACAAATAAATATTTTTTTAAGAAAAAAAAAGAAAACAACTAAGCATATTATCTATTGAAAATTAGGGTAGCAGACAAGATTGGATAGGTAGCCTTTGAAAAGTACCTAAAGTCGAATTATTCTTTATGTGTCTCTATATGTGTGCGTGTGTGGCTTTTCATTCATCAATGGATGCCATTGTCTGTAGTGTGGCTACCCATCTCCAAGTGGATCAAGCATTATAAGCATCTTCTCTACGAAAAAGATACTAGAAGATAAATATATTCCCATGCATGCATGGCTAGTGGTTGCTATCAAAATCAAAGTCTCTGATCTCTCTCTCATAGTCACATCCCCGTACATATATGTTTAGAACCCCAACTCAAAAAATAAGTTAATTTAAATTTCTAGTAGCATCTCCAAAAGAACCTAGCACTAAGAATTCTCCTTTTTGAGGCACGTTGAATTAATTAATTCAGTTAAAATAAGGTGAAAAATAAGCGTGTTCAATTTTCATTCATGTTGATTATATATACTCCATTATTCTTTTGTTAATCGTTATATTTCATTAAAGAAGTATTAAAGTATATACTCAGTAAGACTCCTTTTCGACTAGTGAAAAAGGAGATTACGCACAAAAGAACTCTAAGTAAAATGTCAAAAGAAAAAGAAAACTCTCTCTTCACACTTGCCCTTGAATTCCCTTGCAAATCTGCCGGAAGAAAAACACAGCATGAGCCAAATGTCCAGTACAGATAAAGAATGCAGAAATAAGAACTGAAATTGAATAACGAAATCAACTGAACCAAGCTAAGATTAACAAAATCAACTGAACTGAATAACATAATCTTACTGAATTTACTGAACTAAAACTGACCGACTGAACTGAACTGATTTACTGAACAATATGAAAGGCTGAATTAAATGGTTGTGTTTATTTCATACCGAGCTCAGAACAAAACAAAAATATATCTTGCCACATAGGCAAGTCAAAATACAGTCATACAGACAAAATAATGCCACACAGGCAAAATAATGCCACGCAGGCAAATCACACATTGAACTGCAGATCCAAATGCATGCAAAATCGGAAGGTGTGTTCGGCACAACAATCACCAATCCGCAGAATAAATAGCTAAGGTCGACTCATACGCCTCCCACAACAAAACACCAAATGGCCAACGCCCTCCTGAACGCAAAAATGGAGACGCCGTGGACTGATCACACCGCCACGGAAAATGTCATTCCTCAGTGCCAGAGGACATGCATGCGGTACCCCCACAGGTGGTTAAGTTTTTATTTATTTAATTAACTAAAGCTCAGGTATACCCTACGGTATAATCTAACAAAGATATCATGTCACAACGAATGCGACACAATACCAACAAAAGGGTTCTAAATGTATATGTCAACTGAAGAAATGTACAAATACAAAGACCAAAGACATGTTAACATGTACATCTATACGTGATCAGAATAAATTACTATACACGACCGAAAACGAAATTAGATATACTCAACAAGTCCAAGGAGTACAAATACGAATTTCTGAATATCCAATATCAAACGAATTATCAAATGTGTGACGCCCCCAAATCTGGGCCCACACAGCCCAAACTTGAGTCGTCAAAAGACTACAACAAAATTATTACAACAATGCACAACGTACTACAATACAGTGTATAATAATACACAACTAAGTCTTCACTATTATTGCCACACTATTTTACAAAACGTGAAGACTGTGATAACTATTCCTCGGACCCTCACTCCATTCCCCGGCTAGACCCTGTTATGTTTTCATTTCCTGTTGAAAAACAATGGAACAAAAGAAAGGGTGAGCTCAAATAGCTCAGTAAGAAATATCATGACTAAGATAATGACGAATAAATTATCATTAGCCTTCAACAGTTGAGTTCTTGATAGAATACAATAGAATACAAGGTTTATATCAAAAACTGCAGTTAAATTCTTAAACAATGTTCAGATCAATAATAGCAGCGGAATGAGCAATCTATTAGAAGAATAATGCAGATTATAATGTCCACTCGCTTCTCTTTTTCGTAAAAACATCATCAACTTTTATCATCTGAAATACCATTAGTCATGATAATAAAAATTCACAGTTCCTGATCATAATCATGCAGATCAACAGTTCATCTTTGCACTACGGGCCAAAGATATTTAATTTAGCACCAGCGGTCATGATTATACCAGATTCAGCCTTTGGTGATAATCATACCAAACAACAGTTCATCTATGCACTACGGGCCAAAGAGAACTTTCACCACGTGCCATAAAAGACACCGAACAGATGTATCGCCTTTAACCTATTATATCGCCTTTAACCTATCATCTGTTCAACAAATATATCACATCTGTGCCCCCGGCCACAGATATTCACAACAGCTTGATTTTTGGATGATTAGAATGATATAAATGATGAACAGAAGAAATAGGATAACAATAAGTATCGGAAGTTTACTTTGTACAGATTCAAATAATGTCCAAATTGTCAACATGATGTGGAGTGAAATTTAAAAATGATATTCAAGATCCACAGTTCAGAATAACGGTTACAATTCAATAAAAAGGTTCACGTAAATAGGAAGGTTCAGTTGAAATAATGAAGTTCAACTATTATGGAACATATAATATTTTCAGGAATTATAGAAGCAATTGTTCCATAATAAATTTTGATTTAGGAGTATGAAAGAAAATAATATCCCTTACCGTAGCAGGTTTGATTAACAAAAGGTGAAGGAAATTAATACAAAGGGTTATTCACTAACAGACGGCAATCCGCTCCGTAAGGTTATTCCCACAATTTAATAGAATTTGAGTACAAAGAGTTATTCACCAAACATGCGGCAATCCGCTCCGTAAGGTTATTCTCAGAGATTAATAATAAATGAATACGAAAGGTTATTCACCAACAGGCGGCAATCCGCTCCGTAAGGTTATTCCCACAATTTAATAGAATTTGAGTACGAAGAGTTATTCATCAAACAGACGGCAATCCGCTCCGTAAGGTTATTCTCAGAGATTAATAATAAATGAATACGAAAGGTTATTCACCAACAGGCGGCAATCCGCTCCGTAAGGTTATTCCCACAATTTAATACATGGAAATAAAAGGCACGTCTTATGAGTAAGGAAGAAACAATATTATTATCGAGAATCAAATAATGATAATCCCTTACCATAGTACGTTTGAATAATGGAAGATGAAAAAGATGGTATCCCTTACCGTAGTAAGTTTTAATAATAGAAGATGAAAGAAGATGACATTCCTTACAAGTAGTAAATTTAAGAGTATGAAAGAAAATGACATCCCTTACCATAATAAGGTTAAGAGTATGAAAGAAAATGATATTTATTACAACTAAGAGAAGAAAATGACATTCCTTACCGTAATAAATTTAAGAGTGTGAAAAGAATGATATTCCTTACCTTGATATTGTGAAACAAGCTTATAGCCGAACAAATCCTTCCTTGTTTGTAGCAGTAAGGAATCTGACTTTTGAGTCTTCTAGAGTTTTTAAAATCTCTTTATGCTTTTAAAATAATGTTACTCTCGGAAAGATAGACGGCATAGACTCAAGAATCACTCAATTCGGAGTTAATATGAATGAGTTATGAATTTTCAAAACTAAGACTGAAAATAGTGACTAAAATCAGAATAGGTTACGGTTTTTAGTATTTTAAGGCATGAAGATGATTTCAGATGACTTTTCTTCCTTCTTCAAAGTTGTAGAGGACGAAAAACTGAAGAGACAGGCTTTTAATTCATTAAATTCTGACAAATAATGAATTTACTATGATTTTTCGAAAGAGTTACTGTACATAAGAAAATTCCACTCGGGAATTCAAAGGAAAATGCAAAAGATTTCAAAACTAGGAATGACTTAAGAACACTTAGAGAGAACTTACACAAAGAAGTATTTAGAGAGTGGAAGAAAATGTATGTAAGAATGTTATGAAAAATTTCTTAAGTTAAGTCCTCTATTTATAGCCAAAAATCTTATCATAACCAAAAAATTTTAATTTAATCCAAACCATTCATTTAAAGATCATCTTTTAATCTACACCATCCATTTCAAATTTTATATTATCTTTAATCTACACCATTCATTTCATATCACCTAACTTTATATTATAAACAAATCAATTCAATTATTCAACAATAAATCACACTTTAATCTACACCATTCATTTCATATCACATAATAATCACCTAACTTTATATTATAAACAAATCAATTCAATTATTCAACAATAATTCACACTTTAATCTACATCATTCCTTTCATATCACCTAATAATCACCTAACTTTATATTATAAACAAATAACTTTATCAATTCAATTATTATGACTAATTGTTATAAATACAGTATAGTTAGCTCTTAGATATTAAGTCAATTAATTAATGAAATACAACTGTTTAAATAATACCGTAATAGAGATAACAATAATACAGAAAGTATGTAAAAGAAAAATACGTTACTGTGTCATGACAATTATTGATTCAATAACGTGAATTACTGTGCATATGTTACTGTGACAATTATTAGGTTCAATAATTTTAAAAACAGTGCAGCAACAATTATTGACTCAATGATATAAAATACAGTGTAATGACAATTATTAAATCAATAATGCAAAATACTGTGTAACAACAATTATTGAATTGATAATATAAAATATTATGCAGTGACAATTATCGATGAAATGATGCGTAACAGTTACGGTGTCAATTATCAGACCAATAATATGAGACACTATGCAATACCGTGTGTTACTGTAGAGTACCGAGTGCTACAGAAAATACCAATAACTACCGTATGCTACTATTCTTTTATCACCGGTATTTTAACAGTTCCGTTGACTATTTTTATTTAAAAAGGTTATTTTTGTCGTTTTCTATATCCGACAAATATTCCGTTGTGGGGTCCACCAATAATTTGTTATTTCGGCGCCGTCGTACGGCACGAATATTCCCCGACCAAATGAATATTCCCCGACAAAGCGAATATTGTCCGACAAAATAAAATTTGCACATAACATCCTTAACTTTTAACTTTATCGATTTAACCACTTACTGTTTCAAAAAAATATATATGAAGAAAAATTAAATTTTGTATTTCATAAAATTCGGGGTCTTACAAAATGACTTTAAGAAACAATAATCATATGAGATATTATCTGAATTCAAAATGATAAGCAAAACAAACGAATTAATTTTCTAAAGAATATCGCTGAAGTACGAAATACATACAAATTGTAATGGAATGAAAGATATTCAATTTTCAGAATATAATCAAGGTATAGAAGATCAAACTTCTACTCCAGAGTATTAACGGAATATAATAAAACAAATATAAACGACGAGATATCACGAGATATATCGAATACAAAAATGATCAAAGGAACTCAGTACGAAATCCGTACCTGAATCAAATTATCATATAAATTTATGAAGCAATAACGAATTCAAATGATAAGCATAATGGACAAACTAAAATTCATAAAAGTAATGCTGAAGAAGTACGGAATCCGTACCTGGAAAACGCAATATAATACCCGAAATTATATTGCAAAACTGACTCGTTAAATTCCCTCAATCGGAACTAATTAAACAAAATAAATGAATAATTAATTAATAGTTAATTAATTGATTAAACTTTACAAAATTTCTTTCTCTTAGGCGAATCTGAAATCCTTCTGTTATAAACAAACTTCTACCTAAAGTTATATATACATAAATATTCTAATCATGGTAACGTATTAACAAATAATAGTATTCTTGTTACTTCCGAAATACATATAAGTATATTCTCAAAATTATTCTTTCAATTTTATTATTATTATTATTATTATTATTATTATTATTATTATTATTATTATTATTATTATGTCAAAACTCTAAAGTTAAAAAAATACTAATTTAATATTCCAAAATGCTAATTACTAACAAAGATATACTAAAATATATTAACTAACAAACTAAATAGCATACAAAAATTAAAACTACAAAATTAAAACTAATACAGAAAATTAAATAATTACGCAAAGAAAGAAAAAGAGACATACCCGAAATTATGAGGTTCGCAGTCCGCCCACGTCCTCGACACCGAAAAATATTTTAACTAAGGAGGTCCTTGCTAAAAAGGTCCTCACACAAAAAGGTTTCCTCACATTGAAAAAAAAACCTTATTGTTTTAGTGTTTTAAAAACTAAAGGGGGTGGTCCATATATATAGGCAAGGAGGTCCATATATATAGACAAGGAAAAGGAGGATGACCTTAATGCTTGGCGATGTGGGACTTTTTAAAAATAAAGGGGGCCAGGTATTACATTCTTTTTTTATTTTTGCAATTCACAATTAAAACGTAAAAAAGATACTAACACAAATATCAGTGAACATACTTAATTCACAAGGTCACTCCACATAAGTACATGATAATTCAAAAAATATAAAAAATGGTTCAACATATTAGTGACATTAATTAATGGTTTTTAGTAAAAGATATGAATAAATAAGAAAAAAATGATAAATAATATCTCATCCAAAGAGTTTCATTTATAAAGCTAGTTATTTCACACAAAAAAAATCTTTTTTCTATTGAATATTGATGATACTATAAAATAGAAAATATCATAATATGTTCAAGATTCACAGAATAATTTTATTATTATGAATTTATGCCATTATTGGTAAAATAAATGCTAATTATAAACAAAAATAAGCATGAAAAAACTATATTTGAAATTTATAAATATTACAAATGAAATTATTTTTGTAGGACTGATGAATAATATAATTAAATCAATTATTTTGCTAATCTGTCATCCACAAACATGAGGAATATATCCTATCTTAATAGGCCAAGTAAGTGGACCCACCACCACTCGGACAATTTGCCACGTTAACACTTGGTCGACACACTTTGTCTATAAAAATCAACCCAAGCCTTCTCTATAGCTTCAATATCTTGGCTGGCCTAACAAATTAAACCAACCAAGAATTCACTTAATTGTTGAGATGAAACCTCAACAACACCTCTCCGGTGATACCTCTTTGATTCATGAATCCAAGATGACCATCGGAGAGAAGCTCCGGCACGCCTACACCAAGGCTATGGTCGCCGTGTCCGGTACTGGAACTCCAAATGGACGTGGGAATATTTCAGTTTCCAAGGAAATGGGGAGACGGAACCGGAGGTCCTGCGTAGAGGATCCACTAAGAACAATAATGTTCTTGGGGTCATGGAGCCACACATAGGCAGCTTTGATCCTTTCCTTTGTAACGTTGATACAAAAGTAATGAATTGATTGACACTATGAAATTAATTATCTTTAGTCAGTTGTTACTAGAAGTGGATCAAGTGGACATAAGTCAATTATGTAAGTATTTAGTAGTCAATTATGTAAGTATTTAGTACTACTTATTATATAGGCTGGTCATCAGCCAAGATAAAAGAAATTATTTAAATAAGAATTAGTGTTTACTTTGATTGGAGTTCTCGCATACTTTGAATTGCCTTAAATAACTAACTATTCACCAATTATCTTAGTTTACAATATTTGAAATATATCTACTACTGCAATCAAGTTCCTTATTTATTTTTTTCCCCAAAATAACTAGGGCCGAGTTGAGTGTGTAATTTATATTCATATGCAATTAATTTAAAATTTTAATGTAGAGGATAAAATATAAATATTATTTAATTTTAAAGGTAAAATATGAAAACTTTTAAAATTAAGGACTGAATTTTAGAAAAAAGTTTAGTCGGCCTAAAGTGACCAAGTGGTGAGCCCGCTTTATATGTAGTCATGACTTGACAAAAAATAAGTTTAGGTATATTTTGAATTACATAAAATAATTATGGATCAATTAAGAACTAAAATCATATAACATATACTTAACATATATTATGCGGTTTGGGTCCAAATAATTTTAAGTTCAATCAAGGTCCACTTATATTTCAAATTTTAAGATTAGTATTATTTTGGTCCAATGAATCAAATTTTTTTTTAAAATTTAATTTTTGATTAGACATTCCTTTCACTTTTTTCTGTTTTATTTACTTTTTCTTGTACACTAAACTTTACAAACACTTAATTTCTCTCTAAAATTTGTGTTCACTCTCTTTCTATAATTTTTTTAACTCTCTCTTTAAACTTATTTTCTCCTCTCACTTTCTCTCTCTGGACTCATGGTGTGTTGTCGCAAACACTTAAAAATAAAATTTTATTTTGAAAAAATAAATATGTAGTAGTGTAAGTAAGAGTCGATCCCACAGAGAATGATTATTTAATTTTATGTTTTTGCAAACAAAAATTGGGGGGGTTTTGAATCAAATAAATAGTTTAAATAAAATTAACTAAAATAATTATGCAAGAAATAAATAAGAAGAAAAAAAAATATTGTTTTAAGTCAAAATCCACCATCAAGAATTTACAATTGATCACTGATGCAAGAATAAATCAATTAATATTTTAAACATTCACCGTAGAAAGAACTACTCGCAGGTGGAATAATTTTTCTTCTCTCTCCTTAATTGTAGATAAGTAGACACGCGCGTTTTAAATTCCCCTTACTATTAAACAACCCCCGGCACGTGCTAAAGATTTAATTTAATAGCAGTTTTAAGAATTAGAGAGATCGTTGAACTAAACAACACAAGCCACGTGTTTACATTTAATTTAGATGAATATTCTTCCTAAGATAAAATAATCTTTTGATCTGCAAAACAATTATTAAACTTAGTTGCGTCACCAACATCAGTAGATTAATATGAATAATAAACTAGTAGTACTCCTAGCAATTAAACATATTAATCATAAAATTAAGCACAGAAAAATATTCAATACTCAAAATATAAATTGAACAATTAAAATAAATTAGATCTCACAGTGTATAAATCTTGATGGCTTCAATCACTTAAACCAAGAAAAATAAATTAACTACTCATAATTTTAAAAAATACTAAATAATAGAAGAGAGAATTTTTATTCTAATGAGAGTTGTGTCTTACAATGTGTCACAATCCCTCTATTTATAAGCTCCATAAACCTTCTAACTCGTCCAAACCCTAATAGGATTTACATTTAAAAATAAAAAATAAATAAAATAATTATTATCCTAACCCTAATTGGAATTAAAATCCAATTTGGAATCAAATTAATGCAAAATTCGCGAAATAATCCCGTTTTGGCCAACTTTCGTGCAAACCAAACATGGCACTCGCTACAGTGAAACGCACGCCAGTCCGCGTATTGCGCAGACACCTCTTCTACTGAAACGGCTTCGTTCCGATCCTCCGCTGGGCTGCTGCTTGGCCGCGCATTGCGCGGGCCTTTCGTTTGCCGTAAAACGACATCATATTGCTCCGCCCGCTGAGCCTTCAATACTTCGCACAATGCGCGGTCGCGACTTTTCTGAAAATTACATATTTGCCCCTAACAACTTTAATATTTACTATTTTGTCATTCAAGCTTCAATTAATTCCTACAAAATCAATAAAAATATTTAAAATAATATAAAATTATTAAAAATAATAAAAACACATAATAATTAATAAAACACCTAAAACACTAAAAATAAAAAAAAAACACATAATTAAAAAGAAATATAAAAATACTATAAAATTACCTAAATTAATATAAATTAACTAAAACCCTATAAAACCTATTAAAATCAAAATAAGCTAAATAATTAACCATTTAAACACACAATAAATATAAAAACTAAGTATTAGGGAATAAAAATATCGTATAATTTAACTCTATCAACTCATGTGGTAGACTAAGAAAATTGGTGTCAAATGAAAATGGAATAACTTAATCCATCATACTCATCTTTAACAAACTATATCAACCAATTTCTTTTTCTTCATATTCTTCTCTCTCTCTCTCTCTTCTCCTATCTATATGTATCAAAAAATTTACTGAATGGCATGTTGTGTTGATACGTTCGTATGAATTTGTTCTCCAGTGTTTTCCATTCTATTTGTCGTTGATTCGTCGTTAATTGGTTAAATACTCTGTTTGATGCCAACATTAACTTTGAATTAAAAGCTTAAGAATGTTAAAAATCCATTCTTTCAGTTACTAATAAAACTACAACAAAATTGTATTAACATGAAGATGAAATTTTGACACTAATTTGAGTTGGCTTGATTCGTGGTAACTTAGCAATTGTCTTCATTAAAAAAATTAGGCAACAAATCTGATTGATTGACTGATAATTATGCTATGTTCAAGTACTTTAAGAGTACATATTGGATTTTAGCTATGTATCATTGAGATGACTTAACGCCCAGGCTTAAATTTCCTTCGCTTTCACTTTGTTTGCCTGTGCCACGAAAATCTAGCTCTTGAATTTGTATCAACTAGTATGTCCTATGTAGATAGGTGATTGACCACTTTCAAGGTTTCCCAAAGAATAACCAGGGGTGGAGCTACTAGTCGGCTCTGTCAGCTGTAGTCCGTCTCAATTTTTTATTTATTTATTAGATATACTATATAATTAAATAGTTCTAAGTTAAAATAGTATTGGTCAGTTTAGTCCAAAGTAACCTTAAATTGAAATAGTCTTGTTAACCCATTTCAATTTAAATTCCTGCTCTGCCCCTAAGAATAACAGTGCCAAGTTGCTTGCAAAAGAAACTTAATTTCAGTTTTCAATATAATTTATTTTCGACTGGTTTATTTACCTATCTATTCATTGGCCTAACTTGAATGTACATGATAAACGGGAGCTGGATAAAACCCGGTGCTGCAGTAATTGATGTAGGGGCAAATGACGTAGATGATCCAAGTAAAGTCAGACTATAAGCTTGTGGGAGATGTTGATTTTTATGAAGCATGTAAGGTAGCTGGATGGATCACTCCTGTTCCTGGAGGAGTGGGACTGCTGACGGCTGCAATGTTACTCAAAAATACCTTGGAAGGTGCCAAGCGTGTGATCGAGTAGTAAATATGCAGTCACGACCTCAATAGAAATGTTCGAGTCAGGACATCAAGAGAACAAATTTGATGTGGTTCAGATGATAAGCTCTTAGCTGCAATCATAATGTTGTAGACTTTTACTTTCGACTTTTCGAAATTTATGTGTTACGGATTACATAATTGAGGGGAGTATTAAATAAAATGGAAGGCTAGGATTAATTCTCTTAGGTGTTTTCAATCGACAGCTGAGATTAAATTCAGTTTTTTCATTATTATATATACCTATTATTGTAATAAGTGGGATATGAATAAATATAATCAAAACCTACTTTCTTCTCTCCAATTATCTTCTCAAAGTCTACTGAGACTATAAATTTCGGTAACATTGGTGCTTTCATTGAAAGGTAAAAATGACTGAATCCAAGTGAATAGAACAGCTAATGGAGCAGTTTTATATTTATTTTTTCTTTCTGTAATGATCCTAGGCTACACAGAATGCAAAAAAAAAACATAAATAAATAAAAATTAATGGTACGTACTACATAACTATTATACGGTACTCTTAAAAAAAATTCATCTAAATAGTATTATGGACAATTTTTTGGTTGGTCACATACAACATAATAGTTCTGACTACAAATTATTCTATAGTAGGTACCTCCGTAAGCCATTGAATTTTACAATAGATGGCTAAAATTAGATTGGATGAAAAATGCTCCTATCTCCTTTTAACTATGGAACATTCCCCTATGTGTGTGTGTGTGTATTATGAAACATGATCTATAAACATGTTTGCAAAAAATATTTTAAACTCTAAGGCTATGTTTGTAACTCTAAAGCTATATTTGTTTATAAAAAATATGTTTGAGATTGGACTATTTACCTTAATTTAATACTACTTTGTACTATTTAATCCTTTGATGAGGGATTACTAATTTCTTAATGTTGAACTATTAGTCTCATAAAGTCATTTAATAGCTTAAAATGAGGGGGACTATTAATTCCAAATTTTCATGAGATTAGATAATCTCACATAAATAACCTTAGGAATGATATAAAAAAAATAGTCCATACGACTATTTAATCCCCCATTATGGGATAAAATAGTCCGAAATAGTGTTAAATTAATATAAATAGTCAAATCTCAATTATGGTTTTATAAATAAAAATTAATACAAATAGTCCAATCTCAAATATATTTTTTGCAACAAACATAGCCTAAATGCACAGTGTCAAATTGAAGAACTGTCAAATACAGATTGAACTCATAGAGACTATATTAGTTTTAAAATATCCTTAATATATATCTTAGGTAAATTAGAAATAAAGATGAAAAATTTCATTAACTACAAGTAAAAAATAATGACCAAACTAATTAAAAGATGAAAATCAATAATAAGAAAGTAATCTAAGAATCTGAATCTACTAAACAATAAACATAACAAATAATTCAATATTCTTTTATGCTTTATAATTCAAATTATACCACTAGTTTGGCGTATATAATTAAAAAAAATAAAGCAATTAAATTTGATTAAAATTAAATATACATTTGATTTTCTTTTTTTTAATTTAATAATTTAATAATTAACTTGGATAAGCATAGACTATCAAAATTTAAGTATTAACTATAACCAATCAAAATTTCTTGAGCAAACATGGATTACGAAAAACTCATATCTTAACAATAATTGATCAAAATCTCTTCATTAATTTAAAATCACATAAGAACTATAAAATAAAAGTATTTCAATAACGAAATATAAAGGCGAAATTAATTAAACACTAAAGTATAATTAATAGAAGTGATGATAAATATTATCATGAATAATTATTTAATTTTATTTTTATCCTATATCTAAAAAAAATTAGCTGGTCGTTAAAATAAATAAGACAACAAGAAGAAAGAAGAAAGAAGAAGAAAAAAAAGAAGAAAAATACTCCATTTATTTCAAATCTTCCAACTAGCTTACCGTGAAAGAAATATTTTAATTCTACTCCTACTCTTAACCTAAACTAATACATAATAATAATAATAATATCTCTTGATACTCCTCTATTTATAGGGATAGATTACTTGTACTCCAAATCAAGTACAATGAATTTGGTCAATTTTTTCTTTAAATTCTAGATAAAATCAATCCATTTATCTTTATCTTCCAAGTATTATTTTCTTACACATCTCATTATTGGAGTCTAAACAAAAATCTAAGTGAAAAACTTATAGAACTCCCTTTTTAATTCAAGTTCATTTATTTATTTAATTCTTGTAAAACAAAATAAAACTAATTACTCAAATTAATAAAAATATAAAAATAAACAAAATTAGGTAATTAAAATGCATAAATTATGAACCCGTCAGTACCCATGACCTCACCTTTCA
The DNA here is from genome assembly GCA_947179155.2 of Hedera helix. NCBI lineage: Eukaryota > Viridiplantae > Streptophyta > Magnoliopsida > Apiales > Araliaceae > Hedera > Hedera helix. The sequence goes on along the minus strand of OX359276.1, from coordinate 45,006,313 downwards.
AAACCAAAAAGTAAGCATACAAATGGTTACTTGTGGAGTGCAGTTAGCAATTTGACTAGAAGAATAATGACAAGTCTACATACACAACAATTAAACACTACATTTATTTATATCATTAAAAAGTAGAGTATGGTATAGATTTTAATATCATGTTTTATTTTTTAATGGTGTAGATAGATGTAGTATTTAGTTCTTGTGTGTTTATACTAATTAGAAGAAAAAATCTCAACTTGGAGTATTCAATGTGCTTTAACAAATAACATGTTCTATTCATTGCCAATATACTTAATTTATACATGGGCGGGCACAGGACAAATGGTTGAGCCCAAATTGTCCGGTTCATTAACGGGCCTCCATTTTATTTTTTTGCTCTTATACAGTCTTAAGTAGTTGGAGTCTGGTAGACTTCTTCTTTTTATTAACCCTATTGGCATTTTAGGGTGGGCCTCAATAAGGGTCGTAAGTCTTAACATGCTATGCAAAAATGAGTTGGGGAAAAACTATTCGAAATCTTATTGGACATTTTTTTATGTCCATTATCGCTTAATATATTGCAAATTATTGTCATATGGGATAGATCTTAGATCCGCAATAGACTTGACAAATAGAGTGGGTAGGCTCAAATGGATTGGGCTAGAAAGGCCTAATTTTTTTTGGGCTTTAAAGTGAGACCCGTGACCGAAGGCACAATGGATTGGGCTAATCTATGGACTTTTGCTTTTATTTTTAATTTTTATAAAAAAAAAAAGTCAATGTAATGTTATCAATTTTGACTAACTCACTAAATATTTTTAATTTATTTGTTTATGTTACATATGTTTACTTGACACAATTCATACACTATTTATAATTTATTTTCTTTTTTTGAAAAAATAATACTAAATGACCAGAGATCATCATTCTCAAATAGTCTAAGTACAAAAATTAAAACACTATATATCAATAATAAAATATAATAATTTATTTTGATTCACAAGTAATAAATTTATCGTTAAATTAGTTGTATAATGTAAATTTCAATTCAAACATATACAAAGAGATGGAAGCAGTCTTTTGATGAATACATTGAATTGAAAGACTAGAAATAATTAATTTAATTAAGGCGAGTAAGAGATAGAAAGTACGTGAGAATGAAAGTTAAGAAGAATATAATTAGAAGTAATATTTTTTTCCTTAGTCTACTTACTTATAAATTCTTAAAAGAGTTATATTTGACTTTTAATTTTAGAGTAATGTTATATTGGAAAGTCCAATATTAATCTAGAAAAGGGATTGAATAGATTATTACCGTTTAAAAATTATCTAAGGCCTTTTTAAATTTTTGATTAATTAATTTGCAGTGTAATAAATTAATATGCAAGATAATAAAAATTCAATCACACAATGCACAGAGATTTAGCTGATTCACAACATACAACTCGGGTATGTTACTACGTTCAGTCTTAAGTTTCTCTCCAAGACTTGAGATCCTATTACTATCAGTAATTGAATTTTCTTTCAATGGGCGGAGAAGCCTTTACAAAGTTTTAAAGATCAACTTCTAACTTTACATACAACTATTTATCTTGGACAATAGCTCCACTCTTTCCTCAAATGTAGTTGTACCTGTTTTTGAGTCTAGCTCTACTTTACAATTTGGTCTTGAAATAAGAAGTCGGTTCCTTACCTCACAAGTACACTAGAGACCCAACTACCCGTTGATCTCTCTAAGACTCTGGTCTTGATCCAAGAATCATTCTTTTTTTTTACAGATTTAAAGACAACTAACTCACTTAACCTTTTTAAATAAATAATTATTTTTGAAAGATGCTTCTTTTTTAAGCAGATATATATTTTCAGTACAGATTTATAAAGGTTTACTTTTCTTTTATAAATAAAAATATGCTTCTTTATTTAAGCAAATAAAATTTTAACTACGGATATAAAAGTTTAATTAACTTTTATAATGAGTGATATGCTTCTGTGTAAGTAGATATAACAATTATATTTGTGATATAAAAGTTTAAATAACTTTTATATAATGCAATAAGTATTTATGAATGAATGAGTTTAAGATCAAATACTTGCAATGACAAATATCAAGTATAATAAATAAAGCAATTAAATAATACTTGATATAATAAATAAATTTGTTTTACTCAAATTTATATATATTGATATATTTGATCTATGATGTGATCACTTTAAATAAGGCTATTTAGTTGGGCAATATACTGTAACTAAGTATTTAACCAAACTTAAAACTTCGCAACAATGATTTAAATAAAACTTAATTTATATAGATCACTATATCGATAAATGTCTTTCTAGAATCTCGGTTAACAAATCTCTCGTTTAGGAGGAATATCATCACCTGGCAGAATCTAAGTTCAGAACATTTATATGATATAATAGAAAAAATATAAATATATATAAATGTGTATAATAATTTATATTTGTATATCTATAAATATAAACAAGTATGAGATAAACAGTTAATATAGCACAATAATATATCTCAAATATTTGGACCAATTTTTCTCTTCAAAATATAATAATAACTTTGAAAGAAGAGAACTTTAAAAGCTTTTTAGAGAGTATGTATGCAAGGAGAAAACTTTTTTTTCTTTTCGTAAATTGGTTAAAAAACACTGAAGGGTTGTGCATTCTATTTATAAAAAAAAATTAAAGCCTCACAACTAATTTGATCAACGGATAGGTGTGTGCTGCTAAAGAATTAAATGCTCAGATTTAATATATGACACGGTTTGATCAATTAAATGGAACGCCCGAACTATCCAACCAACTATTTCAAATTCAGCTGACCAATGAAAGAGGAGAGAGAAAATCCATGGTTATACATAACCATGGAAAGAGAAATTCAATTTGCTTCCTTGTGCCTACGGTAAAAAATTTCTAGCACTTGATTTCTCAGTTAAGGTGGACCAAGGAGAGAGAAAAACCATTGTTATATAAGACTATGGAGAGAGAATGTCCATGCATGCATACAAATTCAAAAAGTTTAAGCAAGTATGTACACACATGCACAATAATATATTATGTGTATCTATATTTGTGAGGAGAGAGAAATTGCATTTGAATACTTATGAGCATATATACTCACACACAAATACATATCATACTTTTGAGGATAGAGAAATTATATGTTCATGCATACTCATGTCATTGGTTCATACACTCGCATATAATTTCAAATTCCCTTAAATCAAGTCCAAGTTCACATACACAAAATATTTTCTTTTAGACCAAGTATGTTAGACTTAATTTTTGGATGGAGTGATAATAAGTAAATGAACTTTATTATTATTATTGTTGTTGTTGTTAATCTTTAAAAATATTTTTGGTCAAAATAATTAAGATATATTAATAAAAACCTATGAAGAGGATTCTATTATTAATTTAGTTCAATTTTCTCAATTTATTATCATTAAAAATAAAAGACTAAAAGTTGAAGACCCGTCAATAGTAGACAAAGTTACTGAAATAAATTAATTTTGATAAAAAATAGTTTGGGTTGAATTAGGTCACCCGTGAGTTGGACTGATTTAGATTAGGTCAAATAAGACTAAGTTTTATTGGGCTTAAAAGTATAAAGTCAAAATCTATTTTTTATGGGTGGGTTGAACTGACCCAAGACTTTGGGGCATTTTTACCCTGTGTATAGAATATCATTATATCAATGTGAGAATAGTATATGTTTAGACCACATCTTTGATAACTAGCTTTTCAGAAAGAAAAAAAAATAAAAGTTTGAAAAATATATACTACTATTTCTTAGTCTATTTACAAATAGTCTTTTTTCATGTTTTTTCTTTTCCTGATGGTTGTCGAACTTCAACTTTCTTATTCTCCAGGAGACAATCAAGTGCACTGTTAGCATCTTCCTGCAACATATACGTCTAACAGATTATTGAAGGTGTCAATGCCCAATAAATCCAGCAAAGAACATAACATGCCTAAAGAAATTGTATATTTATACTATTAACAAAATATACTACAATCATATACATATAGAAATTAGATGAAAAAAGAAAAACAAATAAGAATATATATACTAAAGTTCACCAATTTTGACTAATTCTGCGTATATAATGTATTCATTAGATATCTCTAAAATAATCTATACGCCAAACAAAGTTTATATAATAACTAGAAAAATCCAAATTGCTATATTTTTGACTCAAACGTATGAGGCCCAATAGGCCGTAAAATCTAAGATTAGACAACTAATAAATTCCCAAGTCTAAATACATATTACGCTAAGTTACTTTATCCTAGTTGTTATATCTTGGACTCAAACGCATGAGACTCAATACATTAATAAAACTCAAAATCGGAGATCAGATAAATTCAAAGTCTAAATACATATGAATGATCCTGCCCGGTGGGCGGCAAAATGAGAAAGTTGAACGGACCACGACAGTGATTAGCTTGGAAATTTGAAGCCTATAGCTTTCACCGATACAATTACAGCTAATAATATGAATAACCTACATGGCTACATGCATGCGGGATGTGGAAGGCGTCTACTATCTCCAATCACCTGGAAAGAATAAGCAATAGCCGTTAGGGAAATCTTTTTTTTTTTCTTCTTTGGATAATTTATACTCAAATTTAAACACACTATTGCACTCCTCTTTTTTTTCTTTTTTATTTCCCGACAGAATCTCATTATTTGAAACTATTTCTTGACCAAAATCTCATTATGTTAAACAAAAACTGTTGATTCGAATGCTTTCTACATGAAAAGTTGATATTTAATTTATAAAAAGATGTCTATCTACTGTTTATTTTGATTAAATAAAAAAAACTAAATCTATACTTTTTAATTGATAAAATTGGGGTAAGATCTACAAAGGAAAAAATATATTAGAATTAAACAATTCTCTTAAATTTATTTATTTTTTTGGTAGTTGGGTGCTTCTTAAATTGTCGTCGTTGTCTGGATGAAAAAGTCTATTTTCCTTCCCAAAACATATAACAGAAGTATGAAGAAGCAATTAGTATAATAATATTATTAATATAGTCTTTGGTTTTGGTAGGTTTTGGAAAGGCCGTATATATATCATTAGATTAGCAATAGACCAATAAGAAGGTTTGAATATATAGACTGCTGCTTCTTTTTTCTTTAATATTAAATACATATATTTAGGATTAGGTGTTATCTTTTTTATTTTATTCAAAACAAATTAGATACGTATTATTTTATAGGGTTCAAGAAGATTAGGACAACTGAACCTTTCGTTGGAGGCTGTTGTGGTCATTTTGAATAAGTGCAAAAGCTAGATATATATATATATATATATTTCAAGATCTCATGCACTTAAAAATTTATGAATAATTATTTTATTATTGAATAATGAAGGACTTAATCCTCATATATTTTGTTTTTACTTATTTCCCCATCTTTTAATTTCATCTGCTTAAATTAACAAAAGGGATGAGTCATGCTATGAACATTTTGTTCATCTCATTAATTTTTTTTATATTAAATTTCAACTACTACAATTTATTACTCAGAGAATGCATACCTCGTCAAAGACTCAAAAATATTATATATATATATATATACACATACATGCAAATCTTCTTCTGTTTTTTAAAGTAGGTACGAGTATATTATATATTATAGTAATCGACTTCACCAATCAATATATTGACGGGCTTAAATATACATGAAGAATCACAGCTGAAATTTAAAATAAGACGATAAAAATAGTCGTTTATCAAAAAATATCAATTTCTGATATTCTTATTAAAAGTAGGAGAAAAAAATTGATATTTTCGCAAAACTCTACATCCTATTTATTATTTATATCTCCAAAATATCAATTTTCCTTTTGTGAAAATATCAATCCTCTCTAAAAATAAAGGTTGAACTATAGTGGCCTTTTGGTGAATACCCAAGAAAACAAACCCCATTCTCTTAAAACTAAAACTACTTAAAAAGGCCTGCAGCACCAGCCCTTCTTTGTCTCGTTAAGCCAAGGCAGCATAGTATTACAACATATAGTACCAGAGGAGAAGAACTAGAAGAAGAAGAAACCATTTGATAATTAACAACAATGGCAAATTCTTTTGGCTTCCACCTCACCATCTTCACAGCTTTACTCGTTGCCGCTTTAATGATCTCATCATCGGCCACAGTTGCCGCCAGCGGTGACAACTGGATGCCGATGAAACCGGCCTGCAGGGACTCCATAGCCGAGTGCATGGCCGGCGGAGAATTCGACATGGATTCTGAGAGCAACCGGCGCATATTAGCAACTTCCAACTACATAAGCTATGAAGCGCTGCAGAAGAATAGTGTTCCTTGCTCTCTGAAAGGTGCCTCATACTACAACTGCAAGCAAGGTGCTGAAGCTAACCCCTACAACCGTGGCTGCAGCGCCATTACCCGTTGCCGGAGTTGATTCTCCGTGTGATTTCATTTCCATGTAAAATTAAGGTTGCCGTAGTTGATTCTGTGCTTGTTTTCATTTCCACGTAAAATTGAAAATATGATGATTATGGTAATAGTTTATGATATTGTTGAATGCATGATTGAGCTTCACTGAATAACAGAATTCGTCCTCTTTGACTTTACAAATAGAGCTCAAATGGTGAATTGATATTTTATTAGATACTGGTAGTTAGATTACTCCATATGAATTGATATTTATTAGATGTTTTAATTCAACGCTTTCATCCTATCTCATGCTCAGTTAACTTCTTTTCTTGAGCTTTAATTTTCTTCCTATATCATAAGCTGGAAGAACCCAAGCTTAAAGAAATTTGCCCAAAAAAAAAAACACTTCGAGGGAGTTTGGTTCGAAATTTATCCTACCCTTTTGACCCAAAACAGAAGAAAGAACCCTTTTGACCTGTTAAGAGAATAGATATTTCGACATCTAGTAGAGATACTGGATACCTACCCCTGCAGATTGTTGATCATGTCAAAGGAGAATAGAAGGCATGGGCAATAACATAGATCACCAACTTCAACCTTTTGTTTTAAAAAAAACAAAGACCAGGCAACATCGATGCTACAACTCTTTCAAGCATAGAAGCAAAACTACATAGTTTAGCATAAACACGAGCAAAAGTACATAAAGGGAGTAGCCCCCATCATTTAAGTCGATGACCCTATAAACTTACGGTTATGTCTGAAAAATACTAGAAACATCATCTTGATAACATACTAAGTTATCACGGTGTGTTTATATCTCTCATTATCAAAGCAAGAAAGAAGAAAAATTAGGTGATGATGGATAAATATTTACCCATACAGAACACCCAAAAAGAACATCTGTATTTTCAGAAGGAAAACCAGGTAGTCTTATTACCACAGATTCTATATTTAGCATTCTGATGCCATCCCTAGTGCAGACTATGACCATCCCAGCTGCCATATGAACTGGAGAACTTAATATTAGAATTAATTACATACTTGCATCTATCCGCAGCTACAATAACTCAATCATAGATATAGAACTTGCAGCGGAGGAAATGAAATAAGTCCAACAGAGGCTCACTGATTCATTCATTTAATTAAAACAAGTGATGACAGCATCCAAAGTAAATACATGTGTAGAAGAATCTTGGCAACATAAACATCTGGAAAGTACATCAGTTCTGCTTACTTGCCGCAATATGTAACCCAAAAAGGAAATGGAAACAATGGCAGGCACATAATGAAACCCATATGAAACGCTGAATGACATTCACTTCAAAAAGGAAAATCTATGAAGAACCTTCCTCTGGCTTTGCTTCATCTACCTTTTTGGATGGTGGCAATGGAGATGGAGAGCCCTCTGCTCCCATTTCTGTTCTGAGGTCACTGATGCTCTGCTCCAATTCATTTATCCGGCCTCCCATTTCATCGAGTACTTTGCGGTTAAGGAAAATATTAATATCAATGTCAATCTCAATCTCAATATTAACCGAGGTTCAAAACTGAAATAAACACAATAATTATAAACTTGGCAAACAAGATGATCAATACCAGGAGTTTACAGTTTGTCATTGAACATAATGTTCCAGCTCAAGGGGTCAACAAAAGCACTCTAGAAAGACCCACTAAAGTTCACGACTAGCAGACATAACGTATAGTCGCAAGACTATTGCTTCAGATTAAGCATGTTACCACAGAACCTATAGTGATCCAATTATTTCAATTGAGTTTGAGTATAAGGATATTCTTTGAAACAATAGATTCAGACATTGTCTGAAACCTTTCTTGCTGCAAAACAGTTTATTAATCAGTAACAGTTTTAACTCAAGAGAAGAAATAATTTTATGCATTACAACTACAGATCAAAAGTGGGGAGAAAAAGATTGCAATACAACTCACCATCTGTTGAAGAAGGTTTTGTACCTGGAAAAACAAGAAAATTAATAAGTGAATATCTAGCCATTTATATGCACACAAGTCAGTTGAAAAGGAATTCCTACACCTAGCATACACTTTGGGCGGTGAATGATAACCGGAAAATTCGTATTCGTCCGCATCCGTATTCGGAAAAAAACAGATATGTCTGTATTCGGTTTAAAAGTATCCGCAAATAAACTTATACGAATACGGATATAAGCATATTCGTATTCGTTTAACATCCGACCGTAAATATATCCGGCGGATATCCGAAATCCGATATCCAATTCCGGATCCGAATAACTTTTATATATATATATATAATAAACAAAATAATTTTTTTTAAGTGACCTTTCTTATATAATAATTAGTTTTCACTATCATACGAAAATTATTTTTAAAATATGTCATTTCACTTCTACAAAGTAGGAAATAACACCTTTATTATAATATTAATAAATTGATTTAAGTATAGTTAATGAATTTTTACTATTATAAAGTTAAAATATCTAAAATGTATCATTTAACAAATGTTATAAATATCATTTAACAAGTGTTACAATATAATTTTTGGATCATTTAACAAGTGTTATAAATATTATTTAAATGTTATAATTATATATTATAAATATTCTTACAGATTACAGTATTACTCCAAATACATAAAATGGACATCAAATTATTAATGGACATCTAAACTTTAATAAGTAGAGCATTCATTTTGAAATTTAGGATTTCAAAAATAATGAAAACTTATTTGAATTGTAATTTAGAGCATTGATTATTATATTTATTAAAAATAAATAAATTTGCATTCATTGATTAATGAATTATACTTTAAAACTCATTAATTTTTTCCCCTTATTCTAGTTATATATAGTGTTACAATATATCTAAAATGCATCATTTAACAAGTGTTATAAATATCATTTAAATGTTATAATTATAGATTATAAATATCCATACACACTACAGTATTACTCGAAATTAACACATAAAATGGATATCTACTTATTAATGGACATCTAAATATTAATAAGTAGAGCATTCATTTTGAATTTAAGATTTCAAAAATAATGAAAACTTATTTGAATTATAATTTAGAACATTGATTATTGTTTTTATAAAAAATAAATAAATTAGCATTCATTTATTAATGAACTATACTTTAAAACTCATTATTTTTTCCCCTTATTTTATTTATATATAGTGTTACAATATATCTAAAATGTATCATTTAACAAGTGTTATAAATGTTATAAATATCATTTAAATGTTATAATTATAGATTATAAATATTCATACACACTATAGTATTACTCCAAATTAATACATAAATGGACATTTACTTATTAATGGACATCTAAACATTAATAAGTAGCATTCATTTTGCATTTAGAATTTCAAAAATAATGAAAATTTATTTGGATTGTAATTTAGAGCATTGATTATTGTATTTATTAAAAATAAATAAATTAACATTCATTCATTAATATGTATGGTTTAAACTTTAAATTGTGATAGGTCATGAGTAATTATTTAATTTTTTTCTTTATTTTTTGTAAATAATTTGAATGAATTTTATATTAGATGACTAATAAACGAATCCGGATACCCGAATATTCAAATAATCTGTTTATTCGAATAAAATAAACGGATATTATCCGTATTCGGATATTATTTCGAATACTGGATACGAATAGCATTTTTAAAATCCGCCGAATACCGGATACGGATAGCGAATTAATTTTTCGGATACGGATACTACTGTATTCGGATTCGTTTGTATCCGTTTACACCCTACATACACTACTCCTATTTCATCCCAAAAAACGTAACATGATAATTGATACAGGGCAAGCTGTATTCCATCTCCAGCCTAGATGTGCATTAAAATGCATTTTGTTCAAGCAGATGATTACAAAGGATAAGACCACAAAACATCCAGCATCTAAGGTATGCTCTGACACTAGTAGACTACCATTACGGCACAGCTTAAAAGTAAGGGAGCATAGATTTTCAATTTCCTTTAAATAAGTAGGTAGATATCAAAAAACTCACAAAAACAGTCATATCAGCACTGCTGTGCTTCGGATCTTCTGAATCTTGTCCATCCTGTCAAGGGAAATAGTCAATCCAAGCATCATATAAACCACGAATACGATCCTCATAATGAAGCAGGAGGTAAAATTTAGTGATCTAATATCAACTCAGGTCCTCAGGAAAGAGTCAAATAACCACCAAAAATATTATTTCAATCCTGGTGTAACAAACTATCATTTCCAAGAACTTAAAACTTGCAACATAAGAGAGTAAAATAACATAATAAAATTTCAAAGGGAAATAAGCACAGTGGTTGCATGACAAGAATTCCAGGGCATCCATACTCGGAAAGAAGTCATGTAAAATGTAACTAGGCACCAATTAATAAAGTCAACCAAATTGCAGCAGCAGCATAAGACTGCAACTCATCCTGACAAAAAGTCCCGTTGCCCACTCCCAAGTCCCAAATCCTAAAATGAATATAGTGAACCCGGATTCACCAAAGTACAAAACCAACCAATCCCATGGACCAATAACCAATTAAACTAAGCTCAACTGTAAGCCCGGCTACTACACCCATTAAATAGGCTGCACTGCTTTTTCTTTATGGCCATTCTGAGTACTAAAAGCTTATCCAGATTGTCAAAACAATAGCATATAAACAAGTTACTCTTTCCAAAGAATGAATGCACAGCAGAGGAAGGATAAACAGAAAAAATGAATGGAAATATAGAGCTAGAGGGCTATGGTAAGCGTCAACTCTAGGAGTAAAGAGCAGTAAAAAAATATAGTCCCTTCGTTCCACTCTGAATGCCATTGTTCTAGATCTGTTAACGGCACACATTTTAAGAGATTAAAAAAATATATTTCAAAACAATATTCTATAATATATTTTTTTAAATGTACACTCTAGATTCTAAATTAAATTCTAAACAAAATAATTGAATTTTTTTTTATCTCTATGAGTTTACCAGAAGTCTTAACTCTGTGACATGAACATGGTTTTGAATCATGTCTCGAGAACCATTCCTCAATAGTCAAATCCTCAAAAGCAATTGTTGAAAGGGTTAAATACAATTATGTCCCTCGAAGTATTACTCCTTTTACACAAGTGACCATAATCTAAAAAAACTTATAATAGCAGCCAGCCTCCAAGTATACTTAAGTAAGCAAAACTAACCCTAAATTCATTTTTGGCCATAAAAATGACCGGATTGATGATGTGCCACGGGAAGGCCTATATTCAGTGTATTTTTATAATTTTGAACGTATCTCATTATATTTTGCCATTAAAACAAAATTAATATAGTTAAGATTGTATTTCGTAAATTGAAAGGCAATCAATTATAAGTCTTGAGAATTCACCTGCACCTGACACTCCTTTTCTATTCCTCTTCATTTCTCAAGCTCGAACCGAGTATCCATAAACATATTCATCCTCTAGACCTCAAGCTCCTTGGTAAACTCCATCCTCTGTTTCTCCAGTTCCAACATCTGTTGCTGCTTCGAACTCTCAATCCTCTCGTAAATCTCCCCAAACCTAAGAATTGCCTTTGCCAATTCCTAATAGGCAATCTCCTCCGTAAAATCCACATAACCCATCCTATGCTTCCTCCCACCACTAGCACAAAACCCCACATCATCATCCTCTCTTCCACCACCGTAGCCACCACCACCAAGAGAGCTTTCATTGGAGCCACTCGAGTTCAGCCTCGCCGAGCCACCTCCAGAATAAACAACCAAATCAAGGCTAGGGCTAGGTTTAGAGTTTGGCTTTGACTTTGATTTAATCAAAGTAACGGAAGTACGATTGGATCTCTTGGTTGCAGGTGTCACAAAATTGGCTCCGATTAATTTGATTTAAACGGTAATAAAACGGCCATTTTGAGGGTGATGGTTTTGATTTTTCAAGCTTGTATTTTTTCTTCAAGGTATCAATCCGTTTCTTACACTGAATATCTATACGGGGAGGCTTTATTCCAGTCCGATAAACGTTAACCGCGTCGGCAACTTCCTTCCAATCCTTTTGACCCAGATATGCCTTTTATAAATTGAAGATTGTATTTCGTAAATAACCGAGAGTTTATGCGGTCATATACAGTCAAACCGTATACAACAGGCATTCCCCGTGACACATCCCGAAAATTGATTTAGGGTCAGTTTTACTTTAAGTGTACTTGAAGACTGCTATTATAAGTTTTTTTTAGATTAAGGTTACTTTTGTAAAAAGGTTATACTTCAAGGGATAGAAGGGTTGTATTTAACCCTTCTTGAAAAACAAGAATGCAATAACACAGGCTTCTTTAAGCTAACATTTCACCAGATCAATCATGTATTGTTCAAACAAATCACAATCAAGGGAGCCTATCGGCATGTCTAAATGCCACATTGTGAATATAAAGCCCTAAGTTTGTTGATTCAAATTCAACCACACTAATACATTATTCAAATCCTAATCTACCACTCTTTACATTCCAGTGACCCTTATTAATGAAACAACACACACATACACAGATAAACACAAGATATATTCACAACCTAAAAAAATGGTAAGGGGTTTTGAACTGAATATTAATTTTACATTAAAATTCTAATGAATCTCTCAAAATCATAGCAAGTATATTGGCAGGAACGGCAACGAATAAACAAAATAATCAAAAAAATAAAAGTGCAACCAAATACGAAGATGATAAGTTGAAGCCAATTAAAGATATGGAGCATATGACTATTATATTATAATGCGGATTTGTATACCATTCTTCACTCCCGCTCTCCGATTTGCTCTCTCTCCTCCGTCTACTGAAATTGCTAACAAGGGAAAGGGATAATCGTACAGTGTGTAAGTCTCTCACTCGCCTTCTAATCTACTTGGTATAGTTACCAATTTGCCCATTACCAATCTTTTCGAAAATTATATAACATGAGTACACGACCACTACTCTATTTTTTCCTACATTTTATAAAATAAGAGTATTAAAAATGAGTAATATTACGGTAATAAAATATTATTATAAAAAAAAATAGATACGAATTGGTATATTTAATTATAATTAGTTTTTTCTTTTATCATATATGAATGGGTTTAATGATCTAATCATTAATACACATTATTTTGTATTCTCTTTTTATATTCAATATTCAATATTTTGTCACTAAAATATATATTATCGATTAAAAATAGAACACGACTTTTTAACTAAATAAAAGTGACCCATAACACATTAACAGAATTAAAGTAAGTGAGTTGAAATAATTTATTTAATAAAAATAAAATAAAAGATAAATATTTTAGGTGACGAATATTTTATATTGGTCGTTTTAAATAATGGGATGAATTTTTTTTCTTCTTTTTTCTTTTTTGGTGCAATGGAGGGCCCAAACGATAAATGACAATATTATTAATGCATGATTGTTTGGAGTTTTTAGAGTCAAAACGCATCCATCCAAGAATATTGTTAATTTAGACACAATTTATTTAAAATTAATTTTAATTAACTCATCAACAACGTACAACACATTGCTTATAAGCCGCCTAAATATACAAATCTAACACTCTAAATGCAATGCAGACAACGTTGACTCTCCAATTGTGAGGCAAAACAAGAAATTTGTTTCATAAATTAACCCACAAATAATTTTACTAATATTTAAGCACCAAGGGGCAAGGGACATTTTTAGTCAGACCAACGGCAGCGCCATTGGAATTCAAATTTCAAGCATAACGCATTTACCACATTATATACCCAACGAACCCTGATTTATTTTTATTTTTTAAATCAGAATAAAATTTGAAAAGAGAAAAGCTTAATCAAAATAACACTACAGCGCCCTCTCTTGAAAATTTTGATGCCCGGACACTATTGGAAATTTTCTCACCGAGAGAAGCTGAAGAAGAAAAAAAAATAAAAAAAAAAAAAAAAAAAAAAAAAAAATATATATATATATATATATATATATATATATATATATTATATATATATATAAAATTAAATTCTTCTTTTTCAATAACTGATCAACACAAAATCAAGCCATATAATTTAGGTTGCCAAATATCAATCCACAAAGAAATCAATGGAAATCGTAATTGTCAAATAATCGTATATTTTTAGTGTCTTCAACACGCTTCTCGTAAACAAATCACAACCCAGCATTTCTTAGGGCTGGATTCGGCTAAGACAGACTGACCATTTGGGCCTAACAGGATCGAGAGATTGTTCATGATCCCAGTGTATGCCTCCACCTGTTGCTTTAGCTATATATACCAGCTGCCCATACAACGTACTAATCCTTTGACCAAATCTCATGCATGCACTGCTGGCAGTTCACGTGTACACATATCATGCACTCTTCACCCTCACCCACCTCCTTCGGCCACCTGTCCCTCCTCCACCATACATATCCTACTTTCTCTCCAATTCCCTCACTTCACCTCATACCCATCCCTTCTCTTACTTCTCTCTCTACAATATTCTCTCTCTAAAAAATTCTCTTTCTCTCTCCAAAAACTGTCATGGAGTCGTCCCAAGAGCTCAAACATAGAACAAGATCAGGCGAACAATCCCAAGACAACAACATGAATAACAAAAGGCAGAAGAAAACAGCCATGGCCAAACGTGGCCTGCGCTCATTGGCCATTGCTTTATCAATCCCTCTCTCTTTAACCCTAGCCATCATCTCCTTCTTCGGTGGAAGTCACAGCTACCGTACCATATCAAAGCCCTTTTGGTTCCCGCCATTGTGGATCCTACATTTGATGTGCTTGGCCTTCTCTGCCCTCATGGGCCTATCGGCCTGGCTCTTTTGGGCTGAAGGTGGGTTTCATCGAAAACCCATAGCTGCCGCTATGTACATGGGCCAGCTGGCTCTAAGTTTGGCGTGGGATCCGATTTTGTTCTGGATGGGAGCCAGTCGGGTCGGGCTAGTGGTGTGTTTGGCGTTGCTAGGGTGTGTTGCGGCGTGTTATCGGGCTTTTAGGGATGTGAATCCAATAGCTGGTGATTTAGTTAAGCCATGTATAGCATGGGCTGGATTTCTTACTCTTGTTAATCTTAAACTTGTATACCTCTGAACCTCCTCAGCTCACTTTCTGTATGTATGTTACTAGTGTTACCCTCTAAAATTTAAAATTATCTTATTTATTTTTTTATTATTTTTAATTTCAAAAATCACTATCAACTTACGGCAATTTTAAATAATGTTAATCGTCTTTTATTGTGGGTGCTAATAATTTTAATTAATCTAATCTCAAACAAATTAAAGTTTGTAAATCAAAAGGAAAATATATTTCAAAAAGTTATATGTATCTAATTCACACCTCTGGTTAATTTCTGGCTTGCCATCGATATCATGCTTCCAAAGGTAGCGAGCTTCTCCCCACACGAGGACAAGCGAACCTGGCGTCAAAACAAATGTTCTTGCAAATCTAAATTATAAAATTAATATTATTTTTTAAAATTTTAATTTTTAATATTTTAAAATTGAGATAAATTTATTTAATAACAAATACAATACATTAATTAGTATACATATCAAGGAATATTTTTAAAATTACAAAAATTATAAATTTAAGAAATTAAGGTAGTTCAAGTAAGGTTAGAATTAAGAATATATAATATCAAATGTATTTTATGTTTTCGGTTTTATTAATTTCTAAAAAACACGTACTAATACCGAAAAATTAAAAAATACCGAAATATGAAAAGAATCGGTGCCGATATCAATTGGTTCGTAAAAAATTAAAAAATTAAAATTTTTGAGCACCCCTATCTTCCTATGTACCAAAAAAGAAAAAATACATATTAATCCTTCTTATTGTATAAATATTTTAGTAGTACACTCATCTTGATAATATAAGTTTATACTATATTATACCTTAAATAATATATAAAATTTATTTGTAAGTTTCAATACATATCAAAGTCTAATTATAATTTTTAAAAACAGATAAATAAAATTAGTATTAAAAAATTAGCTTAACCTTAAAGTTAAAAGTTAAATAGATAAGATCAATATTAAGATTAATGTTAGGTATTTTATAATCTTTAACTTTAGCCTAATATTAAAATACTTTGATATAAAAAAAAATTATTTGTATGTCAAAACTAAATATTTATAAAGTTTTATTTTATATTTATATTTTTTAGTATTATATTAATATTTTTTAGTGCCGAAAATGTTTACATAAATTTTTTTGATCACCTCCCACTCGAAATCCTAACTACTTCCTGCCGCTGGTCCCCTAACATTTGGACACGTATTGTATTTATTACTAGTTAATACAGTAGCAAAAGTAGTTCACGCGATTCACCATTTCAACCACCCCGTGATTCACGTGAGGGACCTCCGCACAAGATCCCCGAGGGAACCCCACTCTATAAGAAGGGAGTGATTATTTCATGTCTTTAAAACATGGATGAATAATATATTTTTCTCTCATACGAGGGCGAGTTCCACGCGTTGTGGCACGGGTAGGCATGCACAACAGGCCGGCCTGGGCCTGTCAGGCCTTGACCGTTGACCAGGCCCAGGCCGGGCCGGGCTTGACGCTCAAAAAGGGGGCCTGTTGAGGCCTGCAGGCCAGGCCTTAGGCCAAGTCAGGTCAAGTCAGGCTTTGGGCCAAGCCAGGGCAGTCCAGTGTGATTCGATCCATTCAAATAATTTTTTTAGTAATTTTAAATATTAGTCAAACACCAATTAAAATTTTAAACTTAATTGATGTATTAATTAAAAGTAATGTATTACAAGTTACAGCTTTCAAATTACAATAATGAAAATTATCTTTTTTATTATTATTTTACAAATGACTTTCTAGTTGTTACGCTAAGTATCTATTAAAATAAAGATACAATGAAAGATCTATAAGAAGTATAGGTTGCTAGCTAGGTAAGGAAAATCCTTATATATTACACTAGTCAATGTGTTTTCATGGATTTCTTTATTTGTATATAAACAAACATGCATGAATGAACGTATTAAAATACGTCAATTTTATTTTATTTATTGAATGAGTTGTTACAAAGATGAAGTTTTCGTCTGCAGTGGGAGAATTGAAGTAGCGAATAAAGAAAATCTGTAGACTGTACCAAGCTTTTGGTGAACCAGACCAGGCCAAACCCAAGGCCAGGCCCCAGGCCAGGCTTTTTGGCAGGCCAGGCCAGGCCGGATCTAAGCCAAAAAACTGTGGTCTGTTCGTGGCCTTCAGGCCAGGCCTTGACCAGGCCGGGCTTTGACAAGGCCAGGTCCAGGCCAGATCAAAGCCGGGCCGCAAGCCATTTGTGCATCACTAGGCACGGGTCCCATCGCGTGTAGAGCTCATTCTCATATGAGAGGAAGGCATACTATTCACTATACCCCAGGAACATAGTATAATTTTTCATAAGAAGGGGAGTTCGTTTTAGCTGAACTATTACAAAATATTTTTGTAACATTATTAAAATAAAATATTTAAATATATTTATAAAAGTTCAAGTTATTATTATTAATATTTTTAATTATAATTTTGAGTAAAAAATTTTTATCTAACAAGAACATAAGGTATGTGAGAGTAGGGAAAACTAGTCGATTTAAAAAGAAGATATTTTATTGAGAAGATTTAACTTTTAGACTCATCAAATTTAACCAATTGTTATAATTTCTCTCTCTCTAAGCCTTGTAAATTCTCTCTCTCTCTCTCTCTCTCTCTGCCTTATAAATCTCATCTCTCACCTTAGTTAATCCCAGACTAAGCCTAACAAAAAATCTCTCTCTCTAGCCTTATAAATTTCATCGCTTTCTCACCTTTGCTAATCCCAGACTAAAATAAATGGCAGAACCACAACAAATACCACCCACGGTAATCACATCTTCTTTAGCCTATATTTTTTTTCTTATAATTATAATTAGTTGTTTTTTCTATTCTATTTCCTAATTAATTTTTTTCTTAAAGGACTTATCGAAATGAAATAATTTTAAAACAAATTAACCCCTAGAATTTTCTGTTGCTAATGTATTATACCTACATATATATTGTTGCTGATCTAGTATTTATTAATTTCATCCCTCTCTCACTTTTGTTAATCCAGACTAAAATGGCGGGACTACAACAACCCACGGTAACCATATCTTCTTTACTCTATACTTTTTTTATAATTATAATTAACTGTTTTCTCTATTCTCTTTCTTAATTAATTTGTCTTCTGAACGATTTATCAAAATAAAATGATTTCAAGACAAAGTAACCCTTAGAATTTTACGTTGCCAATGTATTATACCTACATATATATATTATATTGCGGTTGATCGATCTAGTATTTATTGTTTTATCTTCGATTTTTTCCGTTGATTCTTAGTCTTCTTTGCGTTTAAAACTTCAAGGTTCAAGTGAAATCGAAGAAACTCAAGTATCTAGATTTCGTACAAGTGGCTGCGAGATATGTCCTCATTCGCCTCTCAATCGTCTACGAATCTGTTAAAGATAACTCTGGTCTGTCAAAATCCGGTGTTCAGACAATCGAAAACAAGGTCAGAACCGTCATCGGGCCAATTTACGACAAGTTTCTCGACATTTCGTTGGAGCTCCTCAACTTTGTGGATCATAAGGTATGATCAATGAACATAGCGCAACTAGCGCTTATTATCATTTCATGTTGAACAAGTCAACATACACAACATTCATACACAAAATTAAACACTAAATTTATTATAGTCATTAAAAAGTGAGGTATGATACAAATTTTAATATCATGTCTTATTTTTTAATAATTAGAATAGATGTAGTGTTTGAATTACTTATTCTTTCATATTTGTAGTTCACGGACGATTTGATCAAATGTTCACGTGACTTACAGGTTGACGAATTGATAACTGAGGTGGATCGCCACGTGCCATCGTTAATTAAGCAGGCCTCCAGCCAAGCACAAGCCATGGCTTCCGAAGTTCAGCAAGCTGGAGTGGTGGACACTACTAGAAAAATCGCAAAAACAATGTACACAAAGTATGAGGAGAAAGTGAAAGAATATTACTCCAAGTACGAGCCGTTAGCCGAGCATAATTACCCGGAACTAGCTTGGAGTTCTCTTAACCGACTTCCTCTAATTTCTCTGGTGTGCCTACTGTTTCGACTAATGGGGAATTTGTTGTGGAGGTTCAAATTTTTGTTTAATCCGTTGTGGAGGTTCAAGGATTTGTTGCTGAGGTTCATGTTTTTGCTTAAGCTGCATCTCCGACTAGGTGGGTGGGGAAGCATAGTCCGATTACATTCCTAAAATTATCAACTAGTGAAAAAGAAAGTAAAAAAATATTAATCGAAGGTCATTTGTCCAAATGATATTACCTAATCTATGGTATTTGGGTGTGTAAGTCAAATTAGTAAAAAAATGTAAAACAATGTTATGTTAATGACTCAATGTGGATAAATTAAATAACTTGTGTGGATATATCTGGTAACGTGAATCGATCTTAATAAATAATTGTATTTGTTATATTAATAATGTCATCTTAATAAATTGTGTTTATTATATTACTAATTTTATATTTTTATTAATCATATATTCAATAGAGCATCAATATTATTATTTGAAGTACGTGGGTATCCGGATGACTAAAAAATAATTAATAATATTTGTGTTGTACGTTTATATTTGTTTTCATTTCGTGTGTTAAAATTATACATTAATGTTTTTTGCTATGCAAAAATAATTTTGTTTTCGGTATAATAAAATTTTAAAATTATGTTTGTTATCACTGTAACAGAAAAGAAAAAATATTGAATTATTTTATAATATCATCAATAAAAATTTATATATATATATATATATATCAAAAAGAAATTAGCATATAGGACTTTTCTTTGTCAACAGAAAACATATTTGCACGTTTTTCTCCAACATTCTTCTTCGGATGATTCTGGGTTTGCTTATACGTTTCGAATAATAATAATAAGCTATCATCTGACTGCTAATGAGAGACACTAAACAAGTCATTTTATGAAATACGTAAGCCGAATTTTCGATCGGTTTATGGCAAGTAAATTTAAACAAAATATACATCACTTCCTATTGAATGTATACGATTTAAATTTAAATATTATGTAAAACCTATTTAAGTATTATATATATATAATTATAATTGACTTTTTAAAATCAGTTTAAAACATATTTAAATTCTAAAATTAATATGAATTTTAATCGGTTTAATGATAAATATTGTAAATTATTTTAAAAATATTACTCATCAAAAAAATTGTTATTTCATATTTTTAATAATTATATTAATTTAAAATTTAAAATTTTATTAAATTATATTTTAAAATTTAATAATGATTTTATAATTTAAAATAAAAAATATATATTATTATTATTATTATTCTACTATATATTATAAAATATAACCGGACTAGGGGTAAAATAGGGAACACAACTAAAAAATAACTTTTATGACGAGACAGTAAGGGGTGGCTTAATAAAACTAAATGAAATAATTTTAAATATTTAAACAATTTGAATGAGCTGAATAAAATAAAATTCTGAATATTGAATGATAAAAGTTGTTTAATAAATAATATGTCTGAAACATCTGAATGACAGTTTTTTACTATTTTACCCTTCTGAATTTCATTACAAACTTAAGTAAGATTAAAATAATTATTTTTAATAAAGGGATATATTTTTATTTTCTTAAAAATAAATTTATATTTTCAAATGTATTTTGATTGTTAGCAAACAATTTAATCTAAAAATAATGGTAAAAATAGGATATTTTTTTAGCTAACAATTTTATACTCACGTATTAATATTTAATTTTATCATTTTTTATCATTTAAGTGAGTCTATCACAATCACCGACCCACTCCACCACACATTACCACCACTTCTAGAAAGAATCCAAATTTCTTCTTAGATAATATCCAATAAAGCACAAATTTCTTTTGAGACCAACCTCAATATCCTAAATAATTAATACCAATGCGAGATGGAAGAAAGGTATACAAGAAATGACGAGTGAAAGATAAAATGGTTTTTACTTCGACCTGCTTCACCACCGCCGTAGCCCCATGCATTACCACATTTTTGAATCATTCAGACTCTTATATAATCTAAATAAATAAATTAAATGACTGATCGAATTAAATTTATAATCATTAAAATCTGAATAAATCCATTTAAATGCACTCTAACACAGCCCAAGACAGACTAATACACGAACAAGGACGGTGAGACAATGACGTTGTAACAGCAATACTCCACTTTCCAACAGTGTACCACCAGAGCCCATAGAATTTGGCGCGCCCGTGCATGAATTAAGCTTTTGCTTAGCCGCCAACACTTTGGACACGCACTGTCGATGATGCAACTCTATATGGAGCCCACAGATAAACTCTTCGGAGGTGTATTCAATTAGAATTTAAAAAGATTTATAAAGACTTTAAAAGTTTAGTTGTATTCAATTAAGACATTTAAAGAGTTTATAAAAGTTTAGTGGTATTCAATTACAATTTTTCTAATGTCTTTAAAAGTTATGTGGTATTGAATTAAGACTTTTACAAAGTCTATAAAAGTATTTCGGTATTCAAAAAGTTATAGATTTTAAATATTTCTATCAAATGGTGGGGTTTGATAGACTTTAAAATAAGATTTATTCATATTCAAAATCTTCCAAAGTCTGACCTCATGCCCAAAGACTTTCAAATATTTGCCAAAAACTTTCAAATATTTGAGAAAGGGAGAAGATGAAAATAATATAAAATAAATACAAATAAAATTAATAAAAACACATAATAATAAATAAATTTTCTAAAATAATAAAAATACTTAAAAATTAACAAATAAAAATAGTATAAAATAACATAAAATAATATAAATTAATTAAAAACTCACAAAATATATCAAAACCAAATTAAAATAAATATTAATACATTTAAGTACAAAATAATTACAAAAACTTAGCATTTAGGGAATAAAAATATAGCATAGTTCATCCTCATCAGTTGTGTAAACTTACATGTTAGTGTTGATTTAATATATTTTGGGTGTCATTTATACTGGTGATTTGAAAATGCCCCATATAAAACTTTTGATAAATAATGATATACTAAGTTAAACTATCTAATAGAATTGTTCGTATTTTAACAACTGTTTCTATGGAGAATTTTCATGAATAACCCATCATTTCATTTGGTTGCGAATGTCATTTTATGTTGTTGAGTTAAAATTGTAATTACAATATTTAGATACTAGCAGTAAAAAAACAATAGAAAATTTTAAAGTTCTATGTAGTTTATAAATTTTTTCTATTATAGGGCAGTGTGTAATTTTCTCTAAATCAGTTATCTCCTTAATTTTTTATCTATTTGTGATAATTGGGTTATGTGATACTCTATTATGTCAAAGGTGTAAAGATGGGGACACTTCCAGACCAAACCAATCTATCCAGTTCATCATTTCTATAATTTTCTTCAAAGTATATTGTCTGACCTCTTCAACAAAATACTTAATGATGTAAGCTAAAAATATATAAAAGTATATAAAAGTCTATCAAAGTTTTTAGTAAAAAATCTATAAAAGTATGTCACTTATTTTATGGAGTTTTTAAAAGTCATTTTAAAAGCTTTTAAAGTCATTAAAAGTCAACGAACCCTATAAAAATCTGTCACTTAAAAAAAGTCTTTAAAATTTTTTAAAAGTCTTAATTGAATACACCCCCTTCATTTCGACTCACAATCAAAATCAATTAATTAAAATGCATAACACTCCATAAATCTATATTAATATATAAAATAATAAAATGAGAATAATTGTTAATTTGTCAAGTCATTAGCGCTGTAATAATTTTTTTTTTTTGAATAAATTATTACATGAAATATTAAATTAATATATATTATGAATATTAAATTAATATATTTATTTATAACATTTAAATAATTATATATATTAAATATGACATATAATTAAAATTATATTAATTTTAGGGTACTTATTAAATCCGTGTCTTGCCCAAAAAAAAGGGTAGTTTAATTCATTTGTTACTTGTTGAACCGCGTTGACCATCTCGTGGGAGGGGCGACTAGGCGAGTGACCGTTTTGATCTAGAAATTCCATGATTTCCATTGTCTTCTCCGCACCAGATCCCCAACCCACTTATTAAAAGGGAAAGTTCATTTTAGGTGCCGACGGATCTAGGATTCGATTTTAATAAAATTATTTTTATATAAAAGTTAAGTTTTTTTTAATATATATTTTTAATTTATTTATTTATTTTATAATTTTTTCGTCATAATTTAAAAGTTTTATTCTTTTCTTGTATATCTAAAACTCACAAACATAATATAAAAAATTCCTCTTTTTTTCTTAATTATCAAATCAAAGCCATCCGCCCCTGGTTTCAGGTGAACTGCTAGTAGTTATTTTTCCCCCTCCAATCCTTATAAATTTCATCTCTCTCACCTCTGTTAATCCCAGAATAAAATGGCGGAAACGGTAATCACATCTTCTTTAGCCTATATTTTAATTATAATAGCTTCTTCTTTTTATCGGGTTCTCCTTCCTATTTAACTTTCTTCTTAAAGGAAATGAAATGATTTTAAGACGAATTAATGCCTAGAATTTTCTGCTGCAAATGAATTATACCTAACATATATATTCTGATTGATCTAGTATTTATTGTTTTGTCTTCAATATTTATCCGTTGATTCTTAGTTTTCTTTGCGTTTGAAATTTCAAGGTTCAAGTGGAAACGAAGAAACTCAAGTATCTAGCTTTCGTACGAGTGGCTGCGGTAAATGTCGGCGTTTGCCTCTCATCCGTCTATGATTACGCCAAAGACAACTCCGGTCCGTTAAAATCCGGTGTTCAGACCGTCGAAGGCATCTTCAGAACCGTCATCGGGCCGGTTTACAACAAGTTTCACGGCGTTCCGATCGAGCTCCTCAACTTCGTGGATCGCAAGGTATGATCGTTGTACTGGCGCTCATTATCATACTCCGTTCGAGTTTCACGTGCGATCTGAGCAAATGTTCACGTGACTTGCAGGTTGACGCATTGATGACTGAGGTCGATCGCCACGTGCCATCGCTTATTAAGCAGGCTTCAAGGCAAACACGAGCAGTGGCTTCCGAAGTTCAGCGAGCCGGATTGGTGGACACTGCGAGAAACATCGCAAAGACAGTGTACACCAAGTACGAGCCGACAGCAAAAGAGTATTACTCCAAGTACGAGCCGACAGCAAAAGAGTACGCGGTACTGGCTTGGAGGTTGCTTAACCGGCTTCCTCTGGTTCCTCAGGTGGCTCATATCTTGGTCCCAACGGCTGCTTACTGGTATAATGAAGCCGTGGCTTATTCGGCGGAAAAAGGATATACGGTGTGGTATTATATGCCGTTGATTCCTGTAGAGGGAATTGCTAAGGCTTTTGCGGGAGCTGAAAATGGGCCTACTACTGTTTCGACTGATGGGGAGTCTGATGTGGTGGTCCAATGAGATTTGAATTTATGTCTTGCCTGGGTTTGGGCTTTTAAATATGTGGAACCGTGGAAGCAAGCTTGTAGTCCTATTATTACTTCCAAATTCTAATAGTGAAGAAGAAAGAAAAACAATGGTATGTTTTATGTCCTTTCTAATGCCTGTGACTGAATGAGGGTAAATTAAGTAACTTCTGTACAATGTAATTTTCTCATCTTTGTTACTTAATCATGTTTCCATGAAGGTTCTTAAGGTAATAAGCTTTACTCTTTCTACTGCTTTATCATTAAAATTTTATTATTATCTTATAATATTAAAAATTATTTTAATAAAGTCAAACTAATATTTTTATTTTTTTGTGGGACGTAGCGAGTAAAATTTTAATGAAATATAGATTTATTTTTTAATAATGTATATACTTCTTCAAAAATAATTTTGGGAGACCTTCTTATTTGTTCCTCCAATTAGTTATGCTTATTGCTTAACCAAACAAAGGAATGAGTGTCTGTTCAGCATCGACCGACAAGTTGGTTAACCCAACTTATAAGTCATTTTTTCAAAAAAGCTAATTGACTACTGTTTATTATTTGACTTATAAGTTAAGTTATAAGTCAAAAAGAATAAGTAATAATTTGTTACCTAAAAAATGACTCAGGCAATTTTTTTTAAGTCGGTCAATTTAATTTATTTTATTAATACGAATTATTATTTAATTTAAATTGAAAGATCAAATAATCATTTTTTCCCAAAAAATATTTTTTTAAAAAACTCTTTTTTCCCGACCAATCCTTATGTAAATATATACATACACTTGTACTCTCCAATTATTTAGATTATAAAAAGGATTAAAATTTTGAGAAAAATAATTTTCATTAACTAAAAATTACGGAGAATAGCACAATATTAATCATAGTTATATCAGCTCAACTAACTTAATAAAGTGTAATATGTACAAAAATATCCTCACATAATTTAATTAACTAATTAAGCTACTAAGACTCTTTGACTATAAATTGTGAATGTAATTAACTTCACAACTTAATGATCTTGAACTCGTTTATCCTTGACAAAATTTATAGGATTTTTCATTTCTGATCAACCTATCACAATTTGCTAATTCAATTCATCAATTCGATTTATTCACTTTTGTTGGTATGGTAGAAAGATACTCTTTTACATACCTTAAGTTTCTTTTCATTATTTGTGATTTGTGTTTATATATGTTTATATATGTAATTTGCTCTTGTAGGTGTTTGAAATTTGTGGAAAGAAACTGAACAAACCAAACAAAATCTCATTAAAGTAGAAAAAAATAAATTCACAAATAAATCTCACATAAAGAGAAAATAAGTTTCTATAATAAAAAAAAATAAATAAGTTTCTCATAAAATAAAAAATAAACAAGTTTCCTGCATTCCCATAATAGAAAAAAAAAACTCACCTAAACAAGAGACCTCAAGGTGGTATCTCAGTTTTAACCACCGGACACCGCTATAAGACTTTATCAACACTCTTTTAAATATTAAGGTACAAATAATAATTTTTTTACACTTTTTTAAATACTAAATTTAAAAAATAAAATTTATTATTAACAAAAACACTTCTTCTTTTGTTCCATAATAAACGCCCTCGAACTCGAACTATAAATACCGTCTTTTTATTTATAGTAATGTAAAATGACTTGAGGTTTTTTAGTATCATGTTATTACTGCTAAATTAACAAATTATTATTTATTGAATAAAAATACATTAATATTTATAAATTTTACAAATGAAATGAAATATAAAGAGTATTTCAAAAAACATGTCAAATACAAATTTAATTTCCAAAAAAAAAAACAAACTAGAAACGATTTTTGGACTGATAACCGTTTTAACCGTATTATGCTCGTCAAGTTAGAGTCTATCTCTATATACATATATTCCTAATGGTGCAATGTAAATATTCATTATTTCGTATGATGATATGTTTTGTTTTAATGCTTATTTCGTTTTTAAAATCAAGTAAACACGTTCAGAAGATTAAAAGATATGTTTTTCGTAAATTTTCTCCTAACTATTTTTCTAGACTTTCCTGTACCCTTAAAATTGAGATATATTTTTAAATTTATTATATTGTAATACAGTAAGTTTTAATTTTTTTTAAAAAATAATGCTTATTTTGATCTTAAAAGTTTAAATCAAATTTTATTTATAAATATAATAAATAACCTCTCAAATCTATGATAAGTTAATTAGGATATTTGTGATTAATCGTGTGAATCTGCCCTAATATTTTATTTATCTGGCTTTATCAATTTTGTTTTTATAAAAATCAATAAAGAGTATGAATTACACACGTGCCAAAGTGGGGCTAATGCATAATGAATACAGATTATAATTCATTTTGAAAATTGATATTTTAAAAATAATTTTTAATATTTTTATACATATGCCTGAATTAATCATATACTTTATAATAGTTAATATATAAATATTACATATAAAAATATTAAAAACTATTTTAAAAATATCAGTTTCCTTCATTTTTTTCTCTTCTTTATAGTTTATAGTTTATAGATTGATTATTCATTCATCCAAATCGTCCCTTCCTAGTTCCTACTCCTTGCTGCTTCATGAGGCTTTATCTCTCTTGTCAAAAATAAAAATATAAATATAAATATAAATATAAATATAAATATAAACAAACAAACATCAAAGGAAGAACTTCTTAACTGATCTCCCGTAATCATTCATCTCTCTCTATATATACATCTCTCTTCTCTGATTATTCTTTGGATCAACGAAAGATGGTTGAAACCAGGCGAAGCTCTTCATCCTCGAAACGTCTGCTACCTTCCCCTTCCTCATCTCCTCTTCCTAATGGCAAACGATCAAAGGTTGGTTCTTTTTCTATGTCGGTAAACTGGGATGGTTTATGTACAAAGGATAAGGAACGCGTACTGGTACTTGCTGCAACCAATCGGCCTTTTGACCTTGATGAGGCTGTTGTGAGGAGGCTTCCCCGAAGGAAAGTTATATATTTGTGGGTTTCTTCTTTCATTCCATATGGCTAGTGGAAGAGCGTTGTTAGTGATGATTTTAATGTTTACATAACGCAGGTTGATGGTAAACCTCCCAGATGCCACAAATAGACAGAAAATTTTACGAGTTATACTGGCCAAGGAAGAATTGGGACCTGGTGTTCATCTCGAAGCAGTAGCTAATATGACTGAAGGATATTCAGGAAGTGATTTGAAGGTTTGTTTAATTTGTTTTTGTATTCTTACACTTGCTTACTGTGCCCACCCCTCCCTTCCTAATAACCCTATTGTGCTCTGATTGGTATTTTGCAATCTTTCCTCGACTTTTTCTTAGAATCTTTGTGTGACAGCTGCTCATTGCCCAATAAGAGAAATTTTGGAGAAGGAAAAGAAGGTTAGTTACTTAAATGGTGAACCTGAGTGCATTTACTTTCTTCTATTATGTCTTTTTGTTAAACTCTAGCTACTATTGTGTGCCTTCTTTTGCTCCATATTGTTTTCTTTTGCAACAAAACAAAAATATTTTTGGCGACAATTCAGTCTTTCAAAAGTTTGGTTTTTCTGTTGGAAAAGTTGGGTTCTATATATATCAAACACGGGTGACGAATTTTTCAAAACACCGCCTAATTCTGCGTGTTTATTTCACAGATTATATATTTGTCAATTTATTTTTTTATGATAAAAGATATTTTATTGGATAGAAGGGAGATTATAGTATGGAAGGACAAGGAATCCTCATGAAGCACCACTGTTTGCAAATCTATGAACATCTGAAATAGCAACTCCTCTAAAAGCTTAGTCGGAAACCCACAATGGTGCTAAATTAAAAACCCTATCCCAAAGAAGATGGATAGAGAGATGGGTATTCTTGAAAATTCCAGCATTTCTTTCAGTCCTTATACCTAAAATAGCTAAACAAGAAAACCTCTAACAAATCTTGGCATCCCTGGCTTCCAAAATCTTACTTGAAGTAAACTCTCCATGGAGCAACGGGTCTATCCTTCATGATTTGTATGGATACCCTCACCCTAATGGCACCTACAGCACACCCAACGGGTTGAAAGAAAATAACTCCATCCCTCAACAAATTCAAAGATAAGAAAATCCCTCTTAAACAGTCTAGCTTTACAGTCATTCTAGATTTCCATAAAACTGAGAAGGAAACACACTCCATAGAATTTCGCACCGTTCTTAATTCTGACCATCTAAAACAGCTAGTTAACAACATATCGTCACTGAAGCAGGGGATACACATCCCTCCTCCAACGCTCCAAAGATAGGGATCTGACAATTTTCGAGCAAGGACAATGCAGAAATGAAGTAGCATGGGTCCATTATTTGGCTGTGCACATGAGATCATTAGCATTCAGTCTTTGTAAAGCCAATAAACCATAGATCACACAAAAGCACAAAAGCCGCATTCCAAAATGTATATATACTGTTTATGTTTCAACTTTATTCTCATCTGTCTGGAATCAATTGATAAGCACTAAACATATTTCAATGTTTCATTTACCATAAAAAAAAATATGGTACATTATTCTTTAAACTTATACTAGTCAAGTAATAATGTTATGTATTTATAATACCTGAGTTTTTAACTTAATTAAATAATTGACTCCAGTATCAGTTCAATCATAAATGCAGGCAGATGTTATTTAGGATGCTGTAGCTGGCATGTACTATGTGTATGAAGTGTGTTTGGGTCCTTTGGGACATTTTTTTTGTGTGTTGATGATTCTATGTGTGCATGTGCGTGTGTTTTACTGGTCCTATATATCGTCTAACTGACATTTATTTGTCCATATCCCTCATTTGATTTGAACCTTCTGTATTATGTGGTAGGATATACTCTTGTTGGTTACTTCATTAAATGAGTGCATCTGTGTTGTACTCAGCTAATGGTTTTCCTATTACTTAAGAATACTTATATATAGTTGGAATATGTTTGTGATTTAGCTCATTTTAGCTGTGGCATAATTGATTGTTGAACTATGATAGTGTATATGCATGACATAAATATTGGTCCAAATAGTTATCTTTGCTTGTGGAGTCATCATGTGAATGAATATCTGCTCTGATTATATTGTCAAATCTATTGACCAATCTGAGTATATGCATATACAGGAGAGAGATTTGGCGTTGGCGGAAAATAGACCTTTGCCTGCATTGCATAGCAGTGCTGATGTTCGTCCTTTGAGTACGGATGATTTAAAATATGCCCATGAACAGGTAATGGTCAATGGCGACTGAAAGCACTGTGAGCTCTCCTTTTGTACCATAAGTGGCTGATTGCATGTCTTCTGTCAAACTTTACTAGTGAATTTATTATGAATTTTTTTGAGAATATTATCTTGCAATTATTTTGACATGATAATTGGTGAATGATCCTATAATATGGTGGAGCCTGATCTCTAAATTGCTCGGTGTTCTTTGTCAGCTGTTTCTTATTACATGGCATATCTGCTCTTGCTCATATGGTTGATTCTAGCAAATAAGTGACTGTTATTTATGTTTACATAAGCACTCTATTTATTATTTGTTTCTACTTCGTTCTCCTGCCGTTGTGGAGTAGATGTGCACCTTCCACCCTGGTTAGTGACCAGGAATCATCTCTGGCTAAATTAACTTGTAGATTGTTATAAAATATATTTTTGACAAGTTAAATAAAATTGTGGACTGAATGTGCAAGTGTATTTGATGTTAGTAAAGAGAGTAGATACCATGTGGCAGACAAAAGTTAAAATGAGACTTCTGAATGAAATTTTGTGGCGTCTTTGGGATGATGTTTCTAGAGTCTAGTGTTTTATGACAGTTTAGGAGCGATTCAGTTCTTGTTAGCCATCTACGGGATATGTGGTATTCATGAACATTGCAAATCATCAATGCATCTTTTTGACTCCATTTCTCCCAATGCATAAAGTAGTAACTGCATTGTTAGACTAGTGCATATTTTTTTAATTCAATTTATGATCTACTCGTGTATGTATGTGCTTGTATTTATCTGATGCTCTTGTATTACTATTAAGCCGTACTTTCCTAAAAATTGAAATTGCAGCAACTAGCCAACTAGTCATTTCTTATATGATCTTTCTGGTGTACAATAAATTGCACAACACTCTCAACTCCTCTCTATTTTATTTTTTTTATTTTGAACAGCTATCAAGCCATCTCTGTTTTAGAAAATTAACCCCTGTTCCTAAATTAGAGTTGCATTTTTCTTTTTAGTCCATTCTAAAATTAGAGATATATTTCTACTTTTAGACTATAAAGTGCATGAGGTTCCTAGCGCACCATTACTTCTACTCTAGGTAGATTGAGTTCTACCATGCTACTACCACTTCCAAAAAATTTAGCTAATGTTTTTGAGAGAGTTTGAAAATTAAAACTTTCCATAAAAGTCGATCATTTTATAAATGTGTCTAGTTTTGAAAAGGATGGGGTATATATTAAAGTAGGGGTTACATATTCTGATTTAGGTGCAGGTATGTGCTAGTGTTTCATCAGTCTGCAAATATGAGTGAGCTTCTCCAGTGGAATGAGCTATATGGAGAAGGTGGATCAAGGAAGAAGATATCACTCAGCTACTTTATGTAGAGGAGGTTTCCCAAGTGTATAGCATTCTTAGCTTATGGTTCTTCTTCAACTTTCAAACCTACTGTTGGAGTCCTGTGTATCATATTTATGGATATTTTTCTGCATCCATACAAGTTTTAAATTATACCCTAAGCATGTTCCTTCTAACAATCTTTGCTTTGCTTTGCTAGTTCTTCTCCTCTATATACATACAATTTGATTAATATATAATAAATATTCACACTTTTAATTTACCTCATGTTCATCTCTCCTAGCTGGAACTTAATATCAATTGTTGAAATTTGGTTTCCTGAGTAATTGTAGTAGATTTCCTTGCTCATTAGAGGTCTCAACTAGATGCCCCCTACTCCCTTGTATGAAAGACCCTCACCAGATCCTTCATTCACCCCTGGTGACATCATCAACTTTTGAGTTAATGAATGAATCAGAACATTAAAAGTTTATGACCAAGTGGTTTTGATGATGTCAATTAAATGCTATCCCCTTTTTATTCTGAAATGTAAGATGTAATTTGAGATATTTTTAATTTTAGAATTAATGTTATTAATTTTAGTACTGGAAACAGATAATTAGTATTTTTTTTATAGATATTTTGTAGTATTCATAATTGTATTAATTAAAATTAATAAATTCATATCAATTTTGAATAAACAAGTTAATTTAAGAAGTCGAATTCATGCTTTAGAAATAAATTAATTTATATTCCAAATATATCAGTGTTCCCATTTGATTGTTTTTAATATGATAATGCATTTGTTATTTTAATAAAATATGTAATTAATAAAAATTGTATACAAAATTTTGATTTTATGTTTATTTTTGTAAAATTATAATATTAACATAGTGTATCGAGAACTTTAAATTTTTTTATATTATTATTATTTTTTGGAACAAATGAGACATTAAAAGGTTTAAAGTACTTCTACATAGTGGTTGTATATTAAAAAACAGTTGTAAAAAAAATCATTTAGGGGTGTAAAATTAGTAAATTTTTAAAAAATTAATTTAAATTTTGTATTCTGCAAGAAAATATAAACTCACACAATGGGCGTAATTGTAGTTGGTTATTTATGTATAATCAGTATTTGAGTTGGTGTACGAGCAATTCCACCATCATTATTTAAAAATTGTCACCAAATTTTGGACACATTAGCTTTTGTCAAATAAAGATAAGGAGGGAGAATAATATGTCAGACTGTCTTACTTTTTGATTGCCCCCAATTAGTACATATAAGTATTCAATTTATTCTACAATAGCGGTGTAATTTGTGATTTTTTTTTTTTTACAATTATTAATTTTTTATTAATATATTCAAATTTGCCCATTATTATTATTATTATTTGATTCGGAGCCTATTTTGGCTTTCAAGTAAAAGTATCAGATCCTCTGTTATAATTTTTTTTTTTGTTATGATGTGTTAAAATTATTAAATTATTTTAATTTTTAAAATACTAAAAATTATAAAATATAATTCAATAACCTTAACACATATCAAAATAGAGGAACAGAAAAATTCGTAACAGAGGATTTGATCCCCCAATAGGTTATTGGCTTATTAGCTGGGGGCCTTGGCTGTCATTTGTCAACCTCAAGTTCGTTCATTATATATAATGGACCATTACCACGTGGAATTAGAAGAACACCGCAGTAGTGTTTGACCAACTACTCGTTCGTTTAATTTACTCGTTCCTGAAAATATCTCTCTGTCACTCAGATTCTGAAAAATTGAATTATTGTTCGTAACAAACTGAGCACTTTAGCATTAGCCATGGACGTAATGACTCATTCCTCCACATTCCTTTTGCCGACAATTCCCGCCGCCGACAACTGCCCCTCGCTAGTGTACGCGCTTGTATTGCTTAACCAACGCCTCCCTCGATTCACTCCTCTGCTATGGGAGCACGGTATTTACATTAATTTCTTTAATTCCTGCTATCGGTTTCTTTCTAGGGTTTTATCTATTAGAAATATGTGAAGACGTTGTGATGGTTGGAAGTTGTAATGATGTGTTTGTTGTGTAGAGCAGCACGACTTTGTATTTGCGCAGATGGTGGTGCTAATCGTGTTTATGATGAATTGCCTCAGCTTTTGCCTCATGAAGATGCTTCATTTGTTCGGAACAAGTCTCTCCTTTATCTTTCTCTCTATACACACACACGCATCTCTTTTATGTTTAATTTATTTTTATTTCTCTTTTTTGGTTGTTTTTGATTGATGATACTGGAACGGTTATGAGGAATGGGATTAACTATATATGTTTCTTAATATCTCAGCGGATAAAGGTTGTAGCTTGGAAAGAAACTTGTTATATAGTTTGTTACTTGCGTGTTCTGAAACTTGCTAAGAGAAGATGAAATTCTTGCTTGGCAGATTCAAAATTTTATACTTCAGCAGTTGGAGCCCTTGTTTATAAAACAGAATTATATTTCATGAAAAATCGATAAGGTCTACCAATGATCATTAAAATAATACACGCTCATAGATGAAGGGGGTATATTAAAAAGAAAAAGAAGTGATGTTTTGCGTATTTGGAACGAGAACCTTGTGATTTAGAGCAGGATGGTTTCCATTTTCTCTTTGTGCTGATGCTTCATTGTTGTTCCTTAGCATTTTTTAAGTCTTTGTTTGTGTAACACGCTATGTATTTAGTCCACTTGTTATTTCTCCACACACATACTTCTTGATTTATTTTATCATAACCATCAGGATTGCTCTGTTAAGGTAGTGCCTTCAACAAAGTGCTTTATGTTATTTCTTGCATCATGTCATGTAACTACTAAGGGTGGTGTTTGAGTGTGTTGAATAACTTGAATTTATGTAATTTGAGAGCTTTCAACGAGTTATTGCTGTTTTTACTTTTGTGAAACTGTTTGTTAGGTTCTAACAAGTCAGCTCATCTACATTTAAACATTTATATTTCCCAGGTACAAGCCTGATGTTATAAAAGGAGACATGGATTCAATACGAGCAGAAGTTCTAGATTTCTACAGAAACTTGGTAAGGTGGCTGTATTATTTTTAGCTAATGCATTTATTAGTACTGTCATATTTTTCATCATAGTTTCTGAGTATGGATATGAGTCCGTGTTGATAAGGAAAGGAAGACATTCAAAGTAAAATGGAGGGATTACTAATTATGCTAAAAACAATTTAAATCAGTGATTTATAATTTTCACGTAATAGATATTTTCAAAAAGTAAACGTTAATATGCTTTATTACAAATAAAATAAATATTTAGAAAGGATGGTGATAAAAAAGGTAAATGTTATGAACCATAATACAATAAATTTCTTATCAAAAAGATAAATGTTGTACTCAAAACAATTTAAATTAATAATTTTTTGTGATTTGACTCATTATTTATTAGTCCAACTTCTATATTTTTATACATGCATGTCTATGAGATTTAATTAAAGTGAAGCACATGTATATATATTTTGAGAAATAGCCTGAATAAAATTCTTGTATAACATATTGCTCAGGCAACCTATATGGTAGCCAAGGCATCACTTTGGAATTGCTTAATTTTCCTAGTAGCTTAGGCAAGAGCCCAGATCATAGGCGGTCTCCCAAGTCATGCTCATCTTGTCTTATTCGCTTAGGCATTCGTGAACTGCCATCAGCAATGTCTCATACTCTCATTACTAATTAAGTCATCAGCCTTATCCTATTGATTTAGCCTTTGAACTGCTGCCAACCATCCATATAAAGAGTACCATTACAAAGTCAATCTCTTTATGGAAAAGCTTAGGTTTATAAATTTACCCACTAATTTAAAGTTTTTATTAGAATGTAGAGTATTCTGTAAAGCTGTTAGAATATTGTTGGAATCTAGCTATTTAGGGAATATAATTATAGCCCTTAATTGTAGGTTGATTGCAATAGAATATAGTATATATACAATGAAATGATGAGAATGATTTTACCTCTCATATTCACTAATTTCTTTGTGTTCTCTCAGCCCTAAATATGGGTTTCAACTTGGTATTAGAGCCAATCCCATTATGGCATTATCATACTTTACCTGCCTAGAAAACTAGTAACCATCACTAGTTTTTTGATTTTTTTCTCAGAAAACTAGTAAGACAAATCTGTATGGAGGAAGTGAGGTCATAATAAGATCCCTCACTGTTAAGCGACCACCACAAGAGATTTAGTTCCACCACCCATAATCACACGCGCCTATACATGCCACCACACGCACCTGGCCTAGACGCCACGCACCTCTTCTTGCCAACGCATGGGACCTCCTATGCCGATGCTATGAGTTTCAGAGTGTTCACCTCTCTCTCCTCTTCTTATCTACAGTAACAGTGTTGTTTGGTTCAAGTTTCCTCAATTTTTTTCTCATATACAGTGGTACTATCTCTATTTTTCTTTTGCCCCTAACTATATTGTTCACTTTACTGCCATATAGTGTTCCTTAGGCCTTTGAACCATCTTTGTTGATATTTCCTTAGATATTCCTATTACTTTTGTTATACCATATCATGACAGAATCTAGTTCCATCAATAGTGGTGACACTATTGGGCTGAATAAAGGGTAGTTGGTTAGAGGCAGAGGATTGGCAGTAGTAGTGCAGTTAGTCGCCTCTACTATCTAGATGTTCCTCATACTAGTCTACCTTTAGTTGAGAAATAGACTTCCACTCAGGCTCTTCAATCTATCTATGACTCTAGTCTGGCTTCCCTTCATCAGTGACATTGTCGTCTGGGACATCCTTCATTTAGTACTTTAAAATCCTTGTTTCCTCATTTAACTAAGTAATGTAATAATATTTTTTTGTGAGCCTTGTGAATTAGCTAAATACAAACGCTCAGTTAACCTGCTATTAATAATCGTTTATTTGAACCATTTGTTGTTAATCATTCTGAAGGTTGGGGACCTTCTCCAATTATTTCTCATATTGGTCATTGTTAGTTTGCTACATTTATTAATTGTTATTCTCGTATAACTTGGTTTTATCTTCTTCGTTCCAAAAAATGAGGTGTTTACTTGTTTTCGAGAATTTCATAAAATGATACAAACACAATTTGATGCTGAGGTCAAAATTTTACATAGTGACAATGGTCGTGAATATATTGATGGTGCTTTTGGTTCCTATCTTACTAACCATGACATTATTCTTCATGTTTCTTTTGTTAAAACTCCAGAACAAAATGACATTGCCGAAAGAAAAAACCGTCACTTACTAGAAGTTGCCCGTACACTCATATTTACCATGAAAACACCCAAATCTTTCTGGGGTGATGTTGTTCTCACTGCTACCTTTCTCATCAATCGGCTTCTTTCTAGAGTTCTCGGTAATAACGGCCCAATCTTAGTTCTCAAACATTTTCCTACCCCTTCACTTTTTTTACGGGTTTTTGGTTGTGTGCTTTGTCCATGATAAAAATCCTATTCGGGTTAAACTTGATCCCCAATCTCTCCGTTGTGTCTTCATAAGGTACTCTCCTATACAAAAAGGAAACAAATGTTTTCATCCTCCTTCTAACTGAGTTTATATTACTCGTGATGTCACCTTCTGGGAATCTGAATCATTCTATCTTGCTCCTTCATCTCCTCAGGGGGAGAAATTTCTAGTGCTGAGGAGTTGATGGACCTTGAGCCTAGTTGTGGCCTTCCTTCTACTATCACTTATCCTATAGTCACTGATATTTCTTCACGGGGGAAGTTATATGATAGATGAAACAGACTTGATTTGAAGACCTATTCCTGAAGATATAAGGAACGGGTCTCATCTGTACTACCACAACAGCCTTGCTTGGATCCTAGTTCTCCAGCTTGCTCTAATGATACTAATGGTAATAGCTAAAATATCCTTATTAAACATTTTGATATCAATCTTCCTATTGCCCTTAAGAAAAGAGTTAGATCATCATGTACTCAACATCCAATTTTGAATTTTGTCTCTTACGATAATTTATCTACCTCCTATCGTGCCTTTGTTTCTTCATTGTCCTCTATTTTTGTTCCTTATGGGTGGAAGGAAGCAATCAAAGATGAAAAATAGAGAAAAACTATGGTAGAGGAAATGGATGCCTTAAAAAATAACGAGACATAGGAGTTAGTTCCTCTTCCCCACGGGAAGAAATCGGTTGGGTGTATACGGTGAAACAAAAATCCAATAGGTCAATTGAGAGACTCAAAGCCATACTAATTGCAAAAGGATACACTCACACTCGTAGGATTGATTATTAGGGACAGTTGCTCTAGTGGAAAAAATGAATTTCGTCTGTACTATTATGTCCTGTGCAGCAAACTTTGGGTGGAACCTCTAGCAACTTGATGTGAAGAATGTATTTCTTCATGGGGACCTTAAGGAGGAAGTATACATGGAAGTTTCTCCAGGCTTTACCTCATTAGCAATTAATGGAAAAGTATGTAAGTTACGAAAAGTTTTATATGGATTCAAGCATTCCCCTAGAGCATGTTTTGATAGGTTCTATAAAGCCATGATGAGATTTGGGTACAAGCAATGCCAGGAGGATCACATTATGTTCGTCAAATATGAAAATTGTAAGATTACCTTATCTATGTCGATGACATTGTAATAACTAGAAATAATGAAGAAGAGATTGTTAATCTCATGACAAAAACTCACCAACAAATTTGAAATCAAGGACCTCGGCCCCTTGAAATATTTTCATGGCATAGAAGTTGCAAGATCTTCTAGTGGCACCTTTTCGTCCCAACAGAAGTATGTACTTAATCTGTTAATAGAGACGGGTATGTTAGGATGCAAACCAACTGACTTTTCCATTGAGGTTAATCATAATTTTACAGGAGGTGACATATGATCCACTGTTGATAAGGAGAGATATCAACGGTTAGTGGGAAGACTGATTTCTCTTCCACACTAAATCTGATATTTCTTATGTTGTGGAAGTAGGAAGTCAATATATTCATGATCCACGGGATTATCACATGGAAGTTGTCTATAAAATTCTAAGATATCTAAAATATGCTCCTAGAAAGGGAATATTATTCTCACAAGTCACGTCTCACGGCCATATGAGGATTGAAGCTTTTTTCGATGCAGATTAGGCTAGTTGTATTGACGACTGTTGTTCCAAATCTGGTTGTTGTTCATTTATAGGCGGCAACCTTGTCACTTGGCGCTACAAAAAAACAGTCGGTTGTGGCTAGATCTAGTGTTGAAGCTAAATATCGGGCTTTTGCATTGGGTGTGTGTGAATTAATGTGGTTTCAAACATTATTAAAAGACTTGGGAATCGTAATAAATAAGCTAATGAGATTGTTTTGTGACAATAAAGCAGTCATTAGTATTGCAAATGATCTAGTACAACATGATAGAACAAAACACATTGAGATTAACAAACATTTCATCAAGGAGAAGTTAACTAGTAGTCTCATTTGTATACCTTTTGTCAAGAAAAACCATGAACTTGTTGATATCTTGACTAAAGGTCTCAGTAGTACAACGTTTAATTCCTTATGTTTCAAGTATGTGAGACATCCACGTACCAACTTGAGGGAGAGTTTTAGAATGTAAAATATTATGTAAAGCTGATAGAATATTATTAGAATCTAGCTATTTAGGGAATGTAATTATAGTTGGTGAACTGTCGCAGGCAACCAAAAATAAAATCTATATTGCTAAATATATATATGTAGTAGTGCAAGTAAGGATCGTTTTCACGGAGAATGATTAGTCTAATTTAATGCTATGTGAACCAGGATGGGTGTTTTGTGAATATAACATAAATAATTTTAAGAAAAACAACTAATCTAGACAAGTAAAAAACTGTCTGTATTACTTTACTAACAAC
Source organism: Hedera helix (assembly GCA_947179155.2). NCBI lineage: Eukaryota > Viridiplantae > Streptophyta > Magnoliopsida > Apiales > Araliaceae > Hedera > Hedera helix. The sequence goes on along the minus strand of OX359276.1, from coordinate 44,967,073 downwards.
TAAGAAATAACTCAAATTAAAGTAACAAAATCAATCAAAAGAACAAACCTTAGTTTAAGTTAACATCCACCATCGAAGATTTACTACTGATCATTGATGCTAGCATAAATCAATTCAGACTTTGAATATTCACCGTTGGAACTATTTTCATATCCCTCTTTAGTTATAGTTAATCAGAAACAAGCGATCTAAATAACCCTAACTACTAAACAACCTTAGACACACGCTGAAGATTTAATCTAGTAGCAGTCTTAAGAAATAGAGAGATTGATGAAGCTAAACATAAGCACACACGGTGGCATTTAATTTAGTTGAGTGTTCTTCCTAAGATTTAATAATTTCCTGATGCATCAAATCATTAATCTTAGTTGTTTCACAAGTTAGAGAGATCAAACAATTACGGATTTGATATCAAACTTAGCAGTAGATTGAAACGAATAATAAACTGGTATGCATCCTAGTAATTAAACGGAAGAACATCCAATACTCAAAACATAAATTGAACGATTAACACAATTTAGATCTCATAGTGTATTAATTCCAAGACTTTCGTTTACTTAAACCAAGAATCAAAATTTAGCCACGCAAGGTCATGAAAACTCGCAGAATAAGATTATAAAGAAAAGAGGAGAAGAAAGACGTCTAGCGTGAAGCGTCTGGTCTGTCTCATGGTGTGTCCTGAAGTCTTTCTCTATCACCTTATTTATAGTAGTAGAATCCTATAAAATCTCCTGAAAATACTCTCAATAATAATATTCAAATATGACTTATTAATGAAAATACTAAAAATAAAGTAAAGCTCTAATATGTCTAGAAAAGTAATGCTTTCAGCTGGAATCTTCATTCAAAACTGCAATCTTCCAAAATTAAATCTTATTAGATCCTCTTACTATAATTTGCATCTTCGCAACATTCCAGAATATCTGCAATTTAGGTCCAGTGAATTCAAGCTTAATTTCGTCCTTGATACAACCAGTATCCATCAAAACTCAAAACATGGAAGTTGTAGAACTTTTTCTTGGCTTTCCATATCATCTTGAATCATCTTAATCAGAGCTCAGATGAAATAGTTATGCCCAGATTACGAAACAACGTCCAAAATGTCTAGAATCGCAGAATTAACTTTGTTTTACATTTACCCTTTTATTTGCATCCTAATTAAAAATATAAAAATAATGAGTACATTTAGGCACCAAATAAATATAAAAGACTAAAAATTAAGGGATAAAAATATAACATGTATCCCAAAGGTACACAAGAGATCTAGAAGGGGGGTTGAATAGATCTTTTGAAAAAAATTAATCTTGATTTTAGACTTAGTTACCAAATAATTTGTTAATCAATATTAGTTAAGCACAACAGAATATAATTTAAAAATTCCCCTTTGAATATGAAGAAATGAAAAGCACGGTTATGAAGTTTGGAACTTAATAAATAAAGTCATCCACAAGCAGAACAAATAATCGACAGAAAGTAAGTGCAGAAATTTAAAAGAGACAAGAAATTTTAAGTTATTCGGAGACTGAACAACTCTTACGCCACTCTTCTACACCACGAGTAGGAAATCCACTAAGGATATAGATCACAAAGATCTGCTACAACTGAACCACTCAGGTTTATTTGAGTCACTCAGTCTCGGAATTAGGACACTTAGTCCAAATCGTTTAGATCTCTTCAAGTCACTTAGACTTGGGGTAGTCACTAAGACAATATTATACAACTGATGATGAACGAATTGTTTTGAGTTGCTACTAAGATTGCAATAGGTTCGACTTCTCATGTACTTAGCACCTTGAACAAGTATTTCAGCTTTCGTAAAGTGGTCTTTCTAAATTTTAGCAGAATATTTTGCTTTTTGATCGAGTGTCTCTCTTTTCTTTGAGTTCTGCTTGTCCTTATATAGACCTCTTAAGAGATTCCCGTTGCAAAAGTAGCTGTTGCTCATTTAATACCGTGATCCTTAAAGATCTTTGATGTTGACATTTTCGTGTTAGGCAAAATAGCTTTCCACTGTGTCATCTTATCAGAGTTCCAAATATAAAAACCATGTGACTACGTTTCTAGAGTCAAACTAGCCGGTACACACAACATGCTCTAAATCTCAAATTTCGATTTCAAATGTTGGAGAATGCATTGGACTTTTCAATCTCCAGACCTCTCATTGTCAGTCGTCTGACAATTCTAACTTACTCTATGAAGTGAGTTGATCGTATACCTAGATGAGGACCACAGAGTTTGTACTGCGATCAGAGCTGTATGTTCTACTCTACGATCTTGATTAGACTTCTGAAGATTTTCTTTACTATACATCTTTGAATTTACTCTGCGATCTGAATTTCATTAAATGATTCATAGTGATCTTTGCGAACTAGTCTTATGTTCTGCGATTGACTTTAATATATGATCTATTCTTCGAGTTACCCTTATACTTCTGCGATCAGCTTTACAATGCGATCTTAACTAAACTTAATCTGCGATCTGATCTCTATTCTCAATGATCTGAACTTTCAGTGCGATTGCTCGATTATATGATCTGAATCCTGCGATTTGACCTTCTTACTATGTGATCCATCAATTCAATCCTTCACGATTTGTCTCAGAAGATCATCCTAACAAATTTTGATCTTTTCTAATTTAAGTCCTTGTACATTATGAATTCATTAAGGACTTTACAAAAGCTACTGGTACAAATATACATTAATCATATCATCATCAAATTTAATATGCAGACTCTAACATAACATTTTTCATTCTCATCAATAGCCTCGATTATACAATAGCCTTGATTATAGCTCTAATTAGAGCCTTGATTGTAGCCCTTAATTGTAGTTTGATTGTAACAAAATATAGTATATATACAATGAAATGATGAGAAGGATTTCACCCCTCATATTCACCAATTTCTTTGTGTTCTGTCAGCCCTAAATATGGGTTTCAACTGTTTTGAAAACCACCACATACAAATGTCGCAAAAGAATAGCTGTATTTATATTGGGGATATTGCAAGAGTTAGTGGCTGAATTTTTCTAGGGACTTATTTTAGGACATTTGGTTAAGGAAGGGATCGTAAATTAAAATGGATTGTTACAAAGATCTGGCAATAACCTCTCCCTGTTTTCCCATCTCCTGTGTTCCTCCAGCTTTCACCTCCTCGTTGCTATCCTCAGATCTGATCAATGATGTGTACTTCAATTGTGAAATTCTACATCTGGAAGTTTTGGAAATTAAATAGCATTGAAGTAAAAATTTGGGGAAGGATTTTGCCAATTCTATTTCCCCTTTTTGTAGCCAGCTATATGTCTATAAGTTGCGAAAGCGTATTGGAGTTCTACTAATAGCACCATCTTAACTCTCAAGTGAATAATATACTATTTATACCATAGTGGAAGCAACAAAAGGAAGAATTATGTTAGTCTACTGCTCATATCATTAGACTTGAGACATTCTGATAGTATTTCACATTTTTTAGTTTTGTGCCTGCATAAAGAACATGTTGTTCGGGTTTTAGGATGTTGATTATGTTTGAAGTCCCCTCTCTCTATCTCTCACACACACACGCATATACACATTTAAATCACTTGTCCAGAGCGTCATACATGATTTTCTTGAAAACATGTCTTAGTATATATATACTTTCTTTTGCAGGGGACCAAGATTGAAGATGAATCTCATGATCAGGACACCACAGATTTGCATAAATGTGTTGCCTTTGTTCGTGATTTCAAACCAAACCTGGAAGAGTCTAATGTAAGTTACCTGTAATATTTTTGGAAACTTTTTAGCTGGATTTTTTTGGTGTCCAATCTATTGTGACTAGTTCTGTATGCTTAAACTTCATTCTGCCATGTCCATCCTAGCATGTGTTTTGGACCAAATCCTGATAAAGCTCACATATCGCCTTTCCTAATCTCTGGTCCAAAGCCTTCAATCAGGAATGCACCTCATGGTAAGCTCCAGACTTAAGGGGTTGCTTAGGCACATCTCGCTAATATTCTTTTCTAACCATACAATAGTTGTTTGGAAGCTTAGGTGATATGAAATGGAGCATATACAAAATTAGGAGATTATTTTAGATTTCTATTTATGGGTAAATTGATTGTAATTATGTCGTTTTAGTTGGTGTATATACATCAAATCATTTTCCAGCAGATCAAAACAAACGCAAGGGGCCATTTGCTCTTTCTCCATCAAGGGTAAAAACTTGTTTTCCACACTCTTCATTTTGGCTCAGCCCTCTATTTTTGCGTCTCTGTCTTTTAACTCTCTCTCTCTCTCTCTCTCTCTCTCTCTCTCTCTCTCTCTCTCTCTCTCTCTCTCTCTCTCTCCCTCTCTCCCTCTCTCCCTCTCTCCCTCTCTCCCACTATGTGTGCGCTTTTCTTCAAACTTAGTTATTTTCTGCCGTAGGTATTGTAATTTCTGGATTTATTGTTGAAATTGGTCAAAATTTGCAAAAAATTTTAGCATGATTTGAATCTGTGACGTTTATAACATTTAAATGTTAATGGCATCATGTGCTACATATGTAATCTGCTTTTTGCACAATATGCACCCTAGTTAGTCCACTCGCACATTGTGCCTGGGACCTGGGAACTTTGGCGCCATGGGCCTCTAACGCATGTTTGGGTTTTCATAGATATTGTCAGAAACTTTCACTAGGATGTTTTTCTCCTTGTTTCTGTTCTCGATTTGGATTTAATAAAAATGAAAAATATAGTATCAAGATGCTCCACAATTTCGTATAAGGATCGGTAGTGTGCATTCGTACTCGGATTGACATTGTAGAATGCTTTTATTACTGTTTGTTTTCCAGATATGTGTTCTTGTTGCTGGAGCACTTGGTGGAAGGTTTGACCATGAGATTGGAAATATCAATGTTATATGTTGTTTCTCAACAATGCGAATCATACTTTTGTCTGAAGATTGCCTCATTCAACTTCTTCCGAGTACCCACCATCATGAAATCCATATCCAGAACTCTGTTGAAGGCCCACATTGTGGACTCATTCCGATTGGTACACCGTCTGGAAGTACTACAACCACAGGGCTCCAATGGGACCTCAGTAAGTGCTTGAAATAATATCATGCAGTTCTTATATTTGATGTTCAGTTCTGAACTTAACTAAGAGATCCTTTCAGTGATGTAATTATTATGGTCATCGATCAATGGTACATGAACATGCACACCAGACCACCAAGTGTGCTATGTCATTTGCAACACTGAGGACGGAGAATATAAATTTTTGATTGAAGGAGATGAGGGGGTGGGGAGATAAATTTTCTGCCTTAGTGAAAGCATTTCGTAATTCGGAGAATATAATGGGTGACACTGAAGCATTGATGCATTCATTAAGCATCTCTAATTAACTGCAGTTCTGACATTTTCTTTCAAATCTGATGTGTTCTATTTTAAATTGTGCCGATGCAGCTGACGCGGAAATGAAATTTGGTGGACTAATCAGCACATCAAATATTGTAAAAGGAAATATCATAACTGTGCGGTCCAATTCTGATCTTCTTTGGACGATATCCATAAAAAAATAATGACAGATATTCATTGCAAGTTGAGGAGTTCTAGTTGCAGACATCGGGAATTCTGTTGAACTGTGTTGCTCTGGTTCCCTTCAAATAGAACACTTGAAGTGACCAGCATAAGGTCTTCCTTTATATCCATTTTTAGGCAGTACAAGTGTTACTTTTCTTCACTAGGATATATATTTATTCTCTCTTTTCTTTTGGCCAAATGTAAATTACGTTCCATTAATTTGGCTCATATCGTTAAGCTTTGGATTCCATTATACATAAGCTAGTAGTTGTGCAACACTTGGCACTCCATTGTTGTGTTCTTTTATTATGTATGAAATTCCTACTTGTATTGTGTTGATTCGACCACTCCACTTTATTTGTATAATAAATGTTGAAAATAGTACTTGGACCTCAAAAAGCAGCATCATTATTACTAATATCAACCGTTGCGGGTGAAATTATAAAGAATCAAAGCATTGTAGATGTCAGCCTGTTGGAAGTTATGAAACAAGGTTTTAGCAGGGCTGGTAGAAATTTTCTTATTGTATTCACTTTTTTAAGGTAACAGGAAAAATATTAATGGCGTTTTCTTTCAGTTTCATTACAAAGATAAGTGGACATAAAATTAAATATTATATTTATCTTAATTATTAAAAAATAAAATATAATACGAATTTTAATATTATATATTATTTTTTAATAATTAAAACGAATGTAATTTTTTAATGTTACACGTTTATACTTATTTTTCATTACAACGTTGAATATGATGGTGGGTGGTATGAGCTTTTGTCTTGGTTTTGCGTGCCTTGTAATGCATTCATTCTAAATTTTTTCTCAAGGAAAAATTATTCCATGTTCCAAGAGCATGGTGAATAATATTTTCTCACATGTATGTGGGGTTCTCTGTAGTAAAATTTACAAAAGACTCACATACATGTGAGGGGAGGAACAAACTATTCACCATGATCTATAAGCATGGAATAATTTCTCTTCTATCTAGGGGTAGGGGAATGGGACCCATTAACGAAAGAGCTGGCTGAAATTGCGGAGTAATTATTCAAGTTCCAGAATTAGGGTCGTGGTGCCTTTATCAATTACATAGTGTCATTTATATGAGATTTGTACAAATCTTATATCTGAATTAACTAATTTGTTGAAATTTATGCAAATCTCATACAAATGAGAACATGTGATTAGTATAGAGCACCAGTTGGCCCTCTTCCAAGACCAACTAATAATTTTTTTGAAATTGAGGGCTCATATTTTATTATATAAAAAATTATATATATAAAAAAAAATAGTAAATTTCTTTGTCAAAATTTTGAAAACTATGACAAACATTTTAATGGAACGTGCTAATATTTAGATAGAGAATTGATATTTTTATAAAAAAAATTAATATTTTCATAAAATTCTATTCATATAAATAATAAGTGAGGTTTAAAAAATTCTATTTGATATTTTTTTTAAATTAAATTTTAAAATACAAACTTACTGTGAGTTGAGTTGATTTTGATTAATACAATAATTAAAATTATAAATTAAAAGGTATTACTAATTACTACAAAATAAGTATTTTAAAATTGTACTATAAAAAATAATTAAATTATAACTCAAATAAAACTCTAGATAAAATGTGTTTATTAAACGCGTGATGAATCTCAACAATATTAAAGCACTGATAAAGTAAGCTATTTCCTTTGATTATTTATATATTCACCCGGTTGTAATGGTGATTCGTCCATTACTACCGACTTCAGCAGTGAGACCTTTTTCAGGCTCGATTAAGAAAATCTAGCACACTCCATTTTTTCCGATATCGGAAATTTGGGAAGTACTTTAGTCCCTTTACTCTTCATCATCATCCAGACCTCTACTACGGTAATTTCAATTCTTTATACATTTATTATGATTTCTCAAACTAATTACGATGGGATGAGAATATAACATTTTTCATACTTAAGTTTTGTAATCGATTCATCATCAATTAAATATCTTGGGTTTTTCTGTATAATTCCGTATCTTTTGGATACTGTTGCTAACTTGCAGGTTTCTCTCGTATTTGCTAGCTTTCAAGTTCTGTGCCCTAGAAAATGGTATGCAGCTCAATCTAATTAAAGTTTTTTTTTTCTACAAGTATATAGTATATGATTGCACTGAATCCGTAATATTGTTTTGCAGCTTCCTCTTTCTCTGCTAAAAACCGCTCAAGGGCACCCTATGGTACCATCTTGATTACTGCCTGTTGATTTTCTTATTGATTTATCACCGCCTTATAGGATACGCCACGAGTAGTTTTTTTGGGAAATTTACTTGAAAAAGAAAATAATAATAATAATAATAACAACAACAACAATAATGAGATAATTATAAGCTTGCTATATGTCAATGGGTATTATTTTGAAGAACATTTATATATTTGTCACTTTAATTTTGTTTAAAACTTGGACAGAGATATGGAAATAAAAACAGAAGGATCTTTCTGAGAAAAAGTGTATAATCGTACCACCATGACACGGGAGGTCACATAACCATTCTCCCCAAACAAGCTTATGATTGGTTTTGCCAGATGGTCAGAGCTAGTGGGGATTTGTACCCATGGGATTACAACACTATAAGTGGTTCGGACCCCCATGTCTTCAAAATAAGTAAATTGAATGATCCTAAAATTAAATGCAACATACTGGTTAACAAAAAATTTAGCTTTTCTTTTTTGCCTTTTATCCCGCAGCTTTAGTTATATATATCTTGTTACATTTAACTTTTCTTGGAATTAACTTCCCTTGAAGTGTTTTTTAATGAAGCATTGGTGCAAAATTCTATTACAATGTGTTTCACCTTCCTTCTTAGTTGTAGTTGCTAATATTTTTAATGCTGTATGCTTTGACTTTTGACAGTTGGTGGAGCTGAAAAATGGAGAGACCTACAATGGACATTTGGTCAACTGCGATACTTGGATGAACATCCATCTCCGAGAAGTTATATGTACCTCTAAGGTGTAGTAGAGCTTCTTCATCGCCTTCTTCTTATGCTTCTTCTTTTTTTCTTTTCTTTTCTTTTTTAATTTTGATAAGCAAACTATCATTTGAGACCCCAAGCGGGTGGGAGAAATGGTAGGGGTCTTGAGGAAAAACCTGTGTTACCTAAAACGTGATACGTTTCGACATGAATATAGTTACGCAGTACGTTACATACCTAAAATGCAATATGCTACAAGTTCTTATAGTTAAGATTTTTCTTAGAATTTAAATGCAATAAACCTAAGTTTTATAGAAGATTTTTAGTTAAATCAACAAGGTGATTATTTTATAAATATTGCAGTACAAATGTAATGTTTGAGTAACCGATACTAAGTTATAATATTAATATTTGTGCAATTATAGTTAAACAGTAAAGAAATTTTTCGGTACACTAAATTTAAAGTATTGGTATGTAAGAGTACCATGTTTGGATATGTGAGTACCATGTTTGGATATGCAAGTACCAATGCGCGGTACGTTAGGTCTATGACAATATCTGGGAACCAAAGTTGCCTATCAAAAAAAAGTACACTATCCTTCATTAATCGGGGTTTTCTCTTGTTAGTTTTCTTTATTTATTTATATTTGTAGTCTTTTAGTATGCATTTGCATTTATACATTTCAGGATTTACTTTCTTTTCGCCTAATAGGTCTTCAACTATTCATAATGTAGGACGGGGATAGGTTTTGGAGAATGCCTGAATGCTATATCAGGGGTAATACTATTAAATATCTTAGAGTTCCGGATGAGGTACGCCCATTATCCTCTACTTCTGGGAATTCTTTTGCTATTTTATTGCCTCCTCTCTTTTCCCTTGTTTTTGGGGGGAAACCAACCTTCACTGTCCATCTAATGTGTTATTTTATTTGTTCCAGAATTCAGTGCTTTAAACTACTGAATGGCTTTTGCATGCATGTATTTGTTTTTCTTTAAATTTTGTTGACTTTCGAAAAACTGACAATTATAATGGAACGCCGGACACATACAAATGAGAATGCTTTTATGATATAATATAATGATTCTTAGATTCTTATGTTTTTGTGATTTTGGATTACCATAAGCTTGGTATGTACCTGCTTCCGCAAACACACGAGTATTTAAGCTTTGATGGCTGCAGGCCTGAACTGACTTAGGTAATCAGCCATACGGTTAGAATTTGAATCTGGATATAGAAACAAAAGTCTGTTTTTACCACCCAAAGAGAAAAACAGTTTAGGGATATATGTATATTTAGGATAAAGTTTTTTAAGAATCAAGTGATTGTTTCTTTAGAGGGAATGCAGGAATTATTATGGATGGAGTTAAGATTGATCTACGGTAGAATGATCTTTATGCCAGTTGATTGATAAAACAGAACACGATAATATGACGCTATGATTGAAATGAAGGTGGTGAACGCAAATTTTTTTTTTGAGTATTCAAGTTTTATCCATTGATATTTTTTTGTTTTATAATAACTCAACTTAAACAATAATGCTTACGTGCGAAACTAGTTATGGTCAACTAGTTGGGGTAGGTTAAAAATGAATTCCATATGTACGAATAAAAGTAGGAGGACAATGAGAAAAGCAATAAGTTAAACAAACAGAAATATGAAAGAATAAATAAATGAAATAAAAGAATAAAAGTAGAGACAGGTGGAGTTGAGCCAATAAGGTTGCACATTTGTCTACCCTCCTTCTTTAAGTTGTATAGTAATAAATAGGGTTTACGCTAAAAGCCCTTCTTCTCCTTTTGGCTTTGTTGTGGACTTCATTTAGAGAAAGCTAAAATAAAAGCCAAGGCAAAAGAAAAAGGGGAAGGAAAAGGAGACAAACAGAGAACATAACACTAGTAGCAAAAAAAAAAATTAAAATGAAACAAAACACTACTCAACGTCCAATATGCTGGTTACAATTGTCATGATTATGGTAAAAGTTGTAGCTTGCACAACATACTAATGATATTACAATTCGGATTCCTTTCTAAAGTGTATCATGGTTCATTTATGTATATTAATAACTGATTTCAGCCATGATACTGCTCTCTAATATTTTTTTTTAAAAATTGTGATTATGCCGTCTTTTTGTCCAGATTCCTGAATTCATATTCTTCCTGTTTGTATCATTGGCTAATTTATTCTCCTAAAATGTAACTGTCATTTATTCAGCTGAGTTGTTTTGGTTTGTTGTTTTCCAGGTGATTGATAAGGTCCAGGAAGAGACTAAGAACCGTGCTGGTATATTTTACTGTACAACCTTTTCAAGGACTCGTATAGACATATTTGTATTGTTGATCATCATCACATTCATTTCTGAGTAGAATGAATGTTCCCAGTTTTCAAAAATTCAAATGCTTCAAAAATCATACTCTACTCCCAAATTGAGTGAGATGCTTTCCTCTTTTGAATGTCCTAATATGTTTGTCACTACTTATAAAACTGATGCAACTTTAATACCAATTGACTATATTACCCTTTTAAAATTAAGAGAGAAAAGTTTGGTCTCACGATATCATCTACACAATTATTGTGGATGGGTATAAAAGGAACAATTTGGTCAATTTTTTCCTTAAATTGAGTGACATGTTGACCATGACACTCAATTTGGGACAGAGGGTGCATATACAATCTTCCTTGATGAAAATTTTAAATTCTTTATTTGAGTTACTGTAAAAATAATATAAAGCCTAATAACTACAATTATGTACGCAATATTATATTTCTCAACTGTGTCCTTTTCAGTAAAGTATATTATCTTTGTTGTTCTTGTTCCAGTAATACCAGTAGGCAGTGGGGCATTAACTTCTATCAGCTTTTCTTATTTCATTTTATATACCTTGAAATTCCTTTGAAGTTGATTTTGTTGCAATTTGACATTTTCAGACAGGAAGCCACCTGGGGCTGGAGGTCGTGGAAGAGGAAGAGGTAGAGAGGATGGCACTAGTGGACGACCAGCTAAAGGCATGGGACGTGGTGTGGACGATGGAATTGCTAAAGGTGTGGGTGGAGGAAGAGGCAGGGGAGGACCTGGTGGAAGGACAGGTGGAAATAGAGGTAGAGCCTTGTTACTTGTTTATTTCTTTAACAGCAATTTCACGTGAAAATTATATCAAGAAGAATTTACACTCTCTGTATAAAGATAATCTTAACATACAAAAGTCAAGAACTCTTGTACACTTGCTAGGTGCAAACACTCATAGATTACTTGAATACAAGTTAATTATACAAGGAAACCTCACCACAATACCCCCTCTTAGGTTTACTATCAATAATACCTTAAATTCTCAAATTCCACTCTCAACGGGAGACTCAAGAACTTGCTCTCAATTATTCAAGTTATTCTCACTTGATGCCCAAGTTAGTAGGTGCTTGTCATCAATCTAGCAAGCTCTCGTGAGCATTCTAGTATGTAGGCAATTTAAGGTAATGGAGAGAATTCTAGAGAATAACCTGGTAAAAAATCTGGAGTGAGGGGGAGTGAAATCTGGATGTCTTGTAGAGAGAGGTCCGGATCTTATGGAAAAAAAGGACATTTAACAACTTAGTCACCTCATAATTGAGCGTACTAGGGATCCATCCATCATCCATCGCTAGCATCTTGCTTTTCAAGTCACCAGCCACAAGTTGAGACTTTTTAAAAACCTTCATAATTATTGCGAGTTTGGTTTACTGCATAAAAGGTATTGATTGCAGTCTAAAAAAAGAGAAAATCCTGAAAAACTGCTTATGAGAACACTGAAATTTATAAACAGGGACCACCATATAATGCGTTTGGCTGTCAAAAAGACTGTGCCTGCTGAGTTAATTTAAAACTTCCTTATGTTGGACAGGCTTGAACTTTAGATAAAAATTCTTACTCGTTAGCTATATCTGAATTGGGTGGTCTGCACTCCGAGTAACAAGGAAACTTGATTTGTACTCTTGTTCTATAATATACACTTCGCCATGTGTTTCTGTAACATAATACTTGTATATATGCGCTGAGATTTTTTGGATTGCTGATAGGTGGAGGAAGAGGCTGATAATTGGTTGTTGAGGAGCTGCACGACAATAGGGTGCTGGTTTGCTGCTTTTAAAGGCACTTGACTCCCTAGTCATGTGTTATGATATAAGTTTGACCCTCTTATTTTTAAAATGTAGTTTCTGCTTTAACTCCTTGTTTATTTATATCTAAACTTGAGACTGTATTCAGAAATATTTTGCTGTCTAATTATTTTCTTATATTACAACTTGCTTATGTAAATTAATTTCTTGTTAACTGTCATCAAGTCTACTGCAATCTTAATTATTTTTTTATAAACATGGTGTGCACGATTTTGATAATTTTGTGCAATAATATTTGTATGTATTAAATATATAATTTATTATATTATATATTAAAATACTAAAGGAACGAGATCGTTTCATTCCACACTATCCTTTTCTGTCTAAAATTGTGCATCAAAATGAGGTTTTTATCTTGCAAGGTGAATTTAAGTAGACAGTCCACTTCTCTTTATTTAAAAACCATGTCGAGACATCAAAATTTTATTAATTATATGATTCTGACATACATTCACTTATTGAAAATATTTTAATAAAAAACACATATCTGAATACGTACATGTATATATATATATATATATATAGAGAGAGAGAGAGAGAGAGAGAGAGAGAGAGAGAGAGAGAGAGGCTGCCTTTTGATAGTTAATAACAACTTTTTTAAGTAGTTGTTTATGTTATTTTACCTAAATAGTAAATAGTTATAATCACACAGAATAAAGTTGATCCCGTGAAAGCAGAAGGCCAAGAATCTGATTTTAGATGTTTCACATTTTAAGAGAATCAATCAAACGGAAGAAAATGCAGAGATAGGGAGGATTCTGTGTTTCTTTTAGTCAACTTAAGGGAGCAGTTTATATCATGGGGGGCGAAAGGAAATCAGATTGAAGACAAAAAAATGTGCTAAACAAAGAAGTAATCACAAACATATCCAGTGACGGAAAGAAGAAATAACATCAAGGATTTCCTCACCATTCTCTTCTTCTGGCAACATACTCTCCAAAAAAGAAAAAGAAAACATTATCAAACAAAAATTACACAAGTTCATTTGCTCATCAGTAAGGTTGAAGCCTCCTTTTTCTCTGAGATTTTGGCGACCTCATAACTAGTGTACTTGAGATCCAGGAACGGTTTACATCACAGGATTCATCGGATAACCAGCAACATAAGCGGCCATCTTCACCACCTGTCCAACCAAAAGTACCCTGGCTCTGCGTAGGTGCAGCCCCGATGCAAGATACAGGTAGTATGCTCCTAATAATACCTGTGTGACCACCGTGAAGAACAGCTTCTGGAGCCAAAATTGCTCTCCCTCCATTATATTTCACAGGGAAGTAGCCTAGGGTGCCAGCATTTGTGCCACCAACAACCCATAAACCGCCATCCTCCGTGGAGTAGTGACAATCGACAAAATAGTCAACCTACCACAACCAAGCCTTAGTTAGAAGAGGAGATGACAATGTTTTTCAATATGTCTAAGTCGTGGTCATGAGGGAGATGTTTCAAAATAATGTCCAAGTCGGTACGAGTACAAGTAACAAGCTGAGAAAGTGCCTCTTTTCCAATGCCAAAAAATATTAGTGTGCACCTATATATTGTAAAGCAACTTTATGAGTACTACCATGGGAAAGCAAGGCCATACATATTGTCTTGCCAAAGCCTGAAGTAGTTACTTATCATTTCAGCATTTCTCTTCAGACTTGATCACACCTATATGAGTTTATAGCCATATAACTCCCAACTAAACAGAATTCTTCAAATGGCTAAGAGTGGGAACATATTTAAAAGCATGATTCAAATGGAGGTCTAATTTCTTCTACACGTTCATCGGTGATGATATGTCATGCACACCCCAATTAAATCAGGAAAAGAATAAAAAAAATTGCAAATACATACATGGAAAGAGTGCAACTCTAGTACTATCAACAGTAATAAAGAACAAACTTACATACCTCATCAAATGTCCAGCTGTTGGAGGCCAAGGAGCGAGCATCCTCGAAGTTAGCTTCAAGTCTTGAATCTTTCCAATCCCAAACACTAACGCCAGAAAAGTTGAAATGGAAGCAATAAGGGTTTTAATGATGCATCTAACCAGAGTTATAATTGAATATAGATATTAGCATTAGAGGAGACACTAAAATCCATCATAAAGATATTTGCAGTGATTTGCCGCATCTTCCTGTCTTGGAGAAGAGAAATCAATTTGAATGGAACAACATAACATGACACACTTATGGAAAAACTTCAATCCAAAACCATCCCAACCCTATTATATTATTCTAGTCCACTAAGGCTATTGAAACTAAGGTATATAACTACGTCTACGTCAAATGTCAGCAAGCATGCATTAGTCGATGACTATTGAAGGATATTACAGAAAAATTATCTCATTATATATTAAGAAAAATGAAAGTAAGCTCTTCAGCTATTCATAACATATATAACTCTTTATTATATTACCTTAACGTTTCAATGTGAGTCAAACTCCACAATCTTTGATTTTCCTCTCCCAGAAATCCAACTTTCCCAATTGAGGTTCCCACGTTTATCACCTACAGGTCATAAAATCGAAGTATAATTTAGGTTTGAGCAAAATAATAAACCATACAATTCTAATCTAGAACTACTTGCGAATTCAAAACCAAATTTCTGTTGATAATAACAAAATTATTATCATTACTAGATATTCTGATGGATTTAGTAGATATTCCCATTATCGAGATATTTATTAAGGATAATCATGCAAAAGTAAAATAGAAAATGAACACATACATACTGAGCTGTTTCAGTATGAAAACAACTCTTCATAAGATACCATAAACCCATTAATTCTGCTCAGTAATTTCAGGAAATGAGCTCAAAAAGTTCAGTGATCCATATTAACAACTCCCAATGCAACATAACACACACACACACACACTCACAAAATAATAATAATAATAATAATAGTAGTAGTAGTAGTAGTAGTAGTAACAGTAAATTAATAAATGACTAAATAAACCAATTGCTGCTGGATTAATTATAGCACATATAAGCTAGTAGTTGGAACCTAGAACCATAAGAATCGAGTTAGATCTGCACAGAACCATAACCGTGATTTTTTTTAGTTTCTTGTTGCATGAGCAGAAATGATGATTTGAATGCACAGATGAATAAAATATGCCATCGGTGAAGAAGAGAGAGGGGGAGGGGGTGAGCCAATGCTTTAAATATGCATGGCAGGTTGGATTTCCTAAAAAGGTAAAAGTTCATGAAGTTGTATATGAAATTCAAGTGAAAAACAGAAATAAACTCGTACATAGGAAAAATGAATTCACAAAACAAATAAAAAGGAAGGATTTACTTTGTTTTAATCGCTAGAATTACACAGAAAAGTTCTGCTTTATTGTCTAATATGGAAATAAAAACTCCATAGAGAATAAAGTATAGGAAGTATTACTCATCAAATGCATTGTAGTCCAAATTTTCATTCAATTTAAAATTCCAGAAAGCTACAATAAATTTTCTTTAGTATAGTGTTGGTTCTAAATAACTGAACTAGAAACTATCCATAAAAGGAAAAAATAAACAAGACCTTGTCAACAGATCTGCATACTCAAAAAATTACTAATAATGGCTTTTTTAAAACAAGACAATATGACGTCAACATGTTTGGTAATAAAGACTGGTCAAAATGTTTTGATGCTACCATCCTTTACTCGGTCATATAAGTAGAAAATAAGAAGAAAACACAACTGAAACAAGAAAATAAAGTGAGGGCAAGATACTTACCGACTCCAAATGATCATCATCATTGATATCTCCACTTGTATCAAAGATACATATCAATCCATCAACAGAAGCAGAAACAAGCTTGTTTTGATTGTCAGGGACAAAATGAACCTATCAAAAAAGTTGTTTCAGATTCAGGATCACTCCAAGATTTTACCTTTAAAATAGACAAACATAATTTACACAGTTTTATCACACATTGCAATAAGCACATCAGCGATGCAGGACTTTTAAAGTTTTAATAGTTTGTTTTTGGGAAATAGCATCTGGGTTTAGTTTGCAGATCAGGCAAACCAATGATGTAATCTAAATGGGCAACAATTCAGCTACAAAGTAGTACACAAACAGCTTTTGGAATGCAGTACCTACTTAAATAAACTAGCCTTCAATATATGAATTAAGGTTAGAAAGCAGCCCCAATATACAATTAACAAAGCCATCTAAATTAGAACAGAAGGACTAGAGACTAACGCAGTTGCAGCCTGATTGTTACTGACCTCTTCACTTAACCACCTGGTTCTACATAGTCACGGTCTGGATTTAGAACCAAATTACATGACAGTACAATCCCACCAAAATTAAAGCAGAATCTTCAGTTAGGGAATGCAGTAACAATATAATTTTCTCACAATTCATAACTTGACCGGACTGCCCAGTGTAAATGCTGGACTGTCAACTACCACTGGTTACGAGATCTAAGACTCCAGATTTCATAAACAAGAGTGAATCTTAGACAAAATGTTCATGTATATTAAATTTAACAGAGCCTATACTGAAATGTTCTCTGTGAATTCCTTCTAGCTGTGAAATAATTTTTTTTAAAACTATTATCATTGTTTTTGGATTACAACCACAATTTTAAGCCCAAGGGTAAACCTCTCTATACATGAAGCAGTCCCCCTTACGCATCAACCTCCGTTACAGATTCAACACACTTCAGGCAAGTATGGAGACATTTAGGGTATTGAATCTCAGACCGTAATCGTATTAAAAAGTGAGGATCTTTCTACTTTAACATGTCCTTGCTTATTTTATGTTATACTTTTCGTGACAGTCTACACACCTTCTCTAAGGTAGTAAATTGAGGGTATCCAATTCAGTCCAAGCATTCAACACACTTCAGGCAAATATGGAGACATTTAGGGTACTGAATCTCAGACCGTAATCATACCAAAAAGTGAGGATCTTTCTACTTTAATATGTCCTTGCTTATTTTATGTTATACCCTTCGTGACAGTCTATATACCTTCTCAAAGGTAGTAAATTGAGGGTATCCAATTCAGTCCACACATATGAATTATGTCACCAACTAGGTACATGCATGTGACTGTGACAACTATAATAATATTTTCTACTCATCATTACCAAGGTTATGCAAACATAATCATAAACACCAGACTGCACCTGAGTGACATCATCCATGTGGCATTCCTCCAAGCAGGCAGCCTGTTTCTTGGTCCTCCAATCCCAGAAGAGTATCTGTACGAAATCAATCAATTAAGAAGACAAATAAACCACTTAGAAGAGTTAATTATCTTAAAATAGCATCCACGAATTGGCTGAATACTACGTGAATTTGGAGACTTGTAACAATTAAGTTATAGTAAGACTACACAAGTTATCTGCTGCGATGTCTTGTGTTTCTAATCATACACTCAAAATAAAACAGTTTCCGGTGCTAACTCTCAACTACTTCTCTTCAGTTCGAGAGAAGTAAGCGCTAGCCACAAGGTAAACTCAACAAACCAGAAAATGGTTATTTTGGTGTGAAGTTCTAAAAATGACTAAGGGTACATAGAAAGAAACATTTTACCAGCATCTTTAACAATACTGAGGTTGTAGACTAGTCATGAAAATATGCTAAAAAAATTAATGAACACAATAGGATAGGCAAACAATCACCAAATTTCAAGATCCATAACAGCCTGAATTGAAAGGACTCAAGAGAAAAGAACAGATAAAACCATTTCTTCCAATTGTTTGGAGTTTTGTAATGAGAGAAGTGGGAAGAAGGTTATTCTCCGGTCTCTTTATGGAAATACTAAGAAAGGAGAGAAAGTTTCATTAGCTGAAACTTTTAGAATACCAATATCAAAGAGAAAGATCATTTAATTCCACTTCTATTATCAGGACACTGTTTATTATTTATTAACACAAACGCTACAAACAGGACGGGTGATAATGTAGCTTACCTTACATTTTTTCCATCAACTCCCAAAAAATAAGTCACTTTCTATTACCTCCTTAAACTTAACATGAGGAAAGAACATCCTCCTCCTTTGACTTGTTTCCTCTTCTTTCCTCACTTACATAAAACACTTTGGTTCCTTTTCTTTTCTCTCTCCCAATATAGTGAACTTAGATGCTGAAGAAATCATACAGCAGGGAATGGTGAGTTAATTCAAAAGGCATGTATAGAAATTGTTTAAGTAATATACTTTTCATAATTTACTATTCTAATTATCTAGGTAATATTCCTACATTCTTCCAAGAACATGACTTTATCGAATACTCCATCAGTTCCAAAATGAGAGATCAATCTTTCCATTGTTTTATGTCCCAAAAGAGAGTCCATTTCTAAATAACAGGTTGAAAAATGACAAAATGTTCCAAATTCACCCTAAACCCTGAATTTAACGAAAATATCAGCACTGCCACTTAAATGTGTTATGAGGTTAAATTGCAAAATTGACTTCTTCTCTTCAAATGCATAACTTTCTAGAAGGGTTGGACAGAATGAGATCAATAATAAAGTGATAAAAAAACAACGAAATAAACATACATACACACCTTAGAATTACAACCTGCAGCAAGAAGATTTTCACCCACCCCTCCTAAAGAGAAACTAAAGACCTCTTCGGAGGGTCCAGCATTTAGGCACGATACCTACAGCGCAGATATCACACAAACATTCAGAATATATATATATATATATATATATAGAGAGAGAGAGAGAGAGAGAGAGAGGGGGGGGGGGGGGCAACGGGAGACCTGTTGAAGAGAGCGAGTATCCCAAGCTCGAACCGTTCCATCAGAAGAGCACGAGTGCAAGAGATGACCTGAGAAGGAGATTTCATTGATAGTAGAAGAATGACCCTTCTTGCATTCTCCCATGAATTGACCGGTTACGGGTGAATACAGCTTCACGGTGTTCGTCGATAACGAAACCGCCATCGAAGTCCAATCATCCCTACCATTTTTATTTCACAATCCATCAATTAAATCAAAATTAAAGTTGAATATTTGCAAATTTCAATAGGAATACAAATAAAACACACTTGTGAACGATTTGGAAAACGTAATCATCTCCGAAGTTGGTCTGAATGGAGTTCTTAAGTCCAAATCGCTTGAAGGAGTTTGAATTACTAGAAACTGATGCTTCTTCAACTTCCATCTCCATCGCTTCCATAACTTTCTGTGCCTGGTGTTGGAAGATGGTGCGAGTGAAAGAGTTTAGCAACCTCTTCAGGGGTTTCGTTTAGGGCTGGATTTGTCTGTGACTGTAAATGATAAATACTTGCCATTTCAGTAACATATTTTTCATGTAGGGTAAAAATCTATTGTTCGTCAGATAATTTTTAATTAATAAATAAATAAGAAAATTAACAATAAAACGGAAGAGGAGATGAGGCAGTAAATTTAGATTTCAACGAAAATTAGTCAAAATTTATTATGGAATTAGTTTATCATTATCAATTTTCAATTAATTTGAATACAATTTTGGCAGCGACAACCCACATGAATTTCTTTTACAATATCCAACTCTAATCGTAATATTTATTTTTACACCACAGGCTAAAATGAAAAAATAAAATTGCGTAACGCCTTAAATATTAAAGTGAGTAAGTTTTTTCGAACTTTTTCTTAATTTCTCTCTCGACTTTTCACTCCTCTTACACCCCTTATATGAAGTGTATCTCTATAACCCGAATTGCAATAGAATAAGTTTACGTAAATAAGGTTAACAAATCCCCGTTAAAAAAAAATTGTTGAATTGCATTTGCAAAGTGATTATTATACTACTACATGGATCACACATTATAACAATTAAATTAATAGACAATATAAAAGGTTAATTTTGAAATTCTTTTGCATATAGTAACTAATCAATACGAACAGGATTGCAGAAATATCATAACCCTAACCTATAAGGCAAATGCAATTGTATTTTTCCACATACGAGTATAAAAGAAGTATTGGACCTACAGCTGTTCTTTTGTTTTACATATGCCTTCGTCACAAAGAGAAAAAAGGTTACATTGATTAGTATGTCCACCTATTGTTTAGTATATTCTTTCATCCTTGAGAGTACAAAAGTTGCATTGTAATGTATGTATACCGAATTTATGGACGAATACCTTTATACAACCCTTATAGGAAGAAAAAAACAACTGCATTTGTATAGAAAATAAATTGCATTTGGTTAGACATATTACTGGTACATTGTTATCCCAATTGATAGAAATAAAGGGTGATTCTGTCAACTTAAATGGGTGAGGGTTGAATATGGAGGCATCGCCTCTCAGAAAAATCCCATTAGCTTAATTGGGAAAAAAATAAAAAAGACGGACCTAATATGTCAAACCCATAGGAAAAAGCTCTTCCCTCAAAAGCTCGTGTACTAGTAGGCATATACTTCAACCTACAGACTTGGATTGGACATTTGATGTGCAAAGGATATATCAAGTGTACTACCATACTTGAGACGCTTAGCCGCATCACAGAAGATATATGCTTAGACAATAAGAGGTTCAATATCAATGAATAATGCCAAAATATCTCGAGACGAATTTACAAAATACATTGAAGAATCCAAAAAATAGTCTTGTGCCTGCAGATCCCCACAGAAAAGCAGTACTAGGAAGAAAGATATTCACACAAACATATAGTCATTTTAGCAAAAAGCAGTCTCTTCAGCAATCATCATACATATATAGAACCACGAAAAATTGTTCAACTCCAGCAAGAAAGAGCGATCATAACATCATCCTAATACACCCACCAGTATGAAGTTAATCATTCAAAACCATGCTAAGAAATACTACACCCAAATCCAGTTTAAAAGGTAGGAATATAATTCTGTTCCCCCTCCCCCCAAAAATAAATGCTTTGTAAACATGAAGATTTGGGAGAAATTGGGCCTATTACTCTGCCATAACAGCGACTTTGTCCAACCATCAGAGCAAGAAATCTACCCAAAGCACTATACTAAAAGTATACTGCAATGACTTTCATGAACTATACATTCATGTGCTCGATGGAGCTTCTGCTTTCACCTCTGAAGCAACTTCTGGTTTTGTTTCCCCTCCAGCCTCTTCAGTGTCTTCACCGTGTGGCTTTGCCCCTTCTTGAACTACAGATAGAAAAAAGTGAAACACCTGTTAACCAGGTACTATAGCTCATATACGAGAACAACTTTTGTTTCACAACCTCTAGTCCATCTAAAAACCTAATTCAAACTAATGATGTGCTGGACGGAGGCTAATTGAACAAAAAAATTGAAAAAATAAGCAACAAAAACATAGTAACAGAACATATAACAATTCATCTCAATATTAAATACCAATATATGTGGATCCATAGAAAAGGAGGGTGTAAAGAAGGGACCCACATGTTACTGTTCAACTCTATTGCTTACAGTTCCAACTGCCACATTAGTTGCAATCCACATTCTACATAAAATTAATCGGCATATATATCATCTTCCTATGTATATATTCATTTTACTAATCAGAACATTGTTTTAGGATGGCCACCACAACCAAGCTGGCAGTGGTAATCTCAACCAAACTTTTCCATACATACATACATATATATATATATGGGTGGGTGTGGCTGTGGCTGTGGCTGTGGCTGTGGCTGTGGCTGTGGCTGTGGCTGCGTGCATAAATGCAGTGTCCTTAGTATACGTACTATAGTAACTCCAGTTAGTGGTCCCAAGTTAAGCCTCAGATATTTTTCTAAAAACACCTCAGATAATTATGCGTCAATCAAATCCCGAAACCCCAACACTTCAATAATCTTTAAGTACTTATCTCCAGAAGATACATGTCACTACATACCAACAGACATTAATAAATTATCAAGGACAACCTTCTCTCCTCTTAATAGATGGAAGTTGCATCTGAACCTTAAAGCTCTATGGAGCATGTTAGCAAGTGTGTACAAGAAGCTTATACAGTGTCTGAAACTACAAAGTTCACCCAACAGTTATAGTCATGGAAAAGTTGAGCAAAGTTGCTAGCACCCTAAAATAACATGGCTCGTTTAGTAAAATGTTGAAGCTACTCATTAAAACTTTAATATCAATCAATTATAGCATAGTGGTTGTATTACTGACTCCTGACATAATAAAACACTCCAGGCAACACAATACTCAAAGTGCATATAATGGAAATGCCTTTTGGATTATTACCTTCATCATCGCTGTCCTCAAGGTCATCCCCCATAAAATCATCCATGCCTCCCATGCCAGGCATGCCTCCCATGCCCCCCATGCCAGGCATGCCTCCCATGCCTCCCATGCCAGGCATGCCCCCCATGTCACCAAATTTCTGTAAGACACAATAACAAATATAATTAGTATATGATTCAATCTACTTTCATTTATATAATCATAACCTAAAACATCCTTACCGAGAAATCCATATCTCCCATACCCAGGTCATTAGTACCTGAATACCAGGTGAAGTGGAATTCAAAACAATTAGCAACACATGGAGCATGTGCAATTATACTGCACAAAACAAAATCAGGATATAAACTAACAAAAACAATATCATATACCAGTATCATCATCTTCATCCACCCATTTGTCCCAGTCTACTTTCACATAGTGTGGTGTCTTGGCATCTCCGCGCAAGAGTTTATTCCACCACTTGCTCTCAACTTTCTCCAAAATACAGAATATACTCCTTGGGCCTATATTTATTTTGCTTTCCTGTAAAAGGAAAATTAAAAGTCAAGAACATCAATAAAAATGCAAATAAATAAATAAATTTAAATGAAATGGATGGCAATTCGGCCCCAACAGCAATCATTTGCTGTATCATGCGTTACTTATTTTAAATAATAGACCAAATATTTCAGTCAAAAAAATATTTATAACCACTCCTCTATAAACATGAAACACAACGTGTACCAACTGCCAACACATCTCATATATTTGCATAGTTATCAAAATCATACAATACATAGGCAATTAGATATGGTATTGTAGGTGTTTCAAAAATGGCATCATATCACGTCTCACTTGCAATACGACACGTATTTTATGATTGTTTACTATTTACGATATGCTTATAAAGTTATGTTCGCTATATATTTAGATATATATCATCACTTTTGCATTCTTTGTTGTATCTTATGATATGATTCATGACACTATACATGAAATACTATTCGGAAATTTTTAATACACGATACGATACACAATTTGACAACCATATATTTCATAACAATGAACAACTTTGAGAAATGACAACTCAAACTGGAAAAGAGCAACTCATAGAATCTTCAGCTATAATCCTGAAGCTTAGACCGAACAATAAACTGGCAGTTTGGCAAATCATGTTCGTTCCAAAGATCACAGAAGAACTAAAGGAAGTTAATAGCGTGCAAAAGAGGTATTTACCTCTACATTAACCTTATCATATAGATCAAGCTTCAACTCATAAGAGTGATTCTCTGCACCAGCAGTAGCAGAAAATGTAAAAACACCATCTGACTCAAGATTAACCTTCGGATCATTTGCATCTGCTAATAGCACAGTAATAAAGAGCTTGTCCTCCCTCTGGGCCCACTTGATCTCAGGATGCCGACTACAAAGTTCAAAGCATTTTAGGACAATTAAACACAGCCAATAATACAAAATAGGGACGACAACAATTGTAAATGATCACCAGCATAAATTTCTAACAAAAACATTCTGAAAAAATGTCATTATACAGTAACATATGTAAGAACACAATCTCCGGGAAAAACACAAATATTATGAAAAAGTTTAGAAAATACATGTGGAATGAACAGTTACAAAATAAGAATTACCAAAATATAGCTTGAAGTGTTCGAACCTAGAACCGGATGGGAATTTCAAAAGCTGAATTGAACCTTCGGTTTCACACAGTTATCCAAATTATGTCCTAAGTAGCTTCCTTTTTGCGTTGATCTGACAGAACCTTAGTTTAAATAATTTTGACGACTGCATTTACATTGACTTCAAATAGATACAATTTTAGAATAACAACCAAATTGACTCAGAACATCCTAGTCCAGCATTTATATGTTCTGTTTCTAC
This sequence comes from Hedera helix, assembly GCA_947179155.2. Taxonomy (NCBI): domain Eukaryota; kingdom Viridiplantae; phylum Streptophyta; class Magnoliopsida; order Apiales; family Araliaceae; genus Hedera; species Hedera helix. The sequence goes on along the minus strand of OX359276.1, from coordinate 44,942,438 downwards.
CCACCAGATACTGTAAGAGTCAATGTGAATTCATACTCCGTGTTTCAACTGAGAAGAAATTTTGTTTACAATACCACTCCGTGCTCATATGCAATTCCAAGTGAAGTCATTCATAGGACCAATAAAAAACGATCTTAACAATTTCCATATTTCAACTCTCAGTTTAAAACATCTCTTACATATAACACATGTTGCCCTAACCGCCATTAGCACATTGATTTTTCCTCTTAAGACACCAGCAATCATAAATAATCGATTTAAACCACTATTTTCATTACAAAACAAGATTAGTCAAAAAATAAACAAATCTTAAAATAATAACTCTACAAGTAAATACAGAGCAACTACCGCATAAATTCAGAAATCTATTAGACAAAATCTCAACCAAACAGAGACAAGTAAGTACGAATGAAAATCGAAGCATAAATTCAGAAATGCATATGATATTTCGCAAATAAGATTAACATACTGATCCATAAGTTAAGTAATTGAGACTGATAAACGAAATCAAGATCGTGAGAAGAAACAATACGCGCTCGAAATCAAAAAAAATAAAAATGAGGATACAAGATTACCTCATGTTTCTAGCTAGAAGATGAAAATAAAGTAGATTCTGGAAACCCTAGAATGAAGCAAGCTGAGCGAAAGTGCGGTTATATAACACATAAAAAAGCTTCTCACTCGTACCCTTAAACCCTGTGAATTTCTTCGTGTGCGCTCGCTCGTACGTGTTTTATATGTATTATTATCGTAAATCAATGGTTCAGACTCGATTATGTACAAGTGTCAGTGAATCTAACGGTTCATATGAGTAACATCCACATTTTGAGGAAAAGGAACTTGATATATATATATATATATATATATATATATATGTATATATATATATATATGTATTTTTGGTTCATGATAAGGGATATAGTTTGTATCGTTACTTCATACTTGGGCTACATTTAGCCCAGTGGGTCCCCAGCCTACAATATGCTTTGTACTTTTTGGTTTGGGCTGGTGTCCCTTTTGCTTTTTATTATTTTTGGTCAAGGGAAAACTCCACATTTATAAACAAAATAAAATAAAGAATTACTCTGTCATTTTTCAATATTACGAAGTCTAAAAGAAGGTCCATGATGTCAAGATTCTCAATCTCTTCACTTCACAATTACTCCTATTAACTAGTACAAATTTTAATGTTGAATAAGAAAAAATATAAGACTCATTTTTCAGATGGATAAAGTAAATTGATTCTGAATTACTGCACAACTCTAATTGGGGAGTGAACAATTTTACCAATGTTGGGCTATAGTGACTAGTTTAAGTGAATTAGAATTTTAAACAAAAAATATTAATTTTTTTTAAAATGCGTGTTTCTTAAAGTGGAATTCTTATTTTGAGACGTGAAAAATATGAGATGGTGTTTTTAAATAACTCTTTTCTTTTTGATGTGAGATGCGTTTTCATCGGAATGAAAGAGAGGTTTAGAGAGAATATTTGACATCATTTTTTGGTAAAATTTAATATTATTTATTTTTGTAAATGTAATAGTAAAAGCTAGTTACTAGCACAGACAGTTGTGTGTATGAATTTAAAAAAATAGTTGATAAGAAAATTTAGGGGTAATGGATAATGGAGGTGGAGATCAAGAGTTCAAAAATAACCGTCCCAATATGCTCTCTCTTAATAATATGGATTTTTTTTTTTAAATGCATGTTTATTAAAATGGAATTCTTTTTTTGAGACGTGAAAGGTACGTGATAGTGTTCTTAATTAGCTCTTCTTTGTCTGACATGAGATGTATTTTCATGATATATAAGAAGTGAAAGAAAATATTTTATTAATTGAACCCAAATAATCGAATTATATTTTTTAGTTAATTGGTATGTAACATAAATATGAAGTTATTTTTACCAAACAAAAAATTTATTTCAAATTTTATACTAGAATATCCAAATAATATTTATCCACAATCATAATAATTTATAAACTAGTTTAATAATTTTAAATTAACAATACATAATCTGTAAGACCCCGAATTTATGAAATACAAAATTTAATTTTTCTTCATATATATTTTTTCTGAAACAGTAAATGGTTAAATTGACAAAATTGAAAGTTAAGGATGTTATGTGCAAATTTTATTTTGTCGGACAATATTCTTTTTGTCGGGGAATATTCGTTTTGTCGGGGAATATTCGGGTCGTACGACGGCGCCGAAATAACAAATTATTTGTGGACCCCACAACGGAATATTTGTCGGATATAGAAAACGACAGAAGTAACCTTTTTAAATAAAAATAGTCAACGGTGTTAACTGTTAAAATACCGGTGATAAAAGAATAGTAGCATACGGTAATTTATGATATTTTCTGTAGCACACGGTACTCTACAGTAGCACACGGTATTGCACAGTGTCTCATATTATTGGTCTGATAATTGACACCGTAATTGTTACGCATCATTTCATCAATAATTGTCACTGCATAATATTTTATATTATCAATTCAATTATTGTTGCTACACAGTATTTTGCATTATTGATTCAATAATTGTCATTACACTGTATTTCATATCATCGAGTCAATAATTGTTGGTGCACTGTAGTTTAAAATTATTGAATCTAATAATTGTCACAGTAGCAAATACACTATAATTTATATTATTAAATTAATAAAAATATGTAACGTGTTTCTTACATTATTGTGGTAACATTATTTTATATGTTGGACTCACAGGAAGAATAAATAAATAAATAAATAAATAAATAAAAAATAAAATAATTAATTTTACTATTTGAAATAGTAACGTGAATAGTGACGTGAATAGTGACGTGAATAGTACGTGAATAGTAAGAAACATGTGGGACCCATTGTGGGGCCCACATGAAATGTGAGAATTTGCTGAAGAGTTGGTGGAGGCTGCGCAGCAGCCTCTGCTGAATTTTTTTTCTGTTCACCTACCACGCATAGTAACTTATTTTCTCCTATAAATAGCTTGCTCAGCTGAATAGAAAAATCACACCTAAAACATAAAATTTTTCTATAAGAATTTTATGAGTTTTCTCTGAGAATAGTAAGGTTATTTTGAGAGTTTGAAAGCCAAAAGGAGTGCAGGAATTTTTCAAGTAAGTGTTTTATTAAAGAGTAGTAATTTCATAAATTCCTATTTTTCACGGTATTCACAAATCTTCCTTTAGAAGACTCTTCTTTGAGAAGATTCATTTTTAAAAGCTTTCTTTGGAAGATTTATTTTGGAATATTATTTTAAAAACTATTTTAAAGTTGTTATATTATACTACAAAAATTATGTTAAATATATATAATTTTGATAGTTCATAATATACGAGTTATCATATACTTTGAAATTTATATGTGGTAATTACTAATTATATTAAAAATATATAGGTTGATCAATCTCATTTAAATCAATATCCAGTCACGTGTTAAGGTAAGGAATATCATCTTATTTCATATTCTAACTTACTACGGTAAGGGGTATCATTCTTTTCATCATCATAAATGAATATTATTTTCTTTCTTACTTGAAGGGATTATCATTCTTTGATTCTCGAAAATAATATCGTTTCTTTCTTGTGCCATTTACTTCCATGTATTAAATTGTGGGAATAACCTTACGGCGCGGTTTACCGCCTGTTGGTGAATAACCTTTTGTATTCATTCCTTATTAATCTTTGAGAATAACCTTACGGTGCGGATTAACGCCTGTTTGGTGAATAACTCTTCGTATTCAAATTGATGGGAATAACCTTACGGCGCGGATTATCGCCTGTTTGGTGAATAACTCTTCGTATTCAAATTGATGGGAATAACCTTACGGCGCGGATTATCGCATGTTGGTGAATAACCCTTTTTATTTATCTCGTGTGGAAATAATTTGTCTACACGAATTATCACATGACACTTTTATTCCATATTCGTAAGTGATATCATTTTCCTTTATACTCATAAGGGATACCATCCTTTTCATCTTCCATTATTCAAACTTACTATGGTAAGGGATATTAATTCCCTTCACCTTTTGTTAATCAAACCTGCTACGGTAAGAGATATTATTTTCTTTCATACACCTAAATCGAAACTTATTCTGGAACTATTGCTTCTATAATTCCTGAAAATATTATATGTTCCATAATAGTTGAACTTCATTATTTCAACTGAACCTTCCTATTTTCTGAACATTTCTATTGAACTGTAATCGTTATTCTGAACTGTGGATCTTGAATATCATTTTTAAATTTCACTCCACATCATGTTGGCAATTTGGACATTATTTGAATCTGCACAAAGTAAACTTCCGATACTTATTGTTTATCCTGTTCTTCTGTTCATCATTTGTATCACTGTTATTTGTATTAATCATCAAGAATCAAGCTGTTGTGAATATCTGTGGCCGGGGGCACAGATGTGATATAATTGTTGAACAGATGATAGGTTAAAGGCGATATATTAGGTTAAAGGCGATACATCTGTTCGGTGTCTTTTATGACACGTGGTGAATGTTCTCTTTGGCCCGTAGTGCAAAGATGAACTGTTGGTTGGTATGATTATGACCAAAGGCTGAATCTGGTATAATCATGACCGTTGGTGCTTTATTGAATATCTTTGGCCCGTAGTGCAAAGATGAACTGTTGATTTGCATGATTATGACCAGGAACTGTGAATTTTTATTATCATGACTAATGGTATTTCAGATGATAAAAGTTGATGATGTTTTTACTAAAAAGAGAAGCGAGTGGACATTATGGTCTGCATTATTCTTCTAATAGATTGCTCATTCCGCTGCTATTATTGATCTGAACGTTGTTTAAGAATTTAACTACAGTTTTTGATATAAACCTTGTAGTCTATTGTATTCTATCAAGAACTCAACTGTTGAAGGCTAATGATAATTTATTCGTCATTATCTTAGTCATGATATTTCTTACTGGGCTATTTGAGCTCACCCTTTCTTTTCGTTCCATTGTTTTTCAACAGGAGATGAGAACGTAACGGGGTCTAGCCGGGGAATGGAGTGAGAGTGCGGGGATAGCTATCATAGTCTTCACGTGTTATAAAATAGTGTGGCAATAATAATGAAGACTTAGTTGTGTTGTATTATCCACTGTATTGTTGTACGTTGTATTTCATTGTAATAATTTTGTTGTAGTCTTTTGAGGACTCAAGTTTGGGCTGTGTGGGCCTAGATTTGGGGGCGTCACATAATCCATAGAAAAAAATCTATCAAAATCTAATTAAAAATAGTATTTTTTTAAAAAAGTTTTTAATTCGGTTAATTGATTACCCGAATAGTCTAATTTTCAAACCCGAAATCATAATTCAAATATCGAATTATAGAACGGTTATAACCGAATATAGCCGAATAATCAAAATAATTTGGTTTAAAAAAAATAATTCGGTTCGATTATTTGATTTTATTTGTTGTTTGCTCAGCCCTACCTATATGTTCATTTTTTTTAAATGCATGTGTTTTTAAAATGAAATTTTTATTTTGAGACGTAATAGGTCCTAGATGGTTTTCCTAATTAGTTCTTCGGTGTTTGATGTAAGATGCGTTTTCATGATTTATATGGAACGAAAAAGAGACTTATAGAGAGTATTTACCAATATTATTTTTTTGATAAAATTTAACGCTATTTATTTTTGTAAGTGTGATAGTAAAAATTAGTTACCTGGCACACGCAGTTGTGTGTGTAATTTTTTTTTTAAAAAATAGTTGATGAAAAAATTTAGGGGTGACGAATAATGGAGGTGGAGACCAAGAGTCCAAAAATAACTGCCCCTATATGCTCTCCCTTAATAATATACTGTATTTGTTCTATATTATAAAATCACTATTGATTTTTTAAAAATAAATTTGAGATATTTTTAAATTTAAAATTGACATGATTTATTTAAATATTTAAAACAATAAATCTTATAGCTAGTAGTATTTTTTAAGTAATTTACGATATTTATAATTCTATTGGCGTAAATTAAATGAATTCATCTCAATTTTGAGTTTAAAAATATTTAAAATTTTATTTTTTAAAAATCAATATCGATATTATAATTTAGAACAGAGATAGTACAATTTTTTTTTAAAATGCATGTTTCTATAAGTAGAATTCTTATTTTGAGACATAAAAGGTCCGAGATGGTGTTCCTAATTAGTTATTCTCTGTTTGATGTGAGATGTGTGTTTTCATAATATATACCATACGTAGTAAAAGAGAGACTTAGAGAGAGTATTTAACATTATTTTTTTGGTAAAATTTAACTCTCTTTTTGTTAGTGTAATAGTAAAAACTAGTTACTGGCACGCATAGTTGTGTGTTAAATTAAAAATAAAAAGAAATAGTTGATAAAAAAAATTAGGGTGATGGATGATAGAGATGAAGACCAAGAGTTCAAAGATACCACCCTATAACAAACTCCGTAGTAAGTGAGTTATGTAATATGACAGATGCATTTTGTATATAGCATATAATTTTAATATAATGTATTAATAAATTCTGTTTTTCTTTGGTAATACAAAATTAATATTCCCTTTATTCACAATAAATGGTTCTACTTTACATATATTTTTCTCTATATATACAAATATTCCGATCAATTTTTATATGTTCTTTAATATTCCAATCAAATATTATACTATTTGATTTTACTAATAAAAAAATTATTATCTAATTATTTTATCTTCCAAATTTATTTATAATACATTCCATTGTCTATGTTAACAAATAACACGTAATAACTAAAATTAAAAATCTTTCGTATATTATAAAATCTATACTTTGCACGGAATATATAGACTTGTTCCCTCGAAAGCTCGTAATATGCTTTAAGTGAACCAATTTGAACTAATCAATTCTTATATATAAAATTACGTAAATCAATCATTTCAATTGAAAAATTCACTGAGTCGACTCTTAATTAATTAAGAGTTAACTTAGTTAATTTCTCCTTAATTAGGAGTTAATTCGGTTAATTTCTCCTCTCTCATATGACTCTTTATTATGGTTTGGCATGATTTAATATATTAACTATTTATCTTCTCAATTACTCTTTAAGCTGAGCCAATTTACGTAAAAATTAAATTGGGTTTAATATATCAACTATTCATTTTCTCAATTTCTTTTTATTTCTTCATCCACAATTATACTTTTATTGTTCTTATGTTTTCACCTATTTTAGGAGATATCCATATAATTTTAATTTCTGATTAATTGATTATCACTAATCAATGGCAACTACTTCCTCTGATTAATTGAACATCACAAATCAATTGCAACCACTTCCTCCACCCCATTAAACAACCGAAAAAAGCTTTCCTCCAAATGGTAGCCAAATCAAAGCTCAAATTTTTGAGAGCTTGACTCTAAACATGGTGAGTATTTGCCAAACCAAATTATTAATATTATATATGTATTATGTTAATAAAAAAGAGTAAATATATATTAATAAAAAATTATTCAATAGTTGTGAAAAAAGTTATACAAACGAATCAGTGTCTCGCATAAGTTATTAAACTTGTCTTATATAATTTGATTTGCAAATTATGTATACGGAAAATTATATGAAAGCTTATGCCATTTAGGTGACATTCAATTCACGTCAAATCAATGTAATAGTTCCGTAATACAATAATCTATTATATTGATGTGATATTTATTATATTTTGTTCACATATTACATGTAATTAGTTTATTACGGACGTAATGCTATTACATCAACTTTTAAATTTTTCATTACATTCTCCAATTGATAATGCAATAAGTTATAAAAGACAAAATAATAATGATTACAACTGAATTGACATTTTGACTCACAATTTCTTATTTATAAATACTAGACTGATAATTCATGCAAGATACGTGCTAGTATTGATAATACAATTTAAAATTGTACTTACATAGGTTAGTATCAATAACACAATATAAATTTGTGATGCTCATGTGATATTTAATTTGGTATTATAATTTGAGTATAAATAGTACAATATAAATTATAGTAATACACTGAACATGAAATTGAAAAGTTGTATGTATATCAAAATTATTATATATGTTTTTAATACATGTATCATGTTTGAAATAATACAACAAAAGTTACAAAAAAATTGATATAATTATGTTCAAGACATATATTGTATTAGTAAAGATGATGAACTCGAGACTAACTCATAATCAACCAAAATGACTCAGTTAATTTGGATAAAATGTCTGATTGCCTTATTATATATAATAATAATAGATTTTGATAGTGATTGTATATTTAATTATACAACTATATTGTATTTTTCAAAATAAAAAAATTCAGACAAAAATAAATATTAAACTCGAGATCTAAATGTAACTAGGTCTTCTTTATCATCCTGTTAAAGATCAGCCCTAATAAGTCTAAATATAGTAAGTTTCCACGCACCCTATGGTGGTAGTTGACTATTGAGATAGATGTCCCTTTTAGTCCTCCAATGGTCCATTAATTAATGTGATCGAATCCTGAAAACAATTTCATAAATGGTTCTAACCAAAGATCTACTTAATTATCCCATTTGTTTTCTTTCGTGGGGTTTCCTTCTAAATACCCCCTGCTCTTTCTTGATTGTTATGGAAACGATAAATAATTAGAATAGAAAATGAGAACACAAGTTCAACAACGTAGGAGTATTATTTGATCCAGTACGTTGTTTTCACATTTATTAAACATTAAAATGTAAAAATATTATAAACTTCATAAATTTTTACGCTTTGATAGTTAATAAATATTAAAAAATTATTTGAAATAACATATTTTAGTTTACACATAAACGTTGATTGTCTAAATAAGCGAATTACGTCGTCAATTTATGGCGTATCATGTTCAATTAAAAGTAGGTAAAAAAAATAAAAATTTGATAACCTAATTGCAAAACTGAAAGGTCAATCTCCGAAATAAAAAAAATATCAATATTTTAAGATAATAATTTATATTTAAGCCTGTTTTTTTTCGAGGCAAACGAGTTACTTGTTGTCCTCCCTAGTCCTCTCCCTCATCTTCCTTCTCTGCATCTTATGGCAAGTCAACAATTTAGTTAATAGTAGATATTTGATAAAATTCCTGGAATCAAATTCAGAGTACATATTTTAAGTAGAGTACGTAGAGGAACGACAAACACATGGTGAGATACACCAAAGCAATTGAGAGACTCTACTAAAACTGGCTGAAGTAACAATTCAACCGAGCTGAACGAAAATTGAGGAAAAAAGTTGGCTTTGTTGGGATTAATTTGAAAATTGACCGTCTCAATATCGGTTTAAAATATATTGAAGAATCAATCAAAAGCGCACATATTTATTTTTCTTGATCCATGCAAGTGCACTTCTTGAGAATTAAGTTGTGACGCCCCCAAATCTAGGCCCACACAGCCCATACTTGAGTCGTCAAAAGACTACAACAAAATTATTACAACAAAGCACAACGTACAACAATACAGTGTATAATAATACACAACTAAGTCTTCACTATTATTGCCACACTATTTTACAAAACGTGAAGACTATGATAACTATTCCTCGGACCCTCACTCCATTCCCCGGCTAGACCCTGTTATGTTTTCATCTCCTGTTGAAAAACAATGGAACAAAAGAAAGAGTGAGCTCAAATAGCCCAGTAAAGAATATATCATGACTAAGATAATGACAAATAAATTATCATTAGTCTTCAACAGTTGAGTTCTTGATAGAATACAATAGACTACAAGGTTTATATCAAAAACTGCAGTTAAATTCTTAAACAACGTTCAGATCAATAATAGCAGCGGAATGAGTAATCTATTAGAAGAATAATGCAGACTATAATGTCCACTCGCTTCTCTTTTTCGTAAAAACATCATCAACTTTTATCATCTGAAATACCATTAGTCATGATAATATAAATTCACAGTTCCTGATCATAATCATGCACATCAACAGTTCATCTTTGCACTACGGGCCAAAGATATTCAATATAGCACCAACGGTCATGATTATGCCAGATTCAGCCTTTGGTCATAATCATACCAAACAACAGTTCATCTTTGCACTACGGGCCAAAGAGAACATTCACCACGTGCCATAAAAGACACCGAACAGATGTATCGCCTTTAACCTATTATATCGCCTTTAACCTATCATCTGTTCAACAAATATATCACATCTGTGCCCCCGGCCACAGATATTCACAACAGCTTGATTTTTGGATGATTAGAATGATATAAATGATGAACAGAAGAAATAGGATAACAATAAGTATCGGAAGTTTACTTTGTACAGATTCAAATAATGTCCAAATTGTCAACATGATGTGGAGTGAAATTTAAAAATGATATTCAAGATCCACAGTTCAGAATAACGGTTGCAATTCAATAGAAAGGTTCACGTAAATAGGAAGGTTCAGTTGAAATAATGAAGTTCAACTATTATGGAACATATAATATTTTCAGGAATTATAGAAGCAATAGTTCCATAATAAATTTCGATTTAGGAGTATGAAAGAAAATAATATCCCTTACCGTAGCAGGTTTGATTAACAAAAGGTGAAGGAAATTAATACAAAGGGTTATTCACCAACAGGCGGCAATCCGCTCCGTAAGGTTATTCCCACAATTTAATAGAATTTGAGTACAAAGAGTTATTCACCAAACAGGCGGCAATCCGCTCCGTAAGGTTATTCTCAGAGATTAATAATGAATGAATACGAAAAGTTATTCACCAACAGGCGGCAATCCGCTCCGTAAGGTTATTCCCACAATTTAATAGAATTTGAGTACAAAGAGTTATTCACCAAACAGGCGGCAATCCGCTCCGTAAGGTTATTCTCAGAGATTAATAATGAATGAATACGAAAGGTTATTCACCAACAGGCGGCAATCCGCTCCGTAAGGTTATTCCCACAATTTAATACATGGAAATAAAAGACTCGTCTTATGAGTAAGGAAGAAACAATATTATTATCGAGAATCAAATAATGATAATCCCTTACCATAGTATGTTTGAATAATGGAAGATGAAAAAGATGGTATCCCTTACGAGTAGTAATTTTAAGAGTATGAAAGAAAATGACATCCCTTACCGTAGCAGGTTTGATTAACAAAAGGTGAAGGAAATTAATACAAGGGTTATTCACCAACAGGCGGCAATCCGCTCCGTAAGGTTATTCCCACAATTTAATAGAATTTGAGTACAAAGAGTTATTCACCAAACAGGCGGCAATCCGCTCCGTAAGGTTATTCTCAGAGATTAATAATGAATGAATACGAAAGGTTATTCACCAACAGGCGGCAATCCGCTCCGTAAGGTTATTCCCACAATTTAATAGAATTTGAGTACAAAGAGTTATTCACCAAACAGGCGGCAATCCGCTCCGTAAGGTTATTCTCAGAGATTAATAATGAATGAATACGAAAGGTTATTCACCAACAGGCGGCAATCCGCTCCGTAAGGTTATTCCCACAATTTAATACATGGAAATAAAAGGCACGTCTTATGAGTAAGGAAGAAACAATATTATTATCGAGAATCAAATAATGATAATCCCTTACCATAGTATGTTTGAATAATGGAAGATGAAAAAGATGGTATCCCTTACCTCAACACGTGACTGGATATTGATTTAAATGAGGTTGATTAACTTGAACAGTACACGTATACTTATAGATCTTCACAAATACTCAAGATGACTTAAGCACACTTAGAGAGAACTTTCACAAGAAGTATTTAGAGAGAGAAAGAAAGAACAAGTAAGGAAGTTTATGAAAAATCCTTAAGTTAAGGCTTCTATTTATAGCCAAAAATCTCATCATTCATTTAATCTAAACCATTCATTTAAAGATCATCTTTTAATCTACACCATCCATTTCAAATATTATATTATCTTTAATCTACACCATTAATTTCATATCACCTAATAATCACCTAACTTTATATTATAAACAAATCAATTTAATTATTCAACAATAATTCACACTTTAATCTACACCATTCATTTCATATTACCTAATAATCACCTAACTTTATATTATAAACAAATCAATTCAATTATTCAACAATAATTCACACTTTAATCTACACCATTCATTTCATATCACCTAATAATCACCTAACTTTATATTATAAACAAATAACTTTATCAATTCAATTATTATGACTAATTGTTATAAATACAGTATAGTTAGCTCTTAGATATCAAGTCAATAAATTAATGAAATACAACTGTTTAAATAACATCATAATAGAGATAACAATAATGTAAAATAAAGCATACGTTACTGTGTAATGACAATTATTGATTCAATAATGTGAATTACTGTGCATATGTTACTGTGACAATTATTAGGTTCAATAATTTTAAAAAACAGTACAACAACAATTATTGAATTGATAATATAAAATATTATGCAGTGACAATTATCGATGAAATGATGCGTAACAGTTACAGTGTCAATTATCAGACCAATAATATGAGACACTATGCAATACCTTGTGTTACTGTAGAGTACCGTGTGCTACAGAAAATACCATAAACTACCGTATGCTACTATTCTTTTATCACCGGTATTTTAACAGTTCCGTTGACTATTTTTATTTAAAAAGGTTACTTCTGTCGTTTTCTATATCCGACAAATATTCCGTTGTGGGGTCCACCAATAATTTATTATTTCGGCGCCGTCGTACGACACGAATATTCCCCGACCAAACGAATATTCCCCGACAAAGCGAATATTGTCCGACAAAATAAAATTTGCACATAACATCCTTAACTTTTAACTTTATCGATTTAACCACTTACTGTTTAAAAAAAAATATCTATATGAAGAAAAATTAAATTTTGTATTTCATAAAATTCGGGGTCTTACAACCTCCCCTCCTTATGAAATTTCGTCCCCGAAATTCACGTACCTGACATATCGAAGAGGTAAGGATACTTAGATTTCATCTCAGATTCTAGCTCCCAGGTCATTTCCTCAGTATCTTGGTTCCTCCATAAAACCTTAACTTGAGGTATAACCTTTGAGCGTAGGATCTGCTCCTTCTTATCCAGGATCTTAACAGGTACTTCCTCGTATGTTAAATCCTCTGCTATAACGTCTGGTTCTAACTCAATGACGTGGTTTGGGTCCTTCACATATTTACGTAACATAGATATGTGAAAAACGTTATGGATGCGAGACATAATTGGTGGTAGGGCTAGTCTGTAGGCTACGGTTCCTATTCGATCGAGGATTTCAAATGGGCCAATAAATCGAGGGTTGAGCTTTCCTCTCTTTCTGAATCTCGTAACCCCTTTCCATGGAGAAACACGTAAGAATACATGATCTCCGACGTTGAAACTTTCGTCTCTCCGATGAAGATCAGCATAACTCTTTTGTCGTTCTTGTGCGGTCTGTATTCGTTGTCGGATCATTTGGATCTTTTCGGTCGTCAAGCGTACCAACTCGGGTCCCAACAATTTTGCTTCTCCTACCTCATTCCAACATATTGGAGAGCGACACTTCCTTCCATACAATGCCTCGAATGGAGCCATGCCTATGCTTGCTTGGTAACTGTTGTTGTAAGAAAATTCCACCAACGGCAAGTACTTATCCCAACTTCCTTTGAAGTCTAATACACAAAGTCTCAAAAGATCTTCGAGGGTCTGGATCGTCCTTTCCGATTGTCCGTCCGTTTGAGGATGGTATGCAGAACTAAAACGTAGTTCAGTGCCCATAGCTTTTTGTAGACTGATCCAAAAGCGTGAAGTGAATCTAGGATCTCGATCAGAAACTATGGAAACTGGCATGCCATGCAATCTCACGATCTCATTTATGTACATACCGGCAAGACGTTCAAGTGAAAAGTTTTCTCGTATAGGCAAGAAATGAGCAGATTTGGTCAATCTATCTACGATCACCCAAATTGCATCTAAGCCTTGAGAAACTTTTGGAAGACCCGTCACGAAGTCCATATTGATGTGTTCCCACTTCCATTCGGGAACTTCAAGTGATTGTAATGGACCTTTAGGAACTTTGATGCTCTGCCTTGACACGTTGACAAGTTAGGCACCTTGAGATAAACTCCGCAATCTCTCTTTTCATATTGTTCCACCAAAATGTATGTCGAAGATCTCGATACATCTTGGTACCTCCTGGGTGGATTGTAAACGGCGTGTTGTGTGCCTCCATCATGATTTTATGCTTTAATTCAGGATTGTTAGGAACACATAGTCGAGAGTTGACTCGAAGTATTCCTTTCTCGTCGATTCTTGCTTCGGGAATGGCACCTTCTTGTACTTTCTTTATCATGTTTATCAGTTCCGGATCGGTAGCTTGAGCAGCTTTAATTTTATTGATTAAAGTTGGTTCTACTCGCACGTGAGCAATCTTCGAGTGGGTCCCTGGTGTCTTTAGCTCTATCTCCATCTTTTGCAAGTCGTACAAAATACACTTTTGTGTTGTCAGCAGTGCACTTGTACTTGCATAAGATTTTCTGCTCAAAGCGTCAGCTACAACGTTCGCCTTTCCCGGGTGATACTGGATTGTGTGGTCATAATCCTTTAACAGTTCAAGCCAACGTCGTTGTCGCATGTTGAGTTCCTTCTGGGTGAAGAAATACTTGAGACTTTTATGATCCGTATAGATATCCACTTTTTCTCCGTACAAGTAGTGTCTCCAGATCTTCAACGCGAAAACGACTGCTGCCAACTCTAGATCATGAGTAGGATAATTTTTCTCATAATTTTTGAGTTGTCGAGAGGCATAGGCTATAACCTTTCCATGTTGCATAAGGACACAACCTAGACCTTTGCCAGAAGTATCGCTGTAGATAACAAATTCTCCTGATCCTGATGGTATGGTCAGAACAGGAGCTGAAACCAGTCTCTTCTTGAGTTCTTGAAAACTTTTCTCGCATTCCTCGCTCCATATGAATTTTGTGCTTTTCCGAGTAAGCTGCGTTAATGGAGTGGCGATTCGAGAAAATCCTTCTACGAATCTCCGATAATAACCAGCTAGACCCAGAAAACTTCGGACTTCGGTTACTGTTTTGGGTTGTTCCCAATTTAGTACCGTTTCAATCTTCGCAGGATCGACTGATATTCCTTGACTAGAAATCACATGCCCAAGAAACGCGACCTCCTCAAGCCAGAACTCACATTTCTTCAACTTGGCATATAATTTATTTTCACGGAGCTTTTGTAGTATCAATCTCAGGTGTTGTTCATGATCCTCGCGACTCTTGGAGTATATGAGGATGTCATCAATAAAGACAACCACAAAATGATCCAAATGTTCCTTGAATATCCGGTTCATCATGTCCATGAAAGCTGCAGGAGCATTAGTTAGTCCAAAAGGCATGACTAAGAACTCATAATGCCCATAACGAGTTCTGAAAGCAGTCTTTGGAATGTCCTCAGCTTTAACCTTTAACTGATGATATCCAGAACGGAGATCAATCTTTGAGAAATGTTGAGCGCCTTGCAATTGATCAAACATGTCATCAATCCGAGGTAACGGGTACCTGTTCTTGATGGTGACATGGTTCAATTCTCGGTAGTCAATGCACAATCTCATACTCCCGTCTTTCTTCTTCACAAATAGAACAGGAGCACCCCAAGGTGATGCACTCGGACGAATGAAACCGGTATCCAACAATTCCTGTAGTTGGACTTTTAACTCTTGAAGTTCAATGGGAGCCATTCGGTAGGGAGCTTTGGAAATGGGCTTGGTACCGGGTTCAAGATCAATATAAGAATCAATTTCACGGTTTGGGGGTAAGCCAGGAAGTTCTTCAGGAAAAACGTCAGGAAACTCATTAACAATGGGAATATCATTCAAGTTTGATGTATTTTTGTTCAAATCAGTGACATGAGCTAAAAAGGTTTGACATCCGTTTTTCAATAAACGAATGGCTTTATGGCTAGAAATAACAGTTATAGATTTCAATGGTTTAGTTGCTTGAATTTGCATGACAGGTTGATTAGGAATATGAAAACTAATAATCTTATGAAAACAATCAATTTTAGCATGATGGGTAGTCAACCAATCAATTCCTAAAATCATATCAAATTCACGCATCTCCAAAGAAATAAGGTCAACAGGTAATGTGAGGTTGTTGATTTGAACTAGGCAAGATTTATAGATAATAAATGTAATAGGTATTTCTCCCAATGAGGTTTCAACTGATAAGACAAGATTTAAGTTTTCAATAGTCAAATTTAAACGTTGAGTACATATAGATGAGATAAAAGAGTGGATAGAGCAAGTATCTAATATGGCATAGACTTCACGAGAATTTATGAATAGCTTACCGGTTATCACCTCATTCGGTTTCTTGACTGTTATCGTCAAATCGAATCCCGAATACTTCATTCGGATCTTCACGTATTTCAACCATGGGAATACCACTGAATAATTTTCTAGCAAACTGTTTCTCGGGTTCATCAACTTCATCAGTAGTAAGGTACCAATGATTTCCATTAAAATAGTATTTTCGATAGACTGCAGTTTCCACGATAGTGACTAACTTAACCTGAATTCCTCTAAATTGTAACGCCCAAAAGTATAGAAACATCATTTTTAAATAATCTTGAAAATTATAGCTGGAACACCATAAATCCCAAAGACTAATATGAAAAGTCCATATATTCTGATCCTTTGTTATAGAGCATAACCAGGTGATATCACTCTCCCAATTAGTGAGTAAATTAAAGGCAATAATTTCCGCAAGTTCGTTACTTCCTTTAATTGCTTCTAAGAATGGATCTGGAACGACTGTAGCAGAGCTTTCACCTTCATCCTTACTGGATAGAACACGCATAATTTTTGCCTTAGGCAAATGATTCAACTCTGAGTTTGTAAGAAGATTATTCGTCGCCTCTTGTTTTGCAGCTACATTTGTTTCGGTAATTTCATAGTTAACCTCCTGATTTCCAGA
This sequence comes from Hedera helix, assembly GCA_947179155.2. Lineage (NCBI taxonomy): Eukaryota > Viridiplantae > Streptophyta > Magnoliopsida > Apiales > Araliaceae > Hedera > Hedera helix. Next base: position 44,925,517 of record OX359276.1, on the reverse strand, counting down.
TGCCATACTTAACTGTGGTCACAAAATAAATGTTAGTTCAAATAAACTGACTCATCTCTTCATGTTCCTACATTCAAATCGATTCATTAGATAAAAAAAATAAATCTAATTTAGGTAGGACACACTAGTGATTGATTCTATTCGTCTCTCCCCTCCTAGTTCTAACCCCAGATCTCCATTAAAGACCATATCCCTAGGCTCCGATGCCAACTGTGACGCCCCCAAATCTAGGCCCACACAGCCCATACTTGAGTCGTCAAAAGACTACAACAAAATTATTACAACAAAGCACAACGTACAACAATACAGTGTATAATAATACACAACTAAGTCTTCACTATTATTGCCACACTATTTTACAAAACGTGAAGACTATGATAACTATTCCTCGGACCCTCACTCCATTCCCCGGCTAGACTCTGTTATGTTTTCATCTCCTGTTGAAAAACAATGGAACAAAAGAAAGGGTGAGCTCAAATAGCCCAGTAAAGAATATCATGACTAAGATAATGACAAATAAATTATCATTAGTCTTCAACAGTTGAGTTCTTGATAGAATACAATAGACTACAAGGTTTATATCAAAAACTGCAGTTAAATTCTTAAACAACGTTCAGATCAATAATAGCAGCGGAATGAGTAATCTATTAGAAGAATAATGCAGACTATAATGTCCACTCGCTTCTCTTTTTCGTAAAAACATCATCAACTTTTATCATCTGAAATACCATTAGTCATGATAATATAAATTCACAGTTCCTGATCATAATCATGCACATCAACAGTTCATCTTTGCACTACGGGCCAAAGATATTCAATATAGCACCAACGGTCATGATTATGCCAGATTCAGCCTTTGGTCATAATCATACCAAACAACAGTTCATCTTTGCACTACGGGCCAAAGAGAACATTCACCACGTGCCATAAAAGACACCGAACAGATGTATCGCCTTTAACCTATTATATCGCCTTTAACCTATCATCTGTTCAACAAATATATCACATCTGTGCCCCCGGCCACAGATATTCACAACAGCTTGATTTTTGGATGATTAGAATGATATAAATGATGAACAGAAGAAATAGGATAACAATAAGTATCGGAAGTTTACTTTGTACAGATTCAAATAATGTCCAAATTGTCAACATGATGTGGAGTGAAATTTAAAAATGATATTCAAGATCCACAGTTCAGAATAACGGTTGCAATTCAATAGAAAGGTTCACGTAAATAGGAAGGTTCAGTTGAAATAATGAAGTTCAACTATTATGGAACATATAATATTTTCAGGAATTATAGAAGCAATAGTTCCATAATAAATTTCGATTTAGGAGTATGAAAGAAAATAATATCCCTTACCGTAGCAGGTTTGATTAACAAAAGGTGAAGGAAATTAATACAAAGGGTTATTCACCAACAGGCGGCAATCCGCTCCGTAAGGTTATTCCCACAATTTAATAGAATTTGAGTACAAAGAGTTATTCACCAAACAGGCGGCAATCCGCTCCGTAAGGTTATTCTCAGAGATTAATAATGAATGAATACGAAAAGTTATTCACCAACAGGCGGCAATCCGCTCCGTAAGGTTATTCCCACAATTTAATAGAATTTGAGTACAAAGAGTTATTCACCAAACAGGCGGCAATCCGCTCCGTAAGGTTATTCTCAGAGATTAATAATGAATGAATACGAAAGGTTATTCACCAACAGGCGGCAATCCGCTCCGTAAGGTTATTCCCACAATTTAATACATGGAAATAAAAGACTCGTCTTATGAGTAATGAAGAAACAATATTATTATCGAGAATCAAATAATGATAATCCCTTACCATAGTATGTTTGAATAATGGAAGATGAAAAAGATGGTATCCCTTACGAGTAGTAATTTTAAGAGTATGAAAGAAAATGACATCCCTTACCGTAGCAGGTTTGATTAACAAAAGGTGAAGGAAATTAATACAAGGGTTATTCACCAACAGGCGGCAATCCGCTCCGTAAGGTTATTCCCACAATTTAATAGAATTTGAGTACAAAGAGTTATTCACCAAACAGGCGGCAATCCGCTCCGTAAGGTTATTCTCAGAGATTAATAATGAATGAATACGAAAGGTTATTCACCAACAGGCGGCAATCCGCTCCGTAAGGTTATTCCCACAATTTAATAGAATTTGAGTACAAAGAGTTATTCACCAAACAGGCGGCAATCCGCTCCGTAAGGTTATTCTCAGAGATTAATAATGAATGAATACGAAAGGTTATTCACCAACAGGCGGCAATCCGCTCCGTAAGGTTATTCCCACAATTTAATACATGGAAATAAAAGGCACGTCTTATGAGTAAGGAAGAAACAATATTATTATCGAGAATCAAATAATGATAATCCCTTACCATAGTATGTTTGAATAATGGAAGATGAAAAAGATGGTATCCCTTACCTCAACACGTGACTGGATATTGATTTAAATGAGGTTGATTAACTTGAACAGTACACGTATACTTATAGATCTTCACAAATACTCAAGATGACTTAAGCACACTTAGAGAGAACTTTCACAAGAAGTATTTAGAGAGAGAAAGAAAGAACAAGTAAGGAAGTTTATGAAAAATCCTTAAGTTAAGGCTTCTATTTATAGCCAAAAATCTCATCATTCATTTAATCTAAACCATTCATTTAAAGATTATCTTTTAATCTACACCATCCATTTCAAATATTATATTATCTTTAATCTACACCATTAATTTCATATCACCTAATAATCACCTAACTTTATATTATAAACAAATCAATTTAATTATTCAACAATAATTCACACTTTAATCTACACCATTCATTTCATATTACCTAATAATCACCTAACTTTATATTATAAACAAATCAATTCAATTATTCAACAATAATTCACACTTTAATCTACACCATTCATTTCATATCACCTAATAATCACCTAACTTTATATTATAAACAAATAACTTTATCAATTCAATTATTATGACTAATTGTTATAAATACAGTATAGTTAGCTCTTAGATATCAAGTCAATAAATTAATGAAATACAACTGTTTAAATAACATCATAATAGAGATAACAATAATGTAAAATAAAGCATACGTTACTGTGTAATGACAATTATTGATTCAATAATGTGAATTACTGTGCATATGTTACTGTGACAATTATTAGGTTCAATAATTTTAAAAAACAGTGCAGCAACAATTATTGAATTGATGATATAAAATATTATGCAGTGACAATTATCGATGAAATGATGCGTAACAGTTACGGTGTCAATTATCAGACCAATAATATGAGACACTATGCAATACCTTGTGTTACTGTAGAGTACCGTGTGCTACAGAAAATACCATAAACTACCGTATGCTACTATTCTTTTATCACCGGTATTTTAACAGTTCCGTTGACTATTTTTATTTAAAAAGGTTACTTCTGTCGTTTTCTATATCCGACAAATATTCCGTTGTGGGGTCCACCAATAATTTATTATTTCGGCGCCGTCGTACGGCACGAATATTCCCCGACCAAACGAATATTCCCCGACAAAGCGAATATTGTCCGACAAAATAAAATTTGCACATAACATCCTTAACTTTTAACTTTATCGATTTAACCACTTACTGTTTAAAAAAAAATATCTATATGAAGAAAAATTAAATTTTGTATTTCATAAAATTCGGGGTCTTACATAAGTTGTCGTAAATTAAATAATATAAAATAAAAAGAGTTAAAATAATATAAGACTTAATTTGAAAAACCTTTTAAGAAAAAAACTAAATGTCAAACTCTGAATCTCCACTATATTAATAATAATAGGCTTATAATAATTTTTTCAAGTTTTACACCCTAAAACTAGAGTTTCCACAATATAACTTTTTATAAAAACTGCAAAAATTCTCTCATTCACACACGCATAATCCACTCACACTATCTCTCAACTCTCATGACTTTTAGTTGTGCTACACTTTAATAATTAAACATAAGACTCTGTTTATAGAGTATCCACAATTTTTCTCTTCTTATTCAAAATATGACACTTCTAAAATAAAACTCTTACTACAAATATAACACATTTTCAAAATAATACTCCTATTAAAAATAAGATTTCTTATTTTCCATAATAGCAATCTTTTTCTAAATAGAATTCGAGAATTATCCCAACAATTTCTCTCTCGATTCGAATTCTCGAATCTTTCAAGTTCATATTTAAATAAGTTTTGAAGAGTATCCCAACAATTCGTCTCTCAACTCAAATTACTAAATACTTCAACTTCATCACTGTTACCGTTGTCGTATTCGCTACCATCATTCACACCATCCGTCGCTACCATTATTCACATCATCTGTAACATTTAAGGCTGCAAATCGAACCAAACAGTTCGGGCTCGATTCAGACTCGACTCGAAAAAATGTGAACGAGACTCGAATTCGTTAATAATATAATTCAAATCTGAGCACAAAAAATAGTTCGAATAAAAATACGAGTAGAATCTGAATAAGGTTATACTCGACTCGTTTAGAATTCAAACTATTCGAATTTTTAATCATGATCCGATACATAATCAATTGATACATATTCGAATCTATACTCGATACATTCTCTTATAATATATACACAATTAAACAAAATTTTAATAATTAATTATTATTTTATTTTATTTTTTTAATTTTAATTTTAATTTTATATATTTAAAGTGTAATTATAATTATATTTTTTCATTTCTAAGTAAAATAATAAATTCAATTAATAATTATATGTATTATAAAACTAGTTATTATGTGAAGACTCGAATTCGAGTTTGAATTTGACGTTCGCGAGTAGTTTGAATATAATTCGATCCGAGTCGAATCGAATTCGAGTAACGAAAATTCGAGTCGAGCCGAATCTGAGTAAAGTTTTTTTAATATAATTCGAATCCGAGTCGTATTCGAGTACGAATTTAACCTTACGAGTCGAATCCGAACAGTTTAAAATCCGGATCGATTCGGCTCGTTTGCAGTCTTAGTAACATTCACACTATTCACATAATCTACAACATTCGGATTATTCACAACATCTACATTATCATTGTTATCCGCATCTTTTGCACCATCCGCATCATCTACATCATAACCATAGTTATCATCATCTTCAACATTATCATCTTCTCCTATAGCATCATCAACATCATTGTCTTGATCTTCATCATCTAGCAGCTGCATCAGTGATCATCCATAAGCATAAAATCTCTTATTCATCATCGTAACGAACATTAAATCCAACTCTTTCAAACTTCACTCTATTCATTTGTCACACCAATGCGACAAATTCTCCCTTACCTTGGATCCAATTAACCTAACTCATGATACCACGTGTTGAAAATTAGGTCATCGCAATATAAAATAAAGAGAGTTAAAACAAAACAAATTCTAACGTAAAAAACTCAACGAAAAAATTATAGGTCAAATCTCAAATATCTATTATATCAGTGCTATTAGACTTATAGTAATTCTTTCAAACTTTACACCATAAAACTTAAGTTTATACAATATCGCAATACAACTTTTTATATCATTAGTCAAATTAGTAAATAACGAAATCTTTTTTTGCATTCGTTATTGAACAACATATACCCTCATTATATCATTCAATTGATATAAATACCTAACAAACTAAGTAAACACAATTATTTAGTCATTAAAATTTTAAAATCAACGACTTTTATTTATAAATGAAATCGGGAAAATAGTTTTCCAAGTAGACATTTAATATACTTTATATTAGAAATTAAGTCACGCAAAATAAATAAATAAACAAATAAATAAAGAGAGATAAAAACACAAGATTTAACGTTAAAAAAAATTAAAAGAAAAAGTTACATGTCAAATTTTGAATATCTACGATATCAATAATAATGGACTTATAATAATCTTCTAAGTTTTATATCTAAAAACACGAGGTTACACAATATTATAATCTCCACTGAACAACTTTTGCACAAACTAAAAGGTAGGCATGCACAACAGGCCGGCCTGGGCCTGCCAGGCCTTGACCGTTGACCAGGCCGGGCCTTTGACTTTTGGCCTGCAGGCCAAGCCGGGCCGGGCTTGACGCTCAAAAAGGGGGCCTGTTGAGGCCTGCAGGCCAGGCCAGGCCAGGCCAGACTTTGGGCCAAGCCAGGGCAGTCCAGTCCGATTCGATCTATTCAAACAATTTTTTTAGTAATTTTAAATATTATTCAAACACCAATTAAAATTTTAAACTTAATTGATGTATTAATTAAAAGTAATGTATTACAAGTTACAGCTTTCAAATTACAATAATGAAAATTATTTTTTTTATTATTATTTTACAAATGACTTTCTAGTTGTTACGTTAAGTATCTATTAAAATAAAGATGCAATGAAAGATCTGTAAGAAGTGTAGGTTGCTAGCTAGGTAAGGAAAATCCTTATATATTACACTAGTCAATGTGTTTTCATGGATTTCTTTATTTGTATATAAATAAACATGCATGAATGAACGTATTAAAATACGTCAATTTTATTTTATTTATTGAATGAGTTGTTACAAAGATGAAGTTTTCGTCTACAGTGGGAGAATTGAAGTAGCGAATAAAGAAAATCTACAGACTGGACTAAGCTTTTGGTGAACCAGGCCAGGCCAGACCCAAGACCAGGCCCAGGCCGAGCCAAGCCTCAGGCCGGGCCCCAGGCCGAGCCAGGCCTCGGGCTAGGCCGGGCTTTTTGGCAGGCCAGGCCAGGCCGGATCTGAGCCAAAAAACTGTGGCCTGTTCGTGGCCTTCAGGCCAGGCCGAGCCAGGCCAGGCCTTGACCAGGCCGGGCTGCAGGCCTTTTGTGCATCACTACTAAAAGGTACAAAATATTTTATCCCACGATACAATTTTTTGCACAGAATATTAGAGTTGTAAAAACTCTTTCCCTTATACAAATACTAAACTCGCTCACACATCTCTCAATTTTTAAGATGCTACATGATTTTTGAGGGGTTAATATATGTTTTGGTCACTGTACTATTGTAATATCCCAAATATTTACAAGGTTTGTAAATAAATTTTTTAAATATTAATTAAAGTTTATGGTTTAAAACATAGAATTTGAGAAGTAAGGTGTGTAGAAAATGGGTAAACATTTTTTTTTTTAATGATTTACTTGTTAGAAATTAAATATGAGGATATTGTAATGATGCATGTAGAGAATTTATTAAGGAAATAAATTCAATTGAGAAGTGAAGGTGATTATATTAAATTATAGATACCTAAAGTGTGCTTGTTAGCCAAACAAGAAGATGAGTAAAATAAATACTCAATTAAACTAATAAATTAATTAGTTTAAATATGAAATCATGAAATATAATTAATTAGGTTAATTATATTAGTATGAGTTAAAGTTGTGGAAAATTTAGGATGATTATAATGGATGACAATAATGTGAAGTAATTAATTAAGTAATTAACTTAATTATTAAGTTGTTGTATAGAGCCCAATGCAAAGTAAACTATGTAGCCCAAACATTTAAAAAGTCAATTGATGGTCAAAGTGTTGGGAAATTTGGTTGAGTGTAGAGAATTAACTAATATAGGGTTAATTGAATAACCCTGGTTGGTAGGCAAGATAGAGAATTAACCAATCATTGATTAATTGCTAGGTAAATAAAGGTGGTGTTGAGAATTAACTATGAAAGAGTTAATTATGTAACCCAATGTGGTAGAATAATTTAATGTAAGTCTAATTAGACTATGATATAAGTTCAAATGAGGTATTAAATTATGTCAAATTAATTAACCTATTAGTCCATATATTTACTTAAGCCTTGATTCAAGTTATAATTAATCAAGTCCAACGCTTGTTTTAATTAAATGTAACATATGTTATTTATTTGTTAACCCAATAGAATAATTAAATTGAGCTCAATCAAATAAAATGAATGAGCCGAATATATTTAATTCTAAGGTCCAAAGTGGAGCCCAATATACAAGTATAGGTGAATATGTATACATATATTGGTGTCTATATATATGGATACTTATATAATGATATATGATATAAAAATAAAGCCAAATTGATGTAATAATTGATAAATTCTGAATTTGGGGGGGGGGCCCACATGGGGATGTTGTGTGTGATTTCATTTTTGCTTCATTTCACTCCAAATGTTGCTTACAAGCAACATAGATTGAAGTCATTCATTCTTGTCAATCAAGCTAGTCATTCTAGCAATAATAAACATGAATTAAGCTCCTAATTGACTAGCATTGGTTGATTAGGAGATGTTAAGTAAGTCTAGAGAAGTTCTATAAATAGAGAGCTATTGTGTACAGAGCAAGAGTTGGCTCATTTGCTTATTCTTCTAAGTTCCAAAGTGAGAGAGGAAGAAATTATAGAGAGAATGGAGAGCATTGTTGGAGATTTTTATCATGAAAAAATGCTAAAGGATAGTTAATAAAAAGTCACAAGCCAAGTTCACATCAAGAGTAAGAAGATCATCAATGTCTAAGAGGTTAAAAAGTGCTCTAAACCTTATTTAGTTCATTTTTATAGTTTATATATGTTTTAATCGGTCAAAAAGTATTTTTAACTGATCAAAAGTTATTTTGATACTCTAGAAGTCTAAATCTATGATATATATAGGTAAATTCATGGTTTAGTATGTTTAATACAAGTATTGGTATGCGTGGTATGCAAATAAATGGAAGAAAATTCCATATTGTGTTACCGATAAAATCCTAGATGATTCGATCTTAAATTTCTTGTCAAAATATTTTCAAAAATGTGATTGAACCATGAAATATTGTAAAACAAGAAGTTAGGAAGACAACAACACTAAGTTGGTGTCATTTGGATGTGTAGAATTTCTTTTATTCAAGTTTAAACCATTAAAACCAAATATTTGTGATTTTAGTTTTCACTCTGTCCTTGTGAGCCGTTTTTAGTCTAGTTCCATTTGAAATTTGAATTTGTGATCTAAAGAGAAGTTGTGGGGGGGGGGGGAATTCTGATGAGAATGGACTCAAGAATCACCCCAAAATATTTTTAAATAAAGAAATTATGGCTGTTGGAGTGACTGGAGGTCGGATAGCCCATTTAGGGCTTTTGTCTTCTGTTTTGGACGCCCCAGCGCCCAGAATAGCCTAGGTTGAGCGCCGGGGCATTCAAAACAGAACGTCCAAGTTGTCTGGGTCGGGTGGGTCCGGGTCGAGTTTTTAATGAAAATTTAAGTTGAAATAAGTGTAAAATGAATGGGTTTGAATACTAAACCAATATATGAAGTTTATTAATAACTAATTGGTAGCTAAATATTTAACATAAAGACTAAAGTTAACACAATTAAAAAGTTAACTATTGGTATTATTTAAAGATTATTAAAATATTATTAAATGATCAATAATATTAGTATATGATTAAAAAATTATTGAATGATGAATAACATTTGTAAATGATTAAAATATCATTACATGGTTAATAATATTAAGAAGCGAATAAAATATTATTAAATGGTGAATAATATTAGTAAATGATTAAAATATTATTAAATTATTAATAATATTAAGAAGTGATTAAAATATTTTTAAATGGTTAATAATATTAATAAGAGATTAAAATATTATCAAATGGTGAATAATATTTGTAAATGATTAAAATATTGTTAAATGGCTAATAATATTAATAAATAATAAAATATTATTAAATGGTTAATAATATTAATATGTGATTAAAATATTATTAAATAGTTAATAATATTAATAAGTGATTAAAAAATTATTAAATGGTTAATAATATTAATGTGTGATTAAAATATTATTAAATTGATAATAATATTAATGAGTGATTAAAATATTATTAAATGGATAACAATATTAATGAGTGATTAAAATATTATTAAATGGATAATAATATTAATAAGTGATTAAAATATTATTAAATGGTTAATAATATTAATGTGTGATTAAAATATTATTAAATGATTAATAATATTAATAGGTGATTAAAATATTATGAAATGGTTAATAATATTAATGTGTGATTAAAATATTATTAAATGGATAATAATATTAATGAGTGATTAAAATATTATTAAATGGATAACAATATTAATAAGTGATTAAAATATTATTAAATGGATAATAATATTAATAAGTGATTAAAATATTATTAAATGGTTAATAATATTAATGTGTGATTAAAATATTATTAAATGATTAATAATATTAATAAGTGATTAAAATATTATTAAATGGTTAATAATATTAATGTGTGATTAAAATATTATTAAATGGATAATAATATTAATGAGTGATTAAAATATTATTAAATGGATAACAATATTAATAAGTGATTAAAATATTATTAAATGGATAATAATATTAATAAGTGATTAAAATATTATTAAATGGTTAATAATATTAATATGTGATTAAAATATTATTAAATGGTTAATAATATTAATAAGTGATTAAAATATTATTAAATGGTTAATAATATTAATGAGTAACTAAAATATTATTAAATGGATAATAATATTAATAAGTGATTAAAATATTATTAAATGGTTGATAATATTAATAAATAACTAAAATATTATTAAATGAATAATAATGTTAATAAGAGATTTAAAATATTATTAAATGATTAGTAATATTGGAACATAGTTGTATATTATCAAAGGTAGGTAATATTTTGAGGTATTTGGTACATTATTAAATATGCGAATCATTAAGTTATGAAAAAGAATAATGTTTAATTAAATTAAACAGATGTAAATAATCCATTGTGATTAATTTAGACAACTTATTCAAAGTAGATTGTACGATGAACGTGTAGTGAATGTATAAGTTAGATGAGCATACCCGACATGTCTAACTGGGGTTGGGCTAGGGTTTTGTCCGAAACTTAAGAGTTCGTTTAAGAGTTAATAATTTAAAGTTAGAGTCTTATATAAATGCTAAATAATAGTCATTGCATCTAATGATTATGTCAATTTCCTATATAAATTGTAGGTTGAACGAAAGACGCAAATAAGCATAACTTGAAGTGAACCAGACAAGTTTTTCAGATATTGTTGCTATGTGTATAACTGTTGTGTGTGCACTTTAAGCATGTGAGAATTTGAATTAAATATATTTTTTGTGAAACCATATGAGGTGTGTTGATTCTATATAATAAAAAGCCTGAATTAATTGAACAAGTTGAACTGTATGTCATGTATTCGTTCCAATGCATGATCAGTATGTTGCACGAATAAATGCAAATCATGAGAAGCATGATGCATTCATATAATGTAATGCATGAAGCATGAGAATCATGTATAAACATAAACTATGTGTGTATGTGCTATCTATTAGACTTGCTGAGCCGTCGTGCTCACTCTTGCCTAAACCAACATTTTCAGATAATGCAAATCATTTGAAGTTCTCGATAAAGATCAAGGAATAGGAAAACATATTACTTTCACTGAAGATCTAAATATTTGTTGTAGATATTAGTCCGAATTGGACAGGTAAATGATTGTGTAGTATAAGACTTTAGTTGATATGTTATATAAGTGTTAAATACACAAATTGATTGTAATAGAATGTCGTATCATGTATGATATTAAGACATACTAGGAATGTATAAAGATTTCGATTCTGGAATAGAAATAGATTTTGTAAAATTATAAATAAATGGTTATTTACCAATTATAATATTGTTGTAATTCATGAACAATAAGAAAAATGTTGTACTCGTGTTGAACCAAATCCGAGGGTCAAGGAACCCGGATTTGGGGTCGTCACAACTATAACCTGATTTTTAGTATGGTTATCGACTCTTTTTTGTGACAAACGCATTATTATAGTCGTTAAAAGTTATAAAATGATCGCTCCGTAAAAATTCCGTCCAAAAAAGTAATAGAACTGACTGATTGTGCAGTTGATGTGACTTTTTGTCATGCCTTATTATTTTCAAATCAGCAAGTTCAGAATATTTAAAAAAGAACATATCAAATTATTAAGAAAATTAAAATAATATTTAAACAAAAAAATTTAAACTAACATTTAAATTTTAATTAAAAAATATCAAATTATTACTAAAAGTAAAATAATATTTGAACAAAATTTTTTAAAACAACAATTAAATCTAAACAAAGAAACATACCAAATTATTATGAAAATTAGAATAATATTTAAACAAAAAAATTCAAACCAACATTTAAATTTTAATTAAAAAAATACCAAATTATTACTAAAAGTAAAATAATATTTAAACAAAAAAAATCAAAACAACAATTAAATTTAATCAAAAAAACATACAAAATTATTACTAAAATTAAAATAACATTTGAACAAAAAAAAGTTCAAAACAACAATTAAATTTAAACAAAGAAACATACAAAATTATTATTAAAAGTACAATAATATTTAAACAAAAAAAATCAAAGCAACAAAAACAACAATTTTGTTTTTGATTTATAAAAAATTGGGAATATATATAATTAATTATGAAAAAACTTGGATGGTCTTTCATTTTTTATTCCATTACAAAATATAAAATTATTATTACTAGTATTTTTAGATATTTTAAAATACTTAATATTATATTAATTAAAATAAATTAAGTTTTATACTTAAAAATATTTTATATTAATTTTTAAAATTTAATAATAATTTTTTATTTGGAAATGAAGTCTTTTCTTTTTATTAGCATTATTTTTAGCCTTAATATAAGAGTCAAATATATTATTTGAAATGAATTTGAGGAATTAAAATAAGTGAATTTATTTTTTTAATATAATATTTATTTTTTAAATTATTTATATTTATACTGATATTCTCTTAACATAGAGACTTAATATAAAATTTAATGTCTATATTTGATATATACTTATACATATATTTTTGATTATTTATAAATTAAATTTATTATAGAAAAGGTAATTATGAAAGAAATAGAAAGAGTTGAGGCATAGGGGCTGTTTGGGTATTTATTTTAGTGGATTTAGCATGCCACGTAGACATGTTAGTTGAGTTAGCAACTTTCATTACTTTTTTGGACAAAATTTTAATGGAGTAACCATTTTGTAACTTTTAACGATTATAGTAATGCATTTGTTACAAAAAAAGAGTCAATAATCACAATAAAAATTGAGCTATAATATAGTGACCAAAATATATATTAATCATGATTTTTGATTATACTACATTTTAACAAGTAAGACTTACTTTATTTATAGAATTATGAGTTCTTTTTTTCTATAATAGTATTTAAAAAAAAATAGAATTCGGAGAGTATTTTAACAACTTCTTCTTTGATTCGAATTCCTGATTAATTCAATTTCATATAGGAATAGGATTTAAGAACTATCCAAACACTATACGGCTGACAAGTATCAAGGATATATTAGTCATTTAGCATAGCTTAATAAAGGTACAAAAGCTTCGGAAGTACCCGCTCCTCGGTATATATTTCTCCGTCTCTCTTCCCCTCGCGCCGGCTTCCATTCCTCAGTAGTCATAAAAGTCCCTCTTCTCTCCATATTTGAAAGGGCGCCGACCGAATCTTAGGTACCATTGTCTCTCTACTCCTAACGCTTTTTATTCATATCACTATGTTCCGTGATCGTATTACTTTCACTGCTGCAATTTAATTCTAGGGTTTAACACTATACCAAAAATAAAGTTAATTCAGAAACTGAGTGGTGATTTTCCAAATATTGTTCTGTGTATATATTGTATGTATATGGATTATATGAATTAGATATATAAACATGGTATTGTGCACTATGACTTACATTTATTTTGCGTCCATTCTCTCTGAATTTCGTATTGTGTTGTTTTTCTGCATCTTGTTTTAAGTCTTGAAGGTTTGTAATAATAATGACAATATTGTAATTATATTTTACACATTAAAGTTTAGAGAACACCAAAAATTTTAAATTGATTTCATGTTGGAAAAAATATTAAGTTAGTGTATTTTTCCCCAGAATATGGTGTGAAAAGCTATAAATGTTTTTACTTCGTTTTTTTTTTATAGAAAAGTTATAATTTTAGTATTACTATTTTTCTTCCAACTAAAATCAAGGTGGGCAACTACTCCCCTTCCTCCCTTTCTGAATCCGCACATGTATTTTTACTTATATGTAAATGTGTTTGGTACTAGAGTACCTATCCCATAAAGAAACACACACAAAAGTGCGGAACTTTAATCCCAAATCAATATAATCAATAATCTAAATAATAATGAGGATTAACTCTTTATATAGGAAAATTATGACTTAGAGACCAAGTAAAAATTATAAAATTAAAAAATAATGCTATAATGACAATAATATTGGATACAAAATGTGAATATAAAATGACGTGTCTTTTAGAGGTTTGAGACGGGATATGTCTCTGTTATTGTTTATTTTAACCAATAGATTTGGAGGATGGTGGATTCAGGATGATTCAAAGGCTTTAGGGTGGGTATAGAGGTTCTGGAGACTGTTTACCATATGTTATTTGCGGATGTGAAAATTTTGCAAGGCAGATGATGAACAATTGAGATTTTTAAGGGGTATCCTCATGTGTTTTGAAGTAGTTTCGGTCTTGAAAATTAATATGCAGAAGAGCATTTTAATTCTGTGAGTATGTGCAGCATCCGTAGTTCTTGGTCACGCTGCATAATTGTGGGCTGCAGTTGCTATTGGAGGTGAGATATAAGGCCAAGGAGACGTGGGCTCCTCTGATGGAAAGGTTTGAGAGAAAATTAGTAGGGTGGAAAAAGAATTATACGTCCAAGGATGGCAGTATGGTGCTCGTCTAGATTACCCTGTTAACATATTTTTTGTTCTTTCATATTCTTCTTGCCTTTGTTAAACTTAAAATTGGATTTGCTCATAAGGGATTTTTGACTTGGGAAATACTATTTGACATATCTGTTTATTGTGGTAGATAAAGTGGTTTGGGTGGCGGATTATGTGTCAATTATTAACGGGAGAGCGCCTCATGGCAGCCAGATTTTAGAAGGCATTTTCAAGATCAGGAACTTGAGTAGGTAGATTATTTGTTGGTTGTCTTGGAGGAGGTAGAATTTTGACAGTAGGGTTGATTTGTTCCTTTGGAGGGAGTATGATAGCCTGATTTTCTTTGTGAGATTGTATTATTCTTGTTTCTTGGGTTGGGCAGATTTGGTGTCTCCTTGGCAGAGCATTTGGAGTGCGGAAGTTGCAAAGGAGGCATTCGTTTCATGGACAACAGCTTGGGAACTATCTTGACTCGAGATTGTTTAAGAGAGGAAATTTATTGTGAATAGGTGTTGAATCCGAAACACTTGCTACTTCTTTGTGCAATTGTTAGGTGTATTTGGAGCTTTTTTTTTTGCCATGCTGAAATTGGTGTTGAACTTCTTGAATGCTTGGGAAGGTATAAAGGTTGGTAGCAGAGGTTGAGGAAGTAATGGGTGAACATTGCTCAGTGTTTGGTGGATTATTTGGCGGGAATGAAACTGCAGATGTTCAAGGGGCACATTTTTTGTATCTGTTTATTTTTTTCGAGTTTGCTCCATCTATGTCTTAACAAGTATCTCCTGGATCTATGGTTTTGTACGAATTCTTTTTTGGGAGTCTTGTGTGATATTGTTTGGGTGCTCCCATGCTTTTTATTGTATTACCTTTTGTCGTTGATTTGGGAAGGGAGGTATTTTGTTCTCCTTTGCCTTTTTGTACACGGCATCCCCCCTTGGTTACTCCTCTTATCACTTGTCAATAATTAAATAATGTTGCACTTTGTAGTCAAGGTTGGGTTGGGGATATTGTTAGGGTTTCGACACAGTGAAAACAACGGAATTTAATTTTTTTTCCGAAACCCTAAAACAGGATCCATGCGAAAACAGATTAATCAGAGGTTCAAAATTTATTTTACCGATTATGTAAGCTTGAATGGAGACGCTGGTGAATTCTGAAGCAACCTCGAATCCTCAACGCAATCCAACGACTGCGTCTCTACGGTATCCAAACGAATGCTCCGCGAATCGTCCCACGATCTGCAGCAAAAGGAACCGCGGTACTTGCCACCAAAATCAGGATTTCCAAATTATTTTTCTCTCTAGCCTCTTTCTGAAAGCCGCTAGGGTTTTAGTTTTTATTCTTTACGTGATTAAGACTACTGATATATCATATATATAGTAGTTAATAGGAATTAACCAAAACCTAATTTAATTAGAAAAATAAAATCCGAATTTATATATATTATATCTTAATTAAGTCTAACTTAATTAATATACATATATATAAATTATCCTATTAATTTAAATTCGTAATTTTAAATACTATCAATCATATTGACATATTTAAATACTTGCAATTTAAATTAATTCTTTTTTTAAATACGTTCTAAGTGTGTGACCCTATAGGTTATTATTATGTTGACAATAATTTTAAAATCATATTATAAAATTATAAACAGTGAGTGGCATCTAGTAATGCATCACTGCTACCCAAATAATAATAAGATCGGTGATTCGATGCAACTTTTTCGTGACCAATGTTTTAATGCAATTTAATCTTTTTAATCTTGACATCCTAGATTAAACTCGAGGCATGGAAAGTGTCATACTCTTCATAATTTAATCTGAGTTTTATTGATCAATGAGTAGACTACATGAAACAAATCACTATTTGAGCATGGTCATGTATTTCATAGTCCTACTCAATCAAGAGGCCTATGAATATCACCCCTAATATATAGGAGGGTTAAATTTCATCTAGATCACTCATATTTCTCACACGATTCATGATGTACCCAATAATCACCTTTATTGTCCACCCTATTAAAGGTGACATTTGATGATATCAAAGTACATAAATTCTCGTGTAATAATATAGTGATCTCAGGTCGGAGAATCATTACATCATTGTCACTATGAGAATTTTTTATGACACTTTGCATAATGTTCCACGTAGAATTCTCATGGTGGGTCAGTCCAGTACATTGTTCTCTAACATGTACCTATGTATTGACTCAAATATCTCATATATTTATAACCAATGAGATTTGGCCATCAGTCAATCCACATACTAGTCTCAATGCATCATTGTTGTCCCATTAACAATGATACTCGACTAGGGACATTTAAGAGTAATGATACTAATTGTAATTATATAATCTCATGTTCAAGTCACATACTTGAAGCTATATAATTCGTATCACTATTCTAAGGATATTTATTATGCTAACATTTATATAACTTGGTAAATGAAATCATAGTAAAATAATTCATTTATTCAATCAAATATAAAATCAAAAATGTTAAGCAATTACATCATATAATTAGCCTATAAGGTATCAACTCTAACAAATATATATATTTTTATATTGCTGATGAGAGTGTGATGGTTAAATTACACTAATTGCAGATAGTGGTTTTTAGGAATCAGAGTAAGTATGATGGCAAACCAGATGAAGACTGTTGAGCTGGAGGAAGGATGGGCTTTCATGCAGGGGGGGATCACAAAGCTGAAGAACATTCTTGAAGGGCTAGCAGAGCCACAGTTCAGCTCAGAGGAGTACATGATGCTCTACACGTATATCACTTTCATTTTTGCATACAGTTACTTGTAGCTATTTATCACTTACATTTGTTGAATTATTATCTATGAAGATAATTGCCTTTTATCTTATTTTCCTTTAATCTAGGTTAATCTCTAGAAATATGATTGCTGTT
The DNA here is from genome assembly GCA_947179155.2 of Hedera helix. NCBI lineage: Eukaryota > Viridiplantae > Streptophyta > Magnoliopsida > Apiales > Araliaceae > Hedera > Hedera helix. Next base: position 44,907,821 of record OX359276.1, on the reverse strand, counting down.
CCAACATATAGTTTCTTCTTAATTCTGAAATACAGGACTATCTATAATATGTGCACCCAGAAGCCCCCTCACGATTATTCTCAACAGCTATATGAGAAGTACAAGGACGCATTTGTAGAATACCTTAACTTATCGGTGAGTCAATTTAATGGTTAAATGAGTAGGTAACTGCCTGCATGCAAGGATGTATATATATCTATCAACTGTCTCTCTCTCTCTCACACAGGAGTTTAATGCAATACAGTGTACATATCTTTTTGTGATTTCTTTCAAGATACAGTTATTTATGCATCATAGGGCGGAAATGGTTTGGGAATTTTGGCTCAGAAACATTCTTAAAGGGAGTTAAATGTTGCACTAGGATATATAATTATAAATTTAAAGTGTGGGTACCATGCCTTTATCGTAAATGCACATATTTTTGTACTTAAAAAGTTTTTGGATCAGTCATAGATACTAGTACACATATGTTACATTCGTTTGACTAACCTAACGATATATGTTGTAGATTGTAATGTGTGTACAAATATGTGAAAATAACGAGGATGGTTTATCCTAAATTAAATGGGTTTACAATCTCGGTGGTTATCTGATATGGTTGAGGTTGTTATTTGTGTTTTCTTGAACTTGGAATGTCCTTATATTTGCCTAGAAGCAGGTCGTTATTATATTCTCATTCAGCATAGAATGCAATTTTTTATTTATTGATCACTTATACACATATGATCAAAGTTTAAGCATGGACTTTGAACTTGTTAGTTGTAACTTTGTCACTATGAAAAGAAAAGGAGATCATTATGATGGCCCCAGGACATTTCACGCTTTCATGTGATGTGTATTTTTGACAAGTAATTAATATAATTGTTTTTTGAAGAACACTTTGCAACTTGATATCATGGCTATGACTTGTAAAGAAAATCCTGGCATGGTATCCCAAATAATTAATAGCTGTTGTTAAATACCTTGATTGTTATTTAGCAAAATAAAAAAAGACCTTGGTTGTTGATTGTGCTCTCTTTAGCAGCCTTATGTGTTTTTCAGCGTGGCTACAATTAAATATAGATTCTCGACTTTTAACTGTTTGACTGTGGAAAAAAGGAACAAGAGAATAAGAGATTATTAAAAGCCTTCACCGATACATTTCAAGCTATTTTATATTATCGTTTTTTTGACAGTTGTCAACTTGGCGTCATATTAATACTTAAGACACACAATGGAATTCCAACATGGAGTCCTGAATACTGTATTAGCTGTTGTTAAAGATCTTGACTGTTGATGTGCTTCTTTAGCTGCCTCATGTGTTTCTCAGTGTGGCTGGTACAGTTAAATACGGATAAATGACTTTAATTTTTTGGTTGAATTTGGTTACATTGATTCTAATCAGGAGGTCTGCTCAGATACTTCTTTTGTCCTTATTTGAGGATTCAAGGTATATTACTTTAAATTAGATGGTAACACTCGCCCTTTTATCTACTAGAGCTGGTCTTGAAACTGGTACTCACTTAGAAGGTTGTTTTAGGAAGTGACAATTTTACTTTGAATTACTAGATTAAATGTAATTTTTGTAGTTTGGAGAGGCATATATGCTTGTTAGCCATTTCTTCTCTTATGCTGTCTCCAATTTTTTGGGTGAATTTCCCGGTTGCTCTGGAATCTTATACTTTGATTTATTTTTAGATGGAATATCTTCTGAATGACAACATATATATATATATATATATATATATATATATATATATGTATGTTTTTTTTTTACTTTAACGTTCTTAGGTGTTGCCGTCTTTAAGTGAGAAGCATGATGAGTTCATGTTGAGGGAGCTTGTGAAAAGATGGGCCAACCATAAAGTTATGGTGAGGTGGCTTTCAAGATTCTTCCATTATCTTGATCGCTACTTCATTGCTCGGAGGTCGCTTCCGGCATTAAATGAAGTTGGACTTACTTGTTTCCGTGACTTGGTTTGTACCTTTAGCAGTTTCTATGTGGTGTTCTTATTGCTAAGAAAAAAATCATTTCACCTCTGGTTTACTATGGGTCCATGACAGCAATATCTGTTTATGCAAATTCAGGTTTACCACGAGCTGAAGGGCAAAGCTAGAGATGCTGTTATTGCACTCGTAAGTCTCTTTCCTTTGCTCATCTGGTGATTGTTGTCTTCATAATGAATTCGTGGTAAAGCTGACAATCCTTGTGGAACAGATTGATAAAGAACGAGAGGGAGAGCAGATTGACAGAGCTCTACTGAAGAACGTTCTAGATATCTTTGTTGAAATTGGAATGGGACCGATGGACGACTATGAAAATGATTTTGAAGAAGACATGCTTAAAGATTCTGCTTCTTACTATTCTCGAAAAGCATTAAACTGGATCGTTGAAGATTCTTGTCCGGATTACATGCTCAAGGCAAGTTATTTTTTATATTGTGTTTCCTTGGTGTGCTTGTTTTGGATGGCTTCTGCCGGTCTAACTTCTATAATTGAAACAATAGGCTGAGGAATGCTTAAAAAGGGAGAAGGAAAGAGTATCACATTATTTGCACTTAAGTAGTGAGCCAAAGCTTTTGGAGGTTAGTTTTTATTTTTGTCAGAAACTTCAAATATACGGCTTCCATGTTTATAGCTCTACGCAGACTTGCCTTTTACATGTTATCTTACAATGTTGTAAATAAGGGATTGATTTATTTATCTTGATGTATAAAGAAGCATTGGAAAGTTGAGTGTTCTTAATTTTTGTATATGAACAATCTTAGCATTTGTTTTGTGTATCATGTTACTTAACTACTTTTGTTGGACCGATCATGTCACTTGTCCAAAAAATTAAATAATAAATTTGAATGACACGATCGTTTAGACCTTTGAATGGAAAGCAACTACGGTTTAAAATGTTTTTTTTTGATTGGAAACCTGTTTTCATTGTTGCTATATTAATTTCTCTTGAACTTTTATGGCAATCTATGGTCTGATGTATATCCTAACTGATATTGTGTGTACGTGATTTGTAGAAAGTGCAACATGAATTATTGGTGGTCTATACTAGCCAATTACTTGAAAAAGAACACTCTGGGTGCCGAGCTTTGCTTCGAGATGACAAGGTATTTAGTGGCTAATTCTATACTATTTGCGAATCAGGGCATATGTTTCAGGTAACTCGAATGCTTATCTATTCTCTTTCAATATCAGGTCGAAGATCTTTCTCGGATGTATAGGCTATTCTCTAAAATTCCCAAGGGACTGGAACCGGTTGCCAATATATTTAAACAGGTTTGTTGTGTTTCTTCTTTCTATATATGTTCGGGTGTTCTTTTTCATCCCCGATTATTCGATAATTTCCACAAGCACAAATTCCGCTTTCAAGTCAAAGGAGCTTCTCTGAAACGATTATTTATCATTTGTTGACCCTGTGTGTTCCATGATGCAGCATGTTACTTCTGAAGGTACGGCATTGGTCCAACAGGCGGAAGATGTAGCAAGTAGCAAAGTAAGGTTTCTAAATTACCTCTCTTTGTTTGATAAATTTTAACAACATTCATGTTCTGTTGAAGATTTGTAAGAGGCTCAGTTTAGTATCTATATGCTTCTATTTTAATTATTATTAGGTATGCTGATTTTCATAAGGAAATTATTTTCTTTTTAAACTATATTATCTATAATCTATGTAACAGTAGAATCTTACTTAAACTCGAATAATTATATTTATATTTTAATATTAGTAAAACAATTAGATATTATTGGTAGTAAGAATATGAACTATAATAGGATAATTATATGATAGTAAGAATATGAATTATATAGGATACTAACTAAATGGAGAACCGTTTGGAAATAAGGAGGGGGTATATGGTAAAGAGATAAGTATGTCCAATGAGTAGTCATTGCAGTCCCTGTATTAATTTGACACAGCAAAGATATGTTGTAGTGCTTTAAGATGGAAAATTTTGGTGTAAAGCTTCTCGGTAGATCTTTCACCTTCGTATAGATTTCGTGCCTGTGCCCTCCCCCATGACCAGCTAAAACATTTAATAAAAGTGATACTCTAGTAAAACTCTAAGGACTAGAAAACAAATTAAGATTAAAATGCATTATTGTTTTATTTTCATTTATTTACAAGTGGTAACGTGTATACATTTTACGTCTACAGGCAAACAGTGTTGGTGGCCCACAGGAGCAGGTAATGTTAATAGTCCATTCAACATAAAATTATAAAGGCATAGTTGGGAAGATAGAATTTGATTTGGTTTTCTTTTTCAGGTTTTTGTCAGAAAAGTCATTGAATTGCATGACAAGTATATGACATATGTAAATGATTGTTTTTCAAACCACACGCTCTTTCATAAGGTCCGTGTTCTTGACTTGTTTTTATTTTTGTGTTCTTTTTTGTTATGTGACTAAGTTTACTTTTCTTGGTTCTTGTCTAGGCTCTGAAAGAGGCTTTTGAGGTCTTCTGCAACAAAGTTGTATCTGGCAGCTCAAGTGCTGAGTTACTGGCTTCATTTTGCGATAATATCCTCAAGAAGGGTGGTAGTGAAAAATTGAGTGATGAAGCTGTTGAGGAAACACTAGATAAGGTTAGCCTATTATCTGCTTGTTTTTAATATTGTCATAGAACTGACAGTGGAAATTAGTATTAATTTGCACTACTTATATTGGACTTCACAGGTAGTTAAGCTCCTTGCATATATCAGCGATAAAGATCTCTTTGCTGAGTTCTACAGGCACGTGTTTATGATATTATCATTAATATTTTGTTTCACATATAGTGTCAAGTACTACTATCTTGGAGAATATTATGCTCCTTAATTTTTTTAGCAACTCTAACTTATGTAGTTTTGATATCTTTCTGCTCTTAGGAAAAAGCTTTCTCGACGTTTACTGTTTGACAAGAGTGCTAATGATGATCATGAAAGACTTATCCTGACAAAGCTGAAGCAACAATGCGGGGGCCAATTCACATCAAAGATGGAGGGAATGGTGGGTTGAGTGTGTTAATTTTTTGACTATCTGTCATTAAATTATTGGGTTCCTTTACCTTTTTGTGGTAGTTAAAAACTGTACACCTATGCTTGTTATTTCCTTCTTTTCAGGTGACAGATTTGGCATTGGCCAAAGAAAACCAGAACCAGTTTGAGGATCATCTTAAAATTAGCCCAGTTGTCAGTCCGGGGATGGATTTGACTGTTACTGTTCTCACTACTGGGTTTTGGCCAAGTTATAAATCATCTGATCTCAGCCTACCATCGGAGATGGTAGGACCTACTCTTTTCTAATGATTCTGTGGATACATCAATTATTACAAATTCAACTTCTTGTTAAAGAAGATTGATACTTAATTTTGTTTGTTATTTTTTGTTTCAGGTTAAGTGTGTTGAGGTTTTTAAGGAATTCTATCAAACAAAAACAAAACACAGAAAACTTACTTGGATTTACTCATTGGGGACTTGTAATGTAAATGGAAAATTTGATGCAAAGACTATTGAACTTATTGTGGTCACCTATCAAGTAAGTTGAATGTGAATTTGAGTCGTTGTAGATAGATGATTAGCTTTTTATATTGAATTTTGAACACTTGGTTGGCATTTTTTTCAGGCTGCTGCCTTGTTGCTATTTAATGCTTCAGATAAACTGAGTTACTCGGAAATCAAGACTCAGTTAAATTTAGCAGATGATGATTTGGTTAGAGTGCTGCAGTCTCTCTCATGTGCCAAGTACAAGATCCTAAATAAGAGCCCAAGCTCAAAAACCGTCTCCTCAACGGACTATTTTGAGTTCAATTCCAAATTTACTGACAGAATGAGGAGAATCAAGGTTTGAAACTGTTTAGTATTTTCATTATTCTTAGTTTTGGTTCCCTTTTTTCACAGGCTTATACGATGATATATTTCTCGTTTGTACAGGTTCCTCTTCCACCTGTGGATGAAAGGAAGAAGGTCGTTGAAGATGTTGATAAGGATAGACGTTATGCTATTGATGCCTCAATTGTGCGTATTATGAAAAGTCGGAAAGTTCTAGGCCATCAGCAGTTGGTGATGGAGTGTGTTGAGCAGTTAAGCCGCATGTTCAAGGTACTATATTTAATAATTCATATCAAATTTTGTACTATGCAGTTGGGAAGTTTAATTTTTGAAGGGGGAACATTCCATAGGGAGGGCTTTAATCCACAAACGCGCGCCCAAAAAAGATTTTTGGAAAGTTTTTACATTCATATTCGCTCTTTCTTGCGAGAATCTTTTATTTTCTTGCAGCATTTGATTGACGTTCGATTCACTACTCTTTTTGCTTGCAGCCTGATTTTAAGGTAATTAAGAAGCGAATCGAAGATTTGATATCGCGCGATTATTTGGAAAGGGACAAGGAGAACCCAAATTTGTTCAAGTACTTGGCTTGATATGAAATGTTGATCTCCAAGAGGACCTGCAGGAAATCTATATCAAATGTAAAGGGCTGGGAATGGATAGTGGAATTGATGTGAATTGGATCCCAAACTGTCAAATGATTCTTGAAATGCCAATAGTTTGTCCTTTGGTGGTAGACTTGGTAGTTGCGTACAGCAGTAGATAAATTTTTTGATATTAATATTCATAGCCTTTTTCTGTGCAGTTGACGTATATCATATCCTTTATTTGCGATTATTAGGAAGTTAAATGACGTAAGACGCCAAGGCAGCGGTCGTTTGCTAGAACTTGTGTTACGGTTTTAGGCAATGTCCAACTCTGTTAACATTTCGTTCAGTTGGCCAGTATCATTGCATAATTCTTTAGGGGGGAAAAGGGAGTTGAACTAGATTCAAAATTGCTCTGAATTGGTTTGTATTGCAGCAGGGCAATGACAATTGCTTGATATAAACATTCTGTAGTTTTTGATACTTGCAAGACAATCTGTGCGCTTTTGGTCCGTCTTTTTAAATGTATGGGTTCTTCCATGTTTATTTGCAAGGTTAACATTTTAAATGAAGTAAGTTTTAACTCTGTTCAATCCAGTTAATCAACTATTAGTACAATTTTTACACCGACTTTCTTCGGATTAAATGAAATGATTTCAGGTCATTAAATTGTGTAGGTAACGTTGTAAACATGCATGATTAATTATTTTCAAAACCTTGTAACAAATTATTTCAGTTTTTCTTTCATATCATTATATATAGATTTTCATCATGACAAGTTCAGTTCTGGCACTCGTTCCTACCAATCGTATGTTCATATATAACGCAAACTTCGTCTCCAACGGTTCAGACGGACTCATGCAGTGAACACACACTTGAACAACTATTACCACTTAAATTTCCCACGCGGCCATTATTACGAGGATAGAATGTTATACATGTATGGGACTGGAGGAAGGAAGGTGAAACAAACAAGTTATCAATTAATACCTACTGCTATACAATTTTGTACGAACGAAAATTTTATTCAAGCTAAAGCTGGAATTAAAAATATAAAAAAAAGGCCTCGGAACATTAAATTAATAAAAAAATACAGATTATTCACCCAATCCAGTGCTGTTGATCTACACCATTTGTCCACTTATGCACCTGTATGAAAAAAGACGAGAAAAACAGAATTGAGTTAGCACCTAGTTGTTCAAATCTGAGAAAGGAGGAGACAGCATCCAACTGGCAAATTCAAGAATCAAATCACATGCACTCAACAGTAGAGAATGCAAACTGTGGCAACCATAATTTCTATGTAGAAAACTTTGATAAAATTGGTGACTTTAACTATGCTCCAAAAAGGTATTTAGGTCATGCAATATGGAAAAGAAAAACTTGATCCTTAAAACATCTTTCTATAGCCTTATTCCACATATCCTTCTTTCCTATTCACCTTTTAAAATTATCCTTCGTAATCAACACACATGCCTTGGCTTTTCACACCAAAGCCCTCAATTTTGAATTCTTGTAAATTTTAAAGCCAAGTATTCAATCCTTTGTAGTGTGATTTCACAACCATTTTTCTTTGTTCTCTTTCCAACAAACAATTCACATATACCATCCAATTCTTCCCTTCACCTTGTTTCCTCTATTTGTAGAGCTATAACTCAAAAAAGCATCACATTTATCTGCGACAGAAATTCAAAGACACTATCACAGTCAAAATCCTCGGAAGGTGCTTGAGAAACTAAAGCACTGTCTAAGATTTTAAATGATAATTTGATAATGCTGATTATGGAGGTTAGAGAGAGGAGAGGTTCTAGAAGTGAGATTGTGAAGAAAGAGGTTAAAGAACAGAAGACTGTTGTGACTACTGTCCAAGATTCGGGACTCAGGTAGCAGGACCCAGGTGTGCTTTACGGGAAAACAGTATATAATCTATCTAAAATAGGAAATTACAGTAGTATGTGAAACATGAGAAATTATCTTGAATTTCAAAAATCCATGTTGAATTGATCATCTCCAACCTCAATAGTTATGCCTACCAAATTGAATATGCCATCAGTGTTTTTGTTCTATATTCTCTCTGTTTTAAACATCAGTTCTAAATTAGTAATAACACATAATTCCAAAAAAAAAAAAGAACTAAAGAAAAAACTGTGGGTGCTAAACTAATGCTTCAAAGAAGGGAATTTGTTTTTTAGTTATAAAGCAAAATCTTTGGATACAAAAATAAACAGAAAAATGTTCAACCACAATCATTGCACAACTATATCTGGCTACTTGGTATAGCTAGCATTAAGACTCAAAAATAATCAGTCTCCATCCCAAAAAAAGAGTCGTATTTTCTTGACCTTCTTTACGACATACGACATACTTCTTTTAAATGAGCTTTTTCTTTTCAATTTTAAGCTTCAGTGACTAAAATTTTCATTAGGAAAAAAACTCATGATCAAGTGTTCCTCTGCAAACATTATATTCATAAAAGAAATCAACAGGAAAGTAGGAATATTTTTTTGGATGGAAGTAGTGTATAATACTTGAAGTTACTTAAGAAAGGACTTATAGATATTGCGAATTCACCTTTTAATACTGAAGATTTCATATGAAGTATATCCCAAAAGAAAGCTTTTTTAACCAGATGAATTGTAACTAAACAATCTGACAATATACAGCAATAGCAACTGCAAACAAAACCAATAAACAGTTAGTAATGAGTATATACAATTCAATCAAAACAACTAAGAACGCAGCAGAAATCTTAATGGGATTAAACTTTATGTACCTTATAAAAAGAATTAGCCAGTTAACCAATCAATGGGGAGCAATATGCACACTACTGTTTCTTTTGCAATTTTTTCTTTTTTAACCAAATTCTCCCTACTTGTCTATCAATGTTGAAAGATCATACTGTTTCAATGGCAGAAGTAGCGTAGAACATTCTGCACAGAATTGAACAAAGTCAAATTTTGAAAAGACGCGATTAATGATAATAGTGAGATGAAATTAATCTACCTGGGATTTGCCAAGCCTCTAGTCTCCTTGTATTGCTGTTAGACAAGGCAAGTCAGTGGGGTCATTGTCCAGTTGGGCTCTTTTCAAGTTCATAAACCCTCTGATAACTCTATTATTTTTATTTATTTTTCCAAGTGAAAATTAAAGTAACATATAACAGGGATCCCAAATGCCCGCATGAAAGAATGCCAGAATGATGGCAAGCCAAATTTTGAGAGCTCTACCTTCCCAAAATGACGTAAAATGGGTTTACAACCATCCCTCAATAGGTTAATCTCTAGATAAATTGTGAAAGGTCATATGCACACATTTTAAACAAAATGTGATTCCCTTTTGCAGAAGCCATAATTGATATCTGCCAACATTTCTTGATGAACTTTTGGGCCTATATACGTGTCAGATAGCAGACATCCAATTTGACATTTATCCTACAACTGTACATAGTGTGAAGTGAAGGAGCTGGTAAAATCCATCTCTTAACAAATGAATAATGTGAGATCTACTACTCTTTCCCAATACTTGGAAATCAGAGGCAAAATCAAAGAACTGAAAACATGCCGAGGGATCCAATTCTTCACTTTCCACCGATATGATTGGAGTTGGGGGGGGGGGGGGGGGGGGGGATAAACAAACTTCCCCCTCAAAAAATATAGCATTACTATAGCTATAGCTGTCAGTTTAACGACTTATGGCTTCCATTGCAAGCCGTACCAGACGCAATAATCCCTCCACATCTTGGAAGTTGAAATCAAGAGCTTTTTTAACAGATGGCATACCCTCCCGATACTTGGTCTCCTCTACTCTTGAATTAGCAGCTGCAAAAGCAATTAGTGATTTTCTGGAGGCTTCCATTGCAAAATTGACATCTTGCGCCTGCAGATATTCACACTCGATTCAAATAGTACAAGACAAAAGCCAGGCCACATTGATAGATATTAAAGTTTAATAAAATGAAGACAGAACTGAAGCAATTGGCATTTAGCATTCAGTGTGCCTACATTCCAGACTTGTAACAAGTTATACTAAGAGGACTAAACATCATCTAGCATTTCTCTAAACCCATAACAATCCCACCTCTGCACACCCAAAATAGGAAAAACCTTATGGAGCTACAAGTCAGTACTTAGAATTTCGTGTGGCTACTAAGGGACTTTATGAAGAAAAACTAACTGAATATCCTTCAATTGTATCCATTATGACCTCATATCTCCTATCAATGAAACTTATTTCTCTGTCAATCACACACTTTCAATATGGGATATTTATGTATGTTGCAGAATGTACAAGTATCATTTATTGGAAACGGTAAAATTATATATCACGCCAAAATTAAAAATCATCAAGAGATATCCTGAAGCCAAGAGCTGTTGTCATTTTAAATTAACTTCCAGCACAAACATCTAAGATAACAAATTTCTACATGTACTTACAAAGTTAAGCAGCCGCACAAAGTTTGACCGGTTTTGTGCAGCAATTACATGATTTCCAGCAACTTGAGGAGAACAAACACCCTTGGCTAAGGCAACTTTGTCAACTGTCACTGGGTTGTTTAAGTTATCAACATCTGAGGCAGAGGAAGAAGGAGACTCACCTAAAATGGAAATAATGGAACCACGTGAGATCAACTATAGAAAATAACCAAAAGCCTTGCATCCCATTTGCACCAGAAGCCGCTGCCTTTTTTCCCTTCATAAGTTAGTTTTGTGCCCAAGTATGGCGATTGTAACCGACTGCTTTGAGGCTTATTCCTCATGGCATCTGCCATTTCTCCCATCCCTTTGAAAAAGGTGGGTTTTATCATGTGAATATAACTTATTATTTGTTGAAATTAAAAACCTTATTGATGAAGTAAAAAAAGATTAGCAAAATGCTTGCCACAGAAAATACAAGAAAAGTGAGAATATAAATGTCTGTAAAATTAGGAAATTATAAAATACTCTTCTGTTTGATATTTAGAGGTACTTACTTTTAGCATGTTTAGTTAAGATAGTATTATCTGTAATGTCAAAAAAGAATGAGGTAATATATGTATGTATCTGGAAAGACATGACCACCTTCTAGCACGGCTAAATCATCTTTTCTTCATATGTATTTTTAATATAGGGATTCTGAGCAAAAAAAATTCCCTCTCCCTCCACTGCCTCCTCGACGATCTACATGTTTGTACTGGAAAGCTACTAAATTGGAAAAAAAAATCTTAAGCAAAGCAATTGAGGTCCATGTACAATTAACCACCACTGCAAGAGCTATCATTCAACAAAGTTGGGTGTCACGATGGATGCTAATCTGTTCACAATTAGCCACCACTGCAAGAGCTATCATCCTATTCACAGGTCAAATGTAAAAACAAACTACATCTACGTGCATGGTAGTTTTTCACAGTTCAATGTTTTGTGATTTTCTACAACCATAACAGAGGAAAAAGCAGTAACCAACTGATGCACATCGTCTCCACCAGTAGTGAAATGGCCAACTCTTGTAAAGGGAAGAGAAAACTTGGCACTAGATTTCTAGCAGAAGCTAAAATGTATATATAAAAACTATGAAGTACTCTCCTAGCAACATCATAATATCCACATATATAACGAAGTAAGTTTATTCATCTAGGGATATACCTGGAGGAACTATTTGCAGAGCTGTTTGCAACTCATACCGATCTTTGCTTGCACTGGCATGTGAAGAATTAATTACTCTCAAGTATGCAACCTCTACACATTTATAGGCCAGAGCAGCAGAAGCCATATCTTTGGATTTCTCGTACTCATGAGCACAAAACCTATTAACAAGATTTGTTAGCAATAAGACAAGGAAAGGTACATAAGCCCTTTCAGGTTCCAAAAAATAAAACATTATCTACATAAATAATTCAGTACACCAAGGAAAGATTAGAAACAACTTATGTGAACTCCAGGAATGAGACATAACCAACTAATGAATCTAAAAGCAAAAATGTCCTAGATCATTCATATTACTTACTCGCAAAGTTTTGCCGTGCTACTGTACATTTGCATCGACTGAATCTTCTCTCCATGCTTAGTATTCTCACTGTTGCAAGATTCTAATAAAGAGGCTCCGTGAAGAAACTTAAGGGCAGCCTGGAAATAAAGCCCTGTACTTTCAAGGTTTGATCCAGAGTTCTGTTAAAGAGCCAAGTTGCAACAGAGTCAGGGAAAAAGGGGGAAAAAAATGACAAGAACCCATTTCGGAATGAAAAACAGTTTAAAAACCTTGAGACGGTCAGCCAGGTGTTTAAGATCCTTCGCCTCTCTTACAGCATTAGTAGCAGCCTGACTGGATGAATCCCTTCGAACAGGACTTGGGGCGTCGATATCCCTGACCTTGTGACCGTTGATGGGATGGCGGGAATTAACAGGCTGATTACCATTCTGGTTCTCAGCCTTTATCTGTTTTGGTGCCTTTAATGCATCATCAACTTCACTGGCATCAAATGACATATTTACACTGTTTTCTTTATGAGATCCATGAATTGGCTGGGGCCGGCACGTTGTCTCGTTTTGACCTCTTCCTGAAGGGGGGTAACGAGTGTGACTTCCCTTTTCCTGATACATCCGCCCGGTCTGTTTTGCCAGAAGGAAACCTCTTTGAAGATCTTTCACCATTGCGATCCAGCAGCAGGTTCTGCTTCGAATCCTGACTAGAAATAACTTGTCTAATATCTGAACCATCGTGCGAGCCAAATTTTTCCCTACTCTCTCTTTTACTACTCTCAGTAAAAAAATTCCCAGCAAGATCTTTTTTATCAATAATTTTCTTTTCAACTTGTTCAGAACAACGAGCAATTTTCTCTTGAGACATACTTCTTGCCTTTGATTTTTCATCACAAGGGCAATGATCTACAGATTCGTTAAAATCAGATGGCTTTAGATTACCCTTATCAGATTCAGATCTGGTGCTCCGATTTTTATCTTTAGATCGTGAAGAAGACCCCTTCCCAGATTTCCGACGCGGCCCATTAGTGTGATATTGATTCCCCTTCCCACTTTCATCATTGTGGCATTGACCTGAAATCTGAGGCTTGCAAGAATATCGCTCGCCTTGTAAGGAATCGGTGACATGGTGAGTAGCAAACTCAGGAGAAGGCACAGGCTTTGCCACAGCTTTCCAAGTAGATATATGAGCCAAATCCCTGTCCTGAAAATCATGCCCAGAGCACTCCACAGAACCACGATTAATGGCAGTGATAGTTGCATCCTTTCGGACCATCCCTGATCGATTACTCCCCCTGCCATCTTCGCCATCAAAGCATTTTCTTGGACTAGTTGTGGCCAAAGAAACTGCGTCCTGAAAATCACTATTACCTCCAAGGTTCCTTCTAGTTGATGTAAACTTATCTTGATTGAAAACCCTTAGAGGAGATGAAGAAACTGATTCCACTGGGGAACCTTTCACTTCCTGTAAATTGGCTTTGTTTTTATGAGAGCCAGAAACCTTAGAAGAGCTTGAAGTGGCAGCAACACAAGGCTGTATGGATCCCATATCCCTTTTGACTGAATCTATAGCATCCAAGCTCCGCAAAGATAGATTGTTTCCAAGATCTGCTCCCAACTGCTGGTTTTTCCAACTTCTTCCTTTTTTGTCAATCCCACTGCTGCCTTTGCTTATGGAGCTTTCTTTTCCCCCAGACTTGGACACCCTTGTTTTCTTTTCCTTACGGTGGCTGCTTTCACTGGTTCCTTTCATATAATCCCTGTGTTCCTCAAGACGATGTCCTCCACTAGTAAGGGACGTGGTATAGAGCTGAATATCCTGATATTCATTTACCTTCCTCTTCTTCGCATCTCTAACAATATATTTTTCCGTATGAAGCAACCCAGCATCTGACGTAAACTGAGTTTGATCTTCTGGATTTCTAACAAAAACCTTTGAGTCTCGCTTCAAGTCCTTAGGAAGATCATCATATTTGTGCCGATTCTTCCCTGTCTCATTTATTGGTTCAGATTTCCAAACTTCGTCAGTACGATGAACAGCATTTGTCTTGACTTTCTTAGAAGCTTTGGAAAAATCTTGATCAGTCTCCCCTTTGTTTCTTACCTTCAAGCTCTTGGTATCACCTGGGAAAAGTCAGATAAAGAAACAAACTAAGATATTGCTAGATAAGGGCGATTGAAAAGGGCAGTGCAATGTCACTTCTTACACTACCTTCACCGGGATAGTTTTCAAATGGTTTGTTCTTCTCTTTCTTCTTGTGTCTGCGTTTCTCCCCAACTAAGCCACTAGACTGGCCGGAATGTTGGAAGTCAACTTCATTCAAACTAGAAGACTGGTTCTCACCATTTAAGCTTCTGCTTTGAATTGATGCTTGAGGGTTCTTCTTCTTAGAGTTTAAAAATGGTGAGGAACCATCTTGGTTGCTTGCGTTTAAAACATCTTTGAAACCATATTTCTTCTTTCCACCGATGTCTTGGTGACTTTGGTCAACATGCAGAGCGTCAACTGAAGTTAATCCTGATAATGTCACACCAGAATATCTATTCTGACTACTTTGACCCTCAGGAGCAGGGATTTGGTGGAGGGAGAGTACAGCCTTCGTTGTCTCCTCCTCACTAATAGCACACCGATTCATTCCATCCCTAAAAACAAGTCGTAAGAGCTATTCACATGTGAGAGAGAAGATGAAAACGAGTCATACAGCATTGAAGTATTAATTTCAGTCTAGATCCTATTTTGATCAACTTCTTGTGCATTTTCATGGGTAAAGTTGTTTGGCATTATTCATTTGTATAAATTTAATTGCTACCTAATCTTCTTTGGGGTATAAAGTAACTCAGCAGGTTACCAACTATTGCAATTTGCAAGTATCAATAATTAACTGCAATGCAAGAAAACTTACAGCCAGTTAAGCATGCTGCACAGCCATATCTTAGGAAGACTCTGGGGATTTGTACCAACAGGAAGAAGCCGCCATTTTTGACACTTGTCACAACAAACCCAATCTTCTTTGACTAAAGGTGCCACTGGTGCAGCTGCATCAGAAATGGGCCTATTTCCAGCTGGTGGAACCGCAGTTGAAGCCACTCGTGAACAAACCTCTGATGTAGATGGATGATCAATTTTCTTACCATTTGATCGCTCTTCTGATACAATACTAAACTCACAAGTTCTTTTTTCAACCACCGGATAGTTATTCAGCCTGTCAGAAGAAGGCATTTCCTCCGCAATTTCCTCCTCTCCCAGTTCTAGTTCCCCAAAGAAATCTTTATATCTATCTCTGGCCTTTCCAGTATCTTTTTTAATCTCTTCCACTTCACTATTAGACACAGGAGTGTTAACATGGGCGCTCTTCCTACTTTTAGGTGCAGAAACGGTATCAGTCTTCATATTATCTTTTGGCACCTCTGTGATGACTTGGGCACCATGACTCTGGCTTCCCTTTGATTTCCTTTTGCTCCCAGAAGAAGAATGTTCCTTCCCAGAAGACACTTTCATGTCATTCTCATCATAAGATGTAGCTTTCTGACCAGCCTTGTGTTTTGCAGGATCCATGAGTTCAGCATTAAAACCTTTTCTCCCCTTGGACACATTTGAGTCAGATTTGCATGGAACATCAGTTTTTTCTCCTTTAAGATTATCTCCTTTCACTGGGTACCCAGATTCGTCATCATCTGAATTTGCTTTCTTAAACTCCCAAACATTCCCAGTTAAACCAGCCTTTTCATTAAGCTTCTCGACCCAACCATTTTCTTGAGCAGGTACTGGTCCCAGTGGTTCATCTTTTGCTAGATCTGAGAAGGACTCCTCCTTCACCCCACCTTTATTGGCCACTCTAGAGATATCACCTGCCCTGGTAACATCTTTTGCTGAGTTAACAACACTACAATATGAATTGGACAGAAGTGGGAGCCTCAAACCACTAGAACAAGCCAAAGTGTCAAGATCTGCTTCCTTCTTCAACAAAGCATCAACTCCATTTTGAGCATTGTTACCATAATCATTCTTCAATTCCAATGCAAAAGCCTTCTTCTCAGATGGTTTAGGTCTCTTCTCTCCAAAAACTTTTCTATCATCCCTAGCAGAATCAGATCCATTCAGGGAAATCAGAGAACTCTCTTGGCCCCCCCTGTGTGTGAAAGGTACAGATCTGCTCTCCCTGAGATCTTTTTTCTTTTCAGTCAAGCAAATCAAATCATCATGGAGAGGGGATAGCAGCAGGCTCCCATGCACTGGAAATGATGTCATAATCTGCTCCACCAGATTGAAAAAAGAAAGTAAAAGAAATTGATTATGTGAGGTCAATGTTTTAGAGAGACGGAGAGGGGAAATGGAAGATAAGAACAGTGTGGGGAAGATAATTCACCTCTAGAATACTAGTAGGAGATTCATCTGGGGAATCCTGAGGCTCACGAGAGATTTCACTTTCTGTGGGGCTGTCCTCAAATGACGAAGTAGGAGAGACATCAAGACCAAGTCCACTGTATATGTCAGCATTTTTTCGAGTCGACAAATTATCAGAACCCATTTTTATTCTAACCTTCAGAGATTTCTGATCAGATTGATTATCAGACTTGTTCTCGGCATGAGTATATGACAAGGTTGCTTCTTGTTTCCCACAATCATCCACAGATGAAGCCCTAAGTGCATCCAACGATGCCACGCTTACAGGAGCTGATCCTAGTCTAGCAGATAACGACGCACTTGACGAAACAGAGTTACTATGGCCACCCTGTATGATAACATAACTCAAAGCGTTCATGCAAACTAAAATTTCCATGATAGCCAAGAGTAATCTTGGTTCCTCCTAACATAAATAATAGTCAATAGAGACAACTATGGGTTCATAAGAATATATCTACCTCCAGATGCATGTTTGGGGATGCATTGTGGTTTTGAACTTTCGATGGAGTTCTTGGATGAGACCAAGCAGGAGATCGTTGATATGTGGGTAGAAATGAACCGTATCCACCGAATTTTGACCCTGTGAAATTGTATTAATTGCCATATCAGCACTTCACGCTATAATTTTATATTATTGTGGCTCTTTGAGTTTTACAAGATCCATAGTTCTGGTTTTCTTTTATTTCTTCATAAGTACAAGATCAATAGTGCTGTTTATTTGACTTACCCAAATTCTCAGCTGAAACTCCACCTTCAAAATCCTTTTGAAAATGTCCCAATACATGCTGAAGTTTCTCATCCTTCAAAGAGAACAGTAGTATAAACATGAGAGATACTATTCAATGTAGTTAATAAGGCAACAGCTGAAAGAAATTAAATTTTATGACTTTACTAAAGTGAGTAAATTAACTCCAGTTTATTCTCTCAGTTCTTATAAATCTTCTTCTTCTTCTTTTCATTTTTGATAGGTAGGTTCTTATAGATTTTCACAATGCATTCAGAATAAAAGAATTAAACATCATCAAGAAATCGTATGGTTTAAATGATAGTACCTACACACTTTGCTTATTGTCTCTGAACCAAAAGTTCATACCTTTGCACTGTGGCTCCACAACTGTACATCTAGACATGATACAAGCTCCACTAGCAGCGTTTTTTTAGAAAACATAAATTAGGGCCAAATTTTTTTTCCATAAGTTGAGAGAAGTTTTTCTTACAATGTTCAATTTTTATTGCATATATATCATTAGGTCTATATGGAATATTCGTACTGCAATTAAGATTCCAATTACAGATTAATAAAAGCCTCATTGTTAATATTAACATAGATATATTATTACCATCCACAATGTCTTAATTACGAATTGAACAAAAATTGTATAGTTATTAAACAATACAAACGCAATATATAAATAAGATTTTTACCAGTTTGATCTAAAATATAACAAATAAGTCAATTCCAATCACAAAAAAAAAAAAAAAAAACTACTCTTAAGCATATAATTTCATGTAAAGTAGTTGCAAAACTGTAAGATCAATACTCGTTTGAAGTAAATAACTAATTAAACTGCTTACAAGGTAAGAGAGAGCAACATCAGGGTCAAGATTTGAATTCTCATCATTCTGGTGAAAGCAAGCCTCTCCTTCTTCCAGCTCAGTCTCCTCCATTTCTCTTCCAACATCAAACCCTAAACTTAACCCCTTTCTTCCATCACTACTCCTCACAGAAATCATCCAAACAAAAAACAAAACCAAACAAAAACGCCTTTCAAAGCCTCAAACACATCCGTCGCCTCAAGAACACCATATCATCCAAAAGCTGAAAACATAGTGACCCGTTTCAACAAGTGTAAACCCCATCAACGAATTCCCATCAGATTGAACAACCCACCCATTATTGAAATACAAATTTATTGACGAAATTAATATAATCCTATATCAAAAAACCTCAGTACCACGATCTTCGATCAAAATTCGTTAATTCCAATAGAAATAGAGCTTAGATCGCCATATTCTATCTCTGAAGCTGGAATCGATGAGAATAGAAAGGATAAAGAAAGGGGGAGAGAGACTCTGGGTTTGGTGTACAGCAGCCGCGTTTTTAGTAATATTCTTTTCTTTTTTGGTTCTTTAAGAAATATTAATTGTTTAAAGCCAACTTAATCTAAAATAAAATAAAATTATTTATTAAAAAACAAAATTAGCATATACTAATACTACTTATATGGAAAGTCTTTCATTTTCTACCACTTCACTTATACAACGGTGGTATGTCCGAAAATAGTGAATAGCAGACGCATCAAACAGCATGTTCCCTACACGCGCGAGTAAGAGGCCTGTTACAATCCCCAACCTTCAACAAATTTTGAAAGAACACCGCAACTTATCCCATTGTGTTCTTACTTACACCTTCATTGTAAGCGCGTGTTTGGTCCATTGTCTCATTTGGAGGAGTCCAAAGTTTACCCGGACATGAATATTCTATTGTTTTCTTTATCTATTTCTTTTTAAATAGATAAATTTATGTATATAATATTTATTTTATTTTATAATATAATATTAAATATTATATTTATTTTAATTATTAAAAAATAAAATATAACACGAACTTTATTATTATATTTTATTTTTTAATAATTAAAATAAATATTACGTTTAAATATTATGTATTTATACTTATTATTTTTAATTATGAAGAATTCCCAGTCATTTTTTTTGTGATAAAAACGACAGGAGAAATAAATACAATTTCTGTGCTCAAGGATTTAGCATTGTGTTGTCCCAAATATTTGACGTATATGCCCTTGTGTTATTGTGTTGACCCAAATATTTGACGTATATGCCCTTGTGTTTGGCGGTCCTGATAGAGACAACAGGCTGCAAATGGTGGGCTGTTTTGTCAATTCACTGTTTATCTACTCGTTTTGGTCATCTTCAGAGTTAAGTCATACCAACAATCGTGAAAATCACACACACAATTCACACATGGCATGCACTGAATTGTTGTTATGACTTTACTCTGAAGATGACCAAAACGAGTAGATAATGTCTGAATTGTGTGTGTGATTTTCTTTCTTCCTTTCTTTATACTTATATATATATATATATATATATATATATATACACACACACACACACACACACTGCGGATAAAAACCTCTTCTCTTCCCGGCCCCTACCCCCGGGCCAAAACAAAATGACATAAATAAGAATCACAAGGATCAATATTATGTCAAAGTCTTACCTCCTTATCCTTTCGATTTGTTTTTAAAATTTTAATGCGATCCTGGTTATATATTATACCACCTGGCTGGCCTAGTTATATATCTCATTAAAGATATATGCATGCTATAGCATATTATTATTTATTAGTCTCTATTTATTTTTAATTTATTATTTTTGTTGTTGTTGTTAGAAATAATCATTAATAGCTTGCTTTTATAAGTACGTTTAAATAGTCAAACTTTGAGTTGATTATAATAAGTTGAAAATTTGTAACAGTTGCAATATATATTCACGAGTAATTAATTAATCATGCACTTTATTATTATATATTTTTTCACAATTAATTTTCGGTTAAACCATCACTAAATGGAGAATTGTACGTACGTATTTTCATGCTTTTGCCATGCATTGATCTAAATCCCAAAAATAGTACAAAGAATTGATATTTATTCGATTAATGTCAATTATTAATGGAGATTTAGAACAACTAATTAAGTGATGGTATATAATATCAACTAACTCGAGCATGACTTCTATTCCCCTTGCAATTATTTGAAGAATCAAACACGAAAAAGATATGATTTGTTGCAAAGTTGATATGAAGTTTTTCAAAGTTAAAAAAAAAAGAAACTAAAACTTAAAAAAGTGGGACAGTAAACTAATAGTCCCATCTATATATATATATATATATATATATAAAGCTTAAATCCAAAGGATCGTGCCTGAATAATATGGTCAATATAACTGTGCGAATATCATTAATCATTGCTATCATGCTTTTATTTTTTATTATATAATAAAAAACAATGGCATACTTTTAGATAATTCAAAACATTATTGTCATTAATTATAATGATCAATATTACTCAAAAAAAGATGGGACTGTTAGAGAGAAGCAGTGCAAGATATTCCCTCCCTTTTACATAAAGAGTTACAAGAAGGATAATTTTTTGTATTTTTGTCTAATCTATTCCTTCTGATGTTCCGATTCAAATTTCAAAATGTTTTTATTTATTTATTAGTTCAATTGTTTGATTGTCTTGTGTAATCTTTCATTTTGACAAGGATTGGTGCGGAAAAAAAAAGAGGTAGCCTTATTCTCAAAATATTAAAGATGCGATCCTATATGAGACTCCTATTATAGAGTAAGCGAAGAAAACAGAATAATTAACCTTATTGAAGACTTTAATCTCAAGTAACAGTAAAATTTTATAAATCAAATTGCTAATTTGAATTTATTTTAATATTAAAATTATAAATTTATACTTGGTAAAACTTCTTAAGAAATTACAATATAAAATATTTTATAAATAAAATTATATGAGACTCTTCTTGTAAAAAGTGGGGAGTTATGTATATTATATCGATCTCATGCAAGCCAGTTTAGGAGTTTAGTGGAGTGATCATGTCTTTTAGTTGGAAACTAAGGGGGTGTTTGATAAAAATTGAATGAGCTGAATCTGAATCTGAATCTGAATGAGTTGAATCTGAATCTGAATCTGAATGAAAAAAGTTGTTTGATAATTGACATATCTGAAAGATCTGAATGACATATTTTTAATATTTTACCCCTCTGAAAAAATTTAAGGTTGTTGTAAATTTATTTAATATTACATAATATAATTTATTTATTTATTTATTTATTTATTTCTCCATTCAGCTCCATTCAGCCACAATTTTTGACCTTAACCATTCAGCCGGCGCGTCTGACCGATTCAGCCATTAAGTGCAAACAAACGCACTTAATGATTCAGCCCATCTGACCGATTCAGATTCAGCCCCATTAAGTTGCCATCAAACAGCCCCTAAATGACATAATAATTAAGGGATCGTTCAGTAATTAATTAAGAATGCTAGCTTTTACTATCATTATTATTATTATTATTATTATTAAAGCTAGAACGCCATTAAAGATAATGAAGAAGTCTGTTTGAAAGTGCTGGGTGGTGGGTCATCGGCCCTGATTAGTAGAGTGATATGTCTCAACATTTTCCTATTTTAGTTCCTTTCTCCATGACACAAAATAATACTTCTCCCCCACTTCCATTGAACACATCAGGCTCTCATAGTTTGTGAAAGGTGCGACAAAAAAGAGCAAAAAATAACATCATAGGCATGGCACTGGTCATTTATCCACTATGTGTATTTGAGTTAGAATCTTCGAAAGTTTTAATATTCCCTTTAGTGTCTGCCACCTTATTTTATGTCATTGCATCACTAGTATAATTATTATTAATCCAATTTTATTAATTTTTTCAAAAATTTGTAAATATAAAAAAAGAATATTTCTATCTTATGTGTTTATCCCTACATATAATGTATAATAATTATTTAGTTTAATAGTGTGATGAAATGATAGTGAAATAATTTATTTATTTTTGTTAAACTTAAACATATTATAATATTTTATACTATCAACACGATAAAAAGATTTTGTTTAAGTAAATAGGGCTCATTTTGTTGAATAGAGTGATTATTAATTAAATATTTTTTGTACAAACTCCAACTTCTGTGCAAGGTTAAAGCTGTTTTTTTCTTTGATTTGTGCAAACAGTCACAAGACCTTTCAAGTTGGTGTAAAAATGGTATCTTTGTTGTAGGATAATTACCATTTTTTAAAAACGTTTACTGGTCAGGAGTTTAGTATGATCAATAAATCTATAAATACATTTATTTATTTTTATTTTTTTCGATACGCAAGTTTAATTATTGATTTGGCTAAATAAAACTCAAGTGAGAAAAAATAAAAAGAGAAAATATATATATTAATTTGGTAAAATAACTTTTGAACTTACATATCAAAAAGAATAAAATAAAATGAATGTAACTATAAATTTATTCTTAGTATGACACTAAAACAATTAGAATATTAAAATAGTTAAATTTTTAAGTTGATATACCTCTTAATGTAAAGTTTAAATATAAAAATAAATAAATTATACTCCATCATTCAACAAACACCATGTATACTCGTGTTTTATAGACATTAACACGATATTACAGAGCTCTTGCGTGCCATGAATTATTTTCACATGCGAACTTATCTCATTTTGACTTTCCCTACATTGAAATTTGTGAATCACATAAGTCAACATGCTTGCTCTGTTATTTATTATGTATTATGTATGGGATGGCAAGTTACAATATTGGTAAACCTTAATTGACTGTAGTTGGTAAACATATTCATTTTATCTTTAATATCTATTCATACATATATACGTACGGTTTTATCTTTACGATAAATCTTAACTATATAAAATTTAATCTAATAATTAAAAAATATTACTATTAGCAGCTAGACGGGAGCTTACAAACTAAATTGCGGACAATAAATTTATTTTTAATGTGCTAATTTTACTCTTTATTTAAAAATCAAACCATCCGCATTTTAGTTTTGCGGATGAAAGATTATTTTATTATTTTACCGTAAAATCAAAGTAGTTTGCTGCAATTAGCCTTCATGGATTCCATATATTTCATGGATATGTGAATTATATGTGACCTACTAGTTAAATGCCTTCAGTTTCTTTAACCATGTACAAGTAATGGATGCCAGCTTTGCTCGTTTGAAAGGCTTTCTAGTGCATGCGTCAAAATTGTAGTTTATCTTTCGAAAGCAATTAGTTGTTTTTAAAAGTTTGAATGATTGGGCCTGATAGTAATCCATAACCAATGAAATGATATTAAGAGGAGGACAAAGTTGGTACGTTAAGCGGAGAATCATCCGCAGTTTAATTTGTAATAATTTGTAAAATTAAATTGTGGACGGTAATATTTTTTGACTATTAGATCAAATTTTAAAAATCAATACCTGTTATATGGATAATATTATTTTTTATAAATCCGTCGCTAAAGTTTCGGTTTGTTGTTGTATGTTGTCCGTCACTAAACTCTTTAGCGACGGACCGAACTTATAGCGACAAACCAAACTGTCGCCCGATCCGTCTCTAAAGAGGATATGCATGGTATGTAAAATAAGGGGTATGCACTTGATTATTTCTCTCTCTCTCTCCATATATATATAATTTAAAAAATGTCAATTTGTTTTTTTATGTGTTAATTAAGGTGGAGACACCTGCTCCACAAAAGAGTTTGCATTTATCATTTTTTTTAATTATACAAAAAAATTCATATATTTATTAATATTAATGTAAAATGGTATTCAAGTTTATTATAGCAGTAATGTCATTGTACTAATAAATTATTTATTATTATTAATAATAAAGACACACATAATAGAAAGAAATACATTTTTAATATTATAAATTTTATAAAAATAACTAACTTTTTCAATGTGAAATCAAGTCGAATCAGCAAACCCGTAGCCTTCTTGAATTGGGTGGTCTTGATACGTTACTTGTACGCACCACTATAATTTGGTGGCCGCCTTCCTCGTCATTTTACGAGTTTTGATTCATATTCAAGCAAGCGGAAACCTTCATCGATTGGGATGTTGAATTATCCTCTCATCCCTCTCTTCTAATGGTTACGTGTACGTTGATAAATCTTTTTAACAAGTAACGCAATTAGTGATGTAAATTAACGATAGAATTAATTTTCATTTTTTTAAAATAAAAAAAACGAAATGAGTGTAATTGAATTTTTAAACAAATATGGATTGTAAAATTTTAGTCGTTGGATAAATAAGTTGTTTCGTGAGGTTAGTTCGAGTCAAGTTAGAATTTTATATGTTTAACAAATAAAAAATAATTAATTCTTTTTTATCCGAAAATATTAGCATTTTAATTATTATACAATAAATTAAGCAAGTCGAGACTTTTAAGTCTCGCTTAATTTATATATTTTTAAAAGTGATTAAAAAGTAGAAAAATGAGCATCTCAATAATGAATATTAATTGACCTGAGAGAATCTACAGTGGGGTTGAGCATATGCTGCTTGCTTGTGGATATATACGTTGGTCAAAATCGAATATATGGATTATATTTGACGAGCATATACATATATACTACTAAATATGCCGCAAAGACATATAATTATTTTCTTCTTCCCTTTAGTTGCTTTTCACAGACAACAAAATACATGACTAACTCGTGCGTACAAAATTATGAAATCCTCCACACTCAATGCCTTGATGATACGTTCACCCCTTTAAATACGTTTTTAACTAATCATCATGTTCCTATTTTTTATTTGTTCATGTGATAATAATCATATACAATTGAATATAAAACTTTCATCCTAATACTAAAATTAAAATTAAATAAAATATGGGAATTAAAGTAGTTCCTACTATTTAAAAATAAGAGAGTACAAGCAATATTGTTGTAACGGCTTCATTTTTAATAATAATTATTATTAGATTAGTACCCAAAAAAAATCCTACAAGTAGAAGTGGTAGTTATCTTGAAGCTCCTTCAAGCTGATCTCTCAACAACTCGTACTTCTTCAACTCTGCCATGGAGAGTGAGGGGGAGAGCTCTCCTACAACCTGCAAAACATAAAAATAAATCTTCAGACCATGACGGGCCAGTCCCAATGAACTATTCAGCACGTGTTTCATTTCGTAATACAACAATTAAATAGGAAGGAAAAACTGCAAATCTAGTTTTGAAACTAAGGATCACATGGACAGAAAAAAAAAATTGCCTGATACAAAGTACAATGTCAAGTTTGTTTAATAAGAACCTAAAAATACGACTTATGAATTTGTCAGACTTGATATCTACTAGTGAAAATTGATGATTACTAAATCGGATCGATGGTCATTATGTGGCAACCACACTATTCCAGATAGCAACTTGCAAGAGTTGGTTACAGAAAATGCATCGATACATCTTGATTTATTCGTTGTGAAATTGCAAAAGAAAAAATGTGCGCGCGATGCGATTTCCAATGCAAGGGACATGCTTGTTAATAATTAAAGCTAAAAAAAGTACTTTATACAACATCATTAGTAGAAGTGGCCATCATACCTTCAGAAAATCCTCGTATTCAACAACAATAGAGTCGGCTTGATCATCCATGCAAGTTGAATCTGAATGAGGTGCTAAAGCCTAGAAGATAGTTGATGAAGAAGTCTTAGCTACCATTCAAAAGATAAACATGAAAATTCGTACCGAATAACTATAGTGGATATGCTTCTCTAAAACAACATGTGATGTAGTCCATATGAACAAGAAAAAGCAAACTTAGAAACTGAGAATTAGTGGGTTTTCCTCCTATATAGAAAGGGCTACTAGACTCCTTTTCTTTTTTCTTTTCCTTATTATTTATATATGTTACGGGCTACTAGACACTTAAACAGTCCAACCTTTATATTCATTCATATTTATGTATATTTAAAACTCAAGCATGGTGGATGTCTGGTTTATATAATTCACAATATATCTGGAGTTGAGTCTGTTCAGATTGTCTGCTAGACATGGCTTCTAGTGATAGCAAATGGATTTTATTTGTGTTAAGTAATTATCAGTCTTCTGGAAATTGTTTGCAAGAAGTTTGCTCTTTGCAAGGGGTAATAGTTAACAGCAAAAACTCACAAGCTTATACATATTAACACGCCATCTACCTCAAATTATATTAGAAATCCGTTTCAGATAACACTCCCGAAGCTTATGAAGCTTGTTTAGAACTATGTGATGCAATTCAAAACTCTCAACCTGGTTATGTTTCCTGAATATTTACACTTACACTGTAATTGCACCAGACCATTCCTTCCCTTCATCAAAGATCCTACTCTAACCTCCTGAAACTACAAATCAACCAATATTCCAGGGTACCAAGAACAGTATCAAGAACAGCCACACGTTTCTCCTCGTCTAATTAAGCTTCAAACCCTAACCCCATTTCAAAAAGTTTTTACAAACACCAAGGGTTTATACCAACTTTTAGCCACAAATCCTATATCAGCCTCAAAACATTTTCCCTTCTCCCACTAATCAAAAAAATAATAATTCCCTCTCCCACTACTGGACATTACTTTTGTTTTACATAGTTGTAGGAGATGTTTCCAAAGCTTGTCCTACTACACTCTACTATGAAGCCTAATCGGTCGAAACTCTCATAACATGGGAAAAAAACTTCGGTTTTTCTATTTCTGGAAAGAAACAAACCACTTCAAATTCTCTTGTTGCCGCACGGTAATTTTATTGGCTGGGGGTCGTTTTTCTCTGTCTAATTGTGGTTTCGTATAATTTACTTGTTTCTCATTTATACACCATTACATACCACAAGTAGCTAACTCACTGAACCAAGTTCCTTCTCTTTCTCTTTTTCTGTGATCTGCCTCCCCCACCTGCTTTCTCTTTGTCTTGTGTGTGTGTGTGTGTGTGTTGTTTGGGGGGTGGGCGGGTTAATAAAGGATTTTAAACAGTGACATCTGTTCCTACCAACCAAAAAACAATCCTAATAATAAGTTTGAACTCTACAGTATGCTGCTCCCTCAACTCACCTTGCGCTTTGCAGCATGAAACCAGGCATCTGCACACAAGGCATACATGTCTGCACCAGTAAAGTTTTGGGGGCATTTTTTTGCTATTGAGAGTAATGACACATCTTCGTGCAATTTAAACTTCCTGGTCAATGCTTTGAGGACCCTAAGAAATAAACAAAAATTTGTATTATATAATTATCAATTCAATAGATGTATCATATGTAAGAAGAAAACAAACCTCTCCCTATAAGATGCATCTGTATCAACTCCAACATAAAGGAGCTTATCAAATCGGCCGGGCCTTAGAAGTGCGGCATCAATAAGATCAGGCCTGTTGCTAGCTCCTATAATAAACAAGTCCTGCGGATACAAGAAAGACAAAGGACCCTAGGTTACTATGGATTAGAAGACAAGGAGGAAGCAGCTAGAAGTGAAAGAATAAAGACAGATAATGTGAAGTATAACCTGGGTAGAATCATTCAGGCCATCGATCTCGGCAAGCATCTAATAACAAGGAAATGTAACACATTAAGCAACCATATCGGAAGTGTAGTATCCAATAAAAATATAGTTAGCACACTGAGCAGCATATTAATTAAAGAGACATAAAATAATCAACCAGCATTACCTGAGAAACAACCCGGTCCATAACGCCCCCAGAATCACCTGAAGCACCCCTAGCCGGAGCAAGAGAATCAAGTTCATCGAAGAAGATAACACAGGGGCGTGCTGACCTGGCCTGCAATTGAAGTGTGACAACATAGAAAATTTGCTAGTTGAAGCATCAGCACGCATCTTAATGGAAACAAAACTTCATCCTGATGTTTTCTCGGTAACTTTACTTCATGGTACAATGCTCAACAAAAGAATTATTTACCTTCTGAAAAATGTCTCTCACATTTTTCTCAGATTCTCCTATGTACATGTTAATCAATTCAGGCCCTTTAACACTTAAAAAATTAAGGGAGCACTCTGTTGCAACAGCTTTTGCCAATAGGGTCTGAAATTTGCCAGCAGAATAACAGAAGTTATGAAGAAGAATTTTAAAAAGAAACTGACACTGATAAACATTATGGAGATGATACCAGAACTCACTTTTCCTGTCCCTGGAGGTCCATAAAGAAGAACACCAGAGCGCTTGCGTAAGCCAGAGGAAAACAAATCCTTGTGCAGGAGAGGTAACTGCAGATACATTAACAAGAATCAGCCACAAGTGAATTCAAAATATATGAGAACAAACTATATTTTGGAGGATCCATGTATCTGGAAAAATTGAGAATGTATTATGAGAATCAATGAATACGGCAGAAGCTCCTCTGACTATCCTTGAAACATTTAGCACTGACGGGATATGGACCCAAGAATTGATCTGCTTGGTTACCATTTCTGATTTATGTTTTTGATCTCTATATCCAATTTTTGTTTTCTAAATTTTCTGAAAATGAGCAGTACATGTAAGGTTTTATGTTTTCAGGAAATTTATTTATTTTTAATAAAAAATTAAGAATAGCAACTAAATTAAGTATGTTACATCTCAATCAATTGAAATCTCAAACACAATGTATTGCAATATCTTTGTGATCATGTTAAGTCAATTACTTCGTATATAAATTTGAGAACAGTCCAAAATAAAATTATGTTGTTTTCTGAAATGAGGCTATTTTTTAAAACATTTCTGAAATAGAAAATAGACGTCTCTATCAAGTACATTTTCTAAGTTTTTAAGAAATAATAGCAGAAAACGAGTTTGGAAATATTGCTCAACATGATCCTTATCAATCACCCCATTTAACTTCAGCAGTCACTGATTTCTCCCATTATCGACTTAGAGCACATCTGCAGTTTAGTGTCAGCATTGTAGGAAGTGCTTACTAGGCATTTATAAAGTGTAATAGATTTGTTTTTTCTGTGTAGTTTTTGTTTTTCTCGTAGAATTTTAGAAAATGTTAGGCACACGATATACTAACAATCAACATCTTAAGTTTATACTACTATTAGGTTCACTGACCAAAGGATAAAATGCCAAAGATAATATTTATTTAATCAGGCATAGAAATTGAAATCAATATCGAAATAAACTATAGGAATTTTTTGTTAGTTACTTATCTACTTCACAATAACCGAAAAACTAATGCTTCTATGAAATTCTTATGTAAATTTCCAATCAACTTCCCTCCCCCATTCTTGGTAAATGTAAACCTCATTTTCCCTCTTGGTTTGACTACAAGTTGCTGTGACAAAAAAAGCAATTGAAAAGTTCATCAACAAGTTGCAAAAGCACTTGTCAAATGGGGTATGTTGGTGGGGTATCCAAGCAGTATAACACAAAATCAACCTACAGGAACTACGTCATGCAGATTGGAAGGATATGAAGGGATTATAGTAGTAATACATACTGGAAAGGCACTTCAAATCACTTGTGTAGAAAAAACATTAAAAATGGTAAAGAAAAAGAATTGAGTTGTCATAAAACTTTAAATTTATTGAAATAATTTATGGTGCAAAGAAGCTTGAATTAGCTACAACCTAAGAATCAAACATTCCTTGCAGCTGCACAAAAGTTCAAGTAGGTAAATTGTGAGCACAAATTAGAAGAAGAAACCCTTCAAACTATAAAATAATCCTTAAAAAGAGTTTTTAGTATCACTAATAAGTTCTTAAACTAACATTATATCGAACCTGTGGAGGGAGGATGATGACAAAACTCACCTGAACAGTATCCAGAATTGATTTCTTCACCTCCTCAAGCCCACCAACATCCTCCCATTTCACATTAGGAACCTACAACATAATAGCATGTATACTAAGTCTGTGGAACATGCAGCAATGAAGATTCTCTTGGAAGAAAACCTCACTTATATTGATTGAAATTTAACTTTTCACAAAAGGAAAGTACTTTTCAAGTTCAATAAATTGTTAGATAATATGAAAATAATATCACAACATAAGGCTAGTTTATTTGCCAATTTAGTTCACCTTGGGAGTGCCCAGAGCAGAGGCATTCCTTTTCTTAGATCGCTCCAATGCTTTTATCATATCATATTTTCCCAAAACCCCGGGTTCATCATTATCTAACTTGTCGTCCTGCACTGGTTTGGACCCAAAAGAACTATTCTTGCCCAAGTTTCCAGGCTCACCTTTGTCAAACTGAATATTGTCCCTGGGTATCATATTCGCACCTGCATCAGCAATCAAAGCACGCATATCCCTTGGCAAAAAACCAGATGTCTGTCCAACTATGTCTTTTATAAGATCCTCTGAAGTGATCTGCAACCAATATCTGGGTGATTAGAGTTAACAGTCATTATAATACAGTCAACAGTACCACCAATACTATGACCCACAAAGAGATGTTCATATAACATAGATTAACATAAACCTTGCTGCCGTAACATAACAAAATAGTCGATGCTTTCACATGTGGAGGATCTTAAAAGTTGGCTAATATGTTTGACAACAATCTCCCAAGCCAAATTTAACTTTAATATATTGTTCTAAGCTTAATTATCAGATGTAATAGGTGTTTAAACAGCTATGTAATCATTTAATACAGATAATGAGATAAATAAATATAAACCAACACCAATATCACCAAGCGATTTTTTTTTAATCTTTTGATCTAATAAAATTGACTACAAGCCCAGGGCATACTGGCAGTATGGAGGTTGTGCTCTCTTGGTTGAGATGCCTTAAGTAAGTCTCTCCTAATAATACTGAGTAGCGCTTTTCCAACTCTCTCTCATCAAAAAAAGTAATAAGCTTTGAGTGAGTGAGGACTGTAGCGGAGCTGTAAAGAATCTTGACGCCTGAGACTCGGTCAAAAGGTCTCTAAACAACATATATTCTACTCTTTTTGTTAATACACATTATTTTGTAGTGACACTACTCACTATTACTCTTTCTTTCTACCATTTTTCTTTATTTATTTTTGTTGAAAAGATTGACATTTGACATCAGAAGGGAGTCGCTGGATATCATATCTGAATACACAGATAGAGGACCATATAATATGAAATTTAATATGTAAAAGGAAGACAAAGAGCATACATTCACTTACATTAGGAAGAAGTTCAGAAACACGCTGAAGTGATTGAGATAGCATTTCAACCCTTTGTTCTTCAGTCAAAGGTCCCATACTAACTTCGTGGCTGAAACAACGCCTAATAGTTGGTGGCAGACCTTCAGAACTGTCAGCGGCTGCAATCAACAGTACTGGATGTCTACTTGTCCTTTCAGCACCCTTTTGCAGTAAAACCAAACCATGAGCATCCTTACAAATTTTGTTTTAGAAACACTGCTCCTTATATTTTTCTGAAATAATTTTCCAGTTTCAACTTAGATTTATTCATTCTTTATTTCTGTGAGCCAAGATACAGAAGTGGTGTTTAAGAAGAACAGCTTGGTAACCTTACAAGTTACAACTTCTGCATAAATAATCACATTAAGGGAACGTTATTTTCTTTTTTCTTATAAAACTTTGTTGAACATCATGAGACATGAAACTATTCTAGTTAAAGAAAGATATATAGAGAATGGGAATGGAATGACAAATTGCAGCTTACATAATCATTATTAGTTTCTTCATCATATAGGTTGACTAAATCTTCACCGACTGGTTCAGTGAATTCCTTGACAACAGATGCAACTTCAGAGTTGATACCGATTTGATCATGCGCTGAACCCTCATTAGAGGCCATACTATGGAAAACATCAAAATGTCGTAGGAGAAGTATTGTTGGCGAGTATCTGCAAGAACATCACTATATAGGTAATGAGGAATAGAAGGTGCAGCCACTTAATTTAGCACAACTGAGCTCATAAACACCCCCCCCCCCCCCCCCCCCCCCAAAAAAATTACATTCCAATATTTCCAGAAAAGTAAAATAAATAAGTTTAAGTATAAAAGTTAAAGGCTCAAACAACAAATCCCTTTTATTTTCAATGTATTTACAATTACTTTTTTGCTTTCCTTTTTTTTTGGGTATATCCGTTGCCTGTTCTTTAGAGGACAGGAGTTTCAGATTGATGAACTTATCCCAAAAAAATAAAAGTTTCGGATTGTTGTGCATTTATCTACAAACAGTTAAATCAAAGAACTACAAACATATGAACACTTGGATACCCGTCAAAGGCTAAATAATGAAAACATACTTGCGAGCTGTAGTAAAAGCTTGAGCCAACGCATCCGATGTCTTGCGTTCAGAGGATGCCATTAGTGTATGACAACTGTATTCAACAACATGCAGGCCCAACCGGCGAGCAACGTACTTTACCACAGTCCTCTTCCCACATCCTGTGAATTTTTTGATTGCAGTAAGCTATACACATTCAGAAATGGTCAATACAGCCATTTAATTTCCATTCTCAGATCTTTCATATTTAGTCTTAAACTGCAAATATATTAAACCATAAAATATAGTTCTGAGCGATCACATTTTGTATTACTATATTGTTGATATTAAGTGAGTTACGAAATAACAACCCCAAGATTCTCATACTGTAACATGATCACATCAGCGCAAGCAAGTCGAAAAAATAGGATTTAAATCACAAAGCGCACCAGGCAAACCATTGAGGAGAACAGCAACTCTGAATTTTGATGAAAGTGCTGATGGACATAGAGGTGGTGCAAGTATGGAGGCAAGAATCTTTACTGTGTCTCCTTGTAAAGGGACAAAGCCTTTAGGTCCAGAAATTAAAAGATCTGGGGGAACAGCAGAAGGAACACTCCCTCCAAGCACAAGGGCTGTCCGAGTACGATTAACTTTAAGAATAGGTTCATCTGAAGGTTCCATTGCAACAACCTGATGTCATGAGTCACTTACACATAAGATAGTGCTTTTTTGTTCTAATTCCTTGAGCATCTCATGCAGTTTTTTAATTTTTATTTTGATAAGTCTCGTGCAATTATGAAATAGAACAGAGATTAACCTTGAAGTAAATGATAGCGTCACTGATATTGTGCATCCTTTGGCTGCAAGGAATGCACATAGCAGACCTACAGTTCCAGTTGATGCATATACTGAAAAGATCACCTCTGGCAAGATATCTATCAACTGAAAAGTAATCATTTAATGCCAAGTCAATCATTTCTTGGCGATCTTCAGCTTCAATTGATGAACTACCTTTCAGAGATTCAAGGGTGCCACATTCCGGTATCTTCACAAAGGAAGCCCTCAAGTGTGAGGCAAATCTTGGTGACTGAGACCAAGATTCAACACCTAAATTAATGATAGAGTCCTTGCTCCCAATACCATTTGTTTCATCATCCACTTTAGCTTCAAACAACGATGCCAATTTTTCTTTTCCTTGGTGAACAAGAGATTTTAAACATGACA
The DNA here is from genome assembly GCA_947179155.2 of Hedera helix. Classification (NCBI taxonomy): domain Eukaryota; kingdom Viridiplantae; phylum Streptophyta; class Magnoliopsida; order Apiales; family Araliaceae; genus Hedera; species Hedera helix. Next base: position 44,874,135 of record OX359276.1, on the reverse strand, counting down.
CATGCAAGTTAAGGTTAAATGCCAGAAGGGAAGACAGATAGGAAACTTCAGGCGCTAAAGGTACACAGCGACTTTGAGAGAAATTATAAGAAGGAAAGACAAGCATCACTTGCGAAGATTCAGACGGGGGTAATTTATCTTCGCTCGAGTCTTCATGAGTCTTGGGAGGATCTAGAACAACAGCTTGGCCAATTCTCTGTATACTGGTCTCAAGATTCTTGACAAGTATCTGTATGGAAATGAAACAATGAAGACCACAGTGGAAAATGATCAGTTTATTAATTGTGTAACTTCCTTCTAAGATAAGGACAGCATACAGCTTTGGAAAAAGTGTAAACAAACAAAAACTAAGTATATGATCATAGAACTTCAGAAAATTATTAAATAGCATAGTGAAAAATTATCTAATTATTTACCAAAAAGAAAAACTAAAGGATATTCCATACATACATATTAAATACCTAGAATATTAACTATATTATTCTTGATGCATTATACTAACTCTATTAGAAAGAGAACTTACCCAGGAAAACCCCTATCTAAGTGTGTTCGTCATTCCATTGAGCTTATTATACATGTTATTTCACATTATTTTACCTCATATTAATCGAACTGAACCACACCACACCACTGTCAATGGAATATATGTTTCGAATGGCTATTAGGAAAATATTAATATGTCTTATGAAAACCATGCCCAGCAGTAAAAGCAAGCAGAATGTACCATATTCTAGGCAAATATTAGCTCTAAAAAAAAAAATAAGGTTTCATAAATAGCATTCTCATTAAATGAAATGAAATTTATTGTTGGAAATGTATAGGACAACATTTAAGATTCAAACATAAAAAATTTCAACTCTTTTAAAATGTGCATTTAGTAGGGAAAAAGAAACTCAAATGAGACGAATACATCCATTAGACTAGTTAAAATGCGAGTTTCACCATCTTTAAAACCCAGATTACATAAAACATGCATCAATTCCATAAGCATCAGTTCATTATATTGTATCCCCCAATTGCCTTGTCTCACCAAGCAAACAAATAAAAGCCAAACAAAGTATACCAGTGAGCCTGAAGTTATCGACAGTTTTTTAAGAACAGATGTAGAGAGCCCAACCAAGGCAGCATCATCCAAAGAGGCCGTCTTTGGGTCCGAAATATCCATTCTGTCATTTGACAATCGGAGAATTCCGGCCCGGAGCTGTAGCGTCCGCGAAGTAACGTCGCCGGAGAGCTGGTTAGCCCGCTCAAATTCATCTTCTCTTTCTTTTGTTTTTGATGAATTAAGTACTGAATCGACAAGAGCTTTGGTTGAAGATAGTACTAACGGCTTCCTTCTCTCCACCATTTCTATTGCCCAATTTGAAACCCTAGCTAAAGTTCATTTGCAGTAGCAGTAGACTATATATACATATATATAGTTAGTTTTAGAGGGAGGGAGAAATTCCTCTCTCTCTCAATTGCGCAAACCAAAACGAAGCTGTAAGCTGGTCGCCGTATATTGACGCAAGAATTTAACGGTCTTGACGTAAGCAACCGTATTATAATTAGCGCTCGGGTCGCATACTAGTACACATTCGAAGCTTGAATCGGCGTTTCCCTATTATATACGTATATATATATATATGTATATGTAATATTTAAAAAAATATTTCTTGAAGATGAGATCGGGTTAAGTAATTCAACCCGCGGTCGTATGAATACGGATAAAAACAGCACAAAGAATGGACCGAAAAGAAAAGGTAAAACCAGAACCACACCGCAGACACGGCCCAACACAACTTCAAGTTTTTTTGTCTAATTCTTTTATAATTGAGTTTTTCAGTGAGCACTAATTATTTGATACACATAATTATGTGTAAATTAAATTTAGCGAATAGTGGGTAAGAGAAATTAAAAAATGAGGGATCATGGATAAAATGATTTTATTATGAGTGTTTGTGACGACCCCAAATCCGGGTTCCTTTAACCCTAGGCTTGGTACGTCACGATACATCATCTTCATACACATTCTATAACTAATGCGGAATATATAAACCTAAATTGTTTATTCTACAACATTTCTCAAGGTCTCTAACCTTAACTTACATATATACCTTTAGATTCATAAAAAGGTTTACAAAATTACTTACATCATATAACAATTTAGTTATAATGCATAACACTATAATCTTGTCTGTTGCTTCTGTCTCCGTCTCTCCTTGGACATTCGTATTATTCTGAAATTTGTTATCATGATATAGCAAGAGTGAGCAACGACTTTGCTCAGCAAGTTTAAATACGATAACGATATATCATGATTGAAAGAAAGAATAAGCTTTTGAATTTTCAACAATATAATAATTGTGAAAGAGTACGAGTCATAATTTCAATAATTGAATGACTAAATTAATTAATGTTGAGTGTCAATAATGACCATGAACAAATTTAACTGAACCTTATGGTAATGAAGGTGATCAGCCTTTCATACCTGATGAACACATGCAACAAGCACTATGTGCGAATCAACAATTTAAAGATGAGGAATAATTATACAGAATTAAACCATAGCATGCTTGAAACGTAATAACTTGAATTTGAGTTAGGAACTTGAACAATAAAATAATATATCCTGCTCGAATATAAATTGAGTAGGGTTTAGGAAAACTTGCCTGTCTGCTCAGCTACAATAAATGTTTAGCTTTAACTAACTGGCTTTGAAAGACCTAACATTAAATAAAGTTGGTCTAATAATTAGTACAGCGTATTTGTACAACTATACGCTCACTAAGAAACTTATCTACCACACATAAGTACTAACACATAATTTACATCAGTCAAAACGATATTATTAACCTTATAGACCCTCAATCAAATTAGGTTAATAATTTAATAAGTTAGAAAATAATTTTCTCAAGTGTTAAACACTTATTAAACTATTAAACAATTTATTATAATTGTTTAAACAAAAGAGTTAAAAGACATTTTCTTTATTTCATTTAATTACTATTTAATATTAATTAAATAGTAAGTAATTAACTACTTTTCGTTATTATTTAATAGTAAATAATAACTTACTAGATTTATTTATTATTTAAAGTTAATCAAATAATAAATAATTAAATAATCAATCTTAGTTGTCTTTAATTATTATTTAATAGTAATTAAATAATAATTAATTAATTTATCATCCTTGTTTATTATTTAATATTAATTAAATAATAATTAATTTAATCATAAATTCAGAAGATATAATATTAAACCAACTAGATTAATATTTAAAACATTTAAATATTAATCCTAAATGTTTATTATATTTGAAAAATATAATATTAAACTAACTAGATTAATATTTAAAACATTTAAATATTAATCCTAAATGTTTATTATATTTGAAAAATATAATATTAAACTAACTAGATTAATATTTACAACATTTAAATATAAATCCTAAATACTTATTATATTTGAAAAAATATAATATTAAACTAACTAGATTAATATTTACAACATTTAAATATTAATCCTAAATATTTATTATATTTGTAAAATATAATATTAAACTAACTAGATTAATATTTACAACATTTAAATATTAATCCTAAATACTTATTATATTTAAAAAAATATAATATTAAACTAACTAGATTAATATTTACAACATTTAAATATTAATCCTAAATATTTATTATATTTGTAAAATATAATATTAAACTAACTAGATTAATATTTACAACATTTAAATATTAATCCTAAATACTTATTATATTTAAAAAAATATAATATTAAACTAACTAGATTAATATTTACAACATTTAAATATTAATCCTAAATACTTATTAAATTAACTAGATTAATATTTAAAACATTTAAATATTAATCCTAAATACTTATTATATTTGGAAAAATATAATATTAAAATAACTAGATTAATATTTACAACATTTAAATATTAATCCTAAATACTTATTATATTTGAAAAATATAATATTATATACCTAAATATCATTTTTGTATTATTATTATTTTTTGTTATAATTTTAAATTAATTTTTAAACATTTAAATTAATTAAAATTATCCAGAATGGCAATTCTGTAATTAAGTCGAAAAACTGATACGAGGGCAATTTCGTAATTACGCAGAAAAAGACCGGAGGGGCAATCTGGTAATTTCGTCGGAAATTTTATTACCGCGCATGGCGCGCGTACCAAATAAACGGACCAAAACGGTGCCGTTTTGTGAGAACAGGAATTGGCCTCCGCGCATTGCGCGCGGAGTAAAATTTTCTTACGCCAAACGGCGTCGTTTGGCTCCGCGTTTTTTCAGAAAATTGGCTGGCGCGCATTGCGCGGCCAGCCCTTTTTTTTTTTCCACTCGCAGAAGGTGAACAGTGCTTTTTAATACACAACTTAATAAAATTTATACCTTCAAATAAACTTTAACTCCTCAATAAAAATCCAAAAAAATTACCAATAACTTAACAACAATTTATAACATGAAAATTTAATTTTTTCATGATTTAATATAAAAAAAATTTTATAAAAATTTTTACATCACATAAACTACCACAAATCATAACTTTTTATGTATAACTCCATTTTGAGTGATTCAAACTTTGTTTTTCTCATGATTTAATGTTCTATAATATTATGACATTAAATCTAAATTTTATAAAAATTAATTTCTTTTCATTACTTTGAGACTTGATTTAACACCACAAATCACATGTTTTTAGCATATAAATTATACCAAAACACAAACCAAGTATATTAAACTCAAGCATGACATAAATATTACTATCACATATTATTAACTACATTAACATGTTTATACTCACATGTTGGTTTATTTAATTAAAAAAAAAATAAACTACATTTAAAATAATCATTACCTCATTCTAATGGCTATCCTCATTTTTCTTTCAAAATGGGTTGTGAAGGAGGATGGCATGAACCAAGAATTCCTTCTCCTTCCTTATCCTTGCTCTCAAATATTTTCTCTCAAATTTGAAAAGTAAAAGAAGAAAAATGACTAACAATTCTCTCTCTCTAATGACTTAAGTCTTCCAAAATGTATAGATATATATCTTATATCTATGAAATTTTACCAACACAAGTTAGCTATTGGATACTTACACAATAAAGTTAACCCATGCCTTAGTTGGTGAGGATTTTATGGGAAAAGACTCACCAAAAATTAAAACAAGCAACCTAATTATTAAATAATTAAATAATAAAATAACAATCAACTAACTATCTTTTTCTCATCCTTTTCCTTCTCTTGCCGGCAACATCACTTCTAATGTCCCAAAATGTTTGTCACATGTCACTTTTGAATATTTAATAGTTTAAACAATTTAATTTCAAGTGGGCTCAAGCTTTGGGCTTTATTTAAAATACCAATTGGGCTCTAATTAAATTGTTTGGGCTACTAAATTGTCAACTTTTATTATTCTTCATTTGGGCTATTAATTGACCCATGTTGGGTTAATTTAATAATTTACACATTAATTATTCAATCCATGATTAAATAAATAATTAGATTGAATAAATAATTAAATATTCTAACCCATAAGTATTAAATTACTAAATGGACTAATAATATTATTAATAATATTTTACATTATTTACATTAATTAATTATCATATTAATTAATTTATAAAATTTAATTCACTCATTATATTCAATTTAATTGAATATTTAATTAATGACAACTTGTCAATTATTTTGATATTAAAACTTTAGAGTGTGTTTGCTAAGAATAATATATATAATCTATATATATTATTTATACACATTACCTTACCTCGAAAACAATTTCACAATAAATTATGAAATTAAAATAAATACAATATATAATTTAATATATATTATTTAGGCCATAAATTAAATTATTTAATACATTTACATTAAATAATTCATTTCTCATCAATTATGGAAATAATTCCATTTACCCGAAAATACATTGAAATAATAATATATTTACTCAATTTCTTATTTAAATAATTTATTTAATTATTTAATTAATATTACACAAATAATTGTATAATAAAATTTCTCACTCCCATAAATCATTTACAATGATTTATTTAATTATAGAATATATTCATTTAATATATTCAATTACTATTTAAAATTACTCAATTAATTTAATCCCTTTTATATATATATATACATATATATGAAATTAAATATTGTACATATATACAATTACTAATCTCTCTTCATTAATTCAACTACTTTATATAATTTATAATTATATAATTTACATAATTATTCCTCACAAATAATTTATCAACAATTTGCATAATTGTTGATTAATGAATATAATTAATTCCACAATAAACCTTTTAATTCAATTTGGATTAATTTAATATTAATCTATCTATTTATCACAATTTAATTAACCATTAAATTATGTTACTAAATATGCACGCATATATATATTCATATAAATACATATTTAATTTACACGCAACCACGTCGCATAATTGCATAACTCCACTAATTAATTCTCTTAATTTAATTAGACTTGCTGTTAGCCAAGTTCATTGAATTATCACTGTACTTGCTAACTTAAAGAAAAAATTTGATATCCCCATATCTAAGTTAGTCCGTTAAATTTAATTTGGACCACTATTTATCTACCACTGCTAGGTTATCAAACTCCAACCTTTATTAAATATTAGATATTTTATTTCTAATTCATTTAAATATCCGGGATATTACATTCACCCCTTCTTCTAAAAATTTCGTCCCCGAAATTATCTCATACACATTTCTACCAATTTTCATCTCTGAGTATAACTCTTTACTCGTCAAATTCTATGACCACTCTTTTCTAGGAAGTTCATACTTCTAAACTCATAATTCCAGAACAATGGAATATCTTGCAGAAGAATAAATTGAAAATCAATATCTTACAGAAGAATAAATTGAAAATCAAAATATTCATTAAAACTTTCATACTATTCTGAGGAGTCATAAAGACTGTGAACATACTGCGAGAATGTTTATCAATCACAAAGACTGAAAACATACCACAATGGTTTCGTACGCTAGGTGATCAGCCTATCGTACTCTAGCGCTGTGCACAACGACTTCTCTCGGGGTCGAACTCTTTGGATTTACCAACCCATATCAGCATGCCACCACTGTTGGGCGCCCCCTCGCGGGTTCTTTATTCATGGCTCTGACATATCCCCCATTATGGGGTTGTTCACCTCAGACTTACTACAAAATTCCGCTCCAGCATTAGTTGGATTGGAAAATAAAACTTGAGTCATTTCTGACCAAAAAGTGTCCAGTCAAAATAAATGACATAGACTCACATCATTGAACTGTTCGTATATTACGACTCAAAAATCATTTCAGATTAGTTAAAGTAACTAAAATTCATTTATAGGACTTCATGATACCGCACCGTTGCAACAGTGCGTTGAGGATTCCGTCTTTTTCATCTCTGCACCATGGCTTTAATGGCGTGTGATGATTTTATAAATACATTTTGATATTTTCAAATCAATTTGTCTAGCCGAAACAATTAGCATAGACTCTTCTTTAAACGTTTCAAAATACTGAAAATCATTTTGACTTTGTCATATTACATCATACCATAGTGGGCTTAAAAATACATCCAACACTAGGTTATTCTGCATTGATGACTCCATCGTTTATCATCTTTGCACTAAGTGCATTAATGATTTCTAAAAATACATTTGTCTTTTCAAAAGCACAACAGTGCGAATTTAGCACGATTTTAAGAATTTCAAAGTCTAGCATAGCTAGAGGATTTGGAATATCCTAAAACCTCAAAACACCTCAAATTTTTCCTCCACATTCTTTTCCAGCTTAATAACTATATCTAGTATAGCCTTAACCTGACTACTTAACTCTATCCATACTCACTGTTCATCAAACTCACCACGTATTTGGGTTCAGGAACTTACCACAATCATATGGTTTGAGGAACTTGTCCTAGTCAGGCCAAAGTCGCCCATTCGCTGAGGGGTTCCACCACATAACTATGAGTCACAAACTTTCCATGCGTGTCGGTTCTCAGAACACGAACTTAACTTAACATCCTCTACCTATTCGTTATACATGAGAAAAGAATCACCTTCTCAATATTCATATAACAAATAGCGCAACACCAGGTTTCAATCGATTATCACTATAGGAAGCTAAGTGGTCGTCAAACCAAACACAATCTCCTGCCCATACAAGAAATTGGTCAACTCGGCCACTAATCAATATAGAAAGTTAAGCGGTCGTTAAACCAAGAACAAATATATCAGTTTCCCAACTCTTCAACACTGTAAGGAACACATGCCATCAGTGCATACGTTTATTCTACGATACACACTGATCGTGCCAAGTTTCGCAGCAGCATCTCCCAAATTGGTTCGCTGACATATCATAGCCCCCGCCCATACAAGGGTTCGTTCAACTCAACCACTATATTAATATAGGAAGCTAAGCGGTTGTAAAACCAAAGCACAAATTCCCTGCCCATACAAGGAATCGTACAACTCAACCACTAATATGAGTCCTCAATTAAAACCCACAAACCACTAATTTTTCTTAACTGAATACGAATTTTATCCATTCATATTTTAGCACATCTGCCTCATTACGAGTTCATCTCTCTAGATCATTTCATGACCTTATTAGCATTTTCTTTATGCTTCTCAAAATCTTATCATAAGATATTTTCTATCATTTCTTCAAATTAGGTACAACATGACCTTTTTCATTCTTCTCAAATCCATCTTTGGATAATCTTCTATATATGAATTTTCCAAATTCATCTTTTATTACTTAAACTCTTCCTGAGTTTATTCATTTACCATTTTACTTATCTTCTACACGGTTATAGCCTAAGGTACTCTTACCTAAGGTTTATAACCTATCAGCTCTGATACCAACCTGTGACGACCCCAAATCCGGGTTCCTTTAACCCTAGGCTTGGTACGTCACGATACATCATCTTCATACACATTCTATAACTAATGCGGAATATATAAACCTAAATTGTTTATTCTACAACATTTCCCAAGGTCTCTAACCTTAACTTACATATATACCTTTAGATTCATAAAAAGGTTTACAAAATTACTTACATCATATAACAATTTAGTTATAATGCATAACACTATAATCTTGTCTGTTGCTTCTGTCTCCGTCTCTCCTTGGACATTCGTATTATTCTGAAATTTGTTATCATGATATAGCAAGAGTGAGCAACGACTTTGCTCAGCAAGTTTAAATACGATAACGATATATCATGATTGAAAGAAAGAATAAGCTTTTGAATTTTCAACAATATAATAATTGTGAAAGAGTACGAGTCATAATTTCAATAATTGAATGACTAAATTAATTAATGTTGAGTGTCAATAATGACCATGAACAAATTTAACTGAACCTTATGGTAATGAAGGTGATCAGCCTTTCATACCTGATGAACACATGCAACAAGCACTATGTGCGAATCAACAATTTAAAGATGAGGAATAATTATACAGAATTAAACCATAGCATGCTTGAAACGTAATAACTTGAATTTGAGTTAGGAACTTGAACAATAAAATAATATATCCTGCTCGAATATAAATTGAGTAGGGTTTAGGAAAACTTGCCTGTCTGCTCAGCTACAATAAATGTTTAGCTTTAACTAACTGGCTTTGAAAGACCTAACATTAAATAAAGTTGGTCTAATAATTAGTACAGCGTATTTGTACAACTATACGCTCACTAAGAAACTTATCTACCACACATAAGTACTAACACATAATTTACATCAGTCAAAACGATATTATTAACCTTATAGACCCTCAATCAAATTAGGTTAATAATTTAATAAGTTAGAAAATAATTTTCTCAAGTGTTAAACACTTATTAAACTATTAAACAATTTATTATAATTGTTTAAACAAAAGAGTTAAAAGACATTTTCTTTATTTCATTTAATTACTATTTAATATTAATTAAATAGTAAGTAATTAACTACTTTTCGTTATTATTTAATAGTAAATAATAACTTACTAGATTTATTTATTATTTAAAGTTAATCAAATAATAAATAATTAAATAATCAATCTTAGTTGTCTTTAATTATTATTTAATAGTAATTAAATAATAATTAATTAATTTATCATCCTTGTTTATTATTTAATATTAATTAAATAATAATTAATTTAATCATAAATTCAGAAGATATAATATTAAACCAACTAGATTAATATTTAAAACATTTAAATATTAATCCTAAATGTTTATTATATTTGAAAAATATAATATTAAACTAACTAGATTAATATTTAAAACATTTAAATATTAATCCTAAATGTTTATTATATTTGAAAAATATAATATTAAACTAACTAGATTAATATTTACAACATTTAAATATAAATCCTAAATACTTATTATATTTGAAAAAATATAATATTAAACTAACTAGATTAATATTTACAACATTTAAATATTAATCCTAAATATTTATTATATTTGTAAAATATAATATTAAACTAACTAGATTAATATTTACAACATTTAAATATTAATCCTAAATACTTATTATATTTAAAAAAATATAATATTAAACTAACTAGATTAATATTTACAACATTTAAATATTAATCCTAAATATTTATTATATTTGTAAAATATAATATTAAACTAACTAGATTAATATTTACAACATTTAAATATTAATCCTAAATACTTATTATATTTAAAAAAATATAATATTAAACTAACTAGATTAATATTTACAACATTTAAATATTAATCCTAAATACTTATTAAATTAACTAGATTAATATTTAAAACATTTAAATATTAATCCTAAATACTTATTATATTTGGAAAAATATAATATTAAAATAACTAGATTAATATTTACAACATTTAAATATTAATCCTAAATACTTATTATATTTGAAAAATATAATATTATATACCTAAATATCATTTTTGTATTATTATTATTATTTGTTATAATTTTAAATTAATTTTTAAACATTTAAATTAATTAAAATTATCCAGAATGGCAATTCTGTAATTAAGTCGAAAAACTGATACGAGGGCAATTTCGTAATTACGCAGAAAAAGACCGGAGGGGCAATCTGGTAATTTCGTCGGAAATTTTATTACCGCGCATGGCGCGCGTACCAAATAAACGGACCAAAACGGTGCCGTTTTGTGAGAACAGGAATTGGCCTCCGCGCATTGCGCGCGGAGTAAAATTTTCTTACGCCAAACGGCGTCGTTTGGCTCCGCGTTTTTTCAGAAAATTGGCTGGCGCGCATTGCGCGGCCAGCCCTTTTTTTTTTTCCACTCGCAGAAGGTGAACAGTGCTTTTTAATACACAACTTAATAAAATTTATACCTTCAAATAAACTTTAACTCCTCAATAAAAATCCAAAAAAATTACCAATAACTTAACAACAATTTATAACATGAAAATTTAATTTTTTCATGATTTAATATAAAAAAAATTTTATAAAAATTTTTACATCACATAAACTACCACAAATCATAACTTTTTATGTATAACTCCATTTTGAGTGATTCAAACTTTGTTTTTCTCATGATTTAATGTTCTATAATATTATGACATTAAATCTAAATTTTATAAAAATTAATTTCTTTTCATTACTTTGAGACTTGATTTAACACCACAAATCACATGTTTTTAGCATATAAATTATACCAAAACACAAACCAAGTATATTAAACTCAAGCATGACATAAATATTACTATCACATATTATTAACTACATTAACATGTTTATACTCACATGTTGGTTTATTTAATTAAAAAAAAAATAAACTACATTTAAAATAATCATTACCTCATTCTAATGGCTATCCTCATTTTTCTTTCAAAATGGGTTGTGAAGGAGGATGGCATGAACCAAGAATTCCTTCTCCTTCCTTATCCTTGCTCTCAAATATTTTCTCTCAAATTTGAAAAGTAAAAGAAGAAAAATGACTAACAATTCTCTCTCTCTAATGACTTAAGTCTTCCAAAATGTATAGATATATATCTTATATCTATGAAATTTTACCAACACAAGTTAGCTATTGGATACTTACACAATAAAGTTAACCCATGCCTTAGTTGGTGAGGATTTTATGGGAAAAGACTCACCAAAAATTAAAACAAGCAACCTAATTATTAAATAATTAAATAATAAAATAACAATCAACTAACTATCTTTTTCTCATCCTTTTCCTTCTCTTGCCGGCAACATCACTTCTAATGTCCCAAAATGTTTGTCACATGTCACTTTTGAATATTTAATAGTTTAAACAATTTAATTTCAAGTGGGCTCAAGCTTTGGGCTTTATTTAAAATACCAATTGGGCTCTAATTAAATTGTTTGGGCTACTAAATTGTCAACTTTTATTATTCTTCATTTGGGCTATTAATTGACCCATGTTGGGTTAATTTAATAATTTACACATTAATTATTCAATCCATGATTAAATAAATAATTAGATTGAATAAATAATTAAATATTCTAACCCATAAGTATTAAATTACTAAATGGACTAATAATATTATTAATAATATTTTACATTATTTACATTAATTAATTATCATATTAATTAATTTATAAAATTTAATTCACTCATTATATTCAATTTAATTGAATATTTAATTAATGACAACTTGTCAATTATTTTGATATTAAAACTTTAGAGTGTGTTTGCTAAGAATAATATATATAATCTATATATATTATTTATACACATTACCTTTGTAATGACCACGAATTTCATTATACATTGTAATTATAATTAATATATAATTAGCAATGAATTTAAAATTTTTGTACTAATAAAATGTGCATTAGATAATAAAATAGATGTACTTGTTCGTGCATATATTTAATTAAAGAATTAAAGCAAGGGTATAATTAATTAAAGCAAATCTAATTGGATTATATTTTTAATCCAAATGAGTTGTTAAACTAGGTCCAAGATATTAACCTAGTAGCCCATGTAATTAATTTAATTACTAGCCCATATAATTAATTAAACAAGCCCAATGCTTATTTTAATTAAAGTTAGCATAGTTATTTAAATGCTAGCCCAAAGTGTTAATTAAATTGAGCCCAAACCAATTCAATGGATGAGCCCAATATATTAATTTCCTAAGTCCAACATGGAGCCCAATAGGAAGTCAAAATTGGTCAACAATTGAACCCATGTATAGATATATTTGTATATGCATAAATACACATTAAAAGCTAGAAAAATAAAGGAAAAATGGCATGGAAAATACCATTTTGCTGATTTTTTTTTGGTCCCACTTGATGTTGCTTGATTTGCTAGATTGCTTCTCTTTTACACTAGATCAAAGTTGGCCAACAACTCTAGTCAATCAACTAGTCAATCACCATGTCAATCCATCAAATAGTAAGCTTGATTAGCCTTTAATTTGACCAACATAGATGAATTAGTGAGTTAATGGTGTGTTAGTAGATGGCTATAAAAGAAACCCCCCACACTTGTTTTAGGTTGGTTAGTTAATTGCTAGAGAATTTCCTAGAGAGCAAAGTGTGAGCATTTGAGAGGGTTAGAAAATTTGAGAGCAAAATACTAAGAGAAGAGAAGGAGTCTTGATTCATGCCATCTTCCTTCACAACTTATTTTGGAAGAAAAAGAAAGATAGCCATTAAAACAAGGTAATGATTATTTTAAATGTAGTTTATTTTTAAATTAAATAAATCATCATGTTAGTATAAACATGTTAATATAGTTATTAATGTGTAGTTGTAATATTTATGCCATGCTTAAGTTTAATAGGTTTGGTTTGTATTTTGGTATCATTTGTGTGCTAAAATATGTGTTTAGTAGTGTATAATCAAGTCTTGAAATTTATTGCCAAAAATATTTTTATAAAACTTAGGTTTGATGTTCTAATATTATAGAACATTAAATCATGAGAAAAACAAAGTTTGAATCACTCAAAATGGAGTTATACACAAAAAGTTATGATTTATGGTAGTTTATGTGATGTAGAAATTTTTATAAAAAAATAATGATATTAAATCATGAAAAATTATTTTTTCATGTTATAAATTAAAATAAGGTGATTGGTAATTTTTTTGGATTTTTATTGAAGAGTTAAAGCTTACTTGATGGTATATTTTTAATTAAAATGTGTGTGCCGGAACACTGTTCACATTCTGCGAAGAAGAAAAAAATTAAGGGTTTCCGCGCAATGCGCGCGCAGCCACTGTTCACCGAAAACACGGAGCCAAACGACGTCGTTTGGTGTCCGTAAAAAGTTACTCCGCGCGTACGCGCGGAAGCCGTATCCGGCATTCCAAAAACGGCGTCGTTTCTGGCCCGTTAAATCTGTAACCCGCGCCATGCGCGGTAGGAAAATTCCGGTGAAATTACCAGAATGCCCCTCCGTGTTTTTCTTGGCAGAATTACCATTCTGCCCTCGGTTCAGATTTCGACTTATTTACGGAAATGCCATTCGGGTTAAATTTAATTAATTTAAATATTTAAAAACTAAATTAAAATTATAACAAAAATAATTATAATACAAAAATAATATTGGGGAGGATATTTTTCATTAAGTTTAATATTTAAATATTTTAAATATTAATCTAGTTAGCTAAACCATGGTTAAGTTAAATAAATTTATTATTTGTTTATTATTTTAAATGTTAATAATAAATAAAGATGATAAATTAGCATTTATTATTTAATGCCCATTAAATAATACTTAAAGAGAGATAAAATTTATAAATTTATTATTTATTATTTAAATATTATTAAATAATAAATAAGGATAATTAGGTAATTAATTATTATTTAATTAGCATTAAATAACGATTAATGGAAATTAAGTTATTAGAGTAATAATTTATTATTTAATTTAAATAATAAATAAGAATGATTTGATTATTATTTAACCTTAAATAATAATTAAAATTAATTAAATAATTAATTATTATTTAATTGACATTAAATAATAATTAAAGAGGATTAAGATTAGTAAACTATTATTTAATTTTCTTAATTAAATAATAAGTAAGGTTAATTACTTGGTTAATTATTGGTTGATTAACATTAAATTAAAGAAGGTTAAAACTAAGTTAATAATTATTTATTATTTAATTATAATTAAATAATAAGTAAGTACAATTAGTTATTATTTATTTTAAAGAATAACTAGAGTTAATTAATTAATTTCTATTTAATCAATATTAAATAGTAATTAAAAAGAGATTGAGTTAATAAAATAAATTGAATTTAATTAAACAATTATAATAAGTTGTTTAAAGGTTTAATAAGTGTCCAACACTTAAGAAAAATATTTTCTAACTTATTAACCTAATATGATTAAGGGTTTATAAGGTTAATAATATTGTTTTGACTGATGTAAATTATGTGTTAGTACTTATGTGTGGTAAATAAGTTCATTATCAAGCGTATAGTTATGCAAATACGCCGTGCTAATTATTAGACCGACTTTATTAATGTTAGGTCTTTCAAAGCAAGTAGTTAAAGCTAGACATTTATTGTAGCTGTGCAGACAGGCAAGTTTTCTACCCTTAAACTTGTATTTATTGTTGCAGATATTTTTCAACCGTATTTACATTTCAATTATTGTTGAGCAAGTATTCTACACCCGTAGTTACTTGACAGACCTTTGAGTGAATTAATTATCAAAAATTACTTCACATCATTATTGATTATTGTATTCGCACATAGTGCTTTTGCAAACTGTCTAAGAACGTCTAAGCTAATTGTTTCGGCTAGACAAATGCATGTTAAATTCATTTAATTGAATATTATAAAAGCTTATCCAAACCATTGGTTGGTGCGGATTCTTACAGTAAGACTGAGATAGAACAACCCTAGTTAAAGGGGATTTTTATTTTGTCGGAGACCCGACAGCGCGCAAGAAAACTAAATGTGATGCATATACATAGGACATGAGAGGACTGATCCCCTCAAGTGTCCCGTTATTTTAACAAGGAGTCAGACATTGTATGTCTGTTCTACCTTAGTAGCAGTTCATGGTCATTAAAGACCACTCAGCAGTAAAGAGTCAATTCCTTCTTTTATTGAACATTGATTCTTGTTATCTTTCGCAATTGCTATTGTTGAAACCTTGAAGTTATTTCCCTTCATCATGATATATCGTATGATTGTTGTTTATAAACTTGCTGAGCCATTTAGTTGCTCATTCTTGCTATATCATGACTATATTTCAGCCAATCCCGAAAGCTCTAAATCGAACAAAGGCAAGGGGAAAGCGAATGTTTAGTTGTAGTAATTACATGCTAGTTTAAATTGCGGTTATGTAATTACTGTTGTGAATCTTTTGTATTTCCCTTAAGATATGTAATGTTTAAGATTAAGGTAATAGACCTTGGGAAGTGTAGCCTTTTGATTAAGGAACCTTTTGTATTATTCCGCGAAGTTTGAATACAATTTATGTATTTCATTATTGTTTAGTATTGTACAGTGAGAACCAAACCCGAGGTTAAAGAACCCGGATTTGGGGTCGTCACAGGTTGGTATCAGAGCTGTAGGTTAGAAACTCTAGGATTGCGAAACCTAGGTTATAACCTTAGTACTAAACTCTTATCGAGTGCGTTAGGAGATGAATCGGGGAGATTCATCATGTTGTGTATTTTTGGAGTTGGATTGAGAAAATCCATCGAGCCGAGATGTACATGATAAAATATCATTTCATTTCATCAATGAATATATTTTATTGCGGTACTAACATGTGTTATTTATGTTATTGTAGGATGACGGAGATAGGCCAGTCGAGCACTGCTGTAGAGGAGGTGATTTTTACTGATATCCACATGGATACAGTACAGCCACAGGTGGCTGCACCGATCGAGGAGCCAGAGTCAGATCCCGAGGAGAGAGATAGAGAGAACGCTGTCTGGGGCGGAGTTATGGGGCAGTACAGTGAGGAGGAGGCTGATACTGATGATGATGAGGATGAGGAGCCAGCTGAGTATATTGATGGCATGGGCACTGTCGCCAGTGACATCATTGATACTCTCACTACGGCTAATGAGGAGCTAGAGGAGAGGGTTCAGCACCTTGAGGAGCAGAACCAGATCCACCAGCAGACAGAGGATCAGTACCGAGATACAGCTTATATGTTCTCTGGCGAGAACATAGAGCTGAAGGCGAGGATGGCCGAGATGGAGGTCAGGTTGATAGCCGCTGAGCTGAAGATTCAGCAGACAGAGGCAGAGAGGGAGGCCATGAGGGGCCAGATGCAGCAGGCAGTTGAGGATAGACTAGATATGGAGATTCAGCGTGATGCAGCTCACGGGCAGATGATGGAGCTGGAGGAGGAGGTTAGGGAGAAGAAGGTGAGGATAGATAGACTTAGTTACGTCTATCGCTCATCAGTTGGTAGGATCCAGAGTAGGGTGCACTATTACCCTGCCGAGGAAGGCCAGACCTTGCACACCATCAGTAGGGGTGTGGTCAGGGCTATTGGAGATGAGGAGTACGACGATGCGGTTCGTCGAGGGATGCGCCGTTAGTTGTATTTTCTTTATTTATGATGTATGTACATAGATGCAGTAGAAACCCAACTTTTGTTTTGATAGAGGGTTAGTATGTTGTAAATCCCAACTCTATGAAGTTGTGGGATATGTTAGATCCCGTCTTTTGTTTTAACTATCGGGGTTAGCAGCATTTATAGCAGTATGCATATGATGTAAAAGTGCTACGCACTGTGTTTTAGCATATGAATATAAATGCATTTTCGTTTATGTTTATATGTGTCAAGATGATTATTTGTGCTTTAGTTTAAAATACTTAAGCTACAAAACGAAAGTAAAAAGATTGAAACAACTTTAATTAATTAAATTTTCTTTATACAGAAAATGCCGCCACAGAGAAGAAATCAACGACTACCCCCACCACCAGTCGAAGAGTCAGTCAATGCCGGAGGGGTACCACCCAACCCTGTCCAAGAGTTCGTAGAAATGCTAATGGGAGCATTTCGCGGACGCAACGCAGAGGCTACTGGAGCAACAAACCCTGCCGCTCCACTAGCAACCTTTAAAGACTTCAAACTGATAGGACCACCCGAGTTCAAAGGGACCACAGATCCTATAGAAGCACAAACCTGGATAGAGGAGATGGAAAAAGTCTTCGAGGTTGCACGAGTTAGGGAGGAGCAAATGACCTCATTTGCTACCTTCATGATGAAAGGAGAGGCCAGCCACTGGTGGAAGGCCAATAAGAGTAGAGCAGGGGAGGGAACGATCGCATGGGCGCGATTCAAAGAGGTATTCTTGGAAAACTACTTTCCAGAGAGTACAAAGGCTAGGATGGAAATTAAATTCCTAGAGCTTAAGCAGGGTAACATGTCGGTATCCGAATATGCCGCCAAGTTCAATGAATTGGCAAGATTTGCTACACATCAGGTGGACACGGAGGCAAGACGCGCCAGACGATTCGAACAGGGGCTGAAACCATGGGTTTACAGTCGGGTAGCTGTTCTCCAGATCACAAATTTTGCAACACTGTTGGAGAAAGCTATCATAGCTGAGGGTGGAAATGAAGCTTTGAATAAGCACAATCAAGAACGGAACAAGAAGAGAAGCGATGGGGGAAACAGAGAGGGTAGCAGCGGGGGTAGCAACTCGAACAAACGCAAGTGGAATAACAACAGCAGTTCGGGGACACCCCAGGGCAGTGAGTCAAAGAAAGCAAGCAAATGCAGTCAATGCGGGAAGAATCACTCAGGGGAGTGCATGAAGGGAAGGAATGTTTGTTACAACTGTGGGCAAGAGGGGCACATCGCTCCTAATTGTCCCACACCAAAAAGGAAAGGAGGTTGTTTCGCCTGCGGGGCCATGGACCATCAATTTAAAGATTGTCCGAAGAAGAAGAACACCGGAGGGAGTTCGGGCTATAGGGGAAGCAACAGCAAAACAACAACAACGCCAAACTGACCATTGGAGGGCCGGTGCCACAGAACAAACCAACGGCACGGACTTTCAACATGACGGTGCAGGACGCCGTCGAATCAAAAGACGTGGTGTCAGGTATTATTCCGATCAATGATATAAATGCTTATGTATTATTTGATTCGGGCGCTATCTGTTCATTTGTGTCTGATGAATTCGCTAAGCGGTTAGAATTGCCTAGACAAAAACTAGAGAACCCAATGAACATAGAAGTTGCAAATAAAGAAGTGATTCCTGTAGAGTATGTACATAGAGACTGTTGTGCTGAAATCAGGGGTCAGAAGTTGAGTGTAGATTTAATTCCAATACGCTTGGGGGAGTTTGACGTTATACTTGGAATGGATTGGTTGTTTAACCATGGAGCTTTAATTGATTGTCAAAAGAAGTGCATACACCTTAAGACACCAAATAAGTCTAAGGTCGTATTTTATGGCAGCAAATCGTCAAGACAGTCATCTTGTCTGACGATGATGCAAGCCAAGAAATTATTAAAGAAAGGTTGTGTAGGGTATTTGGCTCATGTGGTTGATACACAAGTGGTGAGTCCCGAGATGGAGCAAATACCAGTAGTTAGGGAGTTTATGGATGTTTTTCCAGATGTATTGCCAGGCTTACCGCCGGACAGAGAAATAGAATTTGCGATTGATTTAGTACCGGGGACAGCGCCGATATCAAAGGCACCATATAGAATGGCTCCGGTAGAAATGAAAGAGTTGATGGTGCAATTACAGGAGTTGTTGGATAATAAGTACATCCAGCCAAGTGTTTCTCCATGGGGAGCACCGGTGCTGTTTGTAAAGAAGAAGGATGGATCGATGAGATTATGTATGGATTACAGAGAGCTGAATAAGGTGACAATTAAGAACAAGTACCCGTTGCCACGAATTGACGATCTTTTCGATCAATTGAAAGGGGCGAAGTACTTTTCAAAGATTGACTTGAGGACTGGTTATCATCAGTTGAAAGTCAGGAAGGAGGATGTACCCAAGACGGCATTCAGAACTCGATATGGGCATTATGAGTTTCTGGTGATGTCGTTTGGACTGACGAATGCGCCAGCCGCATTTATGGACATGATGAACAGAATATTCAAGCAGTACTTGGATAAATTTGTTGTTGTGTTCATTGACGATATTCTGGTGTATTCTAAAACGGAGGAGGAGCATGCTGAACACCTAAGATTGGTGTTGGAGATTTTACGGAAGGAGCAGTTGTATGCTAAATTTTCGAAGTGTGAATTCTGGTTGGAGAGAGTTCAATTTTTAGGTCATGTCATTGACAAGGAAGGAGTTTCAGTAGATCCAGCAAAGGTGGAAGCAGTGATGAATTGGGAGCAACCAAGGACGCCGACGGAGGTAAGAAGTTTCTTGGGGTTAGCGGGTTACTATCGGAGATTTATTCAAGATTTTTCAAAGATAGCAACACCGCTGACCAATCTAACGAGGAAGACGGTGAAATACGTATGGACGGAGAAGTGTGAGGAGAGTTTTCAGGAGCTAAAGAAGAGACTTAGTGAAGCACCTGTATTGACTTTACCGGACGATACGGGAGGTTTTACGGTCTACAGTGATGCATCGCACAAGGGACTTGGCTGTGTGCTTATGCAAAACGGCAAGGTCGTTGCGTATGCGTCCAGACAGTTGAAGGATTACGAGAAGGGATACCCTACCCACGACTTGGAGCTGGCTGCGGTAGTGTTTGCCCTTAAAATCTGGAGACATTATTTATATGGAGAGAAATGTGAGATATTCACGGACCACAAGAGTCTGAAGTATATCTTCACACAGAAGGAGTTAAATATGAGGCAACGAAGATGGTTAGAATTGATCAAGGACTATGATTGTGAAATTCTATATCATCCCGGCAAGGCCAACGTAGTAGCAGATGCTCTAAGCAGAAAGAGCAGGGAGAAATTGTTCATCTTGACAGATCAGGAACAATTGGTTCAAGAGATGGCTCGAATGGAGTTGGAGGTAAGAAATCCAAATGAGTCAATGGAAGTGGAAGCAAGCCCAACCTTACTAGATAGGGTGAAAGAGGCTCAAGACAAAGATGAAGAATGTGTCAGAATCAGGATGAGAATGACCGAAGGGGAAGAGGTCAAATTCAAGGAGGATAGCATGGGATTGCTAAGGTTTGAAAATCGTGTTTGGGTGCCGCTAGTGCCTGAACTACGAGAAGAGATTTTGCAAGAGGCCCACAGTACGAGATACTCGATACATCCGGGGAGTACGAAGATGTATCAAGATCTGCGTCAGCATTTTTGGTGGCCGAATTTAAAAAGGGAGGTCGCAGAATGTGTCAGCCGATGCCTAACTTGTCAAAGGGTAAAGGCCGAACATCAGAGACCAAGTGGATTACTACAGCCGTTAGAGATTCCTGAGTGAAAATGGGAGCATATCACAATGGATTTTGTGGTAGGACTTCCAGCAACACAGAAGGGATTTGACGCAATATGGGTGATTGTGGATCGACTAACAAAGTCAGCGCACTTTTTGCCGATCAAGATTAAGTTCAGTTTGGACCAGTTGGCTAAACTGTACATCAAGGAGATAGTTTCAAGACATGGGGTGCCGGTATCGATTGTGTCAGACAGAGATCCGCGCTTCACGTCAAAATTTTGGAGGAGTCTTCAAGAGAGATTGGGGACACAGTTGAGAATGAGTACAGCATATCATCCGCAGACCGATGGGCAAAGTGAAAGAACAATACAGACTTTGGAAGATATGCTCAGGGCCTGTGTGATGGATTTCAAGGGCAGTTGGGAGAACCATCTACCATTAGTTGAGTTTGCATACAACAACAGTTATCATGCAAGCATAGGCATGCCGCCTTACGAAGCATTGTACGGAAGGAAGTGCAGAACACCTCTATGTTGGGACGAGGTAGGAGAACGCCGACTGTTGGGACCGGAATTGGTCCAACAGACGGTAGAGATTATCAAGGTAATAAGAGCTCGGCTAGTAGCAGCTCAGGACCGTCAGAAGAAATACGCCGATTTACATCGACAAAAGCGAGACTTCGAAGTTGGGAGTTTTGTGTTCATGAAGGTATCTCCCTGGAAGGGGAAGATCCGATTTGGAAAGAAGGGAAAGCTGAGTCCGAGGTTCATAGGACCGTTCGAGATATTAAAGAGAGTGGGTGAAGTGGCGTACGAGGTAGCTTTACCTCCTGAACTGGAGCATATTCACAATGTGTTTCACGTATCAGTGTTGCGACCATACAAGCCAGACCACAAACATGTGATATCCTATGAGCCAATACAAGTCGAGAAAGACTTATCGTACGAGGAAATTCCTGTCCAGATACTAGATAGGAAAGAGCAGAAATTACGGAATAAGATTATACATTCTGTCAAAGTCCTATGGAGGAACCACAACGCTGAGGAAGCTACGTGGGAGCTTGAAGAAAAGATGAGGGCTAACTATCCGAATCTTTTTGAGTAGTTTAAATTGTAATTCCGGGGACGGAATTCTTATAAGGGAGGGAGAATGTAATGACCACGAATTTCATTATACATTGTAATTATAATTAATATATAATTAGCAATGAATTTAAAATTTTTGTACTAATAAAATGTGCATTAGATAATAAAATAGATGTACTTGTTCGTGCATATATTTAATTAAAGAATTAAAGCAAGGGTATAATTAATTAAAGCAAATCTAATTGGATTATATTTTTAATCCAAATGAGTTGTTAAACTAGGTCCAAGATATTAACCTAGTAGCCCATGTAATTAATTTAATTACTAGCCCATATAATTAATTAAACAAGCCCAATGCTTATTTTAATTAAAGTTAGCATAGTTATTTAAATGCTAGCCCAAAGTGTTAATTAAATTGAGCCCAAACCAATTCAATGGATGAGCCCAATATATTAATTTCCTAAGTCCAACATGGAGCCCAATAGGAAGTCAAAATTGGTCAACAATTGAACCCATGTATAGATATATTTGTATATGCATAAATACACATTAAAAGCTAGAAAAATAAAGGAAAAATGGCATGGAAAATACCATTTTGCTGATTTTTTTTTGGTCCCACTTGATGTTGCTTGATTTGCTAGATTGCTTCTCTTTTACACTAGATCAAAGTTGGCCAACAACTCTAGTCAATCAACTAGTCAATCACCATGTCAATCCATCAAATAGTAAGCTTGATTAGCCTTTAATTTGACCAACATAGATGAATTAGTGAGTTAATGGTGTGTTAGTAGATGGCTATAAAAGAAACCCCCCACACTTGTTTTAGGTTGGTTAGTTAATTGCTAGAGAATTTCCTAGAGAGCAAAGTGTGAGCATTTGAGAGGGTTAGAAAATTTGAGAGCAAAATACTAAGAGAAGAGAAGGAGTCTTGATTCATGCCATCTTCCTTCACAACTTATTTTGGAAGAAAAAGAAAGATAGCCATTAAAACAAGGTAATGATTATTTTAAATGTAGTTTATTTTTAAATTAAATAAATCATCATGTTAGTATAAACATGTTAATATAGTTATTAATGTGTAGTTGTAATATTTATGCCATGCTTAAGTTTAATAGGTTTGGTTTGTATTTTGGTATCATTTGTGTGCTAAAATATGTGTTTAGTAGTGTATAATCAAGTCTTGAAATTTATTGCCAAAAATATTTTTATAAAACTTAGGTTTGATGTTCTAATATTATAGAACATTAAATCATGAGAAAAACAAAGTTTGAATCACTCAAAATGGAGTTATACACAAAAAGTTATGATTTATGGTAGTTTATGTGATGTAGAAATTTTTATAAAAAAATAATGATATTAAATCATGAAAAATTATTTTTTCATGTTATAAATTAAAATAAGGTGATTGGTAATTTTTTTGGATTTTTATTGAAGAGTTAAAGCTTACTTGATGGTATATTTTTAATTAAAATGTGTGTGCCGGAACACTGTTCACATTCTGCGAAGAAGAAAAAAATTAAGGGTTTCCGCGCAATGCGCGCGCAGCCACTGTTCACCGAAAACACGGAGCCAAACGACGTCGTTTGGTGTCCGTAAAAAGTTACTCCGCGCGTACGCGCGGAAGCCGTATCCGGCATTCCAAAAACGGCGTCGTTTCTGGCCCGTTAAATCTGTAACCCGCGCCATGCGCGGTAGGAAAATTCCGGTGAAATTACCAGAATGCCCCTCCGTGTTTTTCTTGGCAGAATTACCATTCTGCCCTCGGTTCAGATTTCGACTTATTTACGGAAATGCCATTCGGGTTAAATTTAATTAATTTAAATATTTAAAAACTAAATTAAAATTATAACAAAAATAATTATAATACAAAAATAATATTGGGGAGGATATTTTTCATTAAGTTTAATATTTAAATATTTTAAATATTAATCTAGTTAGCTAAACCATGGTTACGTTAAATAAATTTATTATTTGTTTATTATTTTAAATGTTAATAATAAATAAAGATGATAAATTAGCATTTATTATTTAATGCCCATTAAATAATACTTAAAGAGAGATAAAATTTATAAATTTATTATTTATTATTTAAATATTATTAAATAATAAATAAGGATAATTAGGTAATTAATTATTATTTAATTAGCATTAAATAACGATTAATGGAAATTAAGTTATTAGAGTAATAATTTATTATTTAATTTAAATAATAAATAAGAATGATTTGATTATTATTTAACCTTAAATAATAATTAAAATTAATTAAATAATTAATTATTATTTAATTGACATTAAATAATAATTAAAGAGGATTAAGATTAGTAAACTATTATTTAATTTTCTTAATTAAATAATAAGTAAGGTTAATTACTTGGTTAATTATTGGTTGATTAACATTAAATTAAAGAAGGTTAAAACTAAGTTAATAATTATTTATTATTTAATTATAATTAAATAATAAGTAAGTACAATTAGTTATTATTTATTTTAAAGAATAACTAGAGTTAATTAATTAATTTCTATTTAATCAATATTAAATAGTAATTAAAAAGAGATTGAGTTAATAAAATAAATTGAATTTAATTAAACAATTATAATAAGTTGTTTAAAGGTTTAATAAGTGTCCAACACTTAAGAAAAATATTTTCTAACTTATTAACCTAATATGATTAAGGGTTTATAAGGTTAATAATATTGTTTTGACTGATGTAAATTATGTGTTAGTACTTATGTGTGGTAAATAAGTTCATTATCAAGCGTATAGTTATGCAAATACGCCGTGCTAATTATTAGACCGACTTTATTAATGTTAGGTCTTTCAAAGCAAGTAGTTAAAGCTAGACATTTATTGTAGCTGTGCAGACATGCAAGTTTTCTACCCTTAAACTTGTATTTATTGTTGCAGATATTTTTCAACCGTATTTACATTTCAATTATTGTTGAGCAAGTATTCTACACCCGTAGTTACTTGACAGACCTTTGAGTGAATTAATTATCAAAAATTACTTCACATCATTATTGATTATTGTATTCGCACATAGTGCTTTTGCAAACTGTCTAAGAACGTCTAAGCTAATTGTTTCGGCTAGACAAATGCATGTTAAATTCATTTAATTGAATATTATAAAAGCTTATCCAAACCATTGGTTGGTGCGGATTCTTACAGTAAGACTGAGATAGAACAACCCTAGTTAAAGGGGATTTTTATTTTGTCGGAGACCCGACAGCGCGCAAGAAAACTAAATGTGATGCATATACATAGGACATGAGAGGACTGATCCCCTCAAGTGTCCCGTTATTTTAACAAGGAGTCAGACATTGTATGTCTGTTCTACCTTAGTAGCAGTTCATGGTCATTAAAGACCACTCAGCAGTAAAGAGTCAATTCCTTCTTTTATTGAACATTGATTCTTGTTATCTTTCGCAATTGCTATTGTTGAAACCTTGAAGTTATTTCCCTTCATTATGATATATCGTATGATTGTTGTTTATAAACTTGCTGAGCCATTTAGTTGCTCATTCTTGCTATATCATGACTATATTTCAGCCAATCCCGAAAGCTCTAAATCGAACAAAGGCAAGGGGAAAGCGAATGTTTAGTTGTAGTAATTACATGCTAGTTTAAATTGCGGTTATGTAATTACTGTTGTGAATCTTTTGTATTTCCCTTAAGATATGTAATGTTTAAGATTAAGGTAATAGACCTTGGGAAGTGTAGCCTTTTGATTAAGGAACCTTTTGTATTATTCCGCGAAGTTTGAATACAATTTATGTATTTCATTATTGTTTAGTATTGTACAGTGAGAACCAAACCCGAGGTTAAAGAACCCGGATTTGGGGTCGTCACAACCTTACCTCGAAAACAATTTCACAATAAATTATGAAATTAAAATAAATACAATATATAATTTAATATATATTATTTAGGCCATAAATTAAATTATTTAATACATTTACATTAAATAATTCATTTCTCATCAATTATGGAAATAATTCCATTTACCCGAAAATACATTGAAATAATAATATATTTACTCAATTTCTTATTTAAATAATTTATTTAATTATTTAATTAATATTACACAAATAATTGTATAATAAAATTTCTCACTCCCATAAATCATTTACAATGATTTATTTAATTATAGAATATATTCATTTAATATATTCAATTACTATTTAAAATTACTCAATTAATTTAATCCCTTTTATATATATATATACATATCTATGAAATTAAATATTGTACATATATACAATTACTAATCTCTCTTCATTAATTCAACTACTTTATATAATTTATAATTATATAATTTACATAATTATTCCTCACAAATAATTTATCAACAATTTGCATAATTGTTGATTAATGAATATAATTAATTCCACAATAAACCTTTTAATTCAATTCGGATTAATTTAATATTAATCTATCTATTTATCACAATTTAATTAACCATTAAATTATGTTACTAAATATGCACGCATATATATATTCATATAAATACATATTTAATTTACACGCAACCACGTCGCATAATTGCATAACTCCACTAATTAATTCTCTTAATTTAATTAGACTTGCTGTTAGCCAAGTTCATTGAATTATCACTGTACTTGCTAACTTAAAGAAAAAATTTGATATCCCCATATCTAAGTTAGTCCGTTAAATTTAATTTGGACCACTATTTATCTACCACTGCTAGGTTATCAAACTCCAACCTTTATTAAATATTAGATATTTTATTTCTAATTCATTTAAATATCCGGGATATTACAGTGTTACTGTGAAAAAATAATTTAGCTAAAATATAATAATTTAAACATTATCATTAAACAGATAAACATATGGTGAGAATAATTCTTTTTCTTCCACATTATATATAGGAGATAAAAATAAATAAATTAACAAAAAATTTAGACATTTTTTTTGCAAAACTTTTTCGTCCAAAGATGAACGAATTTGAACAAATAACTTAATAATATAAGATTATCTCTTATAATCTCTATCATATCCTCTAATTTATAAATATAAGAAAATTAATTTAAGGATAACTTAGTAACTTAAATGTAAAACTTAATTTTTTTTTAATTATTTTTATTTATTTATAAAGTCGGTAACAATATAAGAGAAAATTTACTATTTTTATATTCTTTTCTTTTCCTTTAAAAAATAAGATTTTCATTCTTTTGTTTTCCATCATAAACTCAAAAACAGTGTGGAGGGATAAATATAGCATGAAAGGTTATAATCTTTT
This sequence comes from Hedera helix, assembly GCA_947179155.2. Classification (NCBI taxonomy): domain Eukaryota; kingdom Viridiplantae; phylum Streptophyta; class Magnoliopsida; order Apiales; family Araliaceae; genus Hedera; species Hedera helix. Next base: position 44,846,472 of record OX359276.1, on the reverse strand, counting down.
TACTCTTTAATGTTTTATAAATATAAGAAAATATTTCAAATATTTTTATTATTGACTAAGTGCATGGGTCTCATCATCAATTTAGGACATACATATTCAATTGAATGTAAGTGAAAATTATTAAAAATTTGATCACTAATTATAAAAATTAAAAAGTCGATCATTAAAAAAGAAAAAAATTAATAGTTCAAAATAATAAACCCTTAAATTAATATCGTTGCCAAAATTGTCGTTATTATCAACTCTTAAATTACGTTAGAAATAGGATTTGATATTGTCATTACTCACCAGTTGTCTCACAAATTTAAAAATGATAACAAATGATTAGGTAATAAAAATTTAAATGGTAAGAAATTTTTACCGATCGACATTGTTGATTACTTATTAATTTTTTACTGTAATTGTTTAAAATTTGAATTTCAGACCCACTCTCACACATAGCACCCAAAAAAATGAAAGAGAATGAAAAATAGTATATATTCCTTCTATATTTGCACTATACAAAACCAAATATACTTTTTATTTAACGTAGTTATTACAAAGTGGCCAGTATTGAAATTGTTAGTATTTGTATTTATATTATTCTCTATTTAATTTGATGATAACTTTATTATAAAGTATATTTATAACGACAAGTAAGTTTTGAAAAGTTCTTAATTAAGCGATTTTTATATAAAACGATTTAGTTAGGAATCTAATTTGCTAAATAAGTTTAAAATTATTAGACATGGCCATATATTATTTGTGATAGTTGAAACTGTTCTAAAAGACAATCTATTCGTTGAGTGAAAGTTGAGTTCACTTTGATATCGCAAAATAAAGAAAACTAGTATGTAAAAGAACTCTGAGATCGTTGATTGAAGAACCAGATCGTAGAGCCATTAAGAATCGTAAAATCAACATCATTGAGAAAAGACACTCGATAATAAGAAGACCAACTCTACGATTTTATACTAAAAGACAAAGTTATCAAAGTTCATAGAGTGCAAAAGTTTAACAAGACAGTGACATATTTTTATGACAAGGGTCATGTAACTTTAACTTATACAATTCAAGTTGATATTCAAAAGAGTTGGCAATAATGATGAAGAGACATATATCTTTTACAACAACTAGTTTTTTAAGGATAAGGACACACGTCTGTTGTTACACCAAATATAGTACTATCGAAAAACGATTGCTTATGGTCTACCAAACAACTATTTGAAGTCAAATAAATTATCAATTAACATGTGTCTCATGCTACAACGGTAACAATCCAATTAAAAAATTTCACTAGAAATCATAAAATGATTACTACAACAACACTAAACACAAATGAATCCTAAAGAATCAAGCACCCAAAAACTCAGTGCTACACCATACGATCAAAATACCAACTTATTACTTTTAATACATTTAAAGAAAAATTTAAAACAAATTAGCAATATCTTAAACAACAACATATTGTTTGTCATTGTGATCAAATTTTTGTTATCTTTGTATTCCAAGTATTTGTGACACGATGGATTCTAAGTGAATCAAGTGTTGTACTGATTCTTAGTGAACCTCGGTCATTTGTAACTTTCATCCATAGTAGATCATTCTTACTATCGGAGTAGAAGAGAAAATTAAAAGACTTTTGTGCTATGAATTTCTTAAAAATTATTATGTTTTTACTTGAGTGCTTTTACATTTCTGCACATTACTTTTCTATTACTCTATGATTTTATTCTGTAACTAATTTCCGAATATTAGACTAAATTAAGAACTTTAGATTTTTATATAATCTTTGAAGGGATTTTTAAATTTATTCCGTTGTGCATATATCATTAAATTAATCTTGTTAAATGTTTGCTAACACTTTAACTAATTTTTATTTATTTATTTAACTCCTCTTTAAGATTTCTTTTCTGCCTTTGAGAATAACATAAATTATATCGTATAAAAAAATAAATCCTACAAAAAGCTTATTACACCTTGTAGTCCATCAAATTATTAAAACCCTAGCGATCTATAAATTTGTTAAACCCTAGTGATCTATACATTTATTAAACCCTAATAAGCAGTCATCAACTAATTAAAACCCCAAGTAATGCCAAAATAAATAATTAATCAATTTATTTACTAACTTTAGTTCAAGGGTTTCATCATCACCCTGAATTACAAATTTACAAACAAACAATCTAGTTAATTGACAATACTGTCCTACACACAACATTTAACAACTACCTATAAAACAAACACTCCATCGGTCCACTTTTGTCACGTTTTCTCTAAACCCCTCACGGCCCAAATACAACGAATCCAGGGGTAAAAGTGTAGTTTCGATGGAAAATAGTGTCGGTTATTTAATATTTTTCCTAAACCAGGTTTAAGCAATTTTGGGGAAAATTACTTTTGCCTTCATGCTTTATTTAATGCTACAACCCTTACGCTTTGGCGGGTACGCAAACAGACGAAAAGCGCTCTCCTCTAGAGAGAGAAACAGAAAGAGAGTGAGTCTTAGAGAGAGAAAGTATTGTAGAGAGAGAAAGGAAGAGAAAAGCTGTTTCTTTGAAAAACCAGAGTGATATATATATATATATATAGATAGATATAGTGAGAGAGAGCATTCTTCTCTCCATTACAGTGAAGCTATCTTTTTGCTCATTTCGATCAACCTTTTCGATCATCCGATAAACAAACAGTGTGTATGTGTATTTATGTTCAATATTCCATTTTTGCCCTTTCTTTGTTCATTCTGTAAGGCTAGGGAGAGGGTTAAGACCTAAACTTTAATGGACTTGTACGTACGGAATTCGGGCAGAAACGGGTCGCAGACGGATCCGCCGGCGGAATGGGTTCCGGCGGTGCCGGAAACTGGCCTTGAAGGTAGTTTATTTATGTTGGCGTTTGAATTTCAGCTAAATTTTGTGTATGTAAACACATTGTGAAGTTCTAGGGTTTTGAAAATGCAAGTTTTGTTTGTATTTTTTTTGGGAATGTAGAATCTATGAGGCGGTTGGGCTTATTGGGCAGAGAGTTCTACCCGGAGCGGGGAGGGGTACCTGACTGTGCGTACTACATGCGAACTGGGTCATGTGGATATGGTAACAAGTGTCGTTACAATCATCCCCGTGATCGGAACTCGGTAAGCACTTGATCATATGGAATGCATTTAAAAATCATTTAAACAGTGATATTGTTGCTTTTCTGATGTGGGTTTCAATTTTGCATTTCTAGTTCAGCTAAAAAATTGTACTTTTGTTCGTGTTGAATGTTCTATGGTATTATGTACATTTGAATTTTCTTCGTAGTGTAAAGTTTAAAAGCAACGGAAGAAAATGTTTCATAAGCAATTACTCTAATAATGGTTTAATCGGTTGAGTTTGGTTGTTCTTAGTAGAAAAAACTAAAATGTGCTGACCCAATATTGTTGGCTTCCTATAACATCTAACTAAAGCTGACATAATTTTCGGTTTCCATGGGCTCGGTGTACTTGCTTCGTCTTAATTGGTTTTTGTCGTGTTTCGTTTTAGGCCTAATATTAGGCTTTAGCTGCTTAAGATTAAACGTAGGGAGACCATATTTCAATTTTCAGCCTTCGGATTAATTGTGCCATTGATGAACTCATTAACATAAATCCAAACCCTAAATCAGTTATCAGCTTTCAATTTTTTTCCATAAGTTTATCTAGAAATCACAAAATTGACACAATTAATCACAAAATAAGAATTATAAAATTGTATAAGAAAATTGTTTTGTTTTTTGATAAGTAACAAACTTAGGGTTTATAAATGAGAAAGGTTGTACATATTGCTGGGAATCATTTTCGGATGGCTAGGTGTAGAAGAAGAATGAGAGACGGAGAGGGGGAAGTGACTAAATATGAATTTTGTGTGATATGGGTGATTACAGATATAGAGGTGAAGAGTCGGATTTTGGGTTTTGGGGGGGGGTTGAGGGGGAGGTGGGGATGTTCTATGGGCAATGAATCCAATGATGCTCAATTTACAGAAATAGCAGGTTGATAATAGAAGTGGAGGGAGAGACTCAAAAGAACACAAGTGAAAATAAGAATTGAAAACTTCAAGGTTTGTTTAAGATGTAAGTGATGTTCACAAAAATTGAAAAATAAGTAGAGACTAACGAAATGGAAATGAAAAAAGAATGAAAGACCTAAGGGCATAGTTGTCAGAATTTTACAATTTGCGATATGTATTTTGCGATACAATACGATACAGAGACAATTCGATACATATCGCAGAGTGAATTTAAAATGATATCGTATCTTACGATTAAATTATAATTCAATTACGATACAATACAATGCATGATAATTTTTAAAAGCAACCAATTTTAAAAAGTTTTCATGTAGATCCAAAAGACTAAAAACAAAATTTGTAAGCTTTTTAACATTTTAATTAAAGAGGTTTTTTAGCACAAACATATTTTATATCGATTCATGAGTCTTTAATCACTTTTTAGAATATTATATATAATTGAAAATATCGCTCTATTTTTTTCATGTCACTTTTTATAAGCAGATATATAAATCTTTACTTTTTAATTTGAATTATTCTCTTTTATTTTATAGATTAAAGGTGAATCTGAATTTTTATTTTTTCTTGTTACTTGTAAATATTACTAAAATAATATTAATAAATCAATTTATAGAGTATCTTGGCTACTTTTTAACTTTAAAATTTATTTTGAGTCTATAATAATATTTACTTGACTACTTTTATATATAGTCAAGCTTGTGTTTTATATGTTTAAATATATTACTACATTTTTTATTTTGTTTCCTTATTTTTTGTTACGATTCACTATACGATACACGATATATGAGTTTTCGATACACGATACGATTCATGATTTGACGACTATGCCTAAGGGTTAGTTTTAGATGTTGTTTGATAAAAGTGTTAAAGTAATCAGTACTTACTGAAAAGTTAATGTTGAATTATAAGTGTTAAAATTTTAAAATCTACAATCATTTGTTATCTGCAATGAAATCTAAGTCCCAAAGTCTGTTAAGTTGTTTGACAGGTTAAGGCTTGTAAGATTGTACCATTTAAGTCTGCAACAATGTCCTTCAGCTCTTGTGATTGTCATTCTCGAAACAATCCTATTATATTAGTTGCATAGCGTATTTTCTTTTACCTTATGATTGAAATAATGCAGTGTGATAGAGCATAGCACGGAATGTTGAAAATCGACAAGCACTTGGTTCCTATTACATCATGTGGTGCTCTCTCCAAATGTACTGCTAAAAATCACAACATACTTCATTTTAGACTATAGTCCCTCTGTCCACTTTAGTTGCAACACTTTCCTTGGGACGTCCCAAAGCCTAGCAAGTTAAGTTTTTACCTTATATAAATTTTATAAAAACTGATCCATTTATAATAAGTAAAATATTTTGATGGTAATTAATCTTTGCTCCAGATTGCTATAAGAGTGAAAAACTAAATACCTCTAATTCTGTGGGGGTCTATAAAGAATACCTTAAAGATATAATATCAAAGCTTATGTATTTCTTAATCTTGGTGCAAAAATAGGTGCTTGAAACTACAATGTGATTTATTACAAGGTCAAATAAGGTTTAGAAAAGCAATAGAGGAGGAAAAAAGAGGGTAGATACCTAAAATATTTAAACAATCTAATTAACCTAGACAGGCTAGACTTTTAATTATTAGTTACAATCAATTTATCCGTATACAATACATTTTTTTTACTAGTAATCCTTTAGTTTTCATGTCTTGTTCCACATTAAATTAGAAAGGAGGGAGTATAGTATTTTATTGTGGCAAAAAGACATTCAAAGTAAAAGGATCTCATATTATCATCAATTTAATATAATATTGATTCCACTTGTTTTGGACCCATGACTTTAACTAGCATAACAATGTCTTTGAGGGCAAAAATGTCTTTTCTGGAGTTATTATTAACCCCCTTTTATATAAAAGAGAATTTTTATAAAATCTCTTACCTCTGACCATGATTTGCTTTTGGTGATTACCAATGTTTCATTGACTTGAAGTTTTTTTTGGCCCTTTCTAAGTGATAACTTAAATAGTTAAGTCAAGCACAAAGTCATTATCAAACAAACTTAATGAATGAAGCTTGAGTCTATTTAGAAATTTTGCTTAATGTGGTTATCAGATATCACCTTAGCATACATACCCCTATATAATAAAATATACAATATACAGTTATAAACCCAATGGTTTGTTTTTATTTTTTTTTGATTCAAATCTCCTATGGCGGAGTAGACTCTGTTGTTTATTTTGCTGAACTTGACCGGCCAGTTCATGTTTATTTCTTTCTTATGAGAGAAACACACTTGCATGTGATACAAAAAGCACCAAAATAATACCCCTTCAGTCTCATAAAAGATATCTTAAGTACACTTTTCATACGATTTGAGAAAAACAAAAGTACATGAGAGAGTATAAGTAAGTTCTCATTTTATCATAATGGACCTCACGTAAGTGCACTAAATATTATCTCTTTTTCCTAAAAGTAGTGGACCCTACTTAAGTACATTTGAGGATAAAATAGTAACATTTTGAATTTGACTTGTGTGATCTAGACATCTTTTATCAGACATTTTTTATAGGACAATATTTTTTGTATTTCAGTCTTTTATGGGACGAAGGGAGTAATGTTTTTTTATTTTTATTTTTTGAAAAGTAAAATACTAAAATATAGATTGAATTTGTACTAAGATAAGCAAGAAAGAAGTGAAAATGGGAAGACTTTAATCAATATCAACCATGTTTTTTAGGAACTCTATTAGTCTGAACTGCATGCTTTACCAGAAAAAGAGGGAAGAACATGTCAAAAGATTCTTTAACAAGCTTCAAACTCTTGTAATTTTCATTGAAGGGGAAATGTAGCTCATACTTTTTGCGGGCACGCCATTTTTCTTTTTAAATTTTTTAACTTGTATATGTAATTAATTAACAAGAAGAAATAGTCTTAGCTAATAGTATTAAAAGTTGTTTTTTGGTATCTTCTAATACTTTAAAAAATCAAGTTTTACTCCTCGTCTTTATATTTATATTAGTTATAATCATGCGCATTCTGTTCTTGTGCAGTGCATGTGCACCCACCTCTAGGTTTTACTTTCTATAAAGTGAAACTTAGGGAATATATCGTTCATTTCCGCCCTTCCCTTTTCATTTTCTTCTTCTTCCCTCTTTAGAATTTATACATTTACTTTAGCTTTTCTAAATAATATATCCATGTTAAGGTTGGAGGAGCTTTAAGGTCTGTAGGAGGGGAGTATCCAGAGCGAATAGGGGAGCCTGAATGCCAGGTATTTTCTCTACTTGTTTTAAGATATTGGTGGCATCATACAATTTCTCCTGACAAATGCAGGATCCTCTGAATTTTCTTAGATTGTTTATCTAGTTTTTTTCTTTTCTTTTTTTGTTCTGAACAAGGTTGTTTATCTGGTTTGACTATCCACATTTTTGTATTTTGTTGCTCATTCTCGGCAGTATTATTTAAGGACTGGGACTTGTAAATTTGGTGCAACCTGCAAGTTCCACCATCCCAGAAATGGAGGTGGATCATTGAGTGATGTACCAGTAAATATTTATGGATACCCATTACGTCCGGTAAATAATGTTTCTACTTCTATGTTTAATAGTCCTATCCTCTCATAAAGTACATGCTTATATATGACTATTTATGTAATAAGCTCTAGTTAATCTTGGTACGCTATCCTACGAAATACTAAGGTGCCTTCTTTTCTCTTTCTAAACAGGGTGAAAACGAATGCTCCTACTATTTGAAAACGGGGCATTGCAAATTTGGTGTAACTTGTAAATTCCATCATCCTCAGCCGGCTGGTATGTCAGTGCCAGCATCTGCACGTCCATTTTATCCGACTGTGCAATCTTCAGCTCCTTCACCTGAACAATATGGGGGGGCAACAACCAGCTACAGGGTTGCAAGACCTCCATTATTACCGGGTTCATATGTATCAGGTGCTTATGGTCCCCTGCTGCTTCCCCAAGGCATGGTTCCCATTCCGAATTGGAATCCTTATTTGGTAGGTTAGAAAGTTAATTACATCGAGGATTTACACCCAAAATTTGAATACTCTTTTTATATTGTAGTTCAATTACTTGATGTAGGGACCTGTAAGTCCTGTAATGTCTCCTGGTGCTCAACATTCAGTTGGAGCAGCTCCTCTGTATGGAATGTCACAGCTGTCTTCATCGGCTCCTGCATTTGCAGGACCTTATGCCCCTGTATCCGCTTCTGCTGGTCCTTCAAGCAATAGCCAGACTGAGCGGGTATTTCCAGAGCGACCTGGCCAGCCCGAATGTCAATACTATATGAAAACTGGGAATTGTAAATTTGGATCATCTTGCAAGTATCATCATCCAGCAGACTGGATGGTATCCAAGACAAATTGTGTTCTCAGCCACATAGGTCTCCCTTTGCGCCCGGTATGCATATTATGTTCTTTTGATCTGATTTATTGTGGAAGTAGAAATGAAAATTATCAATTTCACTTGGTCTGACAATCCCCTTTCAGCAGGGCATATATTTATTTATCAATTGGGATTTGCATGAATGATTATCGAGTATAACTTGTCATTTTTTATACTGAATTTTGTTCTTTCTTTGATGCTTTTGTGTTTCTATTTTCAACCTCATTCTGCTGTTGTGAAGTTATATATGGAATTAGATGTTGTTTTGCTATAATAATTATTTTTGGGTCTGTGCCTCTAGTTATGTTTTTGGGCAAATGCATAGTAATTTTGTATCCCTGTTTCAGCCATATGAGAAGTTATTAAACTGAATGTCAAAGAGAATCAATCTTTTGTATGACCAAATGTTTTCCTGTCTATCATATGGTTCATGTCAATGTATACTAACATTTTGAGGGTAGTGTAACATGACTCCCTCGTGATTCTACTGGTCCTCCACATTAACTCCTATACAGAACTTGTTTCATTTGGCTTTATCTTATGTAAAAAGCTGTTCAGAACTTATAAATATTCGAGGAGTGTGAAGATGAAAAGAATGATCATGCTCTTGCATCTCTCATGTGACATTTTTAAGGGTTATTCGAGGAACCAATGTATTTCTATATGGATATAGCCTTGCATTCCTTCGTGTTTGCAATAGAATTATTTAGTTTATGCACATACAACTTATATACGATGTATATAATTTTATATCTAGTATCTAATATTATATATATATATATTATAAATCAGTAATGGAGCTGAGAGAGAAGAAATGGTCCTTCATTACCAGATTACGTCCTATAAGACTAGTACTATATACACTGGTTATCTTTTTTAAACTCGTTGCCAATCTCTCAATAAAACCAATTGAGATTTCTTAAACCAAGTTGTTGTTTTCACAATTTGGGTGTGTGAATCATCCCAGGATTTCAAGTCTGCATGGTTATTGCTAAAGCAAGTCTTGCATCATTGTGTTATGCTATGCACTTGAGATGTTTTATTTTTCTCTGACAAGGAAATTAACAAAAGTACCCGTATTAAGGTCAAACCATTTCAGTTTGTTGAGCATAACTGAATTTGAGATTATTTTTTTATACGAAAGTTTATGCATGAATGATCACCTGTTATTTGGTATTGGATACCAACTGTTGAAAATGTTATTTCTTGTTCCTAACTTGGTCCAACATTTCACTGCATTCTCTTTCCGGATTTGTCATGATAGAGTTCCTCAATAACATTGAGAGTGAAGTAGTTAGGATTTTGAGCAATAATGTGCCAAATTAAGGCTGTACTTGGAAAGAACTACATTGACTTGAGTGGAGACTGAAGATGTGTATCGTAATTTGATAATGCAAAACATGTCCTGTCTGGCAAATAAATCCTCATATATCAAGTATCAACCTCCTAGTCAGGTTAGAGGACAATTTTTTTTGAAGTACTGATATTATTGTTCATTTTATGTGGTTGGTGTGAAGAACTCACAATACACCAAATCTGTCTTATCTCACCAAATCTATAGTAGAAGCAAAATGTACAGGAATCATTTGTCTCTGTCTATTTTAAGTGATCTTTGTACTTTCTGCGTGTTTGTAATATGCCTGTCCAGTTTAGAAGGTTTCACTTTTCATGGTTCTGTTTTAGTTATGTGAACTACTTTAACTTCTTGCTTGGAAATTCTCGTTTAATGAGGCCATACTGCTGGGAAGTGTATTTGCTCCTTTGATATTTTTTCTTATATTTTATGGAAAATCCTTTGCTTCTGAGAAATGCATACTCTATATTTGGTGAGGTGAGGTCTATGCAGGCAATAACAGTTGTTAAAAATATCATACTTGAGTTTTTGTATTTAGTAATTATATGGAAAAATATTTCTACTAGTGCAGTCTTACACAGTTCACAGGGAATCAAGGTGTCAGTACCCTTTGATGTTTCCTCCCCTCCCACTCCCCTCCTTTTCGCTATATAATATTAACGAAGGGCTAATGCTGAAGTGCTAAACTAATCTTCAGAAATGAGGTGAGCTACCTTGGCTTATGGTAGGCAACCACCAAGTGTTTGTAGCATGTGCTCTTTAAGATTTTTTTTTTCTTATGCAAGTTTTTTGCCTAGTTCTTCATTGTACATTGGAGCAATCCATTAGATATATTTTAGTATAAAGAGAGCAATATTTAATTACAAGGATATAAGATAGAGCTGGCCATAGCTGGGTGTAAACCAATTTCTCTATAACTTATGGTATGATTAAACAAGCAATGATGGTAATCTGCTTGAGTAGATAAAATCTTTTGCCAAGAACCAAGTGATATAGTTCTCCAGGGGTGAGTGCACCTCTCCTTTTCAAGGTTCCCATTTAAAAAATGTCACAGAGAAAAGTGATAAGCCAGTGATATCATACAAGCTAGCAGACTGATCACTACATAAAGACCAGTACATATGAATTTTGACTTTGCCACAGCTTACCTACCTGCTGAAAATATTCTGTCAAGACCTGAAAGTGTTGTGCTTATTATGCAATTATTTTGTCCTTCTCACTTATCATTTCTTATCTTGGTATACTGGTGACATTAAGTTGTATCAATCAAATTTCGGTTGCTGTGTTTTCTAGATTATAAACTACTTGTACATTTTTTCTCTTAAATTTTATCCTCATATTTGATCAGTTAGGTTACTTTTTACTATTCTGACAACTTCTAGAAGAGACGTGTGCACACTTCTTAAGAACACTCCATCTAATTTTGTTTTAATGAACAGGGGGTGCAGCCTTGCAGTTTCTATCTACAGAATGGATACTGCAAATTTGGGCAGACTTGCAAATTTGATCATCCAGTGGGAATTTCAAGATACAATCCATCAGCTTCATCTCTCACTGATATGGCTGCTGCTCCCTACATGCTTCAGTCTTCCCCTGGTACTCTGACTCCTATTCCGTTTTCAGAGCTGCGGCCTGAATTCATTTCAGGGTCTAACCTGGATCCTCATTTAGCTAGAGTTCCTTCTATTGGAAACACTGCAAGTAGTACAGCTGGTTCAATTTTTTCACAAACGGCACATGTTTCTCTTTCTGACGTCCAGCTGTCTCGCCAGAATTCTCCCCCACTGAACATTAACCGAAGCACAAGACAAGGTGGAGAAGCTCGACATTCCAGCTGAATGTGTGAAGCAAGTTCTGTTCGCTTGCTGCGAGATCTGGTCGCACCAATTTCATTACTAGCTTTAGATCTGGAAAGCTTAATGTAGTTTGTTGTGTTAAATTTCATGTTGTCAGACTTAAAAAAACTACCTATCTGGTAAATAGGCCATACTACATACATAATTTAGAAGAATCTTCCTAAGACATATAATCTCAAATAACAAGCTGATGTGGCAACTCCTCATTCAATAAGAAAGCCATGTGCACTTCTCAAGCCTACCAGTGTGCCTTTTAACTTGAGAATTATGATTGTGATATGCTGAGTACTAATTGAAATGTGAAGGATTGCTTGCTCCTTCATTACATTTTGTAATCTAAGTAGCTTCCTCTGCATGTATAATATGGACTAGATTTGCACATTATTATATGCTGCATCTTCTACGTTCCTTTTTAAAATTAAGTTATTTTTTAAGAGTCCAGCTTTGTTTTAAAAATTGCAGATGGTTGAAAATTACTCATAAAGAAGCTACGGGCATGAGAAGGGGGCTGAAACTTCAATGGTTAAATGTGTCCTAGAAGATGCATCAGCTAGTGAATCACAGAAAAAAGAAAAAGATAAAAAGGGTACGAGATTGATCGGTAAATGGAGACTAATTCTTGATATGACTTGGCCACAGGTGAGAAGCTTTGTTAGGTTTTCTTGGGGATTGGCATACCCAGAGGCTAGAAGAAGGGAAGTGTTATATGATTTTATGTGATGATGGGGTAATAAAATTGTGTTGTTATACATAAAAATATTATTTCATTTAATATTATTATTTTTTTGTAAAGTATATATATATTTACAAATTAGACTGTTTTTTTTATAAGACGGAAAAAGTATTTTTTTATAGAGGTTTATAAATCTAAGCAATTAAATCATTTATTGTAAAGACATAGGCCCATATATGAGTAATGCTTAGTCTTAATGGTGATGTATAGTTTATAGAATAACAGCCCAATGATGACCAATAGAGAGAATGCTCATATTTAATTTAAAAATAAAAAATCAACAAAAATAAAATATGTTGTAAACTACAATCCCCCCCCCCCCCCTCTCGGGAGGGTTTATTTAGTAGGGGGCGTCCCATATTATTTAATATGGATTCTCTTTGACCCTTTTTTTAATATAAATTATGATTTTACGATTCTTATTTTCACTTTTTTGACTATCAAAATCAAAGAATTTTATTGCCTCGTGGATCATTTGACCACTCTTAAATTTGTAATAACTCCAACCGGTAAGGGATACTATGATAAAGTGATCACGAAAAAAATAAAAATAATAATAATTACAACTCGTACGAAATTGGTGTCTCAAATTACGGTACTTACCACCTTAACAAAATTCAATTAAAATTTTTGTGTATGTCCTGTTTTTAATTTCAATTTCAATTATAAATTATTATTATGTTGATGCTTCTCTTTTATAATTTTCAATTTCTCTCAAATTCTATGATATGTTTTTTATTTTTTTATTTTTATATTTAAAGATTTTCTCTTCTTCTAATTTGTACTGCATATTGTCTTAAATTAATTTTATTTACTGATGTACATATAAAATAGGTTATGAATAACGGATATGGAATTGAGTATATTTGACGATAATTTAATGTATATAATATTTATGTATTAAATATGGAGTAATACTTTTAGGAGTAGGACTCTTTTTTTCTTCCTAATTATACTTGATTGTATTTTTTGTATTTACGGATGCTTCCTGTTTTTAATATGATGTAATAAAATATTTGTAGTTATTTTATGTCTCTCAAAATTCGATTTTACTTGAAAGTTGATAAATAAGGTGATTGTAAATAAATTTCAAGAAATTAGATCTCAAAAATAATTTTGTAATGATTAATGTACTTTTAATAAACTCTATATTTTATGAATTATATTAATTATTATTATTTTACTTAGAATTTTTTTAATTATCTTTAAATATAGAACGATCAACCTTGATAAAAATCTTGAATAGACTTATTCCTCTCAATCTAGATTAGAATGACTTAGTTGGAATTTGGTTTGCTTAATGCAATAGAGTTATAATATAATATAATAAATTATTATGACATATTTATTTAATTGATTCTTTTTATATTTATGCAACAATTATAATATTATTATATTACGTTCAAAATTGTGTGTTGGTTCATTAAATTATAAAATTGTATGTAATGAATAAAATAAATTGTAAATCAAAATGTCAAATTAACTGTAATCTTATTTTGTCTTTTATAATTTATTGTATTACGGATATAATGAGCTAATATATCAATTGAAAGATATAATGCGAAGCTTAAAAATGAATGTAATGTGTTAATACATATAATAGATGAACCAAATATAATACATATCATATCAATATAATAGTCCATTATGTTACGTAGTTACACTGTAGTAATAATTGAAAAAAAAAAGTTTTGAAGTATATCATCACCGTGAGTAAAATTATTTTTTATTGATATTTTTACAAGTTTATTTGATATTTTTTGTAAGTGAATTCTATTTGATCTTACGAAAATATTAAATTCACTTATGAAAATATTAATTATATTATAAAATTAATATTTTAAAAAATTAATTTAATATTTTTATAAATAAATCTCAATCTTATAAAAATATTAAATTAATTTATAAAAATATCATTCTTATATGTTAATTGCTACTGATTATGTGCCAGTAATCCATCTGGCTACCCATATAGGAATTAATTAATGTAGCCGTCCATCATGTCCAGTTGATCGGTCCAATCTCAGGCAATGATTAATTCAACATCTAGTCCACCAAAAAAGGTGAATTTACAAGTATATATTTGTGGCTCAACGTAATAATAAATACTACTAATACATAAGTGGGGACAGTTACAAGCTTGGTTCTGTGCCACATAATTAAGGGGCATGCATTTCCCCCTCTTTTGGGTCAAAGCTTTGCTTATTTATGCGTAATAATTAGCCTTCCCTTACCTGTGGCCCTCGGTTTGGCCATAAAGCATACTTTCTCATCACAACATGATTGCAGTCGTCACTTTTACGTAGCTGTGGTAACAGTCTAATTAATATACATAAAATTTAAGAATTATATAAATAATAATTTTATCATTTAACATTTTTAACTGATATGTTTTTATTTAATTATTTTATTAGTTAATACTCATTTTTTATCATATAAATCGTTTAAGATATAATTATACATATTGAGAAATTATATTAATATTAATATTAAGTAATTAATGTTAATTTGAAATTTCATTACCATTCATACATTAATTAATTATTCATTCTCTTTCTATTTTAATTACTCTATTTTTAAAAGTAAAATAAAAAATTATTAATTTTTTTCTTCTAAATATATATAAAATATCTTATTTTATAATTTTTTTTTA
The DNA here is from genome assembly GCA_947179155.2 of Hedera helix. NCBI lineage: Eukaryota > Viridiplantae > Streptophyta > Magnoliopsida > Apiales > Araliaceae > Hedera > Hedera helix. The sequence continues at coordinate 44,831,459 of OX359276.1, read as the reverse complement.
TAAAAACAAACTGTATAATAAAAAGGAGGGTATACAATTATGGATCATTGCCATGTCAACTACTTGACCCAACTATAATAAATAAGCTAAACATTATTACATAGGTACGGGGCTGCCTCTATAGTATAAAAAAAAGTTTTGGACTTTAGATTCTATTTTAAAAAAAGATTCTAAATTTTTAAATATTATAAATAATTTATGTAATTTTTTTTTATAAAAATATAAATTCAATCAATTTTTTAGAATTTATAGTCTAATCCAAATATTAAATACCTAAAAAAATTTAACAGTATAAAAAAAAAACCTTATTTAAATAAAAAATATTAATACTCCCTCCGTTCCAAAATTAAAGTCCTCTATTGACTTTTGTAATTAAATTGACTATTTTTAAAATTAATAATTAAAAATATATATTTAAATTTTTTAAGAAATAAATATTGAGATTAGTGCTAAATTTTATATAATTTATAATATTTAAAAGTTTTTTACATATATATTAAATAATAATAAAATATATTGATTTGAAAAATAGTCAATTTTACCATAAAAGTCGAGAATGTATCAAACATAAAAGACCTCATTTAAAAATATCGTTTTAAATTTTAAATTATTTTGAATCATCCCTGCATAAGTATGTATCATTTATATTTTTTTCATTTTCTAATATTAAGAAGATAAACATATTTAATCTATTACTTTACTCTCTCTTAATAATATAAAATTATACACAAAGAATGATAATTAATAGGAATAATCTCCATCAAACATCATCTCCGGAGGGGATAGCATAAATTTCCTGGAATATATATATTGCACGTGATGTCTTATTATATATATATATATATATATATATATATATATATATATATATATATAATGTAAGACTACAACTCATCGTCTTAAACCCTCCTAGTGTCCCCTAGTTTGGAGTTAATATAGACTTTCAATCTTTATGTTGGGCTAGAATGATAACTACTAGCAATCTAGCATCTACACTGGTGCAAAACAGAGTTTTATTAGAGAATTATAATATTATAAATATTTTATTAAATTATTTTATAAATATATTATTGAATTTATAAGATAAAATGATTTTGATAAGAAAATACTTTTCTCCAAAAATTATATTATTTGACTTATAATAAGATTCTACATACTTAAAATATCATTACACCTATACTTAATTAATAGTAACAAATTCAAGTTAATTAAGACGATCAATGTATATTATATTTATATTTTAATAATAGTAATATTATATTTATATTTTAATAATAGTAATAATTTAATATTAGGTATGATTATCCTCATAAAAAAATTATTAAAAAATAAATTATATTATTTAAATAATGATTAAATCTGACTTACACTCCACTTTGTAATTATAATTATATTTTATTAATAACAATAAATTTAAGTTAAGTAGAATTCTTTATAATAATTATTGTCAAACTATATTATCTAAGTGGTAATATAATTTTACTTACACAATATATATATAACAAATTAGTATTGAGTGAGATACTAATTTTAGTTTCTGGATTCTTAAATTTTATATTTATTTTTTTATTAATATTTTCTATATAATATTTTGAATAGAATAAGTAATATTATTTTTGACTTAACATGCTATTTTTATTTTTTACATGTTAATGTTTTGGATTTTTTTTTAATGATAAAATTTTCATTTTAAATATTTTTTATTTCTTAAGTTAATTTTGTGTACATATTTTCTTATGATTTAATTTATTTTGAGCTATCTATATTCAAATTTGTTATTTTTAAATAAAGAAAAATTTGTATTAATAATTGTGCTTTAAACAAGAACTCTTTTTACCTTTAATTCAAAATATTTTGAGACATATTTAGTGTGAATAACATGTAATCAAATGTAATATAGTATAATAAAATATTTTGCTTAACAATAAAACTCAATTATATACTACATAAATACCGTATTTTGTCTCTAACAATAAATTGAGTAATGATGGCAATGAACTCATTAAATGTTAAAACATACCAAGTTATTATAAGGATAGTAACATAGATTGAGAAATATAACATATCAAGTTGACTGAGAGATTAACAATTATCGAATTATTTATCACTAATAAACTTGATTTCCATATATATGTATATAGGTCAATTTTTTTGACCTAATCTAGGAAAAATAATTTTTGATTTAAAGTAGGAGAAGTAAACTTTAAGAAAAATAATTTTTGAGAATAGAAAAGGAAGACCAAAATTTAAACAAGAAGACAAACTAAATTGTCTGTTTAATTAAAGTATATATAGATATATAACAATTCTGGGATCTATACCCCCGTGCAAAGCAAGAGTGTTATAAAGTTATGATATTGTAAATATTTTATTATTTTTTAATAAATCTTTTATTGAATTTATTAGGTAGAATAGTTTTAATAAAAAAAATACTTTCCTTCTAAAATTATTTTATTTAACTTATAATAAGATTTTACTTATAATTGAATATAAATACACTAATAGTTAATTTAATGATTTAGATTTTTTAATATTTTTTGAACTATCTATGTTCAGATTTTTTATTTTGAAATAAAGAAAATTTTGGGCTACAAATTATGTATTAAACAAGAAATTTTTGAGATTCTTTAGTGCAAGTAACCTGCAAACAATGAAATATAATAAATAAAATATTTTATTTAATAATAAAACTCAATTATATACTATATAAATACCATAGTTGGTTTTAACAATAAATTGAGCAATCATGATAAAGAACGAAGGGTCTTATTGTAGAATTATAATATTATTATTGATGTTTTGAATTTTAATTTTACATTTTTTTATTGAATAGAGTAATTAATTTTTATTTTTTATTTAATAATTGAATTATATGGTCGATTAGTATATTATATTAAAAAATTAATATTAGATCAGATAATCTTATTTAGATTATTTTTTTATAAAATTATATTAATAATTCTTATTTTTTTATAAAACTATGATATTAATTTTAATTTTTGATTAAAATTAATAAATAATAAAAGTTGACTTACTGAAGAAAAAATCAAAAGTCGAACAAAGAAAATGAGGACGAATCAAACCAAAAAAAAGGAGTATAAACCAAATTATATATTTAATTACAGTATATATTTTGTTGATCAACTTATTTTTATTAATAATACTTTTATTTTCATCAAGCAAAATTATATTATCTTATTTATAGCATTTGACATCGCATTAATCGAGGGCACACGACAAAAGAATCTGTTCTATGATTTTCTCAATTAAAATGAATCCATCAAATTTTGAATTTGATTCGAGGCAAGGATAAAAAAGTAAATTTATAACAAATGATGACTATTAAGTTTTCAGTGGGTAACAAATCTTATCCGTTATAAGATCTGGCTACCAAAATTTTAAAAAAGATTGAGATATTTTATAATTTTTTAAGTAAATTTGTGGTGAGTTAAAATAATTTAAAAAAATATAATTTAAAAAGCGGATAAATTTGTAACGAAGTTAAAATGATTTAAAAAAATACTATTGAACTTGAGATTTGACGTGAATTATTACATTTTTATTGTGTTAGGGAATAATTTAACAAATAACAACCACAACGGAAGGAAAAATAGGATTGTACAATATTGTTATTTATATGTATCTAAATTATATTTAAATTATTGAATTTTATAAATAAAATTATTAAAATAAATATTATACGAATCAAAAAAATAAAATAAAATAAAAAAATTAAATTAAATCCATCGCCGGCACCTGTCGCCCAAGACTTTTCCGGAGAAATAAGGCAACTTTTTATCCGCAACACAGTACTGCAGTTGTTAAGTGATTTCGCAGTCCTGTATTGCAACGATTTGGTGACAAATTAAGGCATATTTAACCATTAATTATTTGTTATGGATAGACAAACCTCAAAAGCAGTTTAACCCCTCTGGAATCATGCGATCTCTGAAAAACAAAACAAAACATAACAGTGAAAAAGTGGATCCATACTCCCTCCCCACCTTTCACCGAAAAGCAACAACTAATAATCATGACTTTATAGATTAACCAAATTAACAACACTCAATTAAAGTGTTAATCACTACCCTTTAATCTTGCATGGCTTCGTGTTCCTTTCTCCTACCTTTTTCTTTCCCACGCAGGTGTGTGAGAGAGAGCATAAAGTCCTGCCAGCTTAAGCTTAACATCAGTACTCCAGTTTTATATATATTGGGCATGCAATTCTTTAGGACATAATTGAATTTGTGAATTGAAGAAATATGGGAGTCATTACAACAGCAGTTGGGGAATTGAAGCCAAACATTACAGGGAAGAGGGCATTTCGTCCAAGTGCCAGTACTCGCCATCTCTCTGATCAATGGTATTTTTCTTCTTCTTGCTGTTAATTACTATATTAATCAACTTCAAATATTATTTCTAAATTTTCTTTTTCTGGGAATTTAATTTTCTTTCTCCCTTCTCAAAGGGTAACTTTTTATCACAATTTCTGATACTTTCTCTCTCTCTTAAAGAGTATGCATTTCTCTTAGATTTAAGATGGAATATTTGCAAACAATCTCACAAAAATTAAAGAACAGAAAAAATAAATGGCATAAATGGCACGTGATAACTAAATCATATATCTCATACTCTGTAATAATTCACACATCAAGTAAAGTAATGTTTATATAGTAACTACAACATCTTATATGTTATAACATGAGTTCATATTCATGAGACCTCGATTCATATTCATAAGACCTCGATTAGCTTGTCGTAATGATTATTGGTCGGGTTTACCGAAATATAAGTGAATTCCAACAATTTCAAATAAGATTTTCATTCTGCAAATTTGAATTTCCAGTATTGAAGCTAAACAAGTACAAATTTTTTTTTATATCCCAAATTTGCCAGAGAATATAAATGAAATTGAATTGTAAAAGTCACCATCCTCAACTGTACCTCCAATGTATATAATTGACAGAAGAAAACAACACCTAGTGTTACACAGCTTTGTTACAGCGAGCTTTTGAATATGACTTAACCCACGTGTGATTTGACCTTAACACATACTTGAACTCAAACAACAGACAATCGCACGAGGATAGGCAGCTGAATGTCCTTGTTTCAACTTGACCCACAAAAGTTGCTATTACTCTATTTGTGTACCATCAATAATTCCAGCAATTTTACCATTTTGAGGCCCTCAAATAAAAGTGATTATTTCATGCGCTTGGAGCATGATTACTGTATGCTTCACTCCTTTCACATGAGAGTTAATTTCACATGAGCCCCATCACGTGTGGACCTACCCTCATGTGAGAGGGTGGAACATACGTGGAGCATCACGTGTGGACCTACCCTCATGTGAGAGGGTGGAACATACGTGGAGCATGGAATAATTTTTTCTCAATTAAAGCACAAAACATCGGACGATAAATAGTTGATTATGACACTTAAGTTTTACATAGAACAAAACAAAGCAGCAATCTTATCCCAGATTGTTAGTTACCATCAAGAACTACGGCCTCCTATCTCTTGCAATTCTGCTGGAGTAGTCCCACAAATTCTGTTTGTATCGATTGCTATGTTATTTTCGGGACCCTTCATGAGTTCATGTCAAATAGTAAACAAAATGGATCACATTTTACATCTCAGTGAGTTGTACGAACAGGAATCATTCAAAGATTTTTGTTTAGACACCATGGGATCTAACTTGTGAGGAAGAAGAATTCAAGAAGCTACCAAATTATTATTTCCTGATTAGAAATGTAATTAATAACCATTTATGTCTTCTTTAATATATTTGTTTTGGACATTTATTGTATCATAGTCATTACAATTCAGTCATTCTTTCTCCTTGCAGGCCAATATCTGATGTTTCCAGCGACCTTACAATTGAAGTAGGAGCAGCAAGTTTTGCACTTCACAAAGTACGAAGATAGATATATGTTTCCCATGTTTTAACTCACTGATTGATTTATTCAGAGATTTACTTTGTTGAAGTTAAAAAAGTATAGCAGTTGTCCAGGGAGTTTGATAGTATTGTGCAGTTACATCAACATTTCTGCTTTTACTGCCTTAACCTTTAAAATTATCTTAAAATTTTGTGGCTTATAGTTATTGAAGTAGTCTACTTTTGGTTGAAGTGAACCCATGGTAGTAATGAAATACCAGAGAAACATGAGAACATGGGCAAATATAACTTAAAATGATTTAAACCCAGTGAATGATGTAGACTCTGTGCGAGACTAATGCAGTTTTTCATAAATGAAGCAAAATTGTGCACAGAATATCTTACGTTGATGTTAATGTGTATGGTATGGAACAAGGAAGTAAAACCTTTAGTGTGACTATTTAATGCGCTAACGACATCCTTGCAGTTCCCTCTAGTTTCTCGAAGTGGAAGAATTCGAAAGCTGTTGCTGGAAGCAAAAGATGCAAAAAATTGCAGGTTGAATCTCTCTGGTGTTCCTGGTGGACCAGAGGCATTTGAGCTGGCTGCAAAGTTCTGCTATGGAGTGAACATTGAGCTAACACTAGCAAATGTTGCTATGCTACGTTGTGCTGCCCATTTCCTGGAAATGACTGAAGAATTTTCCGAGAAGAACCTAGCACCCCGAACTGAAGTATATATAAAGGAAACAGTACTCCCAAGCATATCAAACTCAATATCTGTGCTTCACCATTGTGAAACGCTCCGACCTATATCAGAAGAGATAAATCTGGTAAGTAGAATTATCAGCGCAATAGCAAATAATGCATCTAAAGAGCAGCTCACATGTGGCTTGTCCAAACTAGATCAAAATTTCCCTTCAAAATCCATACCAAGCATGGAAACAGAAATACCCTCAGACTGGTGGGGAAAGTCGCTAATAGTGCTTAGTCTTGATTTCTTCCAAAGGGTTCTTTCTGCAGTAAAAACAAAGGGTCTAAAACAGGATATGATCAGCAGGATTTTGATAAACTATGCCCATAATTCTCTCCAAGGCCTTATCACAAGGGATCCTCAATTGGCCAGAGGGAATTTCTCCGACATAGAGCTCCAGAAGAAACAAAGGGTCATTGTTGAAGCAATAGGTGGTTTACTACCAACCCAATCGAGGAAGAGCACAGTTCCAATGGCATTTCTTTCAAGTTTGTTGAAATCTGCAATTGCAGCATCAGCAACTACTTCTTGCAGATCTGATCTGGAGAGGCGAATAGGTTTGCAACTGGACCAAGCAATTCTTGAAGATATCCTTATTCCTACAAATTCATTTGGAAACAACCATAGCCCAATCTATGACACAGACTCAATCTTGAGGATCTTCTCCATTTTCTTGAATTTGGATGAGGATGATGATGAGGATAATCATATGAGGGATGAAAGCGAGATGGTTTATGACTTTGACAGCCCCAGATCTCCAAAACAAAGCTCGATCATAAAGGTGTCAAAATTATTGGACAATTATCTTGCAGAAGCTGCATTAGATTCAAACTTGACCCCATCAAAATTTATAGCCTTGGCAGAATTACTTCCAGACCATGCTCGCTTAGTAAACGATGGATTGTATAGAGCAGTGGATATCTTTCTGAAGGTGAGCAAATCTATCATATCACAAAACAATAACTTACTAACTTGTTTATGTCATGCCATATAATTTTCTTTAACCAGCATAACAAGCTTTGATCTCTCATAATAACTACAGGAATTTGAGCCATTGATAGTGTTTTCCTGATAGGTTCATCCAAATATGAAGGATTCTGAGCGTTACCGACTCTGCAAAACCATAGACTGCCAGAAGCTATCACAAGAAGCCTGCAGCCATGCAGCTCAAAACGAACGATTACCAGTGCAAATGGCAGTCCAAGTGCTGTATTTTGAGCAGATCAGGCTCCGAAATGCAATGAATGGGGGACACAATCAATTGTTTTTCGGGTCACTGAATGGAGGCCAAAATTTCCCTCAGCGCTCGGGAAGTGGTGCAGGAAGTGGATGCATTTCCCCAAGAGACAATTATGCATCGGTGAGAAGAGAAAATAGAGAGCTAAAACTTGAAGTTGCTAGAATGCGAATGCGGCTTACTGACTTGGAAAAAGACCATGTCTCTATCAAACAAGAGCTTGTAAAGACACACCCTGCAAATAAGTTTTTCAAGTCATTTACCAAGAAATTAAGCAAGCTCAATTCCCTGTTCAAGATCAAAGATATGAAGGCAATGGGTGGCAACAGGGCTAATGCAGAAAGCAGGTTTTTGTTTCAGAAGCGAAGGCGTCACTCCATTTCATGATCGTCAAAATCGGTATGTGAATTAATAAAGAAGATCAATGTATAGTACATGTTAGTGCTACTACTGTAATTGTGTGATGTGAGGTTTTTAATTTTCATGTGTTTTTCTGTGTTATCATAGTTGATATTATGTAGTTTCTTTTTTCCTACCATCTAAAGCTCCCAAGTTTTCTACCTCTTATGGTAAGAGAGTTCTACTTTTATTCCCCCCCACCAAATATTAAGGTTTGTATAAGATACTGTAGATATATATATATTTTTTTTTTTCTTTCAGATTTACATAATTTTTTCTATTATATTATTCTAATGACTAATTCATGGTTTGGTCAACTAAGGATACTTTGTGTTGGAAGTGTAATATGCTGCTGTTCTTAAGTAAGACGTAATCGTAACAAATGTTGTTAACTTCTCTAGTTTTTTCATTCCAGGAGTAAGATATTATTGTAGGAATTATGTTATCCATAGCATCTAAATTTACTTAATTGGTGCTCAATTCATGGAACCCTAACTTAACATGTGGAAATTTGAAACCAAGTTGGCTTCTTAAAATATTGTTAGTCATTGAAAAAAAACTACTTTCTATCTTTCAAAACTAGAGATAAGTTTTGACTTTTTAAGTTGATTTGTGAAATTATAAAATTTAAAATTAATATTAATTCATTTAAAAATTAGTACTAGTTTTATTTAACTTATAATTATAGTTATTTATGTTAAAATCAAATAAATTCATAATTTTACGGCTTAAAAAATAAAAACATCTCTCTACTTTTGAAACCTAAATTCAGGTATGTGTCTTTAGTATTCCACTAGTTTCGCAATCCTGCATAGCACATTCTCACTGTGGACAATAGGATTGTGCTGCCATAGAACGTCTCTGGTGTGGGTGTTAATAACACGTATTGAAAGACAAAATATCAACTAGTGTTGTGTGCAAGTGTGAGTATATACAAGTGTCAAGCCTTCTCAATGTCGTAAAAGATTTATCATATAGGTCTATTTATATATATATATATATATATATATATATATATATATATAATAAATAAGATAAAATTGTCGACCTTAATATATATATATATATATATATATATATATATATAGCACAAAATAGCCTCCTAACTTGTAATCCTAAAATGTTGGAATAGAAACCTAAAATTTAGTAATTTTTTTTTTCATCTGTTAATTAATTTCATAACCCAAATAATGTTCAAAAATTAGTTCATATATATATATATATAGCACAAAATAGCCTCCTAACTTATAATCCTAAAATGTTGGAATAGCACAAAATTTATTTTTTTTCATCTGTTAATTAATTTCATAACCCAAATAATGTTCAAAAATTAGTTCAGTTGAAGGAAACCATTATATCAAGACCCTGTTGGAAGTAAAACGAGAGTATTTAGAAAAGTTCCCTTGTTGTTTATCTCTCTATATATATTTTATGAATAAAGATGATTTTAGGAGGATAAAAAGGTAAACATAATTTTTAGTGTCTGATGTGTAAAAGAAATTGCTCTAGCTTATATAGCATATGTGCAGTTGTTCTTTTTCAACTCTTTTATTTTAACACGTTATTTTTAGCGAAGGTTATTTTAGTAATTTTTATATTTTATTTTAATTTATAAGTCATTATTAACCGAACACATCCACAATTAGTACTTATAATTTCTGACTTATAAATAAAAATGATGTCGAACATTTTTACTCATAAATCTACTAAAATTTTAACTTTAAATAAAAAAATAAAAAAAATCACTCCGGAACATGTCCCACAAGTACTGAGAAAAAGCTCTTCTGATTCTGAAACATCATCACTCCAGGCGATAGCTAAGAGCAACACGACTCCCAGAGTTACGAGGTTGCCTCGAGTGCCACTGTGCCACAAAGATCTTCAACATGGCTCCAGTAACGGCTCCAATTTCCAAAACCCTAGCACAACAGCACCGCCTTGGTGGATCCGTCTTCTCTTTGAAGTGGGACCCACATCTGTGTCAGTCCTCCTCGTTCTCTACTTCTGCTCCTGCCATCTCCTCTCTCTCGGAACCTGAAGTGGAACAGAGAGGATCATGATGGTCAAGGTTGTTGCTTTATGTTCCTGGAGCTATTACTTTCGGCCTTGGCACTTGGCAGATCTTCAGGAGACGAGATAAGATAAAAATGCTGGAGTGTAGACAAATTGGTAATGGAACCTATTAACTGCATCAACGCTACTCCTTCAAACGAAGAGTTGGGTAATCTGGGATTTAGGAGAATGGTATGTAAAGGAGTTTTTTATGACAATAAGTCAATTTATGTGGGCCCACGTTGTAGATGCATTTCAGAAGTGACTGAAATTGGCTACTGCGTTGTTACGCCTCTCATGCCAATTCTTAATAACCCTGGAAGTGTGAAGTCACCAATTCTAGTCAATAGAGGTTGGCCTCCACAAAGTTGGAGAGATAAGTCTTCTCGAGTTTCAGAAGACGATGGACAACCTTCGACTATAAAACCCACCACTATTGGAGAGAAGAGAGGAAGCTCTTGGTGGTGGTTTGGTTCTAAGAAGCCAGATATTGTTCAGGTACCGCATGTTAAACCTGTAGAAGTTGTTGGAGGGTTACGTGGAAGTGAGAATCCCAGCAATTTTGTTCCAGCTAATGATCCAAGTTCCTTTCAATGGTTTAAATTATAATTTTGTATCGATACTGGATGTTCGAAAAGTTCAAAACTGATCGGACTCGATTCGAATTCGTGCTCACCTTAGTAGCTAAATGAGTCTTAATCAAACCATATTTCATACTCGATAAATTTTATGAACCAAATCTAAACAACTCAATATTTGACTCGATTCAGTTCGATTACACCCTTTTCTGTCATCATATTTGATTTTGATAGGATCACCAGCATAATATCAATTTTCTGGATAGCTGCTATATGACAGGAGTGTAAATAGGAGTTTTTTTTGCATTTTATAGAGGTTGAATATTAAATATGTAATAAGTAAAATCCCCCCAAATTAAGTACACTCTTCAGATAAAGTCTAGTCGAATGAGACTTTTTAAAAATAAATGTCTAGTTGATGAGCTAAATGAGGCTATGGATTTACCTTTTTCTTATACCATCTCCATCCAGTACCTGACCCATTGCCGATTTCATCTGCTGATGCTTTTTTCACTGGAAGCTCGAGCAGCAGATGGAGACTGTGGTTAAGGTAGGACAACCAGGCCCTTTGGGAATTACAGAGAACAAGTTTTCTGCTGAGGAGATGCACAAGGCAAATGCTATGGTTAAAAGAACAGTAGGGAATTGGCAAAGGAATGCAATCATTGAGCAGAGAAGAAGTCCCATCTTGAAAGATTATGTTAATTGATGAACCATACCTGTTACTGTTTTCTTCAGTAGTTATTTTATCCAAAAACAATTCTATCTAATATGTAAGATTTCTTTTTGTTTGCTTTTCCGTCATGGGTGGTCTAACTAATTATCATCAGATCCATTCTTTCTAGTACGTGAAGGAAAATATGCTTTCTCTTTTAGTGTCTAGCAGTCTTCGACTTTGGAAGACTAAACAAGCTGTGGCAGAAATTTCTGTGTTCCATAACATAATAAAAGCAAATTTACGAGGGGTTCATCAATGGTGATTGAACTCGAATTCCCCCTGAAAAAGGAGGGGTGGAAAGTTGGTTTTGTTTTGGTGGATACCTTCCCAGATTACTTTTGGTCATTTTTTGATGATAACTTGACAGTTGACACTAACTAAATCAGAGGATTGATTTGTAAAAACACTCTGCAATTCTGAAATGACACTATTAGCCTCTACGCGAACAAACTGGATATATGTTATGTTATTTATTTATATCTCTATTTTGTTTCTTCTTTTTATAGTTAGAATTTTTCTTGCTATTAGGAACTTAACAACTTTTCTGCAATAACAATGTACCCCCTCCCCCTTAGTCATCTTTGCTTTAAGTTTGTGGAGCTAGCTGGTATATATTTTTAACTTTTAAGTTCATCTTTCTGAAAAACTATACCATATACAGAGGTCAATTCGGTAACTATGTGTGTGTATGTATAGACGCACACATATGGTAGCATCGGAATATGTTGGGTTTTATCTTGCTTACAGTTGAGATCAAGAAACCAACCGGAAGCTAAGCACAGTTATCGAGTGACGAGGAAAGTGAAAATTTGGATAAAGGTTTTTTTCAGCGTGTTACATTTTAAAAATTACATGAAATTTATACTAGGAGATGAACATACCTTGCCTGCCCTACCACTTCTATGCACTAACATTAGTCTATTAACAATGTGCGTGATCAATCATATTGTTCTTATCATTAGGTGATATATTCTTCTGTTTGTAATATGCTCTAATAGTTTGGGCATCAAATTGTTGGTTAACAAGTTGGAAAGTTGCAAAATATGCTTAGGCTGTTCAATTAAAGAATTGGATCACAGTTGTTTTTAGCATAAGAATATCACGGTAGTTAATCTGAGATTATTTCTCACAGTAGTTGCCATTTTAGGTAGGTAGGTAGTTATGATTTTCAGACTTATAGTATCCAAGAAAATTAGCAAAAGTTCTCTAATACATAGGGAACCATTTAAGAGAAAGCTAGCTTATAAATCTTCTTTGCACCATAGTGGCCTAACAAAAGCAATGTAGAAAATCATAGAAATTTAAGTCTGGGAATGATTGGAGATGGATAGGATGAGATAATCATAAGAATATGATTATTATTATTTTTTTTATTAAAAAGGGAGTCGAGCCGACTTCCTTTTTTATGGTTAAAGTGCATTGACGCCTTTATACCAACAGAGTAATGTCAGTCACTTTACGTAGAAAGCACTGTTAATTATTTACTCAAGTATTCAACTACTATAATCCTTTTAGCAATTATTTTTACAAGTTTAAGATCTTATTATATTGCTAGTTACATACATTAGTAATTCTCATTATGCTATTTCACATTATTTTTGTTGTCTTATTACAGTGTTCTATCTTTTTACCATGAATTCAATCTGTTTTTGCTCATTGTTTCTCTTCATCTTTTATCTATATTTTGCACACTATCTTCTCTATTTCGAATTTGGTTTATGAGGCATGTCTACAACTTGATCAGTGCATATATATATAAATATATATAAAGTAGATATGTAGTCGAGTCCTAGCATAACAGATCAATTTTTTGATATCCTTTTGAGAGGCAAGCGTTTTCTGCAACTTGTTTGAGCTCATATTCCCCCCTTTTCTCTTTTTTCTCATGGAAAGAAGACGAAGAAATACAGAGAGTAGACCTTTAAACAATGTCGTCTCTTAGATGCCCAATAGAGAAAACACTAAAGGATAGTGGTTACTAGCATAGTATGTCCTAGATAACTCGAAGAGCATGACTTGTGATTCATCTTTTTCTAAACAACTGTTTTTATTAATAGCTAGGATTGCATTTAGGACTTGCGATATGTATTTAGGTGTTGATCAGGTGGTCAAGGAGATTTGTTCTCCTTCTTGACTTTTTTCTGAGTTTGAGCCTTGGAACCAGCACCAGGCCAATGTAGGGGGTGCGCCCTTAAGATCGTTTAGGGAGGGATTTAGTTTCAGTTGACGTGTAAACCGACTCGAAGATATATTTATTGTTCAAACCAAAAAAAAAAGAGAGCGTTGAATAATGAGATGGACAAGATGTATGTTAGGTATTTTAAAAAAAAAATTGGTATCAATTTAAAACAATAACTTGGCTGATTTTTCTTTTTTTATAACTGATGGTCTCATTTCATTAGAAAAATGAAAGTTACATTGGAGCTCATAATATATATATGGACAACTTTACACAACATGTGCACAACACTCGTCCCCACCATTTAATGGTGGGACTTGACACGGATTTTTGTGTTGTGTGGATGAAAGTGTACAACATGTTGTGCACAAAAATGTTGTGTATTTATACTTTTCCTGTATATATATAGATTGTCCTCTAAGTTGGATAATATCGAAAAAGACTAAGAAATACATGGTACAAAAAACCGCTCTTAAAAGTGAAGATAACACTATTCTTTAGAGTTTAGTTGTGTTACTAATATTTCTATACCCATATAGCTTTAGCCCTTAAAGAGCAATGGACCTAACTGGCCCTTGACATGGAGACTCATGACCTCATTAGGACCACCAATCAGTTCCTTCCCTATGAAAACAGCTGGTACACTCGGCTTATGTCCTAATGCTTTGAGTTCTTTCTCCATTTGCGCGCTGTCCATTTGGCAGTTCATCGAGCTCGTAAACTGTTGGGTTTGCACCAAAATTGCAGATCAATGTCTTGATGCTGAAGCACATGCAGCAAGAGCTTTTGCTGAATATCACCACTGGATATTCAGTCCCTAACATTGTGACCGTAGCCATTTTCTAGCCGCAACAACTGAGGAATAAGAAAAAAGAGAGAATTTGACGAAATGAGTTTGCTAATAAGTAAGAGATGGCTAACTCAAGCAATGTGAGATTAGGCTTGTTAAGGAGCTAACACTTGGTTTTGATGAACTTGAGTTCCCATAAGGACTATATATAGAGAGTCTAGACACTGTCCAGTTGCGCTGCTAGGTATCTGTTAGATTATCAACTGGAAAAAAAGAGAGAATAAAGCGTTCTGAAAATACTCGATTGGATTCCCAGATTTCCAAATCATTGCTTGGTAGAGAATCTTCAAGGAATAACAAGTTGCAAATAAGTACACCCTCCGTTCTTCTAGAGAGAACACTTTTCTCTTTAGTCGACCAAAATTAGAGATATGTACATTTATAGTTTTAGACTATAATGTGAAATGAAATTCCTGACATGCCATTTGCTAAATTTTAGGTAGATTGAATACAATCCTATTACCATTACTACATTTCTAGTAAATGTTAAGGATATATTTGAAAATACAACGATAAATAGAACTGTACATTGTAAGGCTAGATATTCTTAAAAGACTTCATCAAGCTCAACTTAATTAGCCAATAATACTTGGCATCTCCTTTTTAATTTGTTTTTTCTTTTTCTTTTGGTCAAGCTAGTTATTGATATAAGGAATGAGTTCTCTCTGCAGTTAGAACATGCAGGATAACAAGATTCATTAAGGTCCATGACTACTTCTCATTTAATTTATCATCTCTTTTTTTTCTATCTTGTTCATAAATATTAATTGTAAAGTGAGCTGATAGATTCATCTTTGAGTAACTGCTAAGGTGGAGAAAGAGATTGTGTTTGTCAAATTGGTAGCCTTTTCTTTCAATAATAAGATTCTTATCTAGCTAAAATAGTGAAAACTGAAAGTTAACAGAGTGACTAGGAAAGCCAAGATATCAAAGGTAATTGAGCATGAAACATATTACCTCCGTTCGACAAAAACAGTCTCATTTGCGGGGAAAAAAATATTACTTATAATGTATTTTTGTTTCACGTTTATCCCTGAAAAATAAGTTGTTAGTTTAGTACTAGTGGCATGATAATGAAATTATGATTATAAATTTAAGGAAATTATATAATTTTATATTACTATCAATACAAAATGACTCTTTGAGGATTTTTTTTGCAAATGGAACTCTTTTTGTGGGAGAGGGGGATTTTTGAAATTCCATAGCATCCAGGCAAGGAGGATGAAGATACCTTGAAAATCCACACATTATCAGCCTTTTCAGAATGCAGTGGGAAGAAATCGGCATACACTATATATTATCAGCATAAAATATTTCACATGATTAGAGTATTAATAACATATGTAGCACTTTGATGATATTCTAATGATCCAGTGATTCTTCAGAAAATATGCTTGTTTGGGCATCAAATGATAATTTATTGATTTGAAAAGTTGCATTCAATCAATGCATTGGGATTATTAGCGACTGTAGTATAAGAAAGTAACACCAACATGATAATATTATATTTCCATATAAAGTACTAGCTAATTTTGAAGATTATGATTCCTTATCATTTTGAAAGATCACGCATAGAAAGACTTACGCTACCCAAAAAACCTTTGCCCTTTGCCTATAAAGACGGCCATAACACTTGTTTGTATGTAACGACGAGTCCTATACTCCTATTTGATATTTCATTCACAAATAAGAGTCTCATTTGACTTCTTGTTGAAAGCAGTCTAAGGTTTAAGACAAATTTTTATTGTAAAAAAGTTGGAAGGGACAGATAATTAGAGAATGTTACAAAATGTGATTAGACTAACATAAGAAATCTGGTCTTTTTCATGTTTCTGCTAATTCTCTTTTATAATATTCTGCTGTTTAGACAACAAATCAATAACTAATATCTTTTCATCTATGGAGTATTTGTTTTTTTTTTTTTTTGCCAAGTCAAATCTATGGCAATGCATCCTCTTTCTCTGATTTATCTGATGATATTATCAAAATTTATGGGTTTGTACGATAAGATACATTTTGTCTTTTAGGTATCAGATTCCACCATGTACCTGCAAGAACCTGTAAAGAAAAGATGTTCTACAATCTAAACTAGTGGATTCAGGTAGCATATCTCGCTGAAGAGAATGCAAAGGGCCAGTTATCTTATTTGAAATAAATACATTTATTATCGATATCAATGAACCGTTATTATTCTAAATTCGTTGAGATTAAGATGTTACTCAGATTACTAGCTACTTTTTAGTCTATAATTATAATTTTCTATATCATACTACATTTTACAAAATATTGGGTGCTAAATGTCAATATGACAACTTTGGTTGATGAAATTGTCAACTACTGGATTAACTAATAATATATGCATTAGATAGTACTCCCTGTATTTCTCAAAAAGAGTTCCATATGCCAATTTCTTTTGTTTCACAAGACGAGTCCTCTTTTTATTGATAGTAGGATGAAGTACCACTAATGTTAGCCTGCATAATCTTTTTAGTCACTTTACACGAATTTTGGAAGACATTAGTTAGTCAAAGATCACAAGCTGAGGTAGGAAAAACGTCCTCAAATTGAAAATTTAGATCAACAATCATGTTCAAACATGAGTTATTTAGTGAAGAGAAGTTACATATGGAGTTAAAACATATGTAGGTTCTCCACAAAGTTTAATACAAGAAAAATAGGCAAATTAATACTCATACAGTGGCTGTTCTTCTATATATTAGTGAATCAAATAATCCGCTTCTCGTGTTAAGAAAAACACTACTGATCTGAGCTTAATTAACCTTCTAACACCCATATAGCATTAGCATTTAAGAGCAGTGGAACTAGCTTACCCTTGAGGTGGAGGCTAAAGACCTCACTCAAACCGCCAATCAGCTCACACCCTATGAAAACAGCTGGTACGCTTGGCTTTCGTTCTAATCCCTTCAGTTCCCTTTCCATTTGCTGTCCATTTGTATTTTCATCAATCTTGTAAACAGTAGGGTTTGCCCCAAAACTGCATATCAGCGTCTTAACGGGGTGGGGCACGGAGCAGGACTTTTGCTGAAGATCACCACTGGATATTCAGCACCCAAACTTGTGACCAATGCCATTGCCGCAGCTGAGAAATATGAAAGATATTTAGCTAAACAAAAGCGGAGGATTTAAAGAAAACTTAAGCGACAGGCTTGATATGTAGCTAAACCTTGTTTGCTGGGGACTTGAGCTCCCATAGAGATTATATATAGATGTTTTTTTGCACTGGAGTGAAAAAGAAAATTCTCTTTAGAGATACTTTGATTATATTTTTATTCATTAGATGGCTCTTCATTTTGGGGCATTCATGAAGGTGGAGAAAGTTATTGTGTTTATCCAACCGACTAGACTTTTCAACTAGATTCTCGTCCTGTTCAGATCAAGAAGACCAAAAGGAAGGCGATGAAGCAACAATAAAAACAAAATTTCGGACAAAAGAGATGCTTATCAAAGGTGACTGAGCATGGGGGATAACTATAAGTCTGCATGAAATCCATACAAGAGGAGAAGGAGATACCTTTAGGACCTACCGAAATTTCCATTTATCACATTGCATTTTCTGGAAAACGAAAGCCATGAGCTAAGATATTCCCTCTGTCCAAAGATGTGAGTTCCATAAGACTTTTGATACGTATTTATTTACCCATATTAATAATTGCCTAAGCGAAAAGTTCACCAATTTTTGTAGTAGCAGTATGTCAATTTCCATTGTGAATGTATTCATCAATTATGTGTTTTTTTATTTCCCTTGTGTACAATACCAGTGTGCTCAAGAAGTGTAAAACATTTCGAGGTTGATGAAATTCGGAAGATTTTTATTCCTTTTCTTTTTTGCTGTGATAATTGACGTGTGCAAAGTATGGAAAGATCCTAATGTGAATCACAAGATTTTTCAAGATCTTAGCGCGTTATATGTCTTGTGTCTGACGAGAGTTACTGCACAAACGTTGGATACTGGATTAGAGATGATCAGTTGCTTAAATTTTACCAACCTGAGTAACCTGCAATGTAGTTATTTATCTGGTTTTGGTTACTTTGTGTGGAACTGGCCACCTGAGATAGTAACGACCAATCAAACAGGTTAGAGGCTCCGCGCTGGTGAAATGGTTTAGCTAATATATATAATATACGTAGAAGTTATAACTGTGCCTGAAATTACAACTTTAAATTCAAAGGCATAGGTCAGAATTAATGAGAAAACAAAACTCCTCGAGTATCATCCTTTGGAAAACTTGAACATCAAGGTATCAAACATGCAGTGAACAGAATGCAAGTCTCTTGTTGCGATAACTAGGTAAAATAAACAATGCAGTACAAATGGAACAGATCTAACAGGACTGTGGATAATTTAATGATGAGATCAAATACTAATCTAATGAATTGAACCACTTATTTTCCCTAGCAGAAACTTGATACCTAGCTTCTGTTTAATGTACACTTCGCTCCCTTCTAAGGTCTCTGGGTTAATTGAAATATTTGGATTAGAACAGGATAGTCCATTTGAAATCTTGTTCCCATCCAGAACTTACTAATAGAGTGCAAGACAAAACTATTTTGATACTGTAGGCTAAAATATTACTTCTAAAATTCTACATTCCAATTCATGTTGATGATTCTTGAAATTTAATGTCTAGTTTTGCTGTGTGCAACAATTTATATTAAATCAAAAGTCCAGAATCCTATCTGTACCAAAGAATCATCTCAACAAAGAAAGAGGAAAGGGTTATGCTGTTGAATGTTAGATAACAGTATATCAAGCAATATCATTGATCGTCTAAGTTAGACAAATCTCATGCAACTGAACAGGTAACGATATAGTACCTTCTAAACATTTTCTGCTATTATCGATTATTGTATACCATGTTTTCCCAGTCCATGTTTAGCGTAAGTTATTCTTGCTAATATCCCTACCACGTATGCAAGTGGTTATAAAAGGTAGGACAAAAACTAATGATTATAACATAACTAATATGTTGTCATATGTAGAAAAAATTTCAGAGTGAGAGACAATATCACTTGGAAAAGCCACTAGTTAAAACTTTCATTTTATGTCTTAAGCTTTAGGTTACAATAAAGTACAAAAATTAGTCAGGAACCGAAGTCTAACTCTAGCATCATATATTTTAGCTGTACTTTATGACCTTTATAGATTAAAACACTTCATCAATTTCTCAAGGCAAGAGACACAAATCTTATTATTCACATGCAAAGTTGCATATATATTCATAAATCTATTACAAACAACAGATATGTGCCAATTTTGTGAAAGTAAAGGCTGCCCATGTGAGAACTCATAACTGAACCCTAATAATTGTTGATAAATTTTTATTCCAACAGATTCATTGGACCTCAACAAAAAAATTCATTAGGCCATATCATTTATGAAACATAGAGTTTCTGTTTTGTCCAAAAATGCAGTACATGTCTGTCTTTCTCTCTCTAGTTGACATTCCTTCTCCCTTCTGCAGAAATATTGGAATGAAACCTTGCTTTACTCCATCCTCTCATATATCATATCCATTATTATACTTTGGCTTCATTCTAGGTTTAGTTCTTCAATATTTTTCCAAGTCATTTATTTTGAAATTCGCTATTCAATTATAGGTAATACTCATCAGATATCTAAATCCAAGAAAAAGAGGCCTTCTTTTTTCTTTTTCATTGAGAACAAAAGAAATTCTTGTAGGTTACATCTAGATACATCATCCTTGGGTAAAGTATGATTCAGTGATCAATTGTGAGTTTTCTAGTACTGAAAAGGAAATATTGTAACATGACCTTTGGAGTCATACAAGGGGTAAGAACAAATGCACATCATTTATATGTACAACATGGGCATGTCTTATCCCTGAAGATTGTTTATCCATCATGGTTGGCTACCATACATTGGCCGACATCTAAGAGGCAAGCCGTTGGCAAATTCCCAAGCTCTCATAGGAGGATTCTCTCATAGTAAACCTCATCCAGAAGAAAGAAAAGGAGATGCTTTTGTACAGGCCGACATCTAAGATGTTTTGCTACTCTTTGTTATCTTGTTTAAAGTCAATCCAGTTATAAGCAGGAAAGAGAGTTTGATCATTATCTCATATCACTGTTGAACAATCAAAGGTTCTACCGATCATAATGCTACGTTTGGATTGAGGGAATGGAATGAAAGAAGGAATATAATGAAAAACAGTGTATTAGATGATCATTTTGGATGATAAATCATTCTAGTGGAATGAAAATTCATTCCATCACTTTGATTTTTATTCTATGTGAGAGGTGATAGAATAAAATCAATTCAACTGGAATGGATATGTATGATAATTTTACCATGATATTACACCACTCACTCCCACCACCAATCAAACATGTACTTGAAATACCTTAAAATCTTCATTCCTTCTTTTATTCCACTCCTTCAATCCAAACGCAACATAAGTGTAAGGAAAACCATCGAGCAATACTTTGCTCTAAACAGAAGTATAGTGACTAGATCAGTAGAACATAAATTTTACTGAGATTTAATCTTGAGCTTAGAGTTTTTAAATGTTTTTTGATATGAGGTACTCTTTGAGATGATTTAGCTCATACTTGTGCTATAAATTGGTAATAGACATTTATGTTACGTGGCATGCTTATTGCTTGATTATGCTTTTGCATGAAATTTTATGCCATGAGTTTGTGAGGGGACTGATATCAAAAAGTGGAATTGAATTGGATAAAACTCTTATCTTTTTTCACATCAACTAAGGGATCCTACCAAGATAACAACGATGTACAACATGCAAGAAGTAACAATGGATATGAAGAAATATAATAGCTTCACAAAGACGAGTGATCTTATATTTTGGAATGGAGAGGGAATATTAAGAAAACAACATAAAAGAAAGAAGAACTAGATTAATGAAATTAAGAAATTACCTCATTTGACAGCGTGCAATCGTTATGAAACTAAGCATTAACATCAAACACGTCTTTTTTTTTTTAATTATCATATTGATTTAGGTTTGCCTCTCTCCGAGTAAAGGAATTAGATCTTGGAGATTATGTAGGCATGTTAATGAAACCTTTATGGTATGTTGGTAACCATATGGATCATACAGTCTTAAGAGGGTAGAAACTTGGAAAGGCATCAGATTGTCTTGAAGTTTGACATTATAACCAGGTTACTGTAGAAATATTCAGTTTCCCTTCATTTAGGAGAATAATACCACTTGTAACTCAAACTTCACCACAAACATAACTAAAGTATTGGCATTTGAGAACATTTCCTCTATTTCCGAAAGTTTCCCTCTTTAACAAAGGATTTTGATACTAAATAAAAAGAATATATCCCCTACTGCCCGCCTCTATCACTTATCCCCTATGTAATTAATATTTAATCATGCAAATATGCATGTCTGAAAGTATTTTAATCTTTGCAATAATTCCATTACTGTGGTTGAACTAGTACGGACATTTAAGGAGAGATGGTTTTGTAGCTTTAAGCCTATGAGTGATACTACCACATGTCAACTTGTTTGTAGCACAAAAGGTCATTATCAAGAAAATCATCAGGGGCATTTTTCTTATCCAAACAAATATCTGAAAGAGTTTTCTCTTTTTGTATTTCAAACGGTTATTTTATTGTTATATTTCTCTTTACTGGATTAAACAATCAAGCAATCACCTTATCAAGCCACTATAAATAAGGGTTATGAAAGCTCAAAGTCCACCACCATACACAAGCTTCACGTATAGAGTTTACAGTCACATAATACTCTGCATACTCTTGTTTTCCCTCATATCTCAGCTTTCTTGATTGTCTGATATCAGCAACCGGCTGAAATACCAACTATTTCTCTGTTCTTTACGATATTTATATCGATCACTCTTTGGGATTTCAAAAAAAAATCTTGTTCAAATGGAAATAGTAAGAGACCTTGCATCAAAGAAGGCTGCTGTGATCTTCACCAAGAGCTCATGTTGCATGTGCCATAGTGTTAAGGCACTCTTTTATGAACTTGGTGCAAGTCCTGCCATTCATGAACTTGATCAAGACACAAATGGGAGGGAAATGGAATGGGCGCTTCAACGGCTAGGTTGTAATCCTTCTGTCCCAGCCGTGTTCATAGGCGGAAAATATATAGGCTCAGCCAAAGATGTCATATCCCTTCATGTAGATGGATCTCTTAAAGAAAAACTCATTGAAGCCAGGGCTATCTGGTTCTAGTCGCCTTGAAACATACTTCCACATAAATATGTTATTAATTAGAGTTTCTGTGTAATAGTAATATTAGAACTAGCTCCATGCCATGTTAAAATAACATTGTACTAAGGGCTTCTCTTTTTGCCAGCTCTGGTGACTAAGGTTTATAACAGTTGATGAAAATGGCTTCTCAAGTCTCTAATTATTTTCTGGTACTGGTAGAAAGTCCAAATCTAGAGCAAGACTAGTAGTTTCTTGATATCTCTTGTTCTATCTACTTGTATGTCTTGAAATTTTTGGGGATAAGTCTATCTATTTATGTAACCCAAATTAGAGATGAGATTTACATTTTTGGATCGGCAGACATGATCAGACACCACTTCAGATATTGTTCTGATAAGAATATTTAGAAGAATTACTACTATTAACAGTAAACTAGCACTGAATAAGCTTTCACAATCCATTATCAGACATGTTTTGACAGAGAATTTATCCCATTAATGATGTGTTATCGTGCATGGTGGTTATCTGCTTAAGTTCTTTAAAACCAATTATTTGTGCTTGTAAGGTTAAAATAATTCCACGAGAAATTAAATCTTGCATGAATTATGGTGTTCATAATTTTGTACCTTTGTTATCCCTTAAAACATATTTCTTGGAAGAAAAGGTAATACTCATCTGACGGGAATAAAATTACCATTTTGAGTGAAAATCGCAAAGAAAGTAGGATTTTTTCCGCGGAGGGAGTATCATTCATCACATTTACCAGCTGACTTGGCAGCTGTTAAGGGCTTAGCAGCCATGTGGATGTAAGCACTGCTAAAAGAGGGACTGAAAGGTGATGCTACAAAATTCTTCTGGTCCCCCCATGAATTCCTCCATATCTTCAAGTTCATTAACTTTTTTAAGTCTCTGATGTTACAGAACTTATTCTCTTTGCATGAGTGACAGTAGTATGCTGTATAATAATGTGCATACATACATACATACATACATGTCACGCATACAGTTTACCTTGCTACTTTTATACATTTATTTTATATATACAGACTATCTGTTCGTTTATTTGACATGCATATTTGCCTGCTTTAATAGTCTTTTTTTTTTTTTATAGTATATAGTATAATTACATATTATATATGCCCCACCGTTATGTTATCCTCTCTTATGGAGGGAGAAGCCATAATTTACATTAAGGGGATCAGTCACAAATATAATTAGCATAGTTTATATGATAGCATCACACAAAATTTTAGAGTACAAGGGGATATGTGATGAGGTGGGAAAAAAAATCTATATTCATAAATACCTCTGGACTCCATCTTGTCATAAATAGTTACAGCTATAACTAATATCTTATACCTTTTCCAAAGTCTAAGGGGGTCAATTTCCCCACCTTATGAGTTATGACTAAGGTGGATTTGCTCAAGTTATGCTGATCATCAGCAGATTTTAATAGGCCCAAACTTTTTATAGAACTTGAGGGTACAATTAAATCATACAGAAAGAAACTAACTCACAACTCCAATCTACCCTGAAATCTTTTACTGCTACATTTAATAAGCCCAAAATTTCTTATAGAACTTGAGGGTACACGTATAGAAACGAACTAACTCACAACCAATCTACACTGAAATATTCTTTGCGGTATTATCATTGCTGCTACAAACAGCTGCTTTGATCAATTGCTGCTGTTAATGTACCAACTTCTTTAAAAGCTTACAATGTCAAAGAATGGCAAATTCTGCTCAATTTTGACGAGAGAAGAGTAGCTGCATTGACATGAAGTGTGGCAACAATATATATATGAACAAACTCAGATGCTCACTCGTTAGAAGCAAGCGTGCAAGTTGGTGGGGACTCCCCTAAGAATCATACACAGCCACCGAAAGCTATCTCATTCGCCATCTTTCTACCACAGAATAAAATAATGACACGATTGAGAGAATCTGTTGGAACTTACCAGCTTTATTGAATTTTCGACTTTTATTTTACTTCCATGAGTATTCAAGTCCATGGAATCTGCATATACTGAAGGCACGGTCATTAGGCTGCACACGTGTGACAACCCATTTCAATTAATCCCTAGTTCATTTTTCTTAGCAGTTATTCAGGAATGAATACTGAATAGTCACGTGTACGATGGTTAAAATTGATTCACGTAGACTAATTCAAATGCATGTGAGCAGAATATATTTTATCTTCCAACTTGTTCATCAATCTGTGGAACATAATAGTAGTATCTCTATCTTGACAAAGTAACTTTATTAGTTTTTAGCATCTAAGTAATGCACATAGGCTTTTGAATTTTCTTACTAAGTGAAAAGAGTTCACTCTTCGGCTGTTTATAAATAGAGAGCAGCATTAGAACTTCAAGTCCAAGCAAACTTAAGCTTCAAAGATAAAACTCATTTTCCCATCTTCCTCAGTACTTTCAACTTTTTCTCAATTCCCTCTTAAAAAAACTCCTGTCATCAGATCGAAATTCAAAATTGAATTTGGTCTGATGGTTTGTGGAATTTAAATCTGACAGTCCAAAAAACGTACTACGTAAGATCATCTTTAACTTAATTATTGTCTTTAATTCTTTAGTTAAGTTGATTTTCTTGATCTTACCAAGTAGAGAACTTGAAGATGGATAAGATTGCAAGAGTAGCCTCGGAGCATGGAGTAGTGATCTTTAGCAAGAGCACTTGTTGCTTGTGCTATGCTGTGAACATTCTGTTCCAAGAACTTGCAGTGAGGCCTTTTGTTCATGAACTTGACCAAGATCCCGAGGAAAGGGAAATGGAGAAGGCTCTGCTGAGGATGGGATGCAATGCACCTGCGGTGCCAGCTATATTCATAGGTGGCAAGCTTGTGGGATCCACCAATGAAGTCATGTCACTCCACCTAAGTGGCTCCCTCGTTCCTCTGCTCAAGACATATAAGGCTATATCTTAAGTTTACTGTATTAAATAACATGTTAGAAGAAAAATAAGCTTGGCTCGGCAGTACTTTGAGCTCTCTATTGATCAGTAGTCTATGTAATTTGTGTTTATGTATTATTGTGTATTTGCCTTTAGCTTTAATCAGTTATTAAGCAAATGGTGTATTTGCCTAGTGAAAAAACAAAAAAGAACAAAAATTGTGTAGCCTATTTGCTTTCCTTAATTAATGAAGTTAGCTGTATTTTATATTTTCCCATGTGTTTGATTTTATCGCATCACTGAGAGTCATTATAACGGTGATAACATTCTTGGCTATTAACATGAGTCTATCGCTCACGAGACTTTCACGTGTTACAGATCATGTGTATTAAACTCTAAAAAAGAATCCTAAAAGGAAGTAAGAAGAAGATCAAATACAAGTAGTTTTCCAATTTTGTAGCAAGATGTTTTCATAGAAACATAAAATACAGTTAAAAAGTATGTTTATCATATAGACACCTTCCTCATACCTCTCGATTCTCAAACCAGTATTAAAATATGTAAAACGAAGTTAAAAGGTCAAATAAGAATTTCATTTTCAAACCGTAAGTAGATAGCATATCAGTTTACTATAATATTCAGCCTTTATAGTCAAAATTTTTAAAATATAATGGCGGCATTATTGTTAGAGTTTATGTCTTAGAGGCCAATTATTTGATGTAATTACTTAACTTTTATCGATATTATATTTGATTGAATAAATGATATTATTTTATTATATTTTTATTTACTGCGTTATATAAATGTTAACATAATAAAAGTCCTTAAAATAGTGATACAAATTATATAGCTTCAAGTATGTGACTTGAACATGAGATTATATAATTACAGTTAGTATCATTACTCTTAAATGTTCCTAGTCGAGTGCCATTGTTAATGGGACAACAATGATGTATTGAGACTAGTATGTAGATTGACTGATGGCCAAATCTCATTGGTTATAAATATATGAGATATTGAGTCAATGCATAGGTACGTGTTAGAGAACAATGTACTAGACAGACCTACCATGAGAATTCTACATGGAGCATTATGCAAAGTATCATAAGAAATTCTTATAGTGACAATGATGTAATGATCCTCCGACTTGAAGTCACTATATTATTACACAAGAATTTGTGTACTTTGATATCATCAAAGATCACCTTTAATAGGGTGAACAATAAAAGTGATTATTGGGTACATCATGAATCGTGTGAGGAATATGAGTGATCTAGATGCAATTTAACCCTTCTATAAATTAGGGAGTGATATCCATAGGCCTCTTGATTGAGTAGGACTATGAAATGCATGACCATACTCAAATATTGATTTGTTTCATATAGTCTACTCATTGATCAAGAAAACTCAGATTAAATTATGAAGAGTATGACACATTCCATGCCTCGAGTTTAATCTAGGATATAAGGTTAAAAGAATTAAATTATATTGAAACATTGGTCACGAAAAGGTTGTATCGAATCACCGATCTTATTATTATTTGGGTAATAGTGATGCATTACTAGATGCCGCTCACTGTTTATAATTTTATAATATGATTTTAAAATTATTGCTAACATAATAATAACATATAGGATCACACACTTAGAACGTATTTAAAAGAAAATTAATTTAAATTGTAAGTATTTTAAATATGTCAATATGATTGATAGTATTTAAAAAATATGAATTTAAATTAATAGGATAATTTGTATATATCTATATTAATTAAGTAAGACTTAATTAAAATATAATATATATAAATTCAGATTTTATTTTTCTATTTATTTTAGGTTTTGGTTAATTCCTATTAACTACTATATATACATGATATATCAGTAGTTTTAAGCACGTAAGGAAAAATTAAAAACCCTAGCCGCTTTCAGAAAGAAGCTATAGAGAAAAATAGTTCAAAAATCATGATCTTGGTTGCTGGTACCGCATATCCCTTTTGCTGCAGATCGTGTGACGATTCGTAGAGCGTTAGTGTGGATACCGTAGAGACGCAGTCGCTGGATTGCGTTGAAGATTCGAAGCCGTTCCAGAATTTCATCGTCTCCTGTCCATCTCAGATAATCAATAAAATAATCTAAATCTCTGATTAATCTGTATTCGCATGGATCCTGTTTTAGAGTTTCAGAAAATTTTTAAATTCCGTTATTTTCACTGTGTCGAAACCCTAACAATCATACCCTGAAAATGAATTCAAAAGTGTATATTAATTAAATCATACTATGGTCAAGAGCAACTATTATTTTCAACTTAGGAAAATTCGATCTGTTACAATCCAATTGCAGAAAGTTTAAAGAAAATATGCTCAACTTTTCTAGTGTGAGGGAGGTGCCATTGATTCTCCAGATTTTATTCTAGATAAAGAAAGATATTAAATGCCTTACTTTTGTCTCTCTTTTTTTAACACCTTTATTCAATCTTTATAAACACAAAATTCACTATAGAGTATAAACTAATATATCTACCATCATTTTATGAACTGTCAGTGGCTTGAAGCCTTATAAATTGCACATCCGACTGGAATAATACAAGCATGGCACAAAATGGTCCCTGCCATTTTCCGTGAATCATTAGATTTTTCGTTATGGGTCCGCCGGAAGTTCTGGGACGGATCTAGCCCTTTGGTTCAGGGAGCTCAATTCTTTTTCAAAAATAATCACACAAAGAAATCAAAATATAATAAAATAAATTATAAAATTAAATAACGCTCAAATATTATTTACAATAACATTTTTCGAAGATATTACTTAAATTTATAACAATGATAACCTTATTTTCAATAATTACAAAAATATCATGTTCAATGTAAATAACTAAACGGTAAGAAAGACCGGAGTAACGATGTGGGTAGAAGTTTACAATATTTAATATATTTTTAATCTAAAATTTTATATTTTAACAAAGCATCTTAATAATAATAATAATAATTGACCCATGAAAATTATGTGGGGTCAATTGAGCCCCTGCCCATAAGCTGGTTCCGGCGATAGCGGAAACTCAGCAATTTGTAGATGCGACTTGAGACGTTGATAGCAAACGATTGCAACTAACAGATTCCACAGTTGTATAGGCAGATATGCATTATTATACATATGAATCCGTTTTCTTTTTATAAAAGAAATATGGTTTCAGGAGTAATTCATGGAATTTCAAATAGAAAAATGCTAAGGAGTATGTTTTTTCTAAGCAATCATTGTTAATATTAATAATGAAACTCAGATGACACATGAAATCGTATTCGGAAGAGTCTTGAAAGAGCCAAAAGGAGAGTGTAAAATTAAAAGATTAATATATAGACACATGTCACGCCTATAAATATCATCAATTTTAATGTTTGATTTAATTCGGAAAATGTCAACTCAGCACGTGAAGCATCCGAGTAAAACCGAATTATCAAATCAAATAAAAAAAAATTAACCGAATTATTTTGATTATTTTATTTAATTTGATTATAACCGTTTAATTATTCGGTATTCAAGTTCTATTCTAATTTTCAAAATTATACTAATTGGATATCTAAATAACCAAATTAAATATTTAAAATAAAATAAAATAATTTTATCTTATGATTATGATTATGTACTTATGTATTGCTAACCATTTACCCCTTGTAATTGTGTTCTACTGTTCATGTGCTATCATTTTCTTAATATTCGAAATCAAAGTGTCTACTTTTACTTTTTCTTCCCTTCTCGTGTGTAGGTGTGTGCGTGTGAGAGAGAATTATGATATGGAAGTTTGACGATACAAAATAGAAGACTTTTAATGAGAATTCTGTCATAATAGAATGGAAAGGCTATTTTTTCTGTGGGAGTCTCTGACCTTCTGAAATGCATTTGATAAACATATAAATTGATGCTAGTTTCTTAGTCTTTTATGCCTGCTTGCAATATTTTAGTTTTGAAGATGTTGGTTTAATGGATAGTGGATCTATTAAATTGGACCAAGTTTTTTTTAGCTGTCAATGGATATTTTATGCTGTGCTGGCTGTGCATTATTATTATTTTTATTCTAATATACAAATATAATGCTAATGCACATTGAACTTATCAAGGTTGGATGGGGTGTATACATTTTGAGGTTTTCTTCACTCTGCATCTGCTATGTGCTTCATATCCTCTTAACCTTGCTTATTTATGGTCTTTTATTGTTTTTGCTCCAAAGAGGTGCTCTCTACCTCTCTCCTTGTGTGATTAATAATTGTTTTGTTCATTCTAATGTCACAAGTAATGGTGCAGCATCTTGCTATTCGGTGGATTTGCGTGATAATCATTCATGTGTAGAGAATTCAATGAAGAGCCACTGCCCTATATGTTATGAGGTATGTGTCGAGATCGTTATGGGTTACTCTTTAATTTCCAACATTTTATATGTTCTAAAAGTAACATCCTTTTGCTAAACTGCCAGTCCCTTTTTGACTCGGTTAAAGGCACAAGGTTTATGAAATGTGGACACACAATCCATTTGGAATGCTTCAGAGAAATGATTAAGCAAAATCAGTAAACTCTAGTTTATCCTAAAACTTCTTGTCTTATTGATCAGTTGTCTTACCCAGACAACCAGGGAACCTGGCAGATTCTTATGGATAAAATCGCTTTCTATCCATCATGTAGGTATCACTGTCTGTCCCATATGATCCAAGTCGTTGCTTGACATGTCAGGGGCCTGTCAAAGAATTGATCATGAGGTATAAAATTAGTTCCCGCTCCACACCTAGGCTTAATCATCATTGTAATGTGTGCTCAATGTGTTTATTAATTGGCTTTTATACCTTTTATTAGCTCTATATTTCATTTGAGCATGAATGACATGGGTTCATCAACCTCGTTGCAAGATATTTAGTAAGTGTTGTATGGATTGTGTACCCCTAAGTTATATTATAAGCACATCATTTCACGCTTCATAAAAATTATGGCTAATGGCTATCACTACTCACTAGTTTGGGAGGCTTGAAGGCTTGCTGCCAACTGAATTAGGCTGGAAATCTTTATAGCTTTCTTTGTTCAGGTTACAGTTACATCCCTTTGTTAGTTTCATTTCCTTGTGCTTATGGTTGTGCCATAATGTTCCTTTAGTGCTCCTTTTGTAGTGATTGATCATCTCTACACACCCATTTAAAGGGTTGCCAAGATATTTAGGTGTAGCAAACTCAAAGTATATAACTGTAGGATGGTTGTGGTAATACCGCGTTATGATTCTTGCGATAAGAGATGCGTACACAACCAGGTTGCATGGTTTATGTTGGGAAAGAAATCAAAGACAAGCTTATGGGTTATCTGGAGCATCAAGGGCTGGGGCATATAAGAGTCTTGTGAATCTTTGATCATTTGGGTGACATGTTAAAATAACTTGTTAGTATTCAAGTTATGGGCAGGGTAACATAATTATCTTATACATTTGTTGTCTGGCCGATAACGTGGTACGTTCGCGCATCAGTTCGGCATATCTGGCTCTCTACTGAAGTAATATTTGCTAAGAGCAGTTTTTAATTTGTTTTAGAGGCTCCTTTATGCCACATCAATTTGCTGAACTCGGGGTTTTGTCCATCTTTTGTTAAGTTGGGCAAGTTTCGTTTTATGGTTCTCTCTGTCTTGGGTGACCTCTGAATCGTCCTCTTTGCGACCTTCGCGAAGAAGGGATTGAAAATTCATAACCTTTTCTGTTGACGTACAAAATTTGCTTTAAAGGTTTCATTCTATTTTTATTTTATTTTATTGACAACCCTGATACCTGCACCACAACCTTATGCATGATTAGGTGTCAAGCTTTTGTTAACGAGAAGAACAGATGCGTGAAGATTGAGTGATTTTCATAAGGTTATATTGAGGACACCAAATTGATGATAAGCATAAGATATATTATATCATGGTAACTATACTTTTGCATTGGCTCTCTCGTGAAGTAATTCCCGACACAAAAGGAGCTCTCTCTTTCTCTCTCTCTCTCTCTCTCTCTCTATGTGATAATTGACTAATGTAAACTATGCTACTCAGAAAAAAAATTAATTAATTTTTTTGACTAATATAAAGTATTTTATTGGCAGGTTGAAGCTGCTACCATGCCCGAGGAATATCATTACAAAGTAAGTTTTCTTCATAGTATACCGTCTGCTGGTTAACTTGGTTCACCTGCAACTTGTAGCACCTTTTCAAATCATGATCTCTATGTTACATGACAGGTTCCAATCCTATGCAACGACTGCAATAATACAAGCCAAGCATTCTTTCACGTTTTTGGACACAAATGCAGTTCATGCAACACCCGCGTGATTACATCAATGGGCAATCAGCAATGACGTCGTTCAGGCGGTTGGATTATTTGTGGTCTTTGACATTATATGCTACCTACCTACCTACATGATGGGTACATTTTATTTTCAGCCGTAAATGTCGTGTTGTATGAATCCTACTGATTTTAAATGCAAAAAATTGACAGGCTATTTTGATTGTGTAATCAACTAGTACCTGTAAATAACTTGTTTCTTTGATAATTCTTAATAATTACCTTGTTTTGAATAGTCTCTTATGATCGATGAGTTTAGTTACTTTTGAATTTTTTCTTGGTGAACTTATATTTTTAGTATGCATGTCGGTGGTACTTTAAGCGCCTCATCATGCGTATGATTGGAGTAACATGTTTCTTTCTTGTGGTTTTGATTTTTGACATCGACTTGCGTATTTCTTCTTCTCCATATTATTATTATTATTATTATTAAATCAAAATTTATTTTTAAAATATCCAAATTAATTTTTGAAAAGCATAAATAATCTTCTTCTTTTTTATAACGGAGAGGTATTGTTATTATTATTATTATTATTATTATTATTATTATTATTATTATTATTATTATTATTATTATTATTATTGTTATTTTTGTTGTTATTTTTATTATTATTAAATCAAAATTTATTTTTAAAATGCCTCAAATTAATTTTTAAAAAACAAAACAAATCTTTTTTTTTCTTTTTTGTGTGTAACGGAGAGGGTATTATTATTATTTTTTCAGTAATACAACTGTCAATCGACCTCTAGTTCAATGATACATTTGTAAATTAATATTGCACGTCATTTTTCTATTAAATAGTTAACAGTTTTTGACGAAAACTTCAAGTTTTGTAAAAACATTTAGTATAGTGATGCGATTGTAAAAAAAATCAGTTCAATAATATATTTATAAATTAGGATCGAGTACAATGATAAAAAAATAATTTAACCCTTTTCCAAAAATATATGTAAGAATCTTTTCTTGATCAGATCAGAATTAATATTTACCTATGTAGGTATAATTTTGAAGTTAAAGTATTTGAACCTCATATACACGAGTATGGATCAAATAAAGAATTTAAACAAGGAAAGTGATACTTGCTAAATTTAATCTATTTATACATTTTAAGAAAAAAAAAGAACTACATGAGTGCTTATTATTATATCACTTGTACGTTATATATAACACAAACACACATATATTTATAGAATAAATTTAAAGTATACTTCTTATATAATACACATTTCTTAAATTATATATCTTAATTAAAATTATATCGTTTTGAAGATTTTTTTAAAAATTAAGTGGGATTATAATTTTGTAAATAAAAAAAAAAGCAAGTAGGACCATTATCTTGTAATATTATTTTATTTTTAAAAAAATCTTCAAAACGTCGTAATTTTAATAAATATATATTATTTAGGAGATGTGTGCTATTTAAGATATATGTTTTAGAGCTGTCTTTATATATATATTGTAACACCCCAAATTTTATGAAATATAAAATTTAATTTTTCTTCATATATTTTTTTTTTTCATGAAACAGTAAGTGGTTAAATTGACGAAATTGAAAGTTAAGGACGTTATGTGCAAATTTTTATTTTGTCGGACAATATTCGTTTTGTCGGAGAATATTCGTTTTGTCGGGGAATATTCGGGTCGTACGACGGCGCCGAAATAACTAATTATTGGTGGACCCCACAACGGAATATTTGTCGGATATAGAAAACGACAGAAGTAACCTTTTTAAATAAAAATAGTCAACGGTGTTAACTGTTAAAATACCTGTGATAAAAGAATAGTAGCATACGGTAATTTATGGTATTTTACTGTAGCATGCGGTACTCTACAGTAGTACACGGTATTGCACAGTGTCTCATATTATTGACACCGTAACTGTTACGCATCATTTCATCGATAATTGTCACTACATAATATTTTATATTATCAATTCAATTATTGTTGCTACACAGTATTTTGCATTATTAATTTAATAATTGTCATTACACTGTATTTTATATCATTGAGTCAATAATTGTTGCTGCACTGTTTTTAAAATTATTGAACCTAATAATTGTCACAGTTGCAAATATACTGTAATTTATATTATTAAATTAATAATAATCTGTAACGTGTTTATTACATTATTGTTGTAGCATTATTTTATTTTATATGTTGGACCCATAGGAAAAATAATTTTTTTTTCAAAAGTTACTATTCACTCCCGGAATTTACTATTCATTCCCGGAAAAGTTACTATTCACTGACGGAAGTTACTGTTCATCTCGGGAAAGTCACTGTTCATCTGCCGACAAAAGTTACTATTCATTACTGTTCACTTTTTGAAAATTTTAAAGTTACTGTGCAAAGTTACTATGCAAGTATTGAAAAAATTTTAAAAACGTTTGCGCAGCCGGGGGGAGGCGCAGCCCCCCAATTTTTCCTTCCCCGGCGTGCTACGCATAGTAACTTCATTTGCTATAAATAGGCCCCTTCGCTGAATAAGAAAATCATATCTAAAATACATAAATTTTTCTATAAGTTTATTGTGAGAGAATTTTGAGCATAGTAAGGCTATTTTGAGTGTTTGAAAGCCAAAAGGAGTGCAGGAATTTTTCAAGTAAGTCTTTTATTAAAGAGTAGTAATTTTATAAATTCCTATTTTTCATGGTATTCACAAATCTTCCTTTAGAAGACTCTTCTTTGAGAAGATTCATTTTTAAAAGCTTTCTTTGGAAGATTTATTTTAGAATATTATTTTAAAAACTATTTTAAAGTAGTTATATTATACTACAAAAATTATGTTAAATATATATAATTTTGATAGTTCATATTATACGAGTTATCATACACTTTGAAAGTTATATATTGTAATTACTAATTTTATTATAAATATATAGGTTGATCAACCTCATTTAAATCAATATCCAGTCACGTGTTAAGGTAAGGAATATCATATTCTTTCATCTTCTTTCGTATTCGAACTTACTACGGTAAGGGGTATCATTCTTTTCATCATCATAAATGGATATTATTTTCTTTCTTACTTGAAGGGATTATCATTCTTTGATTCTCGAAAATAATATCGTTTCTTTCTTGTGCCATTTACTTCCATGTATTAAATTGTGGGAATAACCTTACGGCGCGGTTTACCGCCTGTTGGTGAATAACCTTTTGTATTCATTCCTTATTAATCTTTGAGAATAACCTTACGGTGCGGATTATCGCCTGTTTGGTGAATAACTCTTCGTATTCAAATTGATGGGAATAACCTTACGGCGCGGATTATCGCCTGTTTGGTGAATAACTATTCGTATTCAAATTGATGGGAATAACCTTACGGCGCGGATTATCGCCTGTTGGTGAATAACCCTTTTTATTTGTCTCGTGTGGAAATAATTTGTCTACACGAATTATCACATGACACTTTTATTCCATATTCGTAAGTGATATCATTTTCCTTTATACTTATAAGGGATACCATCTTTTTCATCTTCCATTATTCAAACTTACTATGGTAAGGGATATTAATTCCCTTCACCTTTTGTTAATCAAACCTGTTACGGTAAGGGATATTATTTTCTTTCATACACCTAAATCGAAACTTATTATGGAACTATTGCTTCTATAATTCCTGAAAATATTATATGTTCCATAATAGTTGAATTTCATTATTGCAACTGAACCTTCCTATTTTCTGAACATTTCTATTGAACTGTAATCGTTATTCTGAACTGTGGATCTTGAATATCATTTTTAAATTTCACTCCACATCATGTTGGCAATTTGGACATTATTTGAATCTGCACAAAGTAAACTTCCTATACTTATTGTTTATCCTGTTCTTCTGTTCATCATTTGTATCACTGTTATTTGTATTAATCATCAAGAATCAAGCTGTTGTGAATATCTGTGGCCGGGGGCACAGATGTGATATAATTGTTGAACAGATGATAGGTTAAAGGCGATATACTAGGTTAAAGGCGATACATCTGTTCGGTGTCTTTTATGGCACGTGGTTAATGTTCTCTTTGGCCCGTAGTGCAAAGATGAACTGTTGGTTGGTATGATTATGACCAAAGACTGAATCTGGTATAATCATGACCGTTGGTGTTATATTGAATGTCTTTGGCCCGTAGTGCAAAGATGAACTGTTGATCTGCATGATTATGACCAGGAACTGTGAATTTGTATTATCTTGACTAATGGTATTTCAGATGATAAAAGTTGATGATATTTTTACTAAAAAGAGAAGCGAGTGGACATTATAGTCTGCATTATTCTTCTAATAGATTGCTCATTCCGCTGCTATTATTGATCTGAACGTTGTTTAAGAATTTAACTGCAGTTTTTGATATAAACCTTGTAGTCTATTGTATTCTATCAAGAACTCAACTGTTGAAGGCTAATGATAATTTATTCGTCATTATCTTAGTCATGATATTTCTTACTGGGCTATTTGAGCTCACCCTTTCTTTTGTTCCATTGTTTTCAACAGGAGATGAAAACGTAACGGGGTCTAGCCGGGGGATTGAGTGAGAGTCCGAGGAATAGCTATCCTAGTCTTCACGTGTTGTAAAATAGTGTGACAATAATAGTGAAGACTTAGTTGTGTTGTATTATCCACTGTATTGTTGTACGTTGTATTTCATTGTAATAATTTTGTTGTAGTCTTTTGACGACTCAAGTTTAGGTTGTGTGGGCTCAGATTTGGGGGCGTCACATATATAATTTCTTACCTTTAAAATTTAAATAAATGGATGGAACGGAAATGAAAATTTTAGAATGCAAAATATCGCTATCTCATTTGAACAATGTACCCATTTTTTTGAACATTTTACTCCTACGCGAGTATTACTTCAATTGCATAGTTAATGCATGCAACCTTTATGGTAGTGAAATAAATCATGGCCCACGTGTAACCTCAAACCACGCCTTGACGCAGTCTAGACAAGTAAGTATACAATAAAAACAAAATCAATTCCCACAACCCTCCATTAGATTTAGATTAGAATAATAGATACTTCAGAAATCCACGGACCCCACCATCTCTTCCATACTCCACAAAAATCAAACTTTTCCGTACTGAACACTAGGAGAGTTGAAGACCGGGGATGAGTACGTAGCCCCATTTCATCCTCTTTTAAAACCCCTTTATTTATTTTTATAATCTTCCTCGGCCCTTTTACACAAAGAAAAGAGGGACAAACAAATAAAAATTAAAAAAATGAGTGATTCAAACGGCGAACTTCAAGAAAATAGGAGTCTCAAAGCCCGCCAAGACGAACAAAAACAACAACAAAAGCAGCGCCTTTGTGATTTCTGTGGTGAATCAATAGCCCTTTTGTATTGCAGAGCTGATTCAGCTAAGCTCTGTCTCAATTGTGACCGTCAAGTTCATTCCACCATTCAGCTCTTCACCAAGCATACCCGTTCCCTGCTCTGCGACTCATGTGATTCCTCCCCTTCTTCCATTTTCTGCTCCACTCACTCCTCCGTTCTCTGCCAGAATTGTGACTGGGAAAGTCACAGTCTTTCTCTCTCCCCTGTTCACGATCGAAGGCCATTTGAAGGCTTTAATGGGTGTCCTTCGGTGACTGGGTTGTTGGCTAATTTTGGGTTTGATGAATTGGGCAAAAAGAGGAAGAAGGGTGTGTTTGGTTGCGGTGATGATCATGCTGGGTTTGTGGGTTCTGAGAATTATGGGTTTTCGAATTATTTAATTTGGGACACTCCCTCTGTTGTCAGTTTTGATGATCTGATTTCTTCTAATGGTTCTGACCATAGTTTTCAGGCTATGGGTGTTCCTCCTTTGCCTAAGGTTAGTCCCTCTAAAATGATTCTTTTGTTAAAATGCTTTTATTTTTAAGTAGTAGGAGTATTATAGATTCGTATATGGGTTGATGTTTTTGGTTGGTTTCTGTCAAAGATATTTGTTTTGTAGTTTCTTGGAATTTTGTTGGGGCTTCTTAGTGTTTTGATTGATAAATAGTGTAAAATTTTTGCTTCAATTCACGTTCAGGATGTAAAAGTTTGTGTGTGTGGTGATGTTATAGAAAAAGTTGCGTCTGTCATTGCATTTGACTTGAATTAAGCTCCTTAGTTGGTTTATTTTGTTGAGGGCTTGCTGATTCTTCTTCGGTATGCACTTAATTGTATCTTTACAAAATGTTTTCTGTATTCAAATGGTTTCTTAGGCTCCATTTACTTAAAGTAGTTATCTTTTGAAATAGTTGAAAATAGTATTGGAACTTTTTGCTTGAATTATCTATTTCTCTAATTCACTCATTGCTTTCTTGTACATTCATTGGGGAATTTGGTGGAAATTAAGACTTGATTGCTTGGGAACGAAATGCACTCTGCCTATTCTGTTAAATGAACATGTTTGTTTCCTTATGTAATTCTAACGCGATTCAGGATATTGTTATTGATTCAGAACCGAAATACTGTTTGTGGACAACACAAAGAAGAGATACTTTGTCAGCTTCGGGAAATGGCAAAATTGGAACCAAACTTCGATGATGATAAACAGGACTTTGAGTCATCTTCTGGGTTTCGGTCCCTTTTACCTGAACAAAGCTGCCAACAGCTGGATACAAATATAGGCTTTGAACACGAGGCGGAACCAACCTTTTTTCCTTCATACGAGGTTAAGCTTCTTTGCCTTTAGTTTGTTTGAATTGGTAATTTTGATGTTATTTAGCTTGCTTTCCCTTTTTGTGTACTGATTTGATATCCTAGTTGTGTATATATGCCTTATATTTTTGTTGGCAACTTAACCCTGTAGAATATAAAGTGGTGTATGTTTGATCCACATAACTGTTTTTTAAGTGACAACTGCTAGCTAAGTGTTCCCAGGATGTTTACAACTGTTGAGGCTGAAATCTCAGTTGGGGTAATTCCAGTTTTTCATGAGTTGGTATTTGTGTTTGGCACTTTGCTTATGCGCATGGGCATTCCATTACATGGGG
Organism: Hedera helix; assembly: GCA_947179155.2. Lineage (NCBI taxonomy): Eukaryota > Viridiplantae > Streptophyta > Magnoliopsida > Apiales > Araliaceae > Hedera > Hedera helix. The sequence continues at coordinate 44,792,431 of OX359276.1, read as the reverse complement.
GTGCTTAACTAACGAGTAACGTGTTTCATTTGATGACCGAGGAATGGGGAAGTTTCTATTTTGGAATTATTATAGATTTCATACCTCTTCAGAGATATCTTTGTGATCCAAGTCTTGTTGGGTAGGGTAGGAGGATAATTGGGATTGCCGAAATCTATGCTTATGCATTAATTCTGATAATGACTCTTTAATTTGTTGAGGCACTTCGCTTACGCGCATGGGCATTTCATTAGCTTAAATAACGAGTAACGTGGTTCATTTGATGACTGGGGAATGGGGAAGTTTCTATTTTGGAATTATTATAGATTTCATACCTCTACAGAGATATCTTTGTGGTCCAAATCTTGTTGGGTAGGGTAGGAGGATAATTGGGATTTCCGAAATCTATGCTTATGCGTTTATTCTGATAATGACTCTTTAATTTGTTGAGCTACTTTTTCATAAAGGGAATGAATGATTATGTGGCTTTCTTTGCCAGTTATTCGTGTTTTGTTCTTTGATGATGTCTTTTCCTTACATTTTTTTGAGGAAGCAAGAAGTAGCAAGCACAACTGGCAGTTCTAAAGAAAAGTGAGCTTGTTGATTTCTAATGGGACTGTATTTGGGTTATTCCTAGGTCACACGCTAAAGGTGAGTTTGTCTGTATAATTGTGAGCACAAGGACCAATCCAATGATATACTTTTAACCAGTAATTCTATAAAGTTTGTGAAGAGGTCATGGCCCATTTGATTGACTGCAATTTCCTGACCTTATTAACGTTTGCAAAATCTGGAAAACTGGCCATTGTGTGATGGGTTCTCTCATTAGTCTGCCCACCGGGCAAGGACGTTGTAGGACAATTTGATTTTGCTAATGTTCCGAGAAAGACAAGTCATAGGTTCTTGGGTAGTTTTTATTGGGGTAACTTAACCTGTAAATCAGACTCAAAAAATTTCTTTTAGCTCAGGACTGCTATACCAATGGTTGGGAGTAGAATCAAATCGTCTCTCTCTCTCTCAGTTTGTTTGCTCCAAATAGTTGAACTATATTTAACTTTGACTTGATTATCTATCCTGTGATAAATGGGTTACTAACCATACAGTAAGGATATGTTTGGAACTCTGAAATATAAGCTATAGGAAACGGAAAAGAATCTAAACTAGAAGACGTAGCTTCAATTGTATCTTCTTTTAAATAATCTTAGATAATATTAAAGTTAGTTGATGTGATAAAATTATGTACTGTATTTGCACAGTCTATTGTAGAACTGACAAGCGAACCACATAAACTAGATTAACTATCAAATTCTTAATTTATATTTCAGGCAAATTAGAAATGAAAATGATGGAAATAATTAGTTAACTAAATAATATAAATTTAAAATTAATAATGAAAACTAGTAATGAGAAAATTTATCTAAGAATCCGAATTCATTAAACAATAAACATAATAAATAATTCAATATCTTCTATTTTTATAACTCAAAATACGCCACTGATTAGGCGTGCATAATTTGAAAAATAAATCAATTAAGTCCAATTAAAATTAACTATGGTTTTGATCTCTCATCCCTTTAATTTAGTAATTTTACAATTAACTTAGGTAAGCATAGACTATGAAATTTTTAGGATTAAGTGTAACCCATCAAAATTTCTTCAAGCAAGTACAAATTATGGAAAATTTACATCTTAACGATAATCTATCAAAATATCTTTATTAATTTAAAATCACATAAGAACTATAAAACGAAGGTATTTTAATAACGAAACATGAAGACGAAACTAATTAAACATTAAAGCACAAATAATAGAAGAGATAGAAAATATTATCATGAAAATTTTATCTTCATCCTAGATTAACTAGACATTAAAATAAATAAGATTACAAAAAAAAAAAAAATGAAAAAAAAAAGCTCCTTTTATTGAAGATCCTTCAACGAGCGTACAATGAAGAAATAATTTACTCCTACTCCTAACCTAAAACTAATAATATAATTAATCTAATACATAATTGAAACATAATTCTCTCTTGATACTCCTTTATTTATAGACATCAATTACTTGACTATAAACCAAGTGCAATGAATTTGGTCAATTTTTCTTCAATTATCCAAATAAAATCAAACTAGTTATTTTTATCTCCTAAGTATTCATTTTTTGCACATGTATTTATTGGAGTCCAAATAAAAATCAACTAGAAAGCTTCTAAAACTCCATTTTCAATTCAGCTCAAATTCATTTATTTATTTATTTATTGCAAAACAAAATAAAATGTATTAGTTAAATAAAATATGCATATAAATTCATAAAAATGATAATATTAAAATGTGTAATTAATGTGTATATTAAATACCCTCATACCTAACTTTTACTTGCCCTCGAGTAAAACAAAAAGAAAATAAAACTAGAAATAGGACTACCCTATTTTTGTAACAAACACAATTGCACTTAGCATGTGTAAGTTGCAACAAGTCTTTAAACTTCAAGATTATCTCAAGTGGATGAGTTATGTCTCGTGAGGTTTTACAGTGACTATACCTACAAAATTCAAAATAATTTTTTTTTGACTTTAACCAATTATGAAATCGAAAGAAAACTTCTAAGTATCCATGGACATTGCACATAAACAAGATCAAATTCAAAATCACACTTTCACTTTATTAAAAATACTCTATCTTCATTCTAGACATCATCTTTTATAAAATTAATTTCATGTAATACATGCATGTGTATGTGATACTGATTGTGATGTAACTCTTAGTAGGGACTTTAACAATGAAAATCAAGCAAAAAAAATAAATTATTTATTTATTTTTTCTCATTCTTGATTTGTGCAATGTTTCTTTTTCTTAATTTTTTTCAAAATTATCTATGTAACGAGTGTTTGATCAATGTCTCCCAAACCTATTGGTTTTAGGACATTAAGTGTAAAAACACTCATAAGGGCTTAATAACTCGAGTAACAAATGCCACAAAATTAGACTAGTCAAACTATTTATATCCATCACACTTTTCAGTGTGAATATCGATGTGTCATGACTTATGAGGCTTGGATACTCAGTTACTTCTTCGTTCAATAGACATTGAAGCAGTTATTTATTTATTTTTCAACTTTTTCCTCTTTTTTTCAACTTTTTCTTCCTTTTTCTTAAATATTTTTCCTTGAAATTGTTCGAATCATAGTTTATACCCCACAATTAAGAATTAAGATTTTATATCTTATCAAAGGTTCAAGAGTTTTAAATCTTTTAATCTTACTCAAAGTTTTTACTCCATAGACACTTATTAGAATTAATTCAACTCATAAAAAGTCAAAGAAATTTAAAAAAATTTCAATATATATATTGCTTTTTTTTTGTATTTATTATTATTATTAGTTCCTTAAAAATAATAAATACTTAAATAAAAAGTTGAATAATAAAAATGTCAAACTCCCCCCATACATAAATCATGCATTGTCTTCAATGTATTTAAATGAAGAAAGAGAACAAAGAAACGAAAGAATTGTACGTTGTATGGTGGGACATAATGTTGTAAGAAAATGTGGTGAAAAAGAAAACAAATGCATATTTTTACAAATGTTATAAATCCTAAAACACACGTGACTACAAAAGAGTGATCCAAATGAGCAAGTGAGTGTGAACTTATCATGATTTTTAGGAGGTCTAGGAAACTCAGAATAATCAGAATTTTCATCAAGATTATACTTGAAGTATATCTTAGGAAAACATTTACTAACATTTTCAAAGTATGAAAGAACTAGTACAAATGTATGTTCTAATTTGGTTGACTTATGTGTAGTGGATGGCAATATCTCATTGACCTTATCTAAATATTTAGTTCATCCCATTTTTTATCAAGGTGATTTAAGAAAAAATCTATTGGAACTTCTGCAACCATAAGTTTATTTTCATTCATTTTTTGGGTTGTGGACAATTCTTGAATCATGTTTAATTTAATAGGTTGGTCTGAAAAATCACTATGTAGTTTACTAGGAGTAAATTTTATAGGATATAGAGCTTTAGGGTTATAAACTTTTTCAACCGTCTCATTAAATGTGATATGAACAATTTTTGAATTATGCTTATTGGATTAAAAATGAAAATACATAATTAAAATAAAAAACTGTAAATAAATAAATTGTCTTAAAACCATGTGAATTACAAAAGAATGAGAATTTTACGTACCTCAATCCCTCAGCAATCACCGCAGTTTATATTTAACAAAAAATAAATGGCAAAGCGGGGTTTGACCCTACTGTGGTTGTAACCTTTTTAGCTTAACACCACTAAATTTTAAAAATATGTAATTAACCCATTAAATTAATTAAAATTTAAGAATCACACCATTCCGTTAAATTTAGTGGACGGTCGTCTAAGATTTTCTTACTCTTCTGTACAGCACATAAAAAATTAAAACATTGCTTATGTGGAAAAAGTAAAAAAAAAATTGCTTGAAAAAATAGAAGAAAGAAATCAAAACAGTACTTTTGGTTTTCTTCTCATTCGTACTTGGGATCTGTAACTCTTCTCCTTCATCTTACATCTTTTTCTTCATTTGTGTTTATCTTTCATATTGGGTCTTCTTCATCTGGGTTTCTACTTCATCTTTGGATTTTTTTTTTTCCTTCTCAGTTGGGTTCTTCTTCATGTTATTTGACTTAAACATTGTTCTTTTAGCTTCTTTTGTTTTCCATCTATTTCCATATATACAAAAGAAATATATCTATGTTAATGGGTATTCATAGGTAGAGTATGAATTTGCGATTAAGGCTTTACTAGAAGCCCTAATTTTGTCATAGATGATAAAATTTATAGGGTTTTCAATTGTGGAAGATCTTGAACGTGATGCAGTGATTAAGAAGAATGGTTGGTTCATAACTGTAAAGGACCAATATCCCAACAAAAGGCCTAATTTTTTGTTGCAAATCAAGCTTCAATAGATCCCCAATATAAGTATGCTTGCAAACCCTAAGGTTTTGACCCGTATAACTGGTAAACGGGTTATGTCGAACCGGCTGGGGGTTTAAGATGATGGTTTTTCGAAATTTTTACTCTTCAAATCAATTCAATTCCAATGAGTTTCTCTGCAAAATGTCAAACTCTCTCTCTTATTTCTTATGCTCAACTCTATTCTTCATCTTTAAATTTTGTATCTCCCTGTAGAATTGGATCCCTTCGTCAAGAATTTCTCGACTCCGGCTGCAATTTAAGGCCTCCGAGCCTTCGTTATTGGAGAAAATGGAAGAACATGAGATTTCACACCCATTCACCTAGACTTATTCTTAGAGCCTCTTCTTTTGATGTAGGACGAAAATTGATGAATAAATAATTAACTGGTAGTGGTAGTTTAATAAGAAAAATTAATAAAAACTAGGGTGATCCAACAGTAGGAGAACCACCTACCCTTAGAGTTTCCTAACCACAGTAAGGAGGAAAAGTATTGACCGCATCCAATAATTAGGATAATCTCAAAATCAATAATCAATAATCAATAGCGTGAATAATATGATTATACAATTTGTTTAAATAAGCTACAAAACCCTAATCTGATGAAAATAATAAAAAGTAGGGGTGAGCAAAAAATCGATTTGGCCCCGAAACCGCACCAAAAATCACACAAATTTCACCAATTAAAATCGCATCAACGGTTCCGACGTATGTGGCGGTTTTAGGTGAGTTGAAAAATCGAATTTGCGGTTTGGGTTTGGTTTCTAGGCAAAATCGCACATGGAAAAATCGTACCGCACCATTTTTTTCTCTCGTTGTTTGACTATTTTCAACATGAACCATATCAAGAAGCATTATTATGGAAGTCACCCTTCAATTAATCCATTTGGAATTATCTCTCATGTAATTATCTTTGTTTAGAATTTTCATATGTGAGAAGGAATTTTTAATTAATCCATTTGGAATTATACCTCATGTAATTATCTTTGTTTAGAATTTTCATATTTGAGAATGAATTTTTAATTAATCCATTTGGAATTATCCTTCATGTAATTATCTTTGTTTAGAATTTTCATATGTGAGAAGGAATTTTTAATTAATCCATTTAGAATTATCCTTCATGTAACTTCTATTTTACTTTTGTTTAAACAAGATATTATAAGTAAAGTTGTGTGTGTTATAAAAGTGGTATTTAATATTTTGTGATGTTAAATTGTTAATTTAAATTGCATAAAATTTAATTGTTACAATTGGTTTTGGAACCGAAACCGCACTAAATAAAACTGCACCGCACGGTTCAAAACTGGTTTCATGTGCGGTTTTGAATTTGTCAAACCGCACATAAGCGGTTTCATGTGCAGTTTAGGCTTCAAACCGCACTAAACCGCACCATGCTCACCCCTAATAAAAAGACACAAATATCCTTACTAATGGAAATAAAATGTCAACTATATCCTAAAATAAAATAATCCCATAAATAACTAAATACATCAAGTCCCTAAATAAAAACATCACGTGAACTACAAACTGATTCTCATCATGTTTGAGTTCACAATCAATCTTCGTCTCAATCTCTGTAACCACAATGAGTTCTCTTTTCTAATTTAAATGTGAGTTTTTATTATATTAAATAAACATTAAAATCCATCAGGGATATGCTTGGGAATAGTTCGTCTAACGTGTGTCTGCTTATTTGTTTCCACGTCATTTTCTTGGATTTGTTTTTCTTTTAAATGTCATGTAGGTAATAAATAGACGGTCGTCCATTGAATTTAACGGAATGGTGTGATTCTTAAATTTTAATTAGTTCAATGGGTTAATTGCATATTTTTAAAAAATTTTAGTGTAATGTTGAAAAGGTTACAATCACAGTGGGGTAAAACCCCTTTTTGTCAAAAATAAATAAAATAAAAACTTAAACAGGATGTGCTCTACGTAAATGAATGCATAAATGCAGCAATTAGTTTTTAAATAATAATAATAATAAAGTAAAAATAATAATAAACTAAACTACTATTTTTTTTTTTTATTTAAAATATGGAGATACGAAGTATCAAGAAAAGCGCAATAATAATATCTTTATTTTTTCACTCCTTCGATCTGCTTCGATATTCCTGAAAATTTTTAAAAAATAATATTAGTGTTAAAAACTCATTCAAAAAAATAAAAATTAAAGAATACAAAATTAAATTTAGTTCCCGGCAACAGTGCCAAAAACTTGATGTGATAAAATTATGTACTACAAGTGCACAGCGCCTATTGTAGAGCTAACAAGTATAGATCGAACCACAGAGACTAGATTAACTATCATTAATTTATATTCCAGGCAAAATAGAAATAAAAAATGATGAAAATGATTAATTAACTAAATAATACAAATTTAAAATTAATAATAAAAACTAGTAATGGAAAAAATTACCTAAGAATTTGAATCCACTAAACAATAAACATAATAAATAATTCAATATCTTATATTTTTATAACTCAAATTACGTCACTGATTAAGTGTACATAATTCAAAAAATAAATCAATTTAGTCCAATAAAAATTAACTATGTTTTGATCTCCTATCCCTTTAATTTAGTAATTTTACAAGTAACTTAGGTAAATATAGACTGAAAATTTAAGGATCAAATGTTACCCGTCAAAATTTCTTCAAGCACATATAGATTATGAAAAACTCATATCTCAACAATAATTTATCAAAATCTCGTCATTAATTTAAAATCACATAAAAACTATAAAACGAAGATATTTCAATAATGAAACATGAAGACGAAACCAACTAAACATTAAAACACAAATAATAGAAGAGATTTAAAATATTATCATGAATAATTATTTTATTTCATCTTCATCCTAGATCTAAAAAAATTAGCTAGACATTAAAATAAATAAGCTTACAAAAATAAAGAAGAAAAAAAAAACTCCTTTTATTAAAGATCCTTCAACAAGCGTACAATGAAGAAATAATTGAATCTTGCTCATACTCTTAACCAAAAAATAATAATAAAATGAATCTAATACATAATTCTCTCTTGATAATGCTCTAGTTATAGACATCAATTACTTGTACTCTAAACCAGGTACAATGAATTTGGCTAATTTTTCTTCAATCATCTAGATAAAATCAAACTCTTTATTTCTATCTCCTAAGTATTCTTTTTTTGCACATCTATTTATTGGAGTCCAAATAAAAATCAACTAAAAAGCTTATAAAACTCCCTTTTCAATTAGACTCAATTTCATTTATTTATTTATTTCCTGCAAAACAAAATAAAATATATATATAAATTCTTAAAAATGAGAATATTAAAATGTATAATTAATATGTATATCATTAGTCTTAATGGTCTGTTGTTGAAAGCTCGTATACTTTGTGTATTTCATTTTCTTTTACTTTCTTTCCTGAACTCTAATCGAGTTCCAAAGAAGGGATCTCAACAATTGATTACTATTATGACTACACTTTCTACCTTGCTACCCAAAAATCAGAATAAGATAAAGGAAAGAAAGAAGTACAGAATAAATGAAAAATAAAGATAAAAAAGAAAGTAAAATATTAGTTGCTATTTGCAGGCAAGTCCATTACAGTGGTGCAGTGATACTGGTGAGGATGCAGATCAAGGTCTTCCTTCTACCTCATTGCAAAACTACTTCAACGTAAACTGTCTGGTTCCTGACAATGATTCAGAAATTGGTCATTGTTTACGTCATGAAAACAATGGTCCTGAAGCACAATCAGAGAGTCCTTTTATCACTGAAGTCGCACAAATCTTGCCTAAAGTTGCTCCACGTGATGTTTCCATTCAGGATAGAAACTCAGCAATCATACGGTACAAGGAGAAGAGGAAAACTAGGAGGTATACACAAATTATCTATTTGCCATGACTAAGTGTCACCTATAAAGTAGATAAGAACATTTAAGGTCTTGGAATATAGAAACTGATCACTGAGGTTCTTCATGAAGATCATCTTTTTTGTTTTTTCAAGCCACATGAAACCTATGGAATCTCTAATTTCAGACTAAAAAAAAGAAGATAAATTCTTTATACCTGATTTCAAATTGATGTACTACTGATAGACTGATAGTTAAGAAAGCTTATCGTGCTCTAGTCAATTGGGAAATATGGACTTTAAGAACTACATGGCATGTGTCCAATTATCCTAGATGGACCACTGTAAACGACCCTGTAAAGCTTCATCCATTCATTTATCGTATCGAGACTTCAATTCATTCTTAATCAGCATATACCCAAATATGGTGATTGTGAAGCACATGATAATGTTATCATCAATTAGCATGAATCATGACTTATAAAATGCTGCTTTTGTGTGTTATTGTTTTCTATAGTCATGTTTTGACCATGTTTATAATAGGTATGATAAGCGCATCAGGTATGAATCACGGAAGGTTCGGGCAGAAAATAGAATAAGATTCAAGGGACGCTTTGCTAAGATGGATCACTGATTTACTGGTAGGCAGAAATGAGATGGGAATTTATCTTTACTTGTATGTTGCATCTCACTTTGCGGTAAACACTAGGTTAGAAATATGATAGGAATTTCTTGTAGCTGGTTTGAATGTTGATATCTTGTGAAGCTGTAGGTTAGAGAAATATTTAGGTTTCCTAGTAGCGTAAAATCTATCTAGTGATGTATCTATCGTATTTTTCTCAAAAGAAGTCGTATCCATAAACTTGAAATTATTCTGTTGTACGTAATAATAGAAGAAAGTAATGAGCAGTTTTCTGTTATCTTCTTGCTTTGCTTACAGATCTTGCCTGGGATTTCAAATCTATATAAAAGTATAGGTTCATTTCATAGCATACATATTACTTGGATAATTACAGAAGACACTAGAGATATAAAGCAAAGTACAGGGCAATCAAATACTACATCATAATACATAAGTTTCTAGCACTCTTTTTTTTTTCTTTTTTTTTTATAACTATTTATTGAAATTCAGCAGAAATTGATTAACTAGATAAACCTCATAATACATAGTTCTGCTAACTTAGATTTACCAAGAGGATTTATTTGTGGAGTTTTAAAGTAGCAAGCACAACCAGGGAAAGAAACACGATGGATCCAAGCATAGATATGATAATGGAAGCTTCACCGTACTGGCAGTATCTCTTGAACATATAGCAGACTTTGTGCCACTGCGTATGAGAATTTCCGTGAACGCCGATGACTCCGACAGCTGCTGCAGCTCCGTTGGCGGAGAAGAGCAGCGTCGCCATTATTAGGTCTGATATCAGCAGTGGTAGTAGGGTAACTTCTGTGCTGCTCCGCCTCTGGGACACCATGAGGAGTACAAGAGATGCTGCTGAGTATGTGCATGCCATGGCATTTGCCACCACAAAGAAGCTACACAACGGAGAGTATAGCAAAATGAGATAAATAAAAAGAATACACGTTAGTAAATTAGTGCCAAAAGGTTTTTTTTTCTTTTTTCTAAAACTTATATTTTTTTAATTTAAAGAAGATTAAAATCTTCAAACACTCTTGTTAATCTCTCGTGAAAGAATGTTAATCATTAATGATAAAGTTGTATGGAAATTAAGATCGGATCCGATTGTTTGGTATGTGGTTCGACTCTAAAAATAAATAGGTCTGACGTTGGTCAATTTTTACGTACAGTGGGAGATAGGTAGTTTGGTGTATAGTTAATAAATACTGGGTGGTAAAAATTATTTCTCTAAGAGGTGGTTGGATCATCAATTTAAATTCATCAACAAATTAAAAATAGTTTGAATATATCTACGAGCATTTGAACGTTCACACTCAAAGGTAAAATAATAATAATAAATGACAGAAAAAGTGTCGCAGAGAAAAATATTTTATTAATATTTTTTACTTTTGTGAATATCTTTGAATACACACACACACACACACATATATATATACTCAAATAGTTTTTATATACGTTATTGAGATTTCATTTTTTTTTTTTTGTTAATGTAGAGTTTTTCAACTGCAGTTGGATTAATTTTTTCATCTCGAACTAGGCTTTCGCAGACTATCCGATCAAGTCAGACCTGAATCCGTGGCCCAATAACCTGTTCTTATGAAAAAATTGAACAATTATTGCAAGTGGGACTCAAATCTAAGACGTTCAAATTTACGATTCGTTTCAGAACTAAACTTAAACCACAACGCCAACTGCCGAAATTATTGAAATTTCATATTGCTATAACATATCCAACATAGTTTTGATATACACTATTCTTACTCCATCTCTTCACAAACATAGTTCTATTTGAAAATTTTAAATAATTTATGGATATTTTTTAATATTTACTTTTTAATTTATTTTATTATTTAGTTTAATATTGATGGCATGACTAAAAAAATTGTGATACTAAATTTAAAAATATTACTTCATTTTATATTATTATTATTATAAAAATACTATATATAAAACTCATGTTAAGCAACAAAGGGAAAAACTATACCTACACCTCGGTCTTAAACCGCAACCCTTACTCTTTTATTTCTTCTGTACTTAATTCCTTTTTAAAGATCAAAATTTACATAAAACACACCTAGACATGATTTTTCAATGATTTTTTTGTAATAATATATTTTACTTAGTTTTTACGGTTTATAACTGAAAAGGAATAACTTAAAAAAAAATCTCTTTATAATCCTTAATATTCGATTTTTTTTATATAAAAAAGTACCATAAAAAAAATAAAACTCTGAAGACGAGAGTTCCGGTGCATAGTAAAAGCTAGCTTCAATGGAGTAGTAATATATTAAGTTGATGGAATGACCACTTTTCTCATGACACTAAAGTTGCACACTTAAATTATTAATTGATTAATTAATATGATTAGACTACTGCTATTAATTACTAAAAAAGATAGGCGAGAACATATATATATATATATATATATATATATATATATATATATATAGTGTAGAGGGAACAAAATTGGAAAAAAAAATGATATATATATCTTGCAATAAAATAATTACAGTAAGAGAAAATAACATGCAAGAAAGAGTGGAGGATAGAGGGACTGACACAGTAGAAGAGAGATAATGCCATTTAGCAGTAAGAGGAACACGCAAAGGAGGCAAACCGGTGACAAGAGTGAAAGGGATGATCTGAGTTTCCTTATTTGTCCCTGCCACCACCGCAGCTACCAACGTCAACCCCATCCCCACTAACCTCAAAGCTGTCATTTCCTTGCCCTCCAAACTCATCCTCCTCCTTATGCTACCACTCTCTATCTTATTATTCATCTCCTCATCACTTTTCATCACCATATCCATACCACTACTAATTCCTTTCTTATTTTCTTGCTGGTTATCCATATTTATATATTTACTTCTATCTCTCTGTGTTTTTTTTGTGAGAGATTATATATATATATATATGGAAAGAGAGAAAGGTATGCAGTGCTATATCAAGAGAGTTCAGATAAATATATAGAGAGAGAGGGTTGGGGTTGGGGAGATAAACTGTTTGATTACTAAAGTTTAATTAGCCACAGAAATAAAGTACTAAAATTTTCAACGTTAAAAGTAATAATTTGACATAATTTACACATTGTATATTTATATTGCATGTGTGAAAAGCTGTACATGTATTTACATTAAATTATCACTTTTAATACCAAAGTATCATTGCTAGAACAAAATAATAATACTTTTATTAGTAATTATATAAAATAACATAATATATTTAAAAAATTAATATTTTCACAAGTTAATTTGATATTTTTATAATTGAGTCTCATTTAATCTTGTAAAAATATTAAACATATGGAATTGATATTTTCACAAATTAATTTAATATTTTCATAAGTAAATTTCATTTAATTTTATAAAAATATTAAATTAACTTTATCAATTTTCTATATTTAAATTTATCAATATAATTTTATTATCATACTTAACCAACCACTTAAAAAGATACTGCGGGCAGTGACCCTATTGGATTTGTTTACTCTTATTATTAGTTAATTTATCAAAGATTGAAAAGTGTCGAACTAAAATGGAGATATTAAATTGTGATGTTTTTTCGCATGTGTAAAATTTATTTATTTCTGTGAGATCTTCCATGCCTCAATGCCGGCATCACATGAAATAATGATAAAATAAAAATTTTACATTCGACAAATCTCTTTCGGATGTATTAACGTGGGCAATTTATTTTATGAGTTTTACGAAGAGTATGTTTTTATAGTTATCAAAATAATATTTTTTTTAAGAGTAATTATTTTTATTATTTGTATCAATGTTTAAAAAATCGGATCAGTCATCGAACCGAAAAAGTTAACAGGTGGATGGGTCACTGGTCCAACCAGTGATCGAATCGTTATTGAACCAGTGACGTCATAAATACATAAAAAATATATTATTATTAATTAATAAAATTTTAAAATATCTATTTTTTTATAAGTTAAAATATAGTAAAATAATGTTATAATATTATTAAAAATATTTTTGTAAAAAAAAAAAAAAACTTGAAAACCGGTTCAACCTGTTCAACTACCAATTTTACCTGTTGAACCGGTGGTCAACCGGTTTTTGACCGGGTCGTTGATTTCCGATTTTTTGACAGGACCGGACCGAAAAGTCGACCGATTCCGGTCGAACCGTCGGTCCGATCCAATTTTTTTAACATTGATTTGTATATTTTGCGCCCCTTATGACACAAAAATTTGATTTCGGCATTGCATGTCACTAATACTAAATTAATAATTTGCATATTTAGAAATAAACGCGAAATTAAAATGAGTTATACTATATCTTACAATAAAATATTATATTTTTTTGTTATGACCTACATGCATATTCCGTAAATATGTCTGCTCACAATAAAAAGACGCAATATTTTTGTCACAAGATATATCATATCTAAATAAAAATAATATTTAATATTTATAAAACAAAAAATTATCACTTTCAACACTAAAAATAAGGCCACCCAAAAAAGATTTAATTATAATTAAATGATCAGAGTTCTTTGTGCCCTACCCCTAAAGCAATAGTAATAATGGTAGTGGCTGGTTGAGAAAATATGGACGCATGTATAATTTAAAATTTTGGATAGTACCCCTAGAATAACACCATTCAAGAGATTTCTCTTATATATATACGACTCCTATATAAAATATTTATGAAAAAATTGGGACCATGTACGTATAAATATACATCTGGTGTACCTCTACATTGTGACCACTGACCACAACAAATTCGGTCAAAGCGAGTTACTTGAGCACACATGATTCAATAAAAGGGTGCTTTTATATTTACCTTCAAAATATATATATAAGTTTTATCTTAATAAAAGATAAAAAAATATAGTCTCATCTTATTTATAAAATACAAATAAAGTGAGATTATATTCTTTCGTCTTTTTTACGGATAAAATTAACAGATATTTTTTTTAGATAAATCTAAAATTTTCTTTAAATAAATTAGGTTTTTATGAAGAATAATACTATGTGCACAAATAGTAAGATTTATGTATTGCATATTAATAAAAATATATAAAATATTTAATAATAAGTCTCACTTTTTATTTTTTCTTGTTGGTACATAACTTTTTGTGTATAATTTATGCCTATAATATTACTCTTTTATGAATTTGTATGTGTATGTGCATTTTAATGTCTTTGCTTTTACTATATGTATTTATATATTTTCTCCTTATTTCTTTTACTTTAATTCACTTTTATATGTATTTTCAGTATTTTCCAAGTAGTTTAAAATAAAAAATGCTATGAAGTTGAGTTAATAGTGAAACTCGCAGTCACCACTTTTTCAGCATTAAAAACTTTTTAAGGGGTTTTTCATCTTAAAATCGTGACACACACGAACACATATGAAAATTCAGTCATAACAATTAATTGCTGATTTTACTTAAATGATTATTGAGTATCACATAATTTCTCCCAGCTAGCAACATTAATTTACCGGCGACGTATAAATAATTAACACTGGCAAGCACTACATTTACTGAACTGAAGCTTGGCGTTAGTTCCTTCTTAAACGTCAATATTTCTTGTAATTTGATCCAATAAATTTTTTACTCAAAGTTTGAACCTCAGAATATTCAAAATCAAATGTGATCGTTTCTATATGGAGGAAGAACATTATCGTTCCAAAACTAAAATTATATTTTTATTTTTTAAAATCAATTTATAAGTTCAAAAAATTTTAAAAGAAAACATATATATGATAGTTGATAATATTTTATTAACAATTTACAATTTCTACAATTGTTTGCATTAAAATTTATAATTTTAATATTTAGGTTTCACAAATTGATTATAAGTGTAACTAACTTACGGGATTAAATTACTTTTTTTTTACTATATTGAATACTAATTTATATATTTAATTAATTTTTTTTTATAATTATATCATTGTATTAAATTTTTTATAAAAATTAAAATTTTTATCTATGTCTGTTAAAAGTTAACACTGTTGTCATAGTATGTTACTTCAGTAATTTATTAATTTTTAACAAATTTGAATAATTATTAAATATATATATATATAAATTAATATTCCGTACACCAAAAAAAAATTGATTTAACCCCGAACTTAGGAATTTAGAGAGTACGTTTCATTAATGACCTTGTACTTGAGTACATAGTAGGCATCTCTATCTCTGACGCGCGCGCGCACACGCTATATATATTATAGGACGTTTAGTCACGTGTACATTGTCATTTGATTTATGCCCCACGTGACATAATAAAGGTATGGGATAACTTTCCGTAGAACAGAGGGAAAGAGGGACATCCATATGCACTTGTGTTTGTCGATATGATAATATGATTTTTTTTTTGTTCTCTCTTTTGTGCGAGAGAGGGGATAGAGTAAGTGATGGCGGAGGAAGAATAGGACTCCAAGACTATATTTATTTATAAAAAATATATTTATAATTAAATTATTTATTTTAATTTAATATTATTTATTTTTTTGATAGGAGATTATTAATTTTATAGTATTAAATTATTAATTTTATAAAGTTATGTAATAGTTTAAAATTAAAAAAATTATTAATTTTTCATAAATAACTTTGAAAATGATAAAAAAAAAAATAGTCTATGAGACTATTTAAAAGATTATTAATCTCTCATTATAGGATAAAATAATTTAAAATAATGTTAAATTAATAAAAATAATTCAATCTTAAATACGTTTTTTACAAATAAACATAGCCCAAGTGCTTGGAATATCTTAAAATTTTTGAATTTTTAAAATTTTATAAAATTTTAACATTTGTTAGTTTAGCCTCCACAAGATTTATGAAAAAAATAAAGTACATATATATATATATATATATATATATATATAATCCTTTGAAAGAAAAATATCAAAAATTACTCTGTTCCAAATATAAGAGTTCTTTGTAAAAAAAAAATTAGTCAATTTAAAATACAGACAGATTTATGAATACGACTCTTCCTATAGTTTGGGTATCATTTTGTGAGCATAATATTTTAGTCACTTTGCTCCACTTTTTATATGAAAAGTGGTCCATAATAGTTCAATACAAAAAACATCTTATTTCAACAAGTATAAAATTCTCTACAAAGGGGAGGAGGGTAATGAAATATACGGAAGGTTGCAGTTATTATGGAGAGGCACTCATTATG
The DNA here is from genome assembly GCA_947179155.2 of Hedera helix. Taxonomy (NCBI): domain Eukaryota; kingdom Viridiplantae; phylum Streptophyta; class Magnoliopsida; order Apiales; family Araliaceae; genus Hedera; species Hedera helix. The sequence goes on along the minus strand of OX359276.1, from coordinate 44,775,870 downwards.
AATGATCAGGCAAACCTGCTTGGAGAAATTAACTATCTAGCTGCATCCTGCAGAGAGGTATTTAATGAAATAACATGCATCTGTAAGGAACTGTGAAGACAGCTCCTCACCTTAGCTCAGTATTGGAGTCGATTTTACTTACAATTGATGATTCTGTAGAAGAATCAGATAGTAGAAAACAGAATAGAGAGAGAGATATAGGGAGATAGAGAGAAGACAGAGAATTCGAGAGGGAAATTGTATCACATTTCACATGCTCCAGCCATACACTCTATTACGGTATATATCTGAGCATTCACCACACTTCCTCTCTTAACAAAGTTATACCGGAAATGACAACTATAACCCTTCTAATCCTGTATATTTATATCCTACCTATTCCTTACAGCATCATAATTACACATTATGGATCAGTCCCTTGCTATATATTGCCAATTCACGCCATCTCAATGTTTAGAAAATGTCATCAAATCAAAAAAATTATCGAATACATAAATTATTAATTTAACCAATTGTTAAATTATTAATAACGTCATAAATATATAAAAAAATATATTATTAATAATTAATAAAATTTTAAAATATTTATTTTTTTATAAGTTAAAATAAAATAAAATAATATTATAATATTAATAAAAATATTTTTATTTTAAAAAAAAAAACTTGAAAACTGGGTTAATCGGTTCAAATAATCGGTTGAACCGGTGGTCAACTGGTTTTTAAGCGAGTCACTATCAAACCGATTTTCTGAATTAACCGGACCGAAAAGTCAATCGATTCCGATCGAACCGCCGGTCCAATTCAATTTTCTAAACATTGCACCATCATTTTTTCTAGATTAAATTATTTTTTACCCACCGAAATAAGGTCGAATTTATATTTACATTACTGAAATCAATGTTTTAAAGTCAATTCATTGAATAACAATTTTTTTTACAAAAATTGAAAATTTCGTAAATAAAACACCACGTGACGGTGAATGACGTGTATTAGAAATTTAAAAATATATTTATAACATACTTAACATCTTAAATAATTAAAATTAAGTAAATCTATTTAAAAAATAAACAGTTTACTATTAAAAGATCAAAATGAAATTTAAATTAAATAAAATACAATAAAAACTAAATATATACTAAAAAAATATAAAGTATTAGCATATCACTATAAAATTAAACAACTAAGCAATTAAATATATACATATATAATTGGGTTAAATCACATTTTCTCACTTAACTGAACCTCAGTTTATATATGCATTATTGAATTAATTTTTTTTATAATTGCATCATTGAACTAATTTTTTTTTAAAAATTTGAATTTTTCGTCTATGACTTTTAAAATTTAACGGATTGATGAAATGACATACCACGTGAATAATTTAATATATAAAATATGTTGTGGCATGCCACGTAAGCATTCTGTTAAAGTTTAATAATTATGAACGAAAAATTTTAATTTTAAAAAAAAAATCGGTTCAATGATGCGATTATAAAAAAATTAATTCAATAATCTATTATCTATTATATATATTAAAATGCAGTACAATTTAACCACACCTTGACATGTGTCACGCTCACATTAACACAACTTTCCACCAGCAATTATTACAATTGATTTATTATTATATTTATCAAATAATCTACTTTTTGAATATTATCCCATAAAAATATGGAAATAATCACAAATACATATATGATATTTATAGAATTGCATTATAACTCTCGCACATAAAAATATAACTCACAATAATTTTTTTAAAACATATATTTTTTTAATATTATCCCATATTTACATATAACTCTCACACATAAAAATATGTAATTATCTAACAATTTGTTTTTTTTAAAGCTAATTCTCACACAAAAAATATGTAATATTATCCCATAATTCAACACAAATATAAACCTGGTATATATATATATATATAAATCTCACCCAAAAAAATGTATTTTTTTCACTTTTTGTGTGAGTATAGAATTAAAAAATTATAAATGTAACATTTTTCCATAATTGCAGATAACTCTCACACAATAATTTTTTGAATATTATCCCATATAATTGCAGATAACTATCACAAAAATAAATGTACTTTAAAACTAATTACTACTGAATAATTTCTCCATTACACTGTGACGCCCCCAAATCTGGGCCCACACAGCCCAAACTTGAGTCGTCAAAAGACTACAACAAAATTATTACAACAAAGCACAACATACTACAATACAGTGTATAATAATACACAACTAAGTCTTCACTATTATTGCCACACTATTTTACAAAACGTGAAGACTATGATAACTATTCCTCGGACCCTCACTCCATTCCCCGGCTAGACCCTGTTATGTTTTCATCTCCTGTTGAAAAACAATGGAACAAAAGAAAGGGTGAGCTCAAATAGCCCAGTAAGAAATATCATGACTAAGATAATGACGAATAAATTATCATTAGCCTTCAACAGTTGAGTTCTTGATAGAATACAATAAAATACAAGGTTTATATCAAAAACTGTAGTTAAATTCTTAAACAATGTTCAGATCAATAATAGCAGCGGAATGAGCAATCTATTAAAAGAATAATGCAGACTATAATGTCCACTAGCTTCTCTTTTTCGTAAAAACATCATCAACTTTTATCATCTGAAATATCATTAGTCATGATAATATAAATTCACAGTTCCTGATCATAATCATGCACATCAACAGTTCATCTTTGCACTACGGGCCAAAGATATTCAATATAGCACCAACGGTCATGATTATACCAGATTCAGCCTTTGGTCATAATCATACCAAACAACAGTTCATCTTTGCACTACGGGCCAAAGAGAACATTCACCACGTGCCATAAAAGACACCGAACAGATGTATCGCCTTTAACCTATTATATCGCCTTTAACCTATCATCTGTTCAACAAATATATCACATCTGTGCCCCCGGCCACAGATATTCACAACAGCTTGATTTTTGGATGATTAGAATGATATAAATGATGAACAGAAGAAATAGGATAACAATAAGTATCGGAAGTTTACTTTGTACAGATTCAAATAATGTCCAAATTGTCAACATGATGTGGAGTGAAATTTAAAAATGATATTCAAGATCCACAGTTCAGAATAACGGTTACAATTCAATAGAAAGGTTCACGTAAATAGGAAGGTTCAGTTGAAATAATGAAGTTCAACTATTATGGAACATATAATATTTTCAGGAATTATAGAAGCAATAGTTCCATAATAAATTTCGATTTAGGAGTATGAAAGAAAATAATATCCCTTACCGTAGCAGGTTTGATTAACAAAAGGTGAAGGAAATTAATACAAAGGGTTATTCACCAACAGGCGGCAATCCGCTCCGTAAGGTTATTCCCACAATTTAATAGAATTTGAGTACAAAGAGTTATTCACCAAACAGGCGGCAATCCGCTCCGTAAGGTTATTCTCAGAGATTAATAATGAATGAATACGAAAGGTTATTCACCAACAGGCGGCAATCCGCTCCGTAAGGTTATTCCCACAATTTAATACATGGAAATAAAAAGCACGTCTTATGAGTAAGGAAGAAACAATATTATTATCGAGAATCAAATAATGATAATCCCTTACCATAGTACGTTTGAATAATGGAAGATGAAAAAGATGGTATCCCTTACCTCAACACGTGACTGGATATTGATTTAAATGAGGTTGATTAACTTGAACAGTACACGTATACTTATAGATCTTCACAAATACTCAAGATGACTTAAGCACACTTAGAGAGAACTTTCACAAGAAGTATTTAGAGAGAGAAAGAAAGAACAAGTAAGGAAGTTTATGGAAAATCCTTAAGTTAAGGCTTCTATTTATAGCCAAAAATCTTATCATTCATTTAATCTAAACCATTCATTTAAAGATCATCTTTTAATCTACACCATCCATTTCAAATATTATATTATCTTTAATCTACACCATTCATTTCATATCACCTAATAATCACCTAACTTTATATTATAAACAAATCAATTTAATTATTCAACAATAATTCACACTTTAATCTACACCATTCATTTCATATCACCTAATAATCACCTAACTTTATATTATAAACAAATCAATTCAATTATTCAACAATAATTTACACTTTAATCTACACCATTCATTTCATATCACCTACTAATCACCTAACTTTATATTATAAACAAATAACTTTATCAATTCAATTATTATGACTAATTGTTATAAATACAGTATAGTTAACTCTTAGATATCAAGTCAATAAATTAATGAAATACAACTGTTTAAATAACATCATAATAGAGATAACAATAATGTAAAATAAAGCATACGTTACTGTGTAATGACAATTATTGATTCAATAATGTGAATTACTGTGCATATGTTACTGTGACAATTATTAGGTTCAATAATTTTAAAAACAGTACAACAACAATTATTGACTCAATGATATAAAATACAGTGTAATGACAATTATTAAATCAATAATGCAAAATACTGTGTAACAACAATTATTGAATTGATAATATAAAATATTATGCAGTGACAATTATCGATGAAATGATGCGTAACAGTTACGGTGTCAATTATCAGACCAATAATATGAGACACTATGCAATACCGTGTGTTACTGTAGAGTACCGAGTGCTACAGAAAATACCAATAACTACCGTATGCTACTATTCTTTTATCACCGGTATTTTAACAGTTCCGTTGACTATTTTTATTTAAAAAGGTTATTTCTGTCGTTTTCTATATCCGACAAATATTCCGTTGTGGGGTCCACCAATAATTTATTATTTCGGCGCCGTCGTACGGCACGAATATTCCCCGACCAAACGAATATTCCCCGACAAAGCGAATATTGTCCGACAAAATAAAATTTGCACATAACATCCTTAACTTTCAATTTTGTTAATTTAACCACTTACTGTTTCAAAATAAAATATATATGAAGAAAAATTAAATTTTGTATTTCATAAAATTCGGGGTCTTACATACACTCACTCAGAATATTCATACACTGAGAAATAAAAATTTGAAATCATCTAATAATTTGGTATTTGAAATTACCCAAAAGTTAAATTTTGTTCTTTTTATATATAATTTTCAATTGGTTTTTTAATTTCTTAACAACTAATACAAAAAACAAAACGTAATATTATGTTATATTTTTTTCATTTTTTGTGCGAGTATAGAATTAAAAAATTATAAATATAACATTATGCCATAATTGGAGATAACTCTCACACAATAATTTTTTGAATAGTATCCCATCTTTTATTGGTTTTTTAATTTCTTAACATCAAATTTTCACACAAAAAATATATATATAATATTATCTTATAATTTTTTTCACTTTCTGTGTGAGTATGGAATTAAAAAATTGTAAATATAACATTATCTCATAATTGCAGATAACTCTCACACAATAATTTTTTGAATATTATCCGTTATAATTGCAGATTACTCTAAAAAAAACAAATATGCAATTTAAAACTAATTATAACTAAATAATTTTTCCACTACACTCAATTAGAATATTCTCACATAGATAAATAAAAATCTAAAATCATCTAAAAATTTGGTATTTGAAATTATCCAAAAATTAAATTTTGTTCTTTGTAAAGATAATCTTTGATTTTTTAATTTCTTAACATCTAATACTCATACAAAAAAATGTAACATTGTCCCATAACTATTTCACGTATACAAATCTTAACTGATATTAAATTTCAGCAATTCCAAATTGATATTATTCAATAATTTGGTTTTAAAATTATTTTATTATCTAATTTTTGCAGATAACTCTCACACATAAATATTTGATATTATCCAATAATTTCAACTTTTAATTTTTTTTACAAATAATTCTCAAGCAAAAAAATAGGTAATACGATCCCATAATTAGGCTTTTGAACTTTATTTACAAAAAAAAATTCTCGCACAAATCTATTATATATATTAAAACACAGTACACTTTAACTACAGCTTATTGTGTGTTATACTCACATTAACTCAACTTTCTACCAGCATTTATTACAATTGATTTATTATCATATTTATCCAATAATCTATTTTTTTAATATTATCCCATAAAAATATGAAAATAACCACAAATATGTATCTGATTTTTATATAATTGCATATCTCACACATAAAATATAACTCTCACAATAATTTTTTGAATTTTCTTAAAGCTAATTTTTTTTATAATATTATCTCATAATTGCATATAACTGTCACACATAAAAATATGTAATTTCATTTTTTTAAATATTTTTACATCTAATTCTCACAAAAAAAATAATATATTATCTCATAATTCAGCACAAATATAAATCTAATTTTTATATATATAATTTTCACAAAAAATCTATAATCTATTATATATATTAAAACGCAGTACACTTTAACTACATCCTACCATGTGTCACACTCATATTAACTTAACTTCCCATCAACATTTATTACAATTGATTTATTATTATATTTAGTCAATAATCTATTTTTTGAATATTATCCCATAAAAATATGAAAATAACCACAAATATATATATATGATTTTTATATAATAGCATATCTCACACATAAAATATAACTCTTACAATAATTTTTTGAATTTTTTTAAAGCTAACTTTTTTGATAATATTATCCCATAATTGAATACAACTGTCGCACAAAAATATATATAATATTATCCTATAATTCAACACAATTATAAATCTGATTTTTATATATAACCATTGCACAATAAGTTTTTGAATATTATCCCATATAATAAGAGATAACTCTCACACAAAAAAAAAAGTAATTTAAAACCTGAAATCATCTAAAAATTTGGTATTTGAAATTATCCAAAAAGGAAACTTTGTTCTTTATATAGTTAATCTTTGGTTTTTTAGTTTCTCAACATATGATTTTCACAACAAAAAATATATATATATGTAATATTATCCTATAATTTTCACACATAAATTTTTTAAGATTTTTTAATTCCATACTCAAACAAAAAAATATAACATCATCCTATAAATACAAATCTAAAATAATATTATATCTCAAAATTGCATCAATTTCAAATTGATATTATATCCCCTAATTTCAATTTGATATTATCTTAAATTGATGGGTGATTGATCTAAACAAATTTTAATTATATATTTTTTAACAAAATAAATAATCCCGCTGCAACGCGCGGGGTTGTATCTAGTTTATATTAAAACGCAATACACTTTAACCACATCTTGCCATGTGTCACACTTATATTAACTCAACTTCCCACTAGCATTTATTACAATTGATTTATTATTATATTTATTCAATAATCTATTTTTTGAATATTATCCCATAAAAATATGAAAATAACCACAAACATATATATATATATATATATATATATATATATATATATATATATGATTCTTATATAATAGCATATCTCACACATAAAATATAACTCTTACAATAATTTTTTGAATTTTTTTAAAGCTAACTTTTTTTATAATATTATCCCATAATTGAATATAACTGTCACACATAAAAAAAAAAGTAATTTTGTTTTTTTTAATTTTTTTACAACTAATTCTCACACACACAAAAATATATATATTATTCTATAATTCAACACAATTATAAATCTGATTTTTATATATAACGCTCGCATACTAAGTTTTTGAATATTATCCCATATAATTGGAGACAACTCTCACAAAAAAAAAAAGTAATTTAAAATCTAAAATCATCTAAAATTTTGGTGTTTGAAATTATCCAAAAACGAAACTTTGTTCTTTATATAGATAATTTTTGATTTTTTAGTTTCTTGACATCTGATTTTCACAAACAACAAAAAAATGTAATATTATCCTATAATTTTTCACACATAAAATTTTAAAGATTTTTTTAATTCCATACTAAAACAAAAAAAATATAACATCATCTTATAAATACAAATCTAAATTGATATTATATCTCAAAGTTGCATCAATTTTAAATTGATATTATATCCCCTAATTCCAATTTAATATTATCTCAAAATAATGGATGATTGATTTAAATATTTTTTAATTATATATTTTTTAATAAAATAAATAATTTCGCTGCAACACAGGCTGTATCTAGTATATATATAAATTGGAGTTTAGCTGAGTTAAAAAAAAATGAGTACATGATGGATGGACCATCAAATAAGCCCAGAGGCTAGACTAGTAGGATGCTTGGTTTTAAAACAGATGGATGCAAGCTGGTGGTCCACACACGTATAATTTATTATATCAAATAAAATTATAACAAATTCTTCTAACATTCCGTAGCGTGGCAATAAAGTTCTACATCAAAATAAAAAGAGATGAACTATACACTTAATGAGCTTACTTTTTTAATCCATATGTAATCTTAGACGAGCGTATATAGGTTTGAGACATTTTTTACAAATCTCATTTTAATTTCCTAATGAATTATAATATGACACCTCTAATTTTAAAATTATAATATCTTTAATATATAAGACAATCAAAATAAGTGTCCAATTTTTTAATAATAATTAAAGAAAAATGATATTTTCACATAGTAAGACCTATATTTTAGAGTTATAGCGACGTTTATAAATATATAGTGACGGTAAACCGTCGCTATAGCTTTAAATCTGGGTCTTACCGTGTAAAAATATCAAATTTTTTTATAAAAATATCAAATTTTTTTATAAAAGTATCAATTCCATAATTAAAAAAAGTCTGCTCATTTTAAAAGTATATTTTTTGTTGTCGATTGCAAAAGCATATATATATATATATTTGATATTATAAATCAAATGATAAATAACAATTTTAATTAAATTTGTTTAAAATATAAAATATTTAGTGTTAGATGGAAATTGAATTTACAAGGAAGGAAATCCTTATATTTCTATGTTATTGTGAGATGGACGAGTCCAAAATATGCCAAATATCAATAAGTAGCGAAGCCTACATGAGGCCCAATAACTATTTGTAGTCACCTATGAAGGAATAGGCTCAATGTTGTTAGCGAGCCTATATATTAACATACACCTTGATTTCAAAATTATATATATATATATATATATATACACACACACACAGAATATTTCTCTTATGATTTTTAAAATTTATTTCTTTTTGATTTTCTTTGATGTTATATTTGAATTGCAAAAATAAAATTAGTGAATGAATGGAATAAAGAAAAAAATAAAATGGAGAGTAGAATGATACGTTCCATTCCAGCTGGAATGAGTCATTTCATATACTTCTTCAAGGAATAAAATTCATAAATTTGGGATAAACATAAATGGTCAATTGCATTCTAATGGAGCAACCAAATACAATTTTTTCATTTCATATAAATGAGACATTCTATTCTCACATTCATTCTTTCAATTCAAACGGAGCATGAGAGAGAGAGAGAGAGAGAGAGAGAGAAATGAAGGAAAAGAAAAACAAGAAGAATTGTAGAAAAAGAAAAACATCAAACAGACTAAATAACAGAAGGAAGGAAGGAATGAAGAAGAGGATTTGAAGAAGGCAAATATGGTAGAGGTCACTCTAACTGATTTAATAAAAAGCAACATATAAAAAGACAAAGCCACAACATGAACGCCAAATAAATTCATTGCAAAAAAAACCAACCAAAATATTACAATGATCATAAAAGCTTGTTGGTTGCTACCTTTCTCTTATATCATTGCACTAGTTTTTTCTATATTCATGAACCTATAATTAAATGAAAGCTTCCATTATCACAATTTCACATTAATTTTTTAGAATTATTCAAGATTGGTACAACTTCCAATCTAGGGGCAATTTCGGAATAAAAATCAAAAAGTCTTAAGCCAAGCCCACCAAGTATACAAAAATATTTCTTATAAATATACTATTTTTTTAAATTTTGGAAAAAATAATTGAAACTTTTAAAATAATGGGAGTATATAAGTTATAAGAATGCCTAAGGAATATAAGTTCAAAATGGTGACAATATTTTTGTGAAGGTTAAATTTTTTGTTACTCCTAGTATATTTAAGATGTGCTAATTAATTAATTCTTTAACAATTACTCCCTCCCTACTCAAAAAGATAGCCCTAAGATATAAACTTTTTTTTATCATGATCAAAATGATGGTTTAAGATACATAAAATAAAAGACAATATATCATTTAGCGGTGTCCATTAATATAAATAAATAAAAATTTTAATAATTTTATGTAATTTTGTCAAGTCATTAAAGAAATTTAAAAAAAAAATTACTCTTTTTTTTCTAATTTTTTTTTTTAATTTGTGTGACAAATATACTTGGGACATTCTTCCGAAAGACGAAGGAAGTATAATATAGTAGTGTCACATACGATTTTGTTGCTTCCTAGTTTCAATTGACATACAACCAACTTAAAGAGATGTTGGAGTAATGAAAAAATATATGATAGACAGCTGGTGCAAGAAATAAAGAAAATATATATTCATCTAAATGAAAATATACGCGGTCCCTTCCTCACCCCATGCACATATATAGAGAGAGTCATCGTTCATATGTAGACTATTCAGGGACGAAATCAGGATTAGATCTTGGGGGGGGGGGGGGGGGGGGGGGGGGGCCAAAAAAAAATTTAAAAACATAATATATATTCCTCTCTAAAAAGTAAAATTTCACAATTACAAAATATATTTTTACTAAAATAAATATGATATAGTAATAGAATTTGTTTTGACAAAGACAACAAAGCATAGTAAGAAAAAGTCTTTTAGAACATAACAAAACTTCATGGCAGAGATATTTGAAATTAGGCTCATAGGTAAGCAAAGATGTGTCAGCATGATTTGATTGTTTTCTCTTGAAAAATAAATCAATAGTATGTGATTTTCTCAAGATTCTAAAACAAAAAATAAAAAATTCAATTAACTACAATACAAGAATGAGTTAATCAATATTATTGGACCACTCATTGAAATTTTTAATAATAAAATTTTCATAAATTTACAATCAAATAAATAAGAGTTTTAGTTAGTTACCGGAAAATAAATTGAATATGCAATTGAAATTAACATATACTATATTATGATCACTCATTAAACTTTAAAAAATTAAAATATCAAGTTTCAAAAAATTAACAAAGAATAAAAAAAATTAAATAAAGGTTTTAGTTGATTACTTATTTACAAATGTATCATTCAATTGGAATAACACATATACAATATTATGTCCCAATTATACAAACATGCAATTATAATGAATTTAATAATAAAATTAGTTTGCAATCAATCCCTACTTACACTTACTTTTCAACTCTTATAATAGATAGTTATTCAAGTTCTATATTCACATGTAGTATTTTTTATTTTTATTTTTCAGCACATGAACTTTACAAAATTTTCAAACCTTAGGGGGGGCCGTGGCCCCCTCCAGTCATACACTGGCTCCGTCCCTGAGACTATTTGCTCAAGTTTGTCATACCACATAACAATATTCATAAATATCAACACTCGTAATTATTTTCTTCTCCTTTTTTTTTTGTTATTTCCACTGATCAAAAAATTAATAATTCATTTTCTCCACGTCTCAAATTAAGATTCTTTAATTTTTTTTTCTTAAAAAAAGAGCTAAAAAATGATATGATGTTAATTATAAAAAGTGGTTAAACTTAGCTTTCATTCAAAATTAATTTAGTTATTTAAACTGTTAGTGGGATACAGGAAAAGGTTAGTAACATTTTAATATTTGTTGATTTTTTCAGAATATAAATAACAAAGATTTTTTATTTTTATTTTTACAGACTATAGCTTTTCTTTTAAAAGAGTGGGTTTTAAAATAAATGAACCTAATTTAAACTCGATTCCACCAAACAATCACCAAGGTATTGATTTTATTTCCCCAAAAAACAAAGAAGAAAGATATTATTAATATATTTTTTACAGCACATTATAGTTTGATCATATCGAGCTTGTTACTTAGTACAAAATTTAAGTTTTCGAGTGCTCTTCTATTAGCGAGGCATAATTGAAACTCTCTAGTAACATATTTTTAACAATTTTTTCAGAACCTATCTTATTATGATTCAATTTTAGGAACATACTTCCTCTATTCTAAATTATAAGATGATTATTAACTTTTTAAAAATCAATTTAAGATATTTTTAAATTTAAAATTGACATAATTCATTTAAGTTTTTAAAATACTAAATTTTATAACTAGTAACACTTTTTAGCTAGTTTATAATATTCATAATTGTATTAACATAAATTAAATAAATTCATGCCAATTTTGAGTTTAAAAATATTTAAAATTAATTTTTTTTAAATTAATATTGATCTTATAATTTAAAGTGGAAGAAATATTATATCATAAAACCTAGGAGAGAGATCGGGATAGGGGCAAGGTGGAACTAGGGGTGAATATAAGGAAAACTTAACTTTGATCTTACGTAAATCTTACTGAAATCTTGTTTAAAATAAACTCGAATATGTGTGATTTTACATAATAAAAAGAGACTCTTACCGCTACGCCATCTATCAGCTTTACTCTTTATTGGTCATTTGACTCTGAAACTCATTGCTAATCGAGTTAGGTGGGTTATTACTAATCATGTTATGTCTCATTCCTATCATATTTACCAAAACCAAGTATTAGGAAGGTTTTTAATTTTGCTTTCATTGAATTAACTCAATAAACAACTCTTATAATTCACGAAAAATGAATTCAAGGATTGTTGTGTGTCATCCGTACGCAAAGTCATACTACTCATCTCTGTATCTTTCCAATTATATTGGACGTTTTCGAAGGGACGTCGATACCAATCATTAGTATCTCTGTGGTAAATTTGGAAGTCGAGCAATGAAATTAAATTGACGAAATTGTTAAAATGTCTTTTTTTTTACATGTTTATCGCTTTAGCTAATTATTATCTCAGTCAGATCTAGCAAACGGGTCCGACCAGTCTAAACTGATCGGGTCAAAATGGCCCAGGTTTTTTCGAGACAAAATTATGTAGCTTGTGGCCCGGACAAGCAGGGCTGGCCAACGAGCCATTTGATTATTTTATTATAATTTTTTTTAAATAAAAAATTATGATATATAACACGATGTTTTAATTTTAGACTATTGAGTATAACATACAATTTGTTTTATTCAATAAAAATGTACTTATTAACAAAAAAATATTAATAAACTAATGTTTAATTAAGAATTTTAACTTCATAAACTATTGTGAGCATTATTTATTTGATTAAAAATGTGAAATTAATAATTATAATTAAATACCAAATGACAAATTTTTTAAAAAAATGTTAGAATAATACCACAAACACATTACACATGTATGTATTTATATAGTGACAATTATTTGATTATACATATAACGTATTCTATTATGTGAAAATATATAAAAATATAATTAATTAATTATTATTTTTTATTAACATTTGATAATCAATAATATTTTAAATTTTGCCTTATTTAATTTCTTTCATATTTAATAGTTATATGTTTAGAGATAATAGTATTGTGAACAAATGAATAGAAACTTTGTTCCATAAATTAATCTAAACGATTAATGAATTAAGTTATTTATCACATTTTTTTTATGTATTGATATATTTATTTATTTTTTAAAAAAAAATTGAGCCACAGGAAAGGCCAAAATAACCTACTTTTTTTGAGCTGAAAAATATAAGCACGTAACCCATTTTTTTTTGGGTCAATCCGCAAATTTGGACCATTTTTGTCAAGTCTAATCTCAATAATATTTTTTTTAATCGTTATGATGGAGAGAGAATTTATATTATTAAAAGAAAAAATAAAAAATAATCACTTTTTTGAGTTTGTTACACAATTTTCTTTTTTTTACCCTTATAGATTTAGTACTTTTGTAACAATTTCACGCTCGTAATTATTTTAGTTTTTATCCTATCTCCAAAATTTAATAAAACTCCTATTATATTTCACATAACCTGAACTCATTTCTAAAATCTCTCACAATTCTCACCCCCATTTTATAATTTATATTTAAAGTTCATTTTTTTAATTACGCACACATGATGTATGTCATCCATACTAGTGACAATGATTAAAAGTGTGTAATCAACATCGTATTAAGTAATTAATGGTACATAGAAGTAATTGCGATCGCAAAACATAAAAGGAAATTTGATGACGAACATGACCTTGAGTACAAGCACGAAAAAAAAGGCATCTAACGGAAAAGAAAGCCGTGTGAGACGTGATAGAAGCTGCGAATAAGCGGGGTCCGTATAAGCATGGTCCGTTAAAAGAAACGTAACTGAAGTGGGGTCCACTCCCATCTCACGTGCTAATTACAACCCTCCATCCCGATCCATTCCCTCTTTTGGTCTTTACTTTATCAATTTGCTTCACGTCACCAAATGCCTCAAGCCGGCTCCTCATATTTTTCTTTAGCCAGCCAGCCAGCCACTCATTTAGCAACCATTTCAATATGTAAGGGGGAATTTACTCTTCATTTCCTTGTAAAAGTAGATTTGAAAAAAGGTTGAGGGTGGTCCTAAGGTCGAGATGGTACTAAAATCATAAGAACATTAGTATTTTGTAAGGTGGATAAATAAAAATTTTAAACAATAACTTTAACATTTTGATAAGAAAAAGAATAACGTCGTTAGTTAATTTGAATCTCTATACCTAATTAAGGTATTAATTATTAATAATAAGTGCAATTAAGAGGCAGTAATTAACAAACACATATCAAGAAATTGGTTTTTTTTTAACATATATCAGAGAGACACGTCATCGTAAAAAAAAAGAGATTGTCGTCTATTATTTTTGATGCATTTTTAACATAAATAGGTGGATTAAATGGCATTTTGCACAAGTACAACTATTTATTTGATAACATATTTGGTTACCATATATATTGAGCTACAAAGCTGTTTACTAATCAACAATAAGGTAACATATATTAAGTAAAACTTTGGAAGTTTCATCTGCTAAATTAATATATCCATGTATTCCTAGTAAATTGGATTTAGACACGGTATGATAATCTAATTTTCAAGTTGGTATATCCCTCATAAGAAAAGTTATCAAAATACATACACATTAAATTTATGAATTTTATAAGATAAACTAGCGGTTAATTTGGCTCAAACGGCTAAGGAGACGAGTTATATAAACGTTGCAAGCCAAAACTGGCAGCCCTAGAATTAGGCTTTAAATGTTACTTTGATCAATTTAAAGCATGCATCATCTAAAATTCTTTTTATCTTAATTAATTTGAGATTCATATGGGCCGACTCGAGTAAACTAATGGAAGGCAGCTCAAAGCCGAGTGTCTCCACTAGAAGCCATCATATTTTTTGCAACTTAATTATTTAATTCTCTCTCTAATAGGTGGATACATTTTTAAGGCTGCTATATAAATGAGGGTGCGCCATTGCACGGACTTCTCACAATTAAGCTCCCTCAATCTCAAAAGAAGAAATTCTTATTGAGAGAGAGAGAGGGCTTAATTAATTCCATTAATATCAATCCCCTTCACACCATTAAGAATATGGATGCCAGCACTAGTACTCATGCTCATCTTGTTTGTGCCTTTGGCATTCTAGGTATTACATCCATACATACATATATCTCCCTTCATAATTAATTGTAGTTATATAATCATGTACGATCATTTAATCTCTTCATTCCTTTCATTTTAATTTTCTTACACATTTATAGTATCTTTTTAATTTCTTTATTTAATCTCATTAATTTGTTCATCCACAGGCAACATTGTGTCCTTCTTGGTGTACTTGGCACCACTGTAAGATCTCTCTCTCTCTCACACACACACACAAACACACACTTCATATATATATATATATATATATATATATTGTGTTATAATTAAGTATAAATTTTTTATATATGTGCAGGCCAACCTTCTATAGTATATACAAAAGAAAATCAACTGAAGGGTTTCAGTCTATACCATACGCTGTTGCATTGTTCAGTGCCATGTTAACTTTGTATTATGGTTTACTCAAGGGTACAAATGGGACTTTGCTAATCACCATTAACTCCATTGGAATTCTTATTGAATCCTCATATCTTGTATGCTTCATTATCTATGCCACAAAGGAAGCCAAAGTACGTAATTAACTACATAAATTCCATTCACTTAATTATAATATATATATATATATATATATATATATATATATATATAGTCCCCTTCTCCAGCGAACCTTAAAAAGCGAACCAAAGACGAACCGTCGTCTTTGGTATCTATGGCGACGGCTCGACCCGTTGCCATAGCCATGCACTCTATGACGACGGATCGAACCGTCGCCTAGATACCAAAGATGACGGTTCATCTTTAGTTCGCTTTTTAAAGTTTTCCTATATATATATTTAATTATGTCAATGAATTTGGCATGCAGATCTTTACAACGAAGCTGCTCATCCTATTCAATTTCGGATTGTTGGGAATGATCATATTCTCCACATTCATGTTCTTCCCCCAAGGACATCAGCGCGTCACCATTGTTGGATGGATTTGTGCCGTCTTTTCTGTCTGCGTTTTTATTGCTCCTCTTAGCGTTATGGTACACGCATCTAATTAATTGATTATTTTAAATTACTCTATATATATAGTATCTGTCGATATACAAGTCTCTATAAAGTTCTTTTCTCTCGATGGTATTATATTTTATTTAAATAAGTATAAGTATACACAATTCATCTTAATTATTAAAAAATATGATATAACATTGAAATCTGTGTCATATTTTATTTTTTAATAATTAAAATGAATATAGTATTTAGTATTATGTTTAAATGTCGTGTATGTAGACTTATCCATTTCATTTTTATTAAGAACTTTAATATAATGTAGTTCAATACATCTAGCTACCTACAAATTAAATGTTGTAGCTTTAATTATTTGATATACCTAGAATAATTTTGCATGCAGAGGCTGGTTATAAGAACAAAGAGCGTCGAATACATGCCACTATTACTATCATTCTTCCTCACTCTCTGCTCGATCATGTGGTTTTTATACGGCTTTTTGATCAAGGATTTCTTCGTAGCAGTAAGTGCTAAATTCTTCTTCATCAAAGAAAAATATAACTTTGCAATTAAAATATATATATACATATAATTAATGACTAGCTAGTGACTGACTGATCATATTTTCATTTTATGGTACTTACACTCTTTTTGGTTAATTTTCTTGATTAATTAGACACCAAATGTGCTAGGGTTTCTATTTGGAATAGTACAAATGGGACTCTACTGCATCTACAAGGACAGAAAGAAACACGCGATTCTTCCAATTGTCAAGATAGATAATATGGAGATTCAGCAGCAGCAGCAACAGCGGCAGGATACCAAGGCTGCAGATGAACAAATTAATATGAAGCCATCTCATGTTGATCAAAATATTATTGTACTGGTGCTTGATATATGAAGAACTTGCCTGCAACAAAATCTTGGGCTCCAAATAATTATTTTACGACGTGCAACAAATTAATTGTATGAAAGATCAGATGAATATATCTGCATGGAATTTAAGAGGACTGGAGGAAGATGAATTAAGCAAACAAAATACAAATACAGGTAACAGATCGATTTCTAGACATAGAGATTGAAACCAAGGAAACAGCTAGCTAGCTAGTTAGCTTTATTTATATATGGATGCCATCCTCTTCGTGTACGGCTTGGTTAACTTGATTAGAAGCCCAAAAAATATTGTTGTATTCATGATCAGTATGATATATATATATATATATATTCACCATGTTTTGAATGCCAATTACATATATTCGATCACTTGTGTGGGATATTAATTGGTAGTCCACGACACTCGCCTTATATGTCTTTTTATTTTTTCTAAGGCATGTATGATCCTCTTTATTACAAATGAATAATTTAAATATTACAAACCAAATATTTCTTAATCTTTTGGTAGTGTTTATTGTATTATTTTTTTACTTCTTTTGGAAAATAGTACTTCCTCCCTTTCATATTATTTTATTATAGTTGACTTTTTAAAGTCAACTTAAGAAAATTTTGAACTCAAAATTGATACAATTTTTTTAAATTTTAATTAATATAATGATGGATATTTAAACTATTTAAAAATTATTATTCATTGTAAATTTTATTACTTCATAATTTTTAATAAGACATCTCAATTTTGAATTTGAAAATGTGGTCTCAAATTTACTTTTAAAATCAATAATAATCATATAATTTAGAACGGAGAGCGTATATATATTGCATATAATTAAGTATCAGTTTCGTCATTTGCTCCGATATTAAGTATATTAGCTTTTATTTTTCCATTGTTTTTAAAAAAAATCCAATAAGTAATGATTCTTTTCCATTTTTTCTTTGCCTCTTTCACTACCTCTTGTTATTTTTTTTCCCCCATTTTTCATTTCTTCTTTTTTCACTACCTCTTGTTATATTTTTCTTTCTGTCCTTTTAGTCTTTTTTTGGTGATAAAAAATGATTCTTTATGTATAAAGGTTCTTGTAGAATTTGTTGGTGTACTTAAATATAGTTAAATATAATCTTTAATTTTAATATAACATTAATCTTCCGAAGTTAAAAGGGATAGTTTTGTCAAGTTATTCAAGTGGAAGGTATAGTTTTGTCCGGTCACACTCCATAACAAACACTCTACATCCATTTTTGGACATTTTGGCAAAAAGAAATAAAAAATTCTCTGATCGAAAACTATTAAAAATACAAAATTAATATGATTTGTTGGATTATTTTAATAAAATGGTAATGCTTTCCTTATTTTTCACACACAAGAAGTTATTTTTAATACTTTTGAAGTCAATTTTAAAATTTAAAATTGCTTTGATTAATTTATGCATATTTTAAAAACTATAAATTTAAATTAATGTGATTAATTACTTCACAAGCATGTAGGTGTTTTTAAATAAAAGAACGTAAACTTTTGTTAACATTATTTAATTATAAAAAATATCAAGATAATAATTGTAAGAGATTTTGAAGGAAAGTGTGACTAGGGTAATATTAGTTCTTTTGCTCGTACATGCTATTATTAGAGAGAGTGTCCTAGCTGTTGATTCAGTGGTCAGGCGTGTACCCGATTGTCGCTCTAATAAATCATCCCTCCCCTTCTTTCTTTTGCAATTGCAAATGCACAAATTATTAGGGTTTTCGCAATTTCCATAGCTGTTAATAATTTTTTCAAGAAACCCGGCAATGAATAATAGAATCTCTCAAGATGGCTCTAATGGAGATAGTCAGAGAATCAACGGCGCAGAATCAGCCAATCAGAAGAGCAAGAGGACGATGAAGCAGAAGAACAAGATGAGAATGGGAGGAAAAGGGCTCTCCCTCGAAGCCTACGCTAATGCTAAAACAAAGAGCGACCATTACAACCCAGCTCTCATCAGTATATCTCTTCTTACACCGCAAATCTTTCTTACATATATCTATATAATTTTGCGCCTGTTCGGGATCCATTCCCCCTCTAATAGTGTTTGGCTGCTACTTAATAATAGACTTATAACTTAACTTATAAGTCAAAAAAAATGAGTAACAATTTATTACTTAAAAAAAATGACTTATAAAAATAATAATTTATAAGTCATGTTTTTTAAGTCCGTCAACTCAAATGAAATGACAAAAATATTTTCTTTTATTTTTTTAATGTTCTTTTTATTAAAGGATATTTTAGTAATTTTTATATTTTACTTAACTTATAAGTCATTATTAGCCAAACACATCCACAACTATTACTTATAATTCTCGACTTATAAATAAAAGTTATGCCGAATACTTTTACTTATAAATCTATTAAAATTTTAACTTATAAATCTACTAAAATTTTAGTCAAAAAAATAAAATAATAAGTCATTCCCGAAGAGCCCCTTTATTCAGTCTTAATGATGATTTCAAATGACATGTTTTGGTTAAATTTTCATTTTGTTGTTATTTTTGGCCTCTGGGATGTTAGGTTTGATTGCTAATTGCTTGTAGTTTGGAGGGTATAAAATTTTTACCACGAATTGTTGATATGTGTAATTTACTAGTAATAGTTACGTTTAGATGGTGTATTATTGTTCATAGTTCAATGCGCGGTCCCACATTTTTCAGATTATTCTTAGATAATTTTGATGAGCAAATGCCACAATTTACCATTTTCCTAATCATGCTAAGAATTTGATGCTACAGTATTACATTTCTTTCTACTCAAATGTTAGGGATAAGTTTAGAAAAATAAAATTTGCTTAAAAGTCATAATTTTATGAATGTATTTCTAATTTTGTACTGGGGAGTAATTGTTTATAATTATAGTTTTGACGTGTTAAGTGTGCATTGCATTGCTGCATAGGATGAAGATAGTTGGCCTCATAATATACGAGTAAATACTACATACATATATATTTTTCTAAGTAGGCATTCGGATACTTAACTTTCCTGTTATTGTTGTGAGTTTTGACTTTGTTTCGGTTATATATTAGTTGTGTTATATAACTTTCATGTAATATGTAAAATAAACTGCATACACGTTTATATCTGATATATATTTCTTTCTTCACTTATTTAACAATATATTTCTTTTAATGTCATTATCTTTATTATGTATAATACTATAGAGAATATATTTTGAACTAAAAAATAATCGTTATAAAATATTTGTTTCGAGTTCTGTATGCATGAAGGAAACATTTGTTGAATTTTAGGAGCTAACTGGAGAAGGGATTTTGAGCCAAAATCCAACAATATGTAACCACTTGAGAGTTTTTTTTTTTTTTTGTTGTTGTTGTTAAATACCCACCTTAAATTAAGAAGTACAAAATTGGCTAACGGAAAAATCTAGAAAAAAAAAAAGACTGGTTCATCGCTTCTATTTCTCATCTCGCCAGACTCCATCTTCCTTTTGAATGAATTGACCGTACAGCACATTCCCATGCCTTGCCATAGCCTCTCTATATGTGTATTTACATTTTGTCTGCTTGTTGAAAATAGAGGTCGTTCATATTCTCCTTTTGTTTATTCTTTGCTGGGGATGTGAACCATAAAGCTTGCGGTCCATCAATACCGGGTAAAATTCTTCTCTTATAAAAATCTGTAATCTCTGCATTTATATATGTGGTTCTATAACCTTCAACATGTAATTGTCATGAGAAAACCTTGACAACAATCATGGAAGATATATGGTCAAGTCTCCGTTGAAAAATCTATTAGGGATGACTGTGTTTGATGTCACACTGTAACAATTCGGGTCAAATTTCGAGTCCGAATTAAATTGTAGCATAATAAGACGCAATACGTTGTCTCAATAATATCTTCTTAAGTCATCTTAGTCCACCACAAACTCGCCAAAAAAATCATGACTGAATGTATTAATTATAGCAGCTTGAGTCCTTATATACTCATTCAAGTATTTCACATGTTACAATGTGGGACTGAGGTGTTATAAATTCTCCCACTTAAATACCTAAAGCCCCATCAGGCTGAACACATAGCTAGACAAGGTCCAAAAAATTTGCCTCTAGCCATTTCGTGTCCTCACTTCTGGCAAACCTATCGGAGGACCCGACACAAGCTTTCGAGAATAGGCTTTAATACAATATGTAATAATCGGGGTCAAATTCCAAATTCGAATCAAATCATAGCATAATAAAGTCCAATGCGATATTTTAATAATATCTTTTTGGGTTATCTTAGCTCACCACAATCTCACTCAAAAGGTCATGACTGAAAGTATTAATGATAGTAACTTGAATCCTTATATACGCATTCAAGTATCACACATGTTACGTTGTGAGACTCTAGGGTGTTACATGGACAAATTGTTGGTTTATATATTTTGTGATTTTAATGATGACAATTTATTTGGGTTTGTGTTAAAGATTAATAGATATTATTTAAATTGTTTGGGCTGATTAATAGAATTGCAAATTTGCTGGAAATTATATTTCTTAATATATCTTGGTAAATCTGTTTTAATTGAGTACATTAAGGAATCTGTTCAGCTGGGAGATTTATCCTAATTGGAGTCTATCAAGTAAATTATTCTAGCTATTCAAATTATCTGGTGAATGGACTCTAGCAAACGTTATCATATATATTTCTTTATTTAAGCTATTATGGTTTGACTAGGTAACCGTATATTTGATTTGCTGATTTGAAGAATTCTACATATCCGTTGGTCTCAGCTAATTGCTAAAATCATGTATGGAATGAGATTTTATTACTAACAAATTATTATAGCCGTTGGTACTTTTTGTATATATATTCTTCCTTCTCGGCTAGAACAGGATACAACAACAAAGGATATACCAGTGAAGAGAGAACTAAAAGCAAAGATCAACCTTATTCATTATATACTTTCATTGAGAGCTATCATTGTTTATGTCCAACAAGTTTGTGTTATATTAGTCCATTAGCTGGAAAATCACAACACAGTATATTCAAAATACTTTGAAACAGATTCTGAGTTCAAGCTGTGTTTAGCTTGGTCGTTCCAATAGTGGATAGGGACTGTTCAACGAGAGCTTTCAAGTTTGCAGAAGTGCAACAGTTGCAAAGGTGTAAAAGGGGCAGAGGTGTCCATCGCAGTGGAATGCTTTATTTGAACAGAGAGTTCTTTTTATTGTATTTAATTGATAAATTAATAAAAAAAGTATCCAATACCAATTGGTATTAGACGTGGATTAGGCCACTAGATTAGTGGATAGGGGCCGAACCACGTAAAAATTCGAGTGTTTGTGGTTTCAATTTGTGTGGCTTTATTTTTTACATTCTTATTCTGCATTTGAACTGCTTCACAAAAGTATTTTGCTGATATCCGTAACATACTAATTCAAACCAATCCAGACACTGACTTTCAATAGCTCGTTCTGTCTGCATTATTAGTTAAGTAGAATTTAGTCTAAAGCAGACACTAAAAGTTACAGTCATCGTTTGTCTGCTTTAAGCCTGTAACGAAAGAAATTTAAAATTTGCCATTACAGATCACTTTTGGTTTAGACACCTATTCACCCCCCCCCCCCTCCTCTAGGTGTGCACGTACACGAAATTACATTTGGTATCAAAGCGAGGCTTTACTAATATTGGTCTTTGCAGATCGTAGGGCAAGATACTATGGCACACCTCAATTTTCAAGAAAGGCAGTCCACTAGCAGGCCACCTCTGTTGCTCGGGAGCGAGAACTTCAACTTCTGAAAATTCAGAATGAAGATCTATCTCAACAGAGACCCATGGGAATGGTGGGTGGTTGACAATGGACTTGTTATTCCTAGGCATGATGATGGTAGGCCTAAGACTCTCATGGAAATGGATACAAATGAATCATATATGATATCCTATGATTCCAAAGCCATGAATACGTTGTTGAGTGGTATGGTTCAAGTTGAAATTGACAAGGTCTCTACATGTAATACGGCAAAAGAAATTTGGGATACAATCATTATGAGCCATGAGGGAACAACTAAAGTGAAGGAAGTCAAGCTAAGCATGTTGATGCAAGAATATGAGCTTTTCAAGTTACAAAAGAATGAAACAACCAAAGAAGCTCAAGCAAGGTTCCTCATTCTAATGAACTCGTTAAGTATGTTTGGTCGAAAAATTGATCAGAAGGAAATAAACAGAAAGCTTCTTAGAGTCATGCCTAAACGGTTCACACCAAAGGTTACTACTCTTCAAGACTCAACAACAATCAGTACTATGGATACTCTCACTTTATTTGGAGAACTTGAAGAATTTGAAAATCAACTAAGAAGGTATGATGAAGAAGATGAGGGACCTAAAAGAAAGATTTTAGCGTTACAAGCTGAAAGTTACATGGAAGGGGATGATGAAGACTCCGATGAGGAAATAGCCATGATGACTCGAAAATTAAGAAAGCTGATTAGAAAGAAGAACAAGTCAAAGTTCCCAAGCAAAACATTCAACAACAAGAAAGACTTCAAGCAAAAACCACAAGAGGATACATGTTTTGAATGTGGAAGGTCTGGTCATTTTAAAAGAGATTGTTTTCAACTCAAAAGAAAGAATAAAGCAAACATTTCAAAAGGAAAAGCATTGGTGACATGGAGTGACGATAAATCCGATCATGAAGATCAAGACGATGAAATTACTCAACTATGCTTCACCGGATTAAGCAATGAGAAATCATCTAGGGTAAATTCTGAACTTGGAGATATTACTATTTCTGATTATCTTGTGTTAAAAAATGAAAATATTCATATAAAAGAGAAAAATGCTCATTTAAAAAACTGGATAAATGATTTAATGAAGGAAGTAGAAACCTTAATTGAGGAAAAACAAGAAATAACTAAAGATTGTTCATCTAGTGAAGTATCTAAACTAAACGTTAAAATTGATTATCTAGATAACTATAACAAAATTCTATATAATCGTGGAAACAAGTTAAATGAAGAATACAATTATCTTAAAAAGGAAAATGATAATTTAAAAGAAAGTTTAAAAATGAGAGATGCATGTATTGACGCTTTTAATGATGAAAAAATAGTAAACATACAAAATAATAATGAGGAAGAAATAGTTTCATTAAAAAGGAATCTTGCAAAATTTGTTTAAGGAGAAAAAAATTTGAGTGTAATGTTGGGTGCTCAAAGATCAAGCCTAGATAAACAAGGAATTGAGTATAATCCTGTTAAGAATATAAAAAGCACTACAAATAAAATAAGAGTAATAAATAATAAATCAAGGAACAAGTCTCTTTATTGCTCACCTTTTATTACTTGCAAAAATTGTGGTTTAAAAGGTCATTTTGATGTAAACTGCAATAAAATAAAAATAAAACAAATTTGGGTAAAGAAAAGTGAATTAAATGCTACTAACAAAATCGGACCCAAATAGGTTTGGGTACCAAAACGATGAGCTACTTCTTTGTTTTGTAGGTATGCTTAAAAGCTAAAGTGCCGTCACATAAATGGGTACTAGATAGTGGGTGTTCTAGACACATGACAGGTGATAAAAATAAATTCGCCACACTTATTGCAAAGAAAGGAGGAATGGTTACTTTTGGAGATGACACCATATGCCAAATCATCGAGAAAGGTAAAGTTGGAAATGGTAAGGTTTTTATTGATAATGTACAACATGTTGAAGGATTAAAATATAATTTAATTAGTGAAAGTCAACTAATGGATAGTGGTCATAAAGTAATTTTTGATAAAGATAAATGTGCTATTATCCATGCCTCACATAATGTTCCTCTAGTAGCTAACAGGGAAGGTAATATATATACAATCAATTTTGAAAATCAAAATGAAGATATATGCTTAGCTGCTGTTCAAGATCAAACAATTATATGGCATAGGTATGGCATGTGCATATGGAGTTGATTAACAAATTGGCTGCAAATAATCTTATTAAAGGTTTACCAAAGCTGAAATATGAAAAGACAGGTATTTGTAATGCATGTCAGTTAGGTAAGCAAGCAAGAAATTCTTTTATAAGCAAAAATCAGGTATTAACATCTTTACCTCTTCAATTATTGCATCTTGATTTATTTGGACCCGAGAGATATGCTAGCTTAGGAAATAATCATTATGCTTTTGTTATTGTTGATGATTTTTCAAGATTTACATGAGTATTATTTTTGAAAACTAAAGATCAAGCTTTTGCAGAATTTGAAAAGCTTATAAAGAATCTTGAAACAAAACACAACCTCAAGCTAGTTGGTATAAGGAGTGACCACGGTGGTGAATTTGGAAAAGACTTTATACCATACTGTAGTGAGAAGGGTGTTACACATGAATTTTCTGCACCAAGAACAAAATGGTGTGGTAGAACGTAAAAATCGTACTCTCCAAGAAACTGCAAGAACTCTACTTCAAGAGAGTAAGCTGCCTAAGAAATTTTGGGCAGAGGCTGTAAGTACTGCATGTTATGTTTTAAATAGAGTACTGCTTAAACCTATTTTGTTAAAAACACCATATGAGTTACTAAACAATAGAATTTCTAATATTAGTTATTTTAAAGTGTTTGGTGCTAAATGCTTTGTTTTAAATACTTATGGTAATCCAGGTAAATTTGATGCTAAATCAACCGAAACTATATTTCTTGGTTATTCAATGCACAACAAGACATATAGAATTTATAATTTGAATAAATCAAAAGTTGAAGAATCTGTGCAAGTAATATTTGATGAGTCTAACCATGCTCTGTCAAAGGAAGAAAATGAGGGTTGTACAGGAAATGATAATCTAAATCGTGGAACCCAAACAGCTCAAATCAGACAAGCTACGCCGTCTGCATTAGAAGAAAAATCAGGCGAACAAGTAAATGAAACCAGACAGCCCGATCCGTCTGTTTTAGAAGAAAACTCAAATCTGCAGACTCCTAAATCCAGACAGTGTGAACCGTCTGCTTTAGAAGACAGACCAGATGAACATTCAGATGCTGATTTCAACATACCAGAGTCTAATCCTGAAGAGCAAATGACCACAGCCAGACTTCCTAGATCATCCAGAACAGTGAGAAATCATATCCTCCTAATCTGATCATTGGTGATCCCAACACTTGGATGAACACAAGAAGGAAAGCAAGGAATTATTGCGCATTCTCAGCTTTTCTTTCACAAATAGAACCTAAGAATGCCAAGGAAGCAATTCAAGATGAGAATTGGTCTATTGCTATACAAGAAGAGTTAAACCAATTCGAAAGATGTCAGGTATGGGAACTTATTAAACCTCCTAAAGATGTTTCTATAATTGGTATAAAATGGGTGTTTAAAAATAAACTTGATGAAAATAGCATAATTACTAGAAACAAAGGTAGATTGGTAGCTCGAGGTTATAATCAATAGGAAGGTATAGATTATGAAGAAACCTTTGCTCATGTTGCAAGGATGGAGGCAATAAGAATCTTATTAGCTTATGCATGCTATAGACAATTTAAATTATATCAAATGGATGTAAAAAGTGCATTTTTAAATGGCTATTTAAATGAAGAAGTGTATGTTAAGCAACCACCTGGATTTGAACATGAAAAATATCCACATTATGTGTTTAAATTAAAGAAGGTCTTGTATGGATTAAAACAAGCTCCAAGAGCTTGGTATGAAAGGTTAAGCAAGTTTTTGTTAGACAATGGTTTTAAACGTGGAAAAATGGACTCCACCCTATTTATTAAAACCAAAAATAGGGATTTATTGATTGTTCAAATCTATGTTGATGATATAATTTTTGGTGCTACTACTAACTCTTTGTGCCAGTGGTTTTTCCAATGCATGCATAATGAATTCGATATGAGCCTTATGGGTGAGTTAAATTATTTCTTGGGGCTTCAAATCAAACAATCCAATGAAGGAATATACATTCACCAATCCAAGTACGTAAAGGAATTATTGAAGAGATTTGGCTTTGAAAATACAAAACCAAAGACAACCCCAATGAGCACAACGGTCAAATTAACAACGGATGCTACATGTAAAGATGTTGAGGTAACAATGTATTGAGGTATGATTGGTTGTTTACTGTATTTAAAATCATCAAGGCCAGATATTATGTATAGTGTATGCTTATGTGCTAGATTTCAAGCTCAACCGAAAGAATCTCACCTTAATACGGTAAAAAGAATATTTAAATATTTATCTGGTACAATTAATTTTGGCTTATACTATCCTGTATCTCCAAGTTTTGAACTCATTGGATACTCAGATGCAGATTATGCAGGTTGCCAAGTTGATAGAAAAAGCACAAGTGGAGCTTGTGAATTCTTAGGACAAAGCCTTGTGGCTTGGCACAGTAAGAAACAAACATCAGTTGCATTGTCCACTACGGAAGGTGAATATCTGGCTGCAGGTAGTTATTATTCACAAATTTTGTAGATGATACAAACCTTACATGATTTTAATGTGATATGTGAAAATGTGCCTATTATGTGTGACAATACTAGTGCTATTGATATATCTAAAAATCATGTACTTCATTCTCGTACCAAACATATTGAAGTGAGACATCATTTTTTTAAGAGATAATGTTGCTAAAGAATTAATTAAATTAGTATTTGTCCCTACTAAACATCAATTGGCTGACATTTTTACAAAACCTCTGAGTGAATAACGTTTTTGTACCTTACGAAGGGAACTAGGTATGACTGTTTGTGCCTAATATATATATTCGTATTATATATTCATCGTATAATTTAGTTGCTTATCTTGAAAAATATTATGATTTTTTCTTCACAAAGTTACATTAATTATATGAGATTTGATTAAACTATATGTAACTAGGTCATATGATATAACTGAATTAGGGCAATTTTGGTATTAAAAGGTTCAATTGGAAATTAGTACATTATTTTTAAGCGAAAATAGAATATTTCTTTTTAGTATTTTTTTTTCTTTTTCTACTGAAACTCTTCATCTTCCTTCTCATTTCTGTTTTCTCTCTCTCTTTTCCCGCTCGGGTTCCTCTCTCTCTCTCTCTAATTTTTCTTCTTATCTCACTTTCTCGGCTCATCTTCACCATACGAAACTTAGGGTTTCTATTTTGTTTTTGTTTTTTCTTCCATGGCCAAAACAAGAGGAGGACATGTCATTATCACCAGACGAGAATCGGCTGCTCACCGAAAAGAGAACACGGTCGGGGCTCATGGCATTGCAGCAACTATACAGCCGAATCAACATCTAACCCAAAAACAGAAAACAATGGCTAACAATTTGGGGGTTTCTTCTTCAAAAATTCAAAAACGCAAATCTTCAAAAGAGACAACATTTCCTTCTGTGAGTATTCCTGAATCTTCCTCTGTGGACCCTAAGTCTCATGGTACTGCTATATCTTTTCGTTCTCCCAAATTTGAAAAACGATTTAAAAAATTCATGTTACACAAAAATTTTGTCCATGGGAAATATGTTGATCCCGTTTTATTTCATCAAATTGGGATTTCTACTATATTTGAAAATGTTGATTTGGGGGCTATGTTATATCCTTCAAAGGTTGTTTATCCGATCTTACTCAAGATACATTAATTACCTTTGTGCAAAATAAGACTCTATCTATTGATTCTGTGTTGTTGAGTTCTTTATTTAAAATCCCTTGTTCTGGTATATGTCCTTTCACTCTTAAAGGTTCATATGAGCTTGAACAGTTAAGTATTTTTGATCAAATAAAAATTTAGAAAATCTCTTCTGATATTGAATTTATTGAGTTACCAACAGTTGTTGAAACCTCTCCGATTAATAGTGTCATTCATAAAATTCTTTGCGCCAATTTAGTTCCCCGAACTGGTGGCAGATCTGAAATGACATATCAGGATCTAATTATCTCAGCCTTAATTCTGTCTGGCACTAAATTTAACTTTGCATTGTTTATGATCAAGCACATAGAAAGTTGCCTAAAAAATAAAACAAAATGTTTTCCCTATGGAGGGTTTATCACAAAAATTTTGAAACATTTTGAAATTTCTTTTGAAAATGAGGAAGTGGTTCAACTCTCTGATGTGATTGATGAAGTTTCTCTTCATAAATCCAAGTTAAAAGTCCATGCTCATGGTGTGTTATCTTGGGATTTAGAGGATTCTCCTCCTATTCCTACTTCTCCTATTCCTATACCTTTTACTGGTCCTCCACATTCTGCTCTCTTTCAACTGATTCAAGACATGGGTAAAAAGGTTGATACTATGTTCACCTCTCTCTCTGACTCAATCCAATTGTTATCCGACAAAATGACTTCTATGTCCGATACTGTTGAAGCATTGGTTGTTCGTCATGATTCATTAGATGATAAGCTGAACGACCTTGACAAAAAAGTTGACGACTGTGTTCGCCCTGCTGAAGCTAAATAATTTTTTTGATGATGTCAAAAGGGGATAAGTGTCTGGATGTTTTTTAGGTTGGAAATTGTGGATTATATTATGGCTGACTATATTTATGATCATATGGATTTTGGTGGATTATATTATGGCTGACTATATTTATGATCATATGGATTGTGGCTTATCTGTTATGTTACATTGCAACATTGCATGATATATTTTTTTCATAACAGTTGACTATGTGGCATAAATTTAGGGGGAGCCATATAGTTAGGGGGAGCATGTTAATTAAAGGGTATAAAATATTGTCATCATCAAAAAGGGGGAGAATGTTAGTTTATATATTTTGTGATTTTAATGATGACAATTTATTTGGGTTTGTGTTAAAGATTAATAGATATTATTTAAATTGTTTGGGCTGATTAATAGAATTGCAAATTTGCTGGAAATTATATTTCTTAATATATCTTGGTAAATCTGTTTTAATTGAGTACATTAAGGAATCTGTTCAGCTGGGAGATTTATCCTAATTGGAGTCTATCAAGTAAATTATCCTAGCTATTCAAATTATCTGGTGAATGGACTCTAGCAAACGTTATCATATATATTTCTTTATTTAAGCTATTATGGTTTGACTAGGTAACCGTATATTTGATTTGCTGATTTGAAGAATTCTACATATCCGTTGGTCTCAGCTAATTGCTAAAATCATGTGTGGAATGAGATTTTATTGCTAACAAATTATTATAGCCGTTGGTACTTTTTGTATATATATTCTTTCTTCTCAGCTAGAACAGGATACAACAACAAAGGATATACCAGTGAAGAGAGAACTAAAAGCAAAGATCAGCCTTATTCATTATATACTTTCATTAAGAGCTATCATTGTTTATGTTCAGCAAGTCTGTGTTATATTAGTCCATTAGCTGGAAAATCACAACACAGTATATTCAAAATACTTTGAAACAGATTTTGAGTTCAAGCTGTGTTTAGCTTGGTCGTTCCAATAGTGGATAGGGACTGTTCAACGAGAGTTTTCAAGTTTGCAGAAGTGCAACAGTTGCAAAAGTGTAAAAGGGGCAGAGGTGTCCATCGCAGTGGAATGCTTTATTTGAACAGAGAGTTCTTTTTATTGTATTTAATTGATAAATTAATAAAAAGAGTATCCAATACCAATTGGTATTAGACGTGGATTAGGCCACTAGATTAGTGGATAGGGGTCGAACCACGTAAAAATCCGAGTGTTTGTGATTTCAATTTGTGTGGCTTTATTTTTTACATTCTTATTCTGCATTTGAACTGCTTCACAAAAATATTTTGCTGATATCCGTAACATACTAATTCAAACCAATCCAGACACTGAATTTCAATAGCTCGTTCTGTCTGCATTATTAATTAAGTAGAATTTAGTCTAAAGCAAACACTAAAAGTTACAGTCATCGTCTGTCTGTTTTAAGCCTGTAACGAAAGAAATTTAAAATTTGCCATTACAGATCACTTTTGGTTTAGACACTTATTCACCCCCCCCCCTCTAGGTGTGCACGTACAAATAATTACACAAATTTGTGCGCGCGTATACACTGGGATACTGGAGTGTTTTCAATACCCTGCTGATTTCAAAGTTTTTACCGAATAAGATATCTGAAGCGATGAATTCTAAATTGAAGGACTTGTGAATTAATAGGTTTTCCAAATTCAAGATTTTTGCAAATTTCTCATCAAAACACTTGAGCTACTTTAGTTACTAATTTCTTTCTATTATTGTTATTAGAGAAGCAAAGGGAGTTTTACAAGAATGCTAAATATGTATGCAAGTATAAGAAGTCACAGAAGCATGAAAGCCACGACATTGTTCCTTCCTCAGCTATAAGACCACTATAGGTTTGAAATTTGAATCGTTATTTACTCTGCTATAATTGAGAAACACTAAATTATATCAGGGCCAACAATGAGCATGGATTTTGTATGAACTTTCGTCAAAGAATATCTCCCAAGTGATTCTGGATGTGTTTACATATGCAACCAGCTAGTGAGGCTCATATGTTATAGTTTCTATCATAGGATGGAAATGAGTATGCGATAGCTGGTGATGTGAATCGAGAGAAAAAGAAAAATAAGAAGGACAACGCAAGGAGTCTTAAAGAAGTATACGAGAAGAAGCGTGAGGAGCAAGAGAAGGCACAGATTGAGAGGGAGGCAACCATTCAAGCAAAAAGGAAGAAATAGGAAGAGCCCAATCTTGAAGAAAAGCTCTTAGAGAGAAGATGCTCAAAAGAACAAGATCAGGTCAGCCTGTAATGAAGTATAGAATTGAGCATATTTTGGAGACAATTCAAGGGTCAAAATTGTAGAGTAGTTATACTTGTTCCATGTTAAATGTTTCTTAAACTCTGTTGACCCTTATTTATAAAAAAATATAAAATTATTTAGTAGTTTTGCATGGGTGGAAAATTTCAGCTGATGTATCATTTTTGGATTGTCAAAGGTTCTTCCTATCAATGAAAAAGTTGAATTTGTAAAGAAGTTGCTGGTCGAGTGCCTTGTGGTATTTGATAATACAAAAGGAGGACAAATTATTGTCTTGGTTGATATAACCAATTGAATAAAATTAAGGAGAAGATCAAATGATAACTGTATTTTAGTTTGCACTGTAACTATCACCTTAAGAACAAGTTACTGAAAATCCTGCCACTAAAAATCAGGAACATTGTCGAGTATCTAACTGAACTTGAAATTATAGTGTCATTTGTTACTTAAAATGTCAAGAAGTAAGCAGGTACTAATGATGGATAGCAAAATGTTTTCAAGACTTTTCAGTGTTTCCTTGTCTAAATGGCCCTTAATAGGCTTTTTTTTTAAAATAGTATATATAGAAATACTGTAGAAAAATTGTGATAACCCTAGAGACCCCAGAGTTCTCTTTATGCACTGAGAATTCTTCTGTAGGTTGGTGGAATTGACCTGTTTTACCTCTAGGCAGCGCAACAGAGCTAACAGGGGAAGAGGGTGGAATGGTGGTCTGCCCAATGAAAAGATTCACCTAGAGATGTTGATTTGGCCACATATATAATCATCTAAGACAAAACCTATGCAGTCTGCTCTGCATGCATCAGATGAGCTTATAGCTGTTGCATATATATTGTCCTATTTTCTTGCAAACAAATACTAGGACAAACAGAAAAAGACATTGACGCAAGTTAGTTTTCTTTTTTCTCAACTTAAATTATGCCTGGTTATGATAAATATGTACGTAATAGATGGTATGATCATTATCAAGACATTTTGATATGAGATCTTTTGTTATATGTTTCTGTAATAGATCTCTATTACAAATTACAGAAACATGTAACACATATAAAGAGCCATAAACAGTCTCATCAGGTCCAATTAAGCATGCACAACAGGTCCGTCTGGTCTGACCCAGTCTGGGCCTACCAAGCCTTAGTCATTGACTAAGTCAGGCCGGACCTTTGACTTTTGGCCTGCAGACCAGGTCAGGCTGGGTTATCACTCAAAAAGGGGGTCTGTTGAGGCCTGCTGGCCAGACTTTGGGTCAAGTCAAGCCATGTCAGTCCGATTCGATCCATTTAAACAATTTTGTTAGTAATTTTAAATATTATTAAAACACCAATTAAAATTTTATACTTAATTGATGTATTAATTAAAAGTAATATATTACAAGTTACAGCTTTCAAATTATAATAATGAAAAATATATTTTTTATTATTATTATTATTATTTTGCAAATGACTTTCTAGTTGTTACGCTAAGTATTTATTAAAATAAAGATACAATGAAAGATCTGTAAAAAGTGTAGGTTGCTAGCTGGGTAAGAAAAATCCTTATATATTTACACTAGTTAATGTGTTTTCATAGATTTCTTTATTCGTATATAAACAAACATGCATGATTGAACGTATTAAAAGACGTCAATTTTATTTTGTTTATTGAATGAGTTGTCACAAAGATGAAATTTTCGTCTGCAGTGGGAGAATTGAAATAGCGAATAAAGAAAATTGACAAACCGAACCAAGCTTTGGGTGAACCAGGTCGGACCGGGCTTATTGGCAGGCCAGGCCAGACCGGATTTGAACCAAAAAAATGTAACATATTCGTGGTCTTGACCAGATTGAACCCAAGCCGTACCAAAGCCGAGCTGTAGGCCGCTGACCATTTGTGCACCAATAGGTCCAACCCATCTTCTCCTCCATCCACTTCACGAGCAAATCATTTTCCCTATCTTTAGCGGCAATCCCTTCAATTATACAGCAACATTTACTAAACTACTAATCTTTCTTCTTTTTTTCCTCCCTCAATGTCAACCTCAAGAAAGAAATGTGTTTGCATTAGGATATACATATGTAGCTAGGTTTTATATCTAATTTTGGAGTCAATTAATGGACCTTGAATTTTGTTTACTCGTTTAGGAGTATTCATTGGGTTTTGGCTTGACAAAGACTTGTTCACGTCTAAAGTTGGTTCCTTATAATTATTTATAGTCCAAAATTGGCAGAAAATAAAATGTTGGTTAATTTGCATGAAAAATGTACAAGGTTTTGGACAATGTTATTAGAAAGTTGGAAGTCTTTTCTTCAGCCAAATTGTGTGAGGCCTACGCTTTTTTTAATCCAATCATAGATCTTATATCAGTTATGTCTATCGGCTGGATTACGGGCAGCCATTTTACCAGAGATATCTTAATGGATTTAATAATTACAATATATTATATGTTAGAATGATAGTTTCATAGAATTAAAATTGACAATAAGAACGAGTGACAATGTGACATATGATTTATGTCCTTTAAGATTTTTATCACTCCCATCATAATTGGATTGTTAAGAGTTACGGACACTATATTTTCACGATATATGTTAAGTTTTTGATAAATTATGCGTGATAGCAATTTACGGAATAACTCTAATAGGATAATATTATTTTGTAGTAATTATTTGTTTGCAGGAAGAATAGCAAAAGGAAGAACATGGTACAAAAATTATTATAAAAAATATATGTGAGACTTCTCTCCAATCTTCATATATGTAATATATCTACATTTACACATATAGATACAGACTTATATTTATAATAGTTTCAACATTAAATTATTATTTATTCCTATTTTAATTATACTTATTACTACTAATGATGTAAGTTACATATTAATAAGAAATTTATAATTAAATGGAATTTCAAAAGTCTCACAACTATTTTTCTTATTTTAAAATCAAATAAGACTACATCTTATGATCATCATAAAAGAACTAGTAATCATATTTTATTCAAATGAAACAAATAAAAAATTAGACTTTTTCAAACAATTTGCACCTTAAAATAAATGAATAATTACTCTCTTATTTTCACATAGAGAAAGAATATATAAATTATACTACTTTATATTAACTTAAATTATGTTCACTAATGAATTTTTATCAAGTTCATAAATAACAAAAAATAAGTCCATAATACATAAATAAGGTGCAATTTTTAACATTATATTATCATCGTTTTATTGAATATCGTCTTTGTGTTAGCATATACAAGTAGAAGTAAATGAACAGAAAAAAAGTGTAACAAAAAATCATGAGAGGAACCCACCACTGAGCTCATATCACAGAGATCTCAAGATTCAAAAGAAGCGAGGACCAGTACTAGTCCTATTGAGTAGTTCAAAATTCGAGAAGTTGTAATATTTTGACCATAAATTCATTAAAGAAGAGTGGGCCAAAAGTGATAAGAGTAGAGGAATTTAACCACCATGTTACCT
Source organism: Hedera helix (assembly GCA_947179155.2). Taxonomy (NCBI): domain Eukaryota; kingdom Viridiplantae; phylum Streptophyta; class Magnoliopsida; order Apiales; family Araliaceae; genus Hedera; species Hedera helix. Next base: position 44,740,366 of record OX359276.1, on the reverse strand, counting down.
GCAACTCAAATATGAGAACCAACTATTACTACTGGGGGACAAACAGTAAAATTATTATGTTACGTTTAGATTGAAAAAATAAAATGAAAAATATATATATAATAAAAAATAATATATTAAATAATTATTTTAGTTGATAAATTATTTTAGTAGAATAAAAATTCATTTTATTCTTTTGATTTTTATTCTATATAAGAGATGATGGAACAAAATTCATTCTAATATAATAGATATATATGATAATTTTATCATCATATTATATCACTCACTCTCATCAACAATTAAAAATATATTTAAAATACCTTAAAATCGTGTAATTCATTCTTTTATTTTATTTTTTCAATCCAAACACAATATTAAAAAAATAAAAACATAGAAGGAAATCCATCAATGAAATGATGACAAGGAGGAAACAACGTTTGGAGAATATAAAGGATGCTAATCATAAATACGTAAGAAACGTACGCGCATCATCAACTTATGCAAACTTATTGTCGGCGCATCTTTGTCCATTTATACGAAAATTGAATCCATCATTTAGTGGTTATTTTAAAATCTTTGTCCATTTATACAAAATTGAATTCATCGTTTAGTAGTTATTTCCAAATCAATATATATATATATATATATATATATATATATATATGGGGGACGATCCATAGCAAATACTTGCTATGGACAAAAATTAGGCAAATAACATCTAATCCACGCTTTTTTAATCCGGACGGCTGAGATTTAAAATCACATTCCATGCGTCCGCTAGTTATTCTAGCGGACGGTTTAATCAAAATTGCTGGACAGATTTATCCCTCAAATCAAAAATGACGTTGAAGCAAAGCATTGAAGCAAAAATGTCTCAGGTCCGCTAGAATAACTAGCGGACGAATCCAGTATGTCAATATTATCCTGTAAAGTAGTAAAGAGGGTTCTCATTCCTAGCATTGTTTTTATATTAAATTGCAGCCAGAGCCAGAATTCCGACCACCAATGTCTGAAGTTGTTCAGGATCCAGAGCCGGCCCTGGGCAAGGGCCACCAGGGCTACCGCCCAGGGCCCACAGCTGAGGAGGGCCCATAAATGTTATTTATACCCGTAAATGTTATATGTATGTTTATTATCTTATGGGGGTGGCATAAGCCTAATATGAATAATTAATTTAACTATTTTTTCCTTTGCCAACTAATAACTTGAGTGGAGTGGACATATAATTAAGTTGAGGCAGCATAGCATTGGCAAACGAGAGAAGATAGAGTTTGTCATTTGGAATTGCAACCGACGTCTCTCTGTCTGTCTATGCAGACAAAAATGATCAGAGAGGCTGGGCATTCCATTCCCATGCGATATGATTGGACAACGGAGTCTTACTCGATCATTGATCCGCTATGAGGGGAAGGAAACTTATGGTTATAGCAGTTTAATTTTATGGTTCATTAATACATTTTTTGTATTTACAAAAGCAAACTCTACTTGTTCTGTGGTTATAACTTCATAATTTTATAACATTAATATACACACACATTACATCCATCCGCATATAATATATTTATACATATATATTATATACTAATACATATATTATAATTTAATACATGTATTATAATTATAATTATTCCAAATTATGAAATATTAATCATAATTGTATAATTATACATAGCTAATGTGTATAAAAATCATTCCATCAATTATGGAATTAATCCATAATTTATTTTAACACCTTTTGTGGAATGAACCAACTTATTAAATAAATAATATTCATTCCATTAATTATTTTAATTAACTCATTCAATTTATACTTTTACTATTGTGCAACTAAATTACATCATTTGTTTCATAAATTATTTTACTATTTTACTATTGTGCAACTAAATTATTTTAATGATATTTTGTAATTCAGATTTCATTGTTATTTTTATTTTGTAGATACATGTGATGATTATTTGCTTCGATTAATTGTGGAGGATGAAAAGAAGATTGCTCAAATCAAGAAATGCTTATGGAGATTCGGGAAGAAGCATGTAAACTCAAATATGTAGTTTTCGTTTTTAATGCAATATTTACAATCCGGGGTACTCTTTTTCTTTCGTTTGGGATTTTATCCTATTGGATTTTTCCCAAACAAAATTTTAATGAGGCTCCATAGTGTTCTTCCTTATCTTTTATAAATTCTTATCATTTTAATAAAATTAATTAATTGATATTTTATTTATTTTTTTGTTTAATTTGTATAAAGGGGCACATTTAAATTTTTTTTGCCCCGGGCCTTAAAAAATCCAGGACCGGCTCTGTCAGGATCTCATACAAATGATAAGGAGGGAGTGACTTAGACTAGGCATACAAATTCAGCTCATGCTAGCAAAGGAACATTTGATTTGCTGAAAACTGACCCAAGGTACATCAACTGAAACGGGCTTTAAACTAGTTTTCATCTATATCTCCCCAGTACCATTCATATTCAAAGAGGCGTGGCCACCGGGAAGTCGGTGGTATTCGGTTCCAGAATATTTTGGTAGTCAGGTCTACATATTTCTTCCGGTAAATTGTTTGTAATCATTTATCCCATTGATGTACAAGATGCTTGATGGGCATGCTGCATAACATGCGCTCATCCAATTATTTTGTAAAATTGTTATTGCTTATTAATTTTTGATAATGACTTTTTAAAAAAACGAGTGCTTGTGATTACTGAAATTCATATTTAGATATTATTTTATTTTCAAACAGAGAACTTGACACAAGGCAGTAGCATTCCACAATTCCTTATGAAATACTATTATAATATTAACATTCGACAACATAGGAATTTCCAACTAATTGCAGAATTAAAATCAAATTTTCTCTCTGTTTAATTGTTTATACTTGAAAATTCTTTAAGCGTCTTTTAATTTACATCTTGCATTAAAAACTACATTATCATCATTTTGTTATTAATTAGTTAGCTAGACTAGAGACCTTTTTATAATTAACTGTAACTCATGTATACTACTTACATTACTATCTGTTACTTGTGCAATCTGATCATTAATTCTAGGTTTTTTTAGTGAGTTCTATTTTGGAGATGAGGAGTCGGTCAGTTTTCAACCAAAGCAACCTTGCACAAGTTCAGTAAGTATGCCTAGCATCAATATGCATGGCCATGAATGATACAAAAACAGGAGACAAGTTGAATTTAAAACTCTCCACATATTGGGTTGTCGAGTATGTCCTCTTGCGTGCAAGTAAAGGGAACCATTGTTTCTACTGTGTAAACTTTAACTGCATGTCACATATTTATGCCTGTCCAGTGAACTATCCTCCAAATACATTACATGAACATCTGTACATCATTTATCCGGTCTGAAGGCTGAAGCAGGTCATATGTTCGAGGGTATGTTGAGTAGGCTTCACACCTGTACATCATTTATCCGGTCAATATAAATTAAGATCTACCATATATGAACATCTAACATGAACGGTATAAAAAAGATACGCAATACAATGCCTTGACATATATTGACATACTGGATTCGTCCGCTAGTTATACTAGCGGACCTAAGAAATTTTTGTCTTTGCTTCAACGTCATTTTTGATTTGAGGGATAAATCTGTCCAGCAATTTTGATTAAACCGTCCGCTAGAATAACTAGCGGATGCATAAAATTTGATTTTAAATCTCAGCCGTCCGGATTAAAAATATGCGGATTAGATTCTATTTGCCCAATTTTTATCTATAGCAAGTATTTGAAGTTGGTTTATAACAAATGTTAGATAAAAATAGTATTTTATCTAATGCATTTATCATCGCCCATAGAAACATTCAACGGACCAAATTAAAAAAAAAATATTAGCTTCCCTTCCTTAGAGGAGGCCGAAAGCAATAATAACTAAAATACCCCCATATTTTATAATCTAAATACTACTTCCGGCCGGCCGGAAGACATTCTTTAACCAGATTACAGTGGCAAGATATTATTTTAATAATGCTTTCGGCTCGTCAAGGGGCAGAAAAAGAATTTATATTATAAAATTTGGAAGTATTTTAGTCATTACTGGTTCCGACCCTTAGTCTGTCCCTCCGAGCTAATTTTTTTTTTAATCTAATCCGTTAAATACTGCTATGGACGGTGAGAAATACATTAAATAAAATAGTACTCTAATCTAACATTTGTTACGGACGAACTTCCTGTATAAAGTAAAAATCTGCAGAGAGAGACCACAGAATCTGCTGCTGCTGATGATGCTTCTGCTTTCTTCACCTACTAATACTAATAGTACTACTTTTTAATGAGTAGTCAGCCTTTGTGCTTCTTGGTGGTGTGGTGTCTGTGTTGTGTTGTTGTCTCACTGTCCTTCCCATATCTTTCTTTTTTATTTGCATTATTTATGAATCCCATCTCTCCTCTCTCTCCATTCTTGCTATGATTTGATTGCTTATCAGGAGCTGTGAAAAAAGTGTCCATCACTATCTAAAGTTATTTGTACAATATACCCCCGAATCTATTGCAAAAGAGTTTTACCATGTGTAATAATATTGACAATAATTTATGTAAAATATAATAAAACTCACTACTTATATAATGAATCTCATTATTTTTTATAAAAATTATTATATAAATTATTATAAAATATTATTATTAATATCTTTTTTCATAAAAAAATTAAATACTCCGTGTTCATAAAGATCATTTTCCCGCAATTTTTTCCAGTGGAGTTTTCAATGTAATGTGCTAGTAATGTACAGAACGAGTCTTCGTTTTGTTATAATGGAGGAGGGTCAAGAGATTTATAAAAAATATAATAAAAAATAATATATTAAATAATTATTTTGAAAAATAAATCATTTTAATAGAATAAAAATTCATTTTATTCTTTTAATTTTATATTTCATGTAAAAAATAGTGAAATAATAAAATAGAATAAATATATGTGATAATTTTATCATCATATTATACCACTTACTTTCATCAACAATCAAACATACACTTAAAATACTTTAAAATTATTTCATTTCTTCTTTTATTTTATTCTTTCAATTCAAACGCAACATTAATTTATAGAAACTATGTTACTAAGACCTGGAAATTTAGCTGGAGCAATCTTACCATTGACAGTAGAACTGTACTTCAAAATCCAGGTACCTATGAGAAAACGATGACTAAAAGAGATCTTAAAAGATTATTTAGATCATGCTTACGGATTTGCTTCAAGAAACGCAGAAAAGACTCTTTTAGACATGAGAAACTAAAGCGGAATGCCAAGACAATGTCTTAACATGAGAAACTCAATTGATTACCAACCTGCAAACAAATTATTTGGAATATATATATATAGACGCGGGCGTATATATTCATACATTCCCGTTCTACCTGCAGAAAATAATCTCTCTATTACAATATGAGGATTTGACGAGAAACATGGAAACCATTGACAATCTTATTAACAATGATTTGGTAAAAGTAACAAAGAAGCTCGATTGATTATTCAGTTATATTATGCTTGCTAAAGAAACGTTAACAACCAGAGAAAAACGACTGAGCTGGAGAAACGAAGTACCAGCTGACTGATATAAAAAGAAACGAAGTACCACCAACCTTTTTCTTATTATGGAAGACTAACTATGACAAAGGTCCAGATATTGAGGATTTTATGCTCCAAGTAACACAAAATCAGATTTCATAGAGACGGAAGTCTGGAAATAGTATACATGGCGGCGACTACAACTCTAGATGATACATAAAAGGATGATAACAGTTTCAACTCTTTATTAATTACTAATTGTTATCAAATAGCTCAGCAAGTTGTAACATAGATGGCATTGGAGCTCTCGAGCCTCACTACACCATAACACTATAACAACTTCTTCCCACTTTAACTGGCACAGCTACTATATAAGGCATCATTAAAATGAATGTAAAATGAGTACGCATATTGAGCCCGTACCTGCAAACTCCAATCTCTTACAAAACCCTTAATGGTGTATCAACATCCTCATCCATAGTCCATATAAAACCAGGCATGTCAAACCTTGGCCCTGCAACCGACCGGTATATGTAAAGCTTTTCAATAGGGCAGCTTTCCGGCCTCGTATCTGGGGGTCCCCTCTCATCTATTACTTCAACATTAAGCCTAGGCAACTTCTGTCCTAGCAACTTGCATGCTCCATAACTTACCGAGCAAGAAGACATCCAAAGGGATCGCATCGTCTCCAGCTTTGCAGCGTTGGCTAAGAGGGCCTTATCACCAAAAGGAGAGTCTCTAATTTCCAGTTTCCGAAGGCTTTCACACCCAGACAACACGTGATGGAGACCCAAATCACTGTCACCGGCAAAAGCTATAGAAAGCATCTCTAACTTCTTTGCATGGGTCCCGATGTACTCAAATACACGATCAGTGAGGAGCCCAGATAGGGAAAGCCGACGGAGTTCTTTGCAGTGCTCTACTATGGCCCCAAAACCAGTATCAAGAGGTTCAAGTGTTAGGTAATCGGTAGCCCGAGGCTCAATAATGCATAAACGAAAACGGATTAGGTTAGGCCGATTCCTAGCAATTGTAACTAATGCGGCATTTGACATTTGGCGGCAGAAGTATAGAACTGACTGGAGCTTGGGGCAGCCTTCAGAAACAGATACAAGGCCCTGTTCCGTCAACGAAACATTTGGTTCGACACCAAATGGGTCAGAGGGGAATACCCTTAGTTCTTGTAGGTCCTTGCAAGAAGCGGCAAGGGCGTCAAGGCCACTATCTTCAATGGAATCCAATACCTGAAGCGATCTCTTTTATAAGTTCAAAGACATTGCACGGGGAAGAAACTTGCACTTAAAACTTGAACCGAAACATGGTATCTAAAATGATAACAGTAACAATTTTCTTGTACAAATGCATAGAAAAACCTATTGCAGTATGGTGACAAATCTTGGCATCCAATTACTAAATTGTATCTACAATAATACTGAAAATCAATCTACTGCATAACATTCTATCATCTCGTTTCCTTTTTGAATTTATAGGTAATCATGCCATCATCTTCATCTTAGTTAGTCCTACACCTTTGGTATGCTCATATTTGCTGCTCTAAAGGTAGTAATATTTCCCAAAAGCAACAAGTACCAAAATAATATGTAAAGAAAACTGCAAATAATAAAGTCATCAAGTAAATAACTGTAAAGAAGATCAGACATACCCATAGCCGCTGCAGATTGTGACACTGGCTAACAAGATTGCTAATATCAGGGTTCTGGATAGTAGCATAGCTTAGGTTCAAAGATGTGAGACCAGGGCAGACTGAATAAATTGCAGGAAGATAAGCTGGAATTACATCCCAAAACCCAGACAGGCTCTTCAGTTTCTTGCAGCCTGAAAAAGTCGCAGCTAAATTGGAGAATACATCTGGCCGGAGCTCAGCTGTGTAGGTACCTGTACCCAGCTCAACTAATTGTGGGGCTCGTCGTATTAGGTTAGAAAGCTTCTCGAGGGGTACAGCTCGGTTGAGCCGAAGAGTCTTCAGGTTGGAACAACGAGACACAAGGCGCTCCAGAGCTGAGAAGCTTACCTCAGAACCCAAGCAAGCAATGTTAAGAGACGCCAATGATGTGCAAGAATCAGGGAAATGGCTAAGCCAATGTCCACTCAAGTCTTCCACTTCACTCTCCCCCAAGTCAAGTTCTGTCATATTCCTGCACCAGAAACCATATCATCATCAAGTTAAAAAAGAAATCCCCAAAAACAAAACATGTAAAATAAGTAATTACATTCCAAACACGATATTTCATCAAATATAGCAATAACACAAATATCATAATTGTTTTGGCAAAATAGTGATAAATGGATAAAACCTGATTATTCAGCAACTAATTATTGTCTCAATCAGTGATAATGATGTCTGATTCTCATTAGGTGACTATCCTAAGGAGCTGAGACTAAAATAAAAGAAAGAAATGTATTTTGCTCTTTTAATGTCCTTCCAATTAACCGAATACAGTAAGGCACAGGTCCTACAGTATAAATGCAATCCAACAATTTAAGTTTCCACATAAAACAACATAACACTTCAGATTATAAACAAGGACCTTGTCCCAACTACCAGGAACTCACTCAAAAAAAATCAAAGGAATGCTCAAACAGCAAAATGAAGTGATAATGGTATTACTGTTATAAGACAAAGTAACAAAAAAGGACAATCTAGCTGAGGATCAAAACAATCTTACACGTTGCTCACCATGCAACAACTTCAAAAGTTTAAAACAATCAAGGCATACAACAGTCCATCGGAAACAAACAAAGTAGAATTCAAGGCAGCAGGAACTTCATTAGGTTGCAACTAATTGTAAAAATAGGTAAATGTCATTAGATCAGAGTTCAGAGTCCTTCAGAGTTACAAACATCAACAGGAGAGAGAATGGAAAAATAATAATAAAACACTCATAATCAGTGATAAACAGATATTTCTAGCACCTAGACAATATGAACAACAAACTAGACAATGAAAAACAGGTAGGTCAGGAACCAATTGGAAGAAAGGGACAAAGAAAATACCCATACGCAACAATGGCTTACTGTCTGCAGAACATAACCTATTAATATGAATCTAAATCTTTCAACAGATCAAAACCCAAATGTATGAGCATCAGCACCCAATTAAGGGGGAAAATTAAAATCTAGCAGATGCATATAAACAGGAGAAATAGATTTAAACATTTTACTTCTACTTTGCTCCTAAGTTAACATAAGCAGCCACACAGTGTGGAAAATAAAATTCTAAGAGAACAAGCCTGAAGAAATTTTTTCTCGGTAAACCTGAAAAATACGTCACCCCACCAGCAGGCAAGTAAATATTAAACAAGATATTCTAGATTCAGCTGCATTTTCCGACAGCAAACCCCACAAATGGTCCATTCAACTTGGCCATTTGTGGTTTTGCCATTTTCCTAATATATCCATAGTATACTCGTGATTCAGACACCACAGATTCAAATATTCAAGCTTTCAAGACATTAGTAGCCCTAAATCTTCAAAATAACCAAATGTAGCACACACTTATGATTGTTGCTTTGTATTTCCTTTCCCTCACTCTTTCCTGGTCATAACCTCAAAGATTCAATCTTTTCTCTAAATTTCTTATTCTTAATCTTCAAAATAGCCAAAAAAACTAGTATAACAGACTTCTATGTTGCTTTAGATTTCCTATTCTTTTCCTTTCCCTCAATCCATCCGAATTTCAATCAGACTGCACACCCTCAAAAATTCAAACTTTCTATACATTTTCAACCCTAAATCTTGTAAGAAGCCAAAGATACACATATTAGAAAACACACACACACACACCAAGTTACAGTATACCTGCAATTAGCAGCAATGGAAGCAAGTCCATCAGTAGTGAAACCCTCACAGGAAGACAAAACCAAAACCTTAAAATTCTTAAACCTCTTGGATATCAATTCCAAACTCTCATCAGTCACAACCATACGCTTAAGCCTAATTTCCTCCAACCACGGATAAGCCCTAGACATTGCAGTCACCCATGGATACACATACCCTCCCCATCCCTCCGGAACCAAACTAAAATCAGCAAAATGCGGCTTTCCTTTAATTTCCACGGATCTAACCTCCGGAAACCTCCTAATCATAATCCCAGGGCTCACCGCATAACAGTTCCCCACAAAAATCCTCCTCCGGCACCACCGCTCAATCTCGTACCACGATTTGCACACTAATGACACCGCGTTTCGATCTTTATCCAAGCTTATGAAGGAAAGTACACACTCCAACACCTCTTCCGGAAACAAATACGCCATTGCAGATTTTCGCACTCTTATACGACTCTTCACCAACTCCAGTCAGAAATTCTCCCCTCCTTATAGTTTTAGATCTGATTCATCACCATTAACAAGCTTAGATCGAAGCTTGAGACAAAATGATATGGCGTCTGATTTATTTAGATCTGATACTCCATTAACGAACTAAAACCGAAGTTTGTAGTCAAAAAATCGCAGAGGCGACTCAGCTTCGGAAAAATTATAAGATCTTTTGTATACATTCAGATCTGATATACAAGCACCATTAACAAGCTTGGAAGGAACTTCTTAGTTGCAGAGGAGAGGGAAAATATACAGAGAGAGATAAGAGCGAGGAATAGGATAAGATTTTGAACAATAAATGAAATAATTTTAAATATTAAATAATTTAAATGAGATAAAAATTTAAATATTAAATAAAAAATTATTTAATAATTAACATATATAAAATATTTAAATAATAAATTTTGATTATTTTATTTTTTTAAAAAAAATTAAAATTATTATAAATTTATGTAATATAATAATTAATATTTATTTATTTATTTATTTTATTTTATTCAATTAAGACTTATATATTCAATTAAAAAAGTTAAATTTAATTATTTAGTCTTAAAATTTAATTAATTCAATTCAAAACAAACGTACTATTATTCAAAATTATTAAGTATTAAATAAATAGGGACTTATACAAATATTAAATACAAACTTTATTTTATTAGATTTTAACATAAAAATTTGTATTAAATTTTATTTTTTAATAATTAAAATAAAATTTATATAAAAAATTATATTTGGTATTTATATGTTTAGAGTTATTCTTAGAATTTTACACTGTGTACGGTAAAGTTAAATTGTAAGCGGGTAAGTCAAGTTGATTTGTAGGGTCACTAATCGATGGTTCTGATCATAACACGTGGATGATGATTTACCTTTGCCACTGAATTGACGGTGGAATATATATACGGGGCGAAGTAGTCTTATCCATTAACAGTGAATCGCAGCCGTAGAAAACGGGTGCATGCAAACTTGGACCGGTAGGCCCGACGCAGCAAGAAACGGCTGGATCATATTGTGGGGACCACAGGAAAATTAAAAATGAAAATTAATATTTCTAAAAACTAATTTGATATTTTTACAAAATTAAATAGGGCCTACTTAGGGGGACAACAGGTAAATACCGACCCGAACCGAACCGATAACGAAATTAGCCAAATCACAGTACCGGTACAGGTTGGACCAATTTACCGAACTAGTAAAAATTGAATAAATACAGAAAATTAATATAATTATTAATTTACTATTATTATTATTATTATTATTATTATTATTATTATTATTATTATTATTACTACTATTATTAAAAAATAAAAATTAGATAACCGATACAGTTCGGTAAATACTGAACCATAAGAACTCGGTATCAAAATCGCTATTAAAAAAATAGTATATACCGATTTTTTTATACTGGATCGGTTCTTTTTGTTCTGAACCAGCCGATTCGGATCAGTCTGAAAAACTAAAAATATCGAACCAAATGCACACCCTTGAACCCACTTATGAAAATATCAATTCTCATATAAATTTGATATTTTTATAAATTAATTTAATATTTTTATAAAATTGAATATAACTCACTTGTGAAAAAATATCAATTCTTTTAAAAATAAGAGGAATGAAACGATGTGAAATGTTGATTAATATTTAGCAAAAAAACATGTTGATTAATCACGACACTCCAAATTAATTGAAGGTTTACGTTATTTTCAGTGTACTTACCCTTAGTTTTATGAAAATTTATTAAATGATCATGAGACAAAGTCACGTGGTGTCTCAGATCAATGAATTTTCTTTATTTCAGTGTATCCCACTACTTGTAACTATGGATCAATTGATATTAAGATATTTCGTTGGCCTAAAACACTACGTGAATTTATTCTAAGATCACTGAATAATCTCTTCAATTTTGCAGAGTTTCTCCTGAGTTTCAAATTTAGCATAAAATACAATAACACTATTATATATAATCATAATAATATTCATTATTATTTTAATTTTCCAAGTAACTATTGTAAGACCCCGAATTTTATGAAATATAAAATTTAATTTTTCTTCATATATTTTTTTTTTCATGAAACAGTAAGTGGTTAAATTGACGAAATTAAAAGTTAAGGATGTTATGTGCAAATTTTATTTTGTCGGACAATATTCGCTTTGTCGGGAAATATTCGTTTGGTCGGGGAATATTCGTGCCGTACGAAGGCGCCGAAATAACAAATTATTTGTGGACCCCACAACGAAATATTTGTCGGATATAAAAAACGACAGAAGTAACCTTTCTAAAGAAAAATAGTCAACGGTGTTAACTGTTAAAATACCGGTGATAAAAAAATAGTAGCATACGGTAATTTATTGTATTTCAGTATAGCACACGGTATTGCACAGTGTCTCATATTATTGGTCTAATAATTGACACCGTAACTGTTACGCATCATTTCATCGATGATTGTCACTGCATAATATTTTATATTATCAATTCAATAATTGTTGTTATACAGTATTTTGCATTAGTGATTTAATAATTGTCATTACACTGTATTTCATATCATTGACTCAATAATTGTTGGTGCACTGTAGTTAAAATTATTGAACCTAATAATTATCACAGTAGCAGATATACAATAATTTATATTATTAAATTATTAATAATCTGTAACGTGTTTATTACATTATTGTTATAACAGTATTTTAATTAATATGCAAGACCCATAGGAAAAAAATAAATATATAAAAAAAATAATAATAATTTATTATTATTTTTCTAAATAGTAACATGTGGACCCTATGTGGGGGCCACATGTGAATTAGCATGTGAAATGTGTTGGCTGGAGAAGTTTGAAATATGCAGCAAGGCTGCTGCCGCCTGCTGTTGAATTTCAGCACTGGCGTGCGCAGCCAGTCACCTACCAACCCGCATAGTAACCTATTTTCTCCTATAAATAGCTTGCTCAGCTGAATAGAAAAATCACACCTAAAACATAAAATTTTTCTATAAGAATTTTATGAGTTTTCTCTGAAAATTGTAAGGTTATTTTGAGTGTTTGAAAGCCAAAAGGAGTGCAGGAATTTTTCAAGTAAGTCTTTTATTAAAGAGTAGTAATTTTATAAATTCCTATTTTTCACGGTATTCACAAATCTTCCCTTAGAAGACTCTTCTTTGAGAAGATTCATTTTTAAAAGCTTTCTTTGGAAGATTTATTTTGGAATATTATTTTAAAAACTATTTTAAAAAAGTTATATTATACTACAAAAATTATGTTAAATATATATAATTTTTATAGTTCATATTATACAAACTATCATACACTTTGAAATTTATATGTGGTAATTACTAATTTTATTAAAAATATATAGGTTGATCAACCTCATTTAAATCAATATCCAGTCACGTGTTAAGGTAAGGAACATCATCTTCTTTCATATTTTATTATTGAAACTTACTACGGTAAGGAATATTAATCTTTTTACACTCTTAAATTTATTACGGTAAGAAATACCATTCATTTCATACTCTTAAATTTACTGTGGTAAGGAATATTATCTTCTTTCATATTCTAACTTACTACGGTAAGGGGTATCATTCTTTTCATCATCATAAATGGATATTATTTTCTTTCTTACTGAAAGGGATTATCATTCTTTGATTCTCGAAAATAATATCGTTTCTTTCTTGTGCCATTTATTTCCATGTATTAAATTGTGGGAATAACCTTACGGCGCGGAATACCGCATGTTGGTGTATAACCTTTTGTATTCATTCCTTATTAATCTCTGAACCTTCCTATTTTCTGAACATTTCTATTGAACTGTAATCGTTATTCTGAACTGTGGATCTTGAATATCATTTTTAAATTTCACTCCACATCATGTTGGCAATTTAGACATTATTTGAATCTACACAAAGTAAACTTCCGAAACTTATTGTTTATCCTGTTATTCTGTTCAACATTTGTATCACTGTTATTTGTATTAATCATCAAGAATCAAGCTGTTGTGAATATCTGTGGTCGGGGGCACAGATGTGATATAATTGTTGAACAGATGATAGGTTAAAGGCGATATACTAGGTTAAAGGCGATACATCTGTTCGGTGTCTTTTATGGCACGTGGTTAATGTTCTCTTTGGTCCGTAGTGCAAAGATGAACTGTTGGTTGGTATGATTATGACCAAAGGCTGAATCTGGTATAATCATGATCGTTGGTGTTATATTGAATGTCTTTGGCCCGTAGTGTAAAGATAAACTGTTAATCTGCATGATTATGACCAGGAACTGTGAAGTTGTATTATCTTGACTAATGGTATTTCAGATGATAAAAGTTGATGATATTTTTACTAAAAAGAGAAGCGAGTGGACATTATAGTCTGCATTATTCTTCAAATAGATTGCTCATTCCGCTGCTATTATTGATCTGAACATTGTTTAAGAATTTAACTACAATTTTTGATATAAACCTCGTAGTCTATTGTATTCAGAACTCAACTGTTGAAGGCTAATGATAATTTATTCGCCATTATCTTAGTCATGATATTTCTTACTGGGTTATTTGAGCTCACCCTTTCTTTTCGTTCCATTGTTTTTCAACAGGAGATGAAAACGTAACAGGGTCTAGTCGGGGGATGGAGTGAAAGTCCGAGGAATAGTTGTCGTAGTCTTCACGTGTTGTAAAATATTGTGGCAATAATAGTGAAGACTTAGTTGTGTATTATTATACATTGTATTGTTGTACGTTGTACTTTGTTGTAATAATTTTGTTGTAGTCTTTTGACGACTCAAGTTTGGGCTGTGTGGGCCTAGATTTGGGGGTGTCACAACTATCATTATTTCTTTAGTTAATAATATATAATATTCACTATTTTTAATATTGTTGATTGACTAATATTCATAAATATTTTTAATATAATATCATATTTCAAATTATAATATTTAATATACCCACTAAATATAAATTTATATATTTTCATTTTTATTTAACTTGTTGTGATTAATAAAATTATGAACTTGTACATTAAATAACATAAATGTCAAAAAAAAAAACATATTCATTTTATCAAGAAAATAAAATTATATTCTTCAAAGATTAAAATTTATATAATATACATCCATACTAACAAAAAAAATTGTAATTAAAAAGTAAAATCTTAATACATATAAAAAGTTAGACAAAACATGTTACAAAACGAATTTTATTAATCATATACAAAAGTATTAAAAATTATGTTAATTATTTTTCTCAAAACATGAGTCACACTTGAGCATAATTATTTACAGTAAAATAATAAATATTGTTAATAAAAAAATAATTATTAAATAATATCTTTTTAAAAGATAATGTAGTAATAAATATTATTGCATTTTCTATTTTTCAACATTGTCATAAAAACAACACCAACTATACACTAAAAATATAATCAAAATCTTAAACACCTTAAATTTTGATATACACTCAGGATAAATTTAACATAAGAAAATCATAAAATGTAACTAAAAAATTAAATAATAATTTTTATTGTTAAATACAAAAAACTAGACTATCATCATACCCAATTCACTCTAATTACAACAACTCCATTAATAATTTAATTTAAAATTCTTACTATTTGTATCATTTACTCAAAAATATAAGGGTTGATTAAACTATTTTTTATTTATAAATTACCAACTATTTGGATGAGATTATCTTAATTACAAGCAAAACTATAATTAAAATGTATTGTATTAAAATAGGATAATTTTTGTCATTGAAAATATATATTATTCATGAATTATAATTTTATAACAGACAAGAATAAATATTTAACTATGTCTATTTGGTCAATCTTAAAAAGTTGCAAGAGTATTAATTGTTATTTAAAAAACTAGAAGGAAAGTGAGTGTTATTATGGTTATCTAGAGGGGATATGTCAATGTATTTTACTCTTAAATTTATTTTCATATATTTTTTTGAATCCGACTATATATTACAATAAATTTATGTTAAATTATAATTAAAAATATAACTCTTTTGAAAGATTTGAATGCAAGACGCTTAATTATCCTTTTGATCGAGAACTTTTATTAATTTGTTTATGTGGGCTTTAAGATTACATTGTTCTTCTTTTAAAAAAAAAAAAGAATACATTGGTCTATACTTTCTCTTCTCGTAATTTTTTTTATAGTTTTAAAATATAAAAATAAATAATTTTTTATATAATTTTAAAAAGTAAAACTATTTTATAAAACTCTAATGTACATTTCATGGAATTGTCATAGTTATCTAAAATTTTATTCTCCCTGTCATGGATATAATGGAGAAATAATTTCTTTTAATTCAAAGTTTACATTTCTGCAAAACGGCTCGCTTTGCAAGGGACGAATCAGCTGTCAAAAGGACCTTCTTCAAATGGGTAAAAATTGAATTTAATTTCGTCTCTTTAATTTTTTTCCAATAAATATTTATTTACTTAAAAAAATAAATTTAAATAATAATACATACATACACACACATTGTAAGACCCCGAATTTTATGAAATATAAATTTTAATTTTTCTTCATATATTTTTCTGAAACAGTAAGTGGTTAAATCGATAAAGTTAAAAGTTAAGGATGTTATGTGCAAATTTTATTTTGTAGGACAATATTCGTTTTGTCGGGGAATATTCGTTTTGTCGGGAAATATTCGGGTCGTACGACGGCGCCGAAATAACAAATTATTGGTAGACCCCACAACGGAATATTTGTCGGATATAGAAAACGACAGAAGTAATCTTTTTAATAAAAATAGTCAACGATGCTAACTGTTAAAATACCGGTGATAAAAGAATAGTAGCATACGGTAATTTATGGTATTTTACTGTAGCATGCGGTACTCTACAGTAGCACACGGTATTGCACAATGTCTCATATTATTGACACCGTAACTGTTACGCATCATTTCATCGATAATTGTCACTGCATAATATTTTATATTATCAATTCAATTATTGTTGCTACACAGTATTTTGCATTATTGATTCAATAATTGTCATTACACTGTATTTCATATCATTGAATCAATAATTGTTGGTGCACTGTAGTTTAAAATTATTGAACCTAATAATTGTCACAGTAGCAAATACACTATAATTTATATTATTAAATTAATAAAAATATGTAACGTGTTTCTTACATTATTGTGGTAACATTATTTTATATGTTGGACTCACAGGAAGAATAAATAAATAAATAAATAAATAAATAAAATAATTAATTTTACTATTTGAAATAGTAACGTGAATAGTAATGTGAATAGTAACGTGAATAGTAATGTGAATAGTAATTTTATTATTTGATAAAAGTTGATGATATTTTTACTAAAAAGATAAGCGAGTGGACATTATAGTCTGCATTATTCTTCTAATAGATTGCTCATTCTGCTGCTATTATTGATCTGAACATTGTTCAAGAATTTAACTGCAGTTTTTGATATAAACCTTGTAGTTAGTATTCTATCAAGAACTCAACTGTTGAAGGCTAATGATAATTTATTCGTCATTATCTTAGTCATGATATTTCTTACTGGGCTATTTGAGCTCACCCTTTCTTTTGTTCCATTATTTTTCAACAGGAGATGAAAACGTAACGGGGTCTAGCCGGGGGATGGAGTGAGAGTCCGAGGAATAGCTATCCTAGTCTTCATGTGTTGTAAAATAGTGTGGCAATAATAGTGAAGACTTAGTTGTGTATTATTATACACTGTATTGTTGTACGTTGTGCTTTGTTGTAATAATTTTGTTGTAGTCTTTTGACGACTCAAGTTTGGACTGTGTGGGCCTAAATTTGGGGGCGTCACACACATACACATGCAAGTAAAATAATAAAAAGACGGATAATTTGACACCATAATTGGACATTTGAACACGTAAAAATGGGAGTGTATGCCTACAGTCTAATTTCTACCGCAGTTGTAGCATGTACATAAAATTAAAATCAATACTCATTTTAACTCTGTAGTCGGTAATGACAAAATCACCCTTGTTCAAATTAAATATTTTTTCCGTCTTAGGATAAAAGTCATTAGTATTATGTTAGACAGTCTCAAGTTAAATGTCTACTTATTTTAAATAAATTTATTTTTTATAATAATTTACCTATAATATCCTTAATATTAATTGTCATATTTTTATTTTCTATATATATTTATGGAGTAGCAATAGTCATACGCAAAAAATTATATAATTAAATAAAAATTTAAATATAAATAATTTTATTATTTTTTTAATATGTATAAAAAATCAATTAGAATTTTTATTATAGAACAGAGCAAATATTAATATCCTCATGTATAGTAAACGAGGAGTATTATACCATGGGCATGGGTATCCTCATGACATATATTATACCATGGGCATTGGGCATGGGATACCAGAGCTTGGATATGGACATGTCCGAAGAGATCTAGACCGTCTATCGGGCCAACCGTAATGCTTGTACTATTTTAGAAAGCTTAATTATTGAATAATTTTTCTTAAATTTTTTTCTCATAAATCATTGGTCAGATTTATTAATTAATTAATAGTGTGCTGACTTGTAATGCACGTAAACCTAACTTCTTTAACATGTAAAAACCATCTTAATTAAAAAATAAAAAAAATCATAGGTTGAATTAACTGCTAAAACTTGATGTGATTTAATTATATAATTATAAAGCCCACGCATGGGCATGGCTCTCCGGGAATCTTTCTTCCCCTCGAATGGGATGGCTTGGACTTTGCTGTAATATACAATATATATATATATATATATATATATATATATATATATATATGACAGCACATTCATAACAAATGATTACTGTCAATATACTACTGTAAGAAAATTTAGTTACAATAAAAAAAATAATTTTAATATTTGCTACTAAAGTCTCTAGTGACAGGCGTTAATTTTTATTTTTTTTTGTCTGCTGTTAAAGTTTCTAGCGGCAAATAATTTAATAAACAAATTACTCCTATTTTGATTGTTGTAATAATATTTTCGATACACATTTATTGTGTATGCGGCCCCTATATATGTGTGTGTGTGTGTATATATATATATATATATATATATATATAGGTTACTCATCTGTAATAATCGGTTGCTGGGATACTATTTCAGCAACTAATGTAAAAGTGTTTTTATATGTGGATTAATCATACCGCTACTCCTTTTGCGGTAGACCGTACATCTACTCCTTATTGTCGCAAATTAATTTACGCGTAAAATTGACTTTGCTACTACTCTCTCTTGCGGTAAACTAATTTTAGCGATGAGACCAATTTTAATTGTTACTAGTAATTGATTGTTATGGATAAATTTATATATATGTGCACGTGTGTGTGTGTATATATATATATATATATATATATATATATATGTAGAGAGAGAGAGAGAGAGCACTTTACTTGGGACTTTTTGATTGCAACAAAACCATTCTACTTTTATTTACAACAATTCTGGAATAGGATTTTCAACCATCCTTTATAGTCTATTCTTACAAAGAGAGTTCAATTTTGTGAAACTTAAAACATAAAATTTTAAAGTAATATGATTTATGTAAGTTTTAAATATAAAAATATTTAGTAATTATAATTACTTTTTAGATTATTTACATTATTCAAGATGGTTTTGACTAAAATAAATAATTTCTTATTAATTTAAAATCAAAATTTTATAAACTGACTTTGAAAGGTCGAAATAATATTTTGTGGAGTAATTTAATCAGCATCTCTTATTTTCGGATAAAAAGAGCAAGGGAGCAAGAGTTTGTTTGGTGGCCTCGAGGGTGTGATCGTAAAGGATCTTTAAAAATTGAAAGGCTAGGTAAATAAACCTAATTTTGGGGGTTTGCTTGCAAGAAAAGCCTACAAGTCTTAGTCATCAACTATTTATTAATTATCTTAACGTGTACCATGAAGCCATTAATGTTGCAGAGGGAATCTCATAGAGATTGGCAGCATGATTAAGGAAGTAAAGTTCGATTATGTTAGCGTTAATGACCTTCTTATTATTATTGATTAGTGGGTAGGGCAGCACAAGTCTAATTATACATGTGGTAACCTTTTTCTTGAAGTACACGCAAAAGAAAGAAATATATTGACAAGCTTTAGAGTATTCTTTCTTGCTTTTTTTATTATCAGTGGAAATGGTTTATAACATGTGTAATTGACTATTTTTTTAGCATTTCAAAACTGAAGTATCACTTTTTCTTAAAAATTAACAAAAAAAATTTCATAAGTTTTATTATTATTATTATTATTATTATTATTGAGATAATTACTTTAGTTCCATTTATATTCCTTCCAAAAAAATGTGATTTTCATTATATGTCATCTCTAATAAGAAAGTTTGTGAGTTATGGTCAATAAGTATGACTTGCAAATATGTAACACTCTCAAATCATTTAGCTAATTATTATTAATAGAATTGATATTTTACAAGAAAAATTGATATTTTTATAAATCTCTACTGACACGAAGATAAGTCTTATTTACTATTCGTGTGAATAAAATTTTATAAATTTTTTTTTTTTTTTAATGAAAGTATCAATTCTCATTATTAAATATCATACTTGAAAATTAAATTACTCCTGATTGGCCCAACTCTATTTTTAATTGGCAAAAGAATAATTTTTTTAGAAAGGGAGGGTATGATAGAGATGTAAAAAGTGGACTTAAACTTATTTTATCTATATAAATTACATTATCATGTCCTAATGAATTGGTAGGCCTGGCTAGGAATGAAGAAATATAATAATAACTTGCTAGGTAGCTAATATGTACTGTACTTGATGGCTTTGCAACCAAAAGAAAGCAAGTGGCCATTCGGCCTAAAAAGTTTGAGATTTCTTTTGCATCTTACATATATAAAGTTGATGACAGAGACACTTTTGAACCATTAGCATATATATATATATATATATATATATATATATATATATGCGTGTTTCATATACATTTTAATAATTTATTTTTTAATATATTTTAATAATTCATATTTTTGTATTAAGAGATTTTTTAAATAGTTAAAATATAAATGTGAGTCTAAATTATTCAAAAAATCTCTTAATATAAAAATATGAATTGCTAAAATACATTAAAAGATAAATTATTAAAATACAATAAAAAATAATCAAACACCACCAGTTACAATTATATAAGAAGGGCCCATAAACAGTCCACCCTTCATTCGAAAGCACAAAGCAATATTTGCTATGAATTAATGCTAGTTGAAATAGTAACTATAATGAACATGTTTATGAAGATTAGTATTATCAAACTAAAATTAATGTTATTAGATAAATAAATATTGATTAAATTATTTTTTATTGCTAAATATACATTTGCTATGTTACTGTAGCAAAAAATATTATCAAATGAATATTTATTGTTTAAACAATTATAAAATTTTTATTAAATATATATTTACTCAAATAATATTATTTTTACTTTCATAATATTAACCGTCTCTTTTAACAATGACAACATCAACCGTTTTAATTACTGATAGTGTATTTGAATATATATATATATATATATATATATATATATATAGTCATCGACTCTTAAAATATGATAGGCCTTAGTTGATATTGTTGTATTTATTTCTTTTTGGCACGAGTATAATTTGATAAAAGTTAGAATTTTGTAACAAAGTGATGTTATGAATTGCGAAAATTTTCAGCCGAATTACAATCATGATGCATATGCATATATGAGATAAGTAGAGTTTTAAAAATAATTTCACCCTAATTTATTTTATCTTATCGTATAAATTTTCACATTAATCACAATTCTATCCCATTATTAACTTGTCAATATATAAATTATTATCCATTTGTTATTATTCGGTAATAACTAATGTGTAACTTGGTAATCTTAACTTTATTATTCTCTTTTGTTGATTTTTATGATGCACCAATCAAATTCTTGCTGATTACTTGAGGAAGAAAAAAGAAAATGAATTTATTTAAATTGATGAAGCTTTGTTAGGTATAAATCAAGTTTCAATATTTTATATTTCAATCAACCAACATATTGCTTAATAAATTTCTTTATTTATAAATTTGAATAATATGTAGTAATTAAAATGTATGGTTAGAGGATAACCAAATTTGATGAATATTAGTATTATATCATTTTAAATAAAATATTATTTAGAACATACTGAAAAGTGACAAATATAAAATAAATTATTCTATAATTTTGAAACATAGTTACATGGTGTCTGAAGATTATTTATATACTGTTATTTTAATATATACAATAAATTTTTTTATTATATATATTAATATAATAATATATTAATGATCTAAAATACCACACGGCCGTGAGGGGACTACGGAATAACTTTTCCAAATAAAGAGAAGCACACGGTGAAGTAAGTAGAACAAAGAAATAACTGAAACGGGTACCGAGCGACCGCCACCGTGACCATGAGTCAGCCTATTATCGGGCGGCCTTGCACTGTCTTATCAACCGCACCATTAAGTTTGTGTGCGTGACCACGTTTACACCCACTCTCTCTCTCTCTCACACAATTTAATTTGGTAAATTTACGTATGTAAATTACATAGAATAAAATAAAAAATTTATAAATTTTAAGAGATTAAAGAAAAATATTAAAAAAATAGCAAATAATACCAATCTTAAAGGTATTTTTAGAAGCCTTAAAGACTTTAAAATTTTGTTTACAATAAGCCTCTCTCCAATTTTATATATTAGATAATTTAGATTTACATCACGGTAAGTTAGTTATAGTAATGCCTAATTTTTTAGTATCATTAAAAGTATATTTTCTCTATTTTAAATTATAAAATTATTGTTCACTTTTCAAAAATCAATTTTAAAACTCAAAATTAATATAAATTTATTTAGTTTTAAGTCATTATAATTATGAATATTATAAACTATTTAAAAAGTACTACAATTTATCAGATTCATTATTTTCAAAATTTAAATAAATTATGTTAATTTTATATTTAAAAATATTTTAAATTAATTTTTAAAAAATTAATTTTATAATTTAAAATAGAAGAAGTATTTCAATTACAAAATTTGAACTCACAATCTTTGTTATACAGATGTGTGGTAATACCATCAGGTGTCTACGCGTCGGTGGTAATTGTAGCACCTAATTTTATTGATAGCAGTTTTGTTACTTCGTCAATTTTATTAATGATAATTTGATTTTCATTAATTATTATCCAATATTAATTTCGACTAGAAGATCTCATGCTGTTACCTTAATTAAGTTAATAATGTCATACTTATATAGTAATTTGCTATTATATGATATTTTTCATATACAGAAAAGTCCAGCCTTGTGTTATCAATTCTCTCTGCAGGATTTTATCATGGGCCTGAACCTTTTTTCCCTCATTTATTAAAGACATTATTGTGGTCCTCAAAGAGTATTTACATCACTCCCGGGCCTGATCTAATCTCATAAAATCTAATGGCCGTACATCATTGAATGAACCGCTTTTGGACAATTAATGGTCCAACCATTACTGGACCACTGAGATTAAAGAGGTTAGTCCAAAAGAGGGGACCAAATATTTTGGGACTTATGGAGTAATCCTGATTAACCCATGTGAACTTGACGAGTGACGTAGTAGACCACTTGGCCCCATCGTCATGAATTTATTTTACATTAACAGGGGGTACATTTATTTGGATCAATTTGGGGAACTTCTAATGCAGCTAATGATTGTTCTTGAAGAACTATGGTGAGATGGCAATGTTTGAGGTCACAATTATACTGTCAGATATCTAGTTTAATACATTTTTTATTCTTTTTTATTTGTCTTTTTTTAAAAGAAAAAAAAAATTATTCCTCATTATTTATCATTTATAAATTTCAAAAAAATATTAAGTATTTAAAATTTTATATTATTCTTTATAATTAAAAGCTAATTTATTTCTCTCTCATCTTTTTTCTAATAAATTTTAGAAAGTTAATATTAAAATTTTATACTCAATTTAGTCAATCAGACAGAATATTAAATATATTTCTTAATTTATATACATAACCTTAAAAAGACAAATAAAAAAAATGGAGGTAATATTACAAGAAGAATGAAGGTGACCGAATATGATATTCTAGTAATAAAGATCTTCTTTTTTTTTAATTATAAAAAATCACATGTTTAATTTTACCCTTTAACAGAAAATAAAAATCAAGAGGCAATCTACAGAAGATCGATGGTAAATTTTCATTAGATTTCCCCTAATTCCTTTGTTGACTATCTAGTTTTTCTTTGACCTTTGCTATATATAATGACTCATACAATAATGGGTACAATAATCTAATATAAAAATAATAAAATCTACTATTTTTATATTGTGGGTCTCACTATTTTTATATTGAATCATCATATCTATCATTACATGGGTCATTACTTGTAGTAAAATTATTTTTCTCTCGTCATGCCTGGTTTATGATCAGCAGATGGAAAAAGACCTGAAATCTCCAAAGGAATATATCAAGTATCGAATTTTGACCCACTAAAACCGTTTTTGCAACGGGTTTAGTTACTCAATAAACTTTAACCACATGCTGCCTCCGTAACAAGGATATATATATTTGTTCCCTAATCATTTGTAAGAACAGTCCCAAATCCCATGCTTGCTTGCAAGAATATAACAAGATTAAGAAATTTAATTTCATTTAATTACCTTAATAATAGGAAGTTGCAACATCATTGTGATCAAATGGGATTTTTCATGATCATAACAGAAGTTCCTAAATAAACTGTTGCTTGTCTATCAAGAATACATCAATATATACGGGCATGACGAGAGAACTTAACTACAAAGGAAAAGAGAAATATATATTGGGAATTCAAGAACCCCGAAGAAACTTGGACAAAATGTGAGAAATTCCGACATAACATTTCAACATTATAACTTCCAAAGGCTTTCTATTTCTAATTTTCTGGCAAATAATTGACAAAATGTGCAAATACAACTCTTGACGAGCAATAGCAGAAGGATTAGGTCAAGTTATCATGATAGGAAAGTTTTTCATGTACAAGGATAGTAAAAAAGAGGGAAGGGGAGGGGAAACTAGCCATACAAACAACAATTTTAAGGATGTATGGAACTACCAGAGACGCTCTACTGCAACTTCGGAACTGTAATTGGGTTTTTTCCAAGCAATGCCGGCGCAACCTGCCATAAATTCAACAAAACTTTAAGCCTTGAAGCAAAAGATTATATGTAGTATTAATTCCATATTAGTTGATGTTGGCTTAACTTTTTGAATGGAAATACCATAATGAAAATACAAATGCATTAAAATGGGTGACAAGATGTACTTATCAGTTAAGAGATGGGATCATGGGAACACACCCGTTTGTTAGTCATTCACAAGCAATTTTGGTGTCAAAGCTGCTAAGACAGATGGCAAATGCCTGGAATGCAGAAATTGGATACTGATAATCCATGGTGAACACATCTTTTCCCACTTTTCCAAACTGGAGAACGACATTTTCAGGCTCTAGAGCAGCAACTCCATTCTCCACGCCAGGGACCAGCTGAAAGTTCTTTACTGAAGCCACTGTCACCCGCCCATTGAAATTCAGACACCAGCACTGGAGTTGCTCATGCCACCTAGGAGCCTTGTTCGTCAACATCAATCTCCCCTCTTTCTCAGTAGTCAAAGGTCCAGATATTGATTTTGATCTGAAAAATGAGAGAGTTGGAAAGGAATCCAAATTGCTATGCATGAATTCAGTTTGCGTAGGGGCCACTCCTCCTGGCTCAATAGCAGACGCAGGGATGGCATCCATTACACAATGCATCCTTCTTGGACCCCTGTTTCTTATAAAAAGTAAATGTCAGTTAGGAAGTATTAAAATATGAGCATCAAAATCACTATATTTGGTTCATTCATTCTCCAACCGTTAAGAAGTATATAGTATCGTTCTTCACTTAATAAGATCAGCCCCAAAAGATCTCTTTATATATGACGATATCCCTATATATAGCTTGAAAAGAAAAGGGCAATGTTTTAGAAACTTATGTGTACCTAGAACCCAACGCATTCAACTCATATGAAATGTGAGAAATCGGATAGTTTCCGACGGGGACTCTTGGGGATACTTGTTGCATACCCACTCTAGAGGAACGACATTTACTCAGAGCTACAGCGTTTGGAGGCTGTGCATCATAAATAGTGAACTTGGTCCCCAGAAAATTAGATCTGTGAAACAAAACAGGAGATTTTTTAGTCCGTATGATGGTTAAGAAGAAGTCATGTGACATGATAAATAATACCTCAACTTTCCAATGTAGGCATTGCTGCCTTTTGAAATGTCTTCAGCACTTAGAGAAATGATGTAATCGGTGCATGTTGGACGTCTACACTTCTTCGCAGCTAGAAGGAATTTTCCATTATCATTTGAAGCTGCCAAGAGGGCAAGGAGTATACCTTATTATAAAATAAAATGATGTGCATAAATGTTCGACAAGAATACAAGCCCTAATCCTATAGAGGATATTCTACTTGAAATTTGAAATCATACATATTTGTACTTACTCCAACACCGAAAATATCTAAGAGCTCATTTAATACGGGAACAAGAGGGGGAATAAGGATCATATATAAGGTGGTCTGCTTTATCCTTTATGTGGTTGGAAAGTTGGAGGGAGGATAAAACATGGGTTATGCTATACCTCCATTAAAGTCCGTGTTATCCTCGTAGTGGTCTGGGAGATGAAATAATTAAAAATTTTGGACCATTACATTTGAAAATGTTTGCTCATAGCCATTAATGTATTTGGAAACCTAATTTCTTGGATGCTTATAAGATAATGTCTCCTTCGAACAATGTTGAATAGTGAAACATAATTCATAAATGAAGTGAAGTTCTATAATCGGAGTGTTCTTGGACTCTGGAGTCAGGACTCTTTTCAAGTTATTTTTGTTGGGAGTTTTATATTCTCTTTTACCGTTAATCAGCCTCTCTTTTGTTTCCGTCTAATCTTCCATATTTCTAAGACAGAAGATTAATATTATATTAGAACGCTGGTATAAGAGAAGTTATGCCCTCACAATCTATCCCCTCACTAATTACACCTCCGTATCCCGTGTGTTCAATCAAACAAAATCTAAGTATCCTATATAATTCAGGAACAAAGAAAATATAGTGGCCTAAATAGTTGTGGGTGCGAACATAATTAATCATCATTAATGGACAGCGCAAGACATTATCGATGCACAAATGTAGAATGACAAAGCTGATAATGGAGAAAGTATTGTAAAAGCTAAATTGCTTACCTTGATTTAAACTAAGGTATAGATGATATGTTTGGGTGCTACGGTTCCGTTTAATGTAACACTGTATGAGAGAGTCCCTTGGACCAGGCTGCAAGAAAAATAACTAAAAATGCTTCGGTATCTGCCTAACCAGAATTTTGCCAAACAAATATCAGAGAAATATTTCTATAGAAAAATATCATAGGAAATTCTCCTTCCAAGTTTTTCACATCATGCATGCATCACTTCAGACACTTTTTGTTAGAGCCTCAGGGGTGACAATTACAACACGGAAAAAATAGCGTTTAGATTGAATATCTATGAATATGGCTCAACATGCTCAACACAACATGATTCAACCCGTTTAATTAGGTTGATGTTGAAATGATTAGTATATCAAACTATAAATTACCTTCGATAAACAAGTATAAATTACTAAGTCATTTGTTTAAATATGTCATGTCGTGCTTTGTTAAAAGGGTCATGTTAAACTAAATAACTGATCATGATGTTATTTGTGAAACATTACCTACATATTAAATTGGTTAAATGGGTTTAAATGTTTAACACAGTTAATAAACACATCATTAAGTGTTTAGGGTTCAGGTTCTTGACAGAATTAGTTAAATGGGTCCTGTTAGTGCCGACTTGTTTAGTACGGAGTATAATATTTATGACCTAACATGACAAACCCCGCCTAATACGACACGGTTGCAGGCTGCTATTAGTTATGCATTAAGTGCTTCATAGTTTGACTCTTCCATTGATTTCAAGAGAGGGATCCCAACTATGAAAATTTTCACATTCATTTTTGCCCTCAAATTCTTCCAACAACTCATACAAATACTACCTCAAAGGTAAATAACATGTAAAATCAAGCACAATGCAATCAATAATAGCAACTACACTTGAAAAGAACAGATAAGTGAACTCCTCAAGCTTGAAGTACCAAACCTGTTTCAAGGAGATGGGGAATGTCA
Source organism: Hedera helix (assembly GCA_947179155.2). NCBI lineage: Eukaryota > Viridiplantae > Streptophyta > Magnoliopsida > Apiales > Araliaceae > Hedera > Hedera helix. Next base: position 44,712,302 of record OX359276.1, on the reverse strand, counting down.
ACATGCTAGAAACTTCAGGGGTTTTCACAATTTCCTTCATGATTTCTCTCCAGTTCTTACAAACACCAGCACTAGCAACCACATTCTGCCGAGGAAGCCATGTACATTCAGATTCCTCAATTCTCATCAAAACATCTCTCAAGAGCTCCGGCGGCATATTAGCCCAACAACTCTGCTTGAAAGCTTCAACTGGCATCAAACTATAATGAAGCACCCTCTGGGACTTCGACCTCAACCCATAACCAAATTTCACATCAAACCCTTTTCTAGAAATGCTCCCAAATTCATCCCTCATATCCTGAATTATACTCTTAAAGGACATCTTCACTACCTAAAGATGAAACTACAGGGAACCCACAAACAAAACTCCTAATCTTGTCTAATTTTTATCACCCCAACATTTACCAGTGACCATCATATGGTAGAATTATCCATAAATAGAAGGTAAAAAAGACATTGCCAGAATCCTGAAAGCCAAAGTTGCAATCTTTGATGAAAGCACCATAAAATTCACATCAAGTTATCGTCCAACAAATTACCTCGAATTTGCTGAAACAGCCAAGTGATTCGCCTCAAATTACTTTCCAAGAATGAATTTCATATTCAACCGATTAGGAAAGTACACAAGACCACACCACACCACAATCAACCAATATCATATCAAAATCACCACTTTCAACAAAATAAACTAAAAAATCAACAAAGATCAACCTTCCTATACAACCCATCAAATATCAGCACTTCTATAGATCTATAAGCATAAATGTAGATGGTATCACCAAATATCATAATTCAACCACTTTACAGAAATTCAAAAGTGTAGATCAAATGGGATGCGGGTAAGAATAACTAAAATACAAGATCAATATACCCAGCACATGCAAGACTGAAATGAGAACAGTGAGGAGAGGGAAAGAGGCGGTTGAGGAGAGAGATTACTATTAGGGTAGGTTTTTGCGCCGTTGTGATCTATCTTAAACTTTACGCTATTTTTTCGAGTTTTTAATTGAAAAGAAAAGAATAAAATATTTAAATTTAAATTTAAAAAAATAAATTTTAATAAAATCAAAAAGTAAAATATATATATATATATATATATATAATTGCATATTGTTATTAATATTAAAAATAAAATAATAACTTATCCTTATATTAATTTAATTGATTACAATGTAAATAATATAATAAAAATTATATAAAAAAATTATGTTATTTAATTTTTTATCTATTATTCTAATGAAGTTCTTTGTCTATTTTATAACTTAGTAACACAGTCTTATCGTGGTATGAAATCAATGTATGGGAATACATAATGTGAAAAAACAACGACCAGTCGAAAACAAATAAATAATGTACCATAATTAATGGTATGCTTTAACTGTCGCATTCTCCTAACTTGTCACATAATTACACAGGTTACAATTTGGTGGGCCAGTCTTGTCTAGTGGCATTTGCTGTTATAATCAGTTAAACCCCTTGACTGGCCAAGTACTTTGGAAAATCACAGATTGGGTCAAAGGATTGCCCTGGGCCCTGACAGGACTTGCACGCTATCGTAGGAATTTGGATAATTTGAGAGAAAGGAAAAAGAAAATATTTTATTTTATTTTTTTAATTAAAAATCAAATTATTTTGATTGATATTATAAAATCATACAATATCTCGGAATTTATAATCACTATATCATTATTATTAGACTAAATTTTTAATAATATATAACAAAAAATGTAAAATATAAGCATATTTTAAAAAAAATGAAACTCTTTTTGCCGTATTTATAATATAAAACAGAGTTGTTCAAATATCAAGATTTCAACATCTAACGGACTCAAATCAATTTAGCCTTTAACATCCAATAGTCTATAATTATTTGGGAGTTCAACAACCAACGGTCACTAATCTATCTCTCATTTTTCCTCCCAATTCAACATTTATTTTTTAAAAATCTATCCACTCACATTTCTTACCCAAATCAAATTCACCACTACAACATAATAATAATAATAATAATAATAATAATAACAACAACAATAATAGTAGTAGTAGTAGTAGTAATAGTAATAATAATAATAATAACAATAATAATTATAATAATAGAAATCTATAATATAAAACATAGTTGCTCAAATTTCAATACTTTAATATCCAACGGCCTCAAATCAATTTAGACTTCAACATCCAACAGTCTAAAATCATTTGGGGTTTTAACATCCAACTGTCACTAATCTATCTCTCATTTTTCTTCCCAATTTAACATTTTTTTTCAAAAATCTACTTATTCATATTTTTCACCCAAATAAAATTCACCATTGCAATATAATAATAATAATAATAATAATAAATAATAATAAATAATAATAATAATAATAATAATAATAATAATAAATAATAATAATAATAATAATAATAATAATAATAGTACTAGTAGTAATAATAATAATAATAATAATAATAATAATAATAATAACAATAATGATTATAATAATAGAAATCTATAATATAAAACAGAGCGGCTTAAATCTCAAGGCTTTAACATCCAACGACCTCAAATCAATTTAGGCTTCAATATCCAACAGTCTAAAATCATTTGCGACTTCAACATCCAACTGTCATTAATCTATCTTTCATTTTCTCCCCTAACTCAATATCTTTTTTTCAAAAATCTATCTATTCACATTTTTCGCCCAAATCAAATTCACCACTATACTACAATAACAATAATAATAATAATAGTAATAATTATTATTATAATTATAATAATAATTATTATTATAATTATAATTATAATACTAATACTACTACTACTACTAATAATAATAATAATAAAAATAATACAAATAATAATAATAATAATTACTATTATTATTATTATTATTATTATTATTATTATTATTATTATTATTATTATTATAATAATAATAAAAAATTGCACGTAAACAACATGGGTCACCCTTTTAGCATTGTCGTCATTTTCCTATTTTTCGGATATTGTGGTCGTTACGTTTTCACATGCAAATTGATTTGGGCAGAAAATGTAAGACCCCGAATTTTATGAAATACAAAATTTAATTTTTCTTCATATATATATATATATTTTTTTGAAACAGTAAGTGGTTAAATTAACAAAATTGAAAGTTAAGGATGTTATGTGCAAATTTTATTTTGTCGGACAATATTCGCTTTGTCGGGGAATATTCGTTTGGTCGGGGAATATTCGTGCCGTACGACGGCGCCGAAATAATAAATTATTGGTGGACCCCACAACGGAATATTTGTCGGATATAGAAAACGACAGAAGTAACCTTTTTAAATAAAAATAGTCAACGGAACTGTTAAAATACCGGTGATAAAAGAATAGTAGCATACGGTAGTTTATGGTATTTTCTGTAGCACACGGTACTCTACAGTAACACACGGTATTGCATAGTGTCTCATATTATTGGTCTGATAATTGACACCGTAACTGTTACGCATCATTTCATCGATAATTGTCACTGCATAATATTTTATATTATCAATTCAATAATTGTTGTTACACAGTATTTTGCATTATTGATTTAATAATTGTCATTACACTGTATTTTATATCATTGAGTCAATAATTGTTGTTGCACTGTTTTTAAAATTATTGAACCTAATAATTGTCACAGTAACATATGCACAGTAATTCACATTATTGAATCAATAATTGTCATTACACAGTAACGTATGCTTTATTTTACATTATTGTTATCTCTATTATGATGTTATTTAAACAGTTGTATTTCATTAATTTATTGACTTGATATCTAAGAGCTAACTATACTGTATTTATAACAATTAGTCATAATAATTGAATTGATAAAGTTATTTGTTTATAATATAAAGTTAGGTGATTATTAGGTGATATGAAATGAATGGTGTAGATTAAAGTGTGAATTATTGTTGAATAATTGAATTGATTTGTTTATAATATAAAGTTAGGTGATTATTAGGTGATATGAAATGAATGGTGTAGATTAAAGTGTGAATTATTGTTGAATAATTAAATTGATTTGTTTATAATATAAAGTTAGGTGATTATTAGGTGATATGAAATGAATGGTGTAGATTAAAGATAATATAATATTTGAAATGGATGGTGTAGATTAAAAGGTGATCTTTAAATGAATGGTTTAGATTAAATGAATGATAAGATTTTTGGCTATAAATAGAAGCCTTAACTTAAGGATTTTTCATAAACTTCCTTACTTGTTCTTTCTTTCTCTCTCTAAATACTTCTTGTGAAAGTTCTCTCTAAGTGTGCTTAAGTCATCTTGAGTATTTGTGAAGATCTATAAGTATACGTGTACTGTTCAAGTTAATCAACCTCATTTAAATCAATATCCAGTCACGTGTTACGGTAAGGGATACCATCTTTTTCATCTTCCATTATTCAAACATACTATGGTAAGGGATTATCATTATTTGATTCTCGATAATAATATTGTTTCTTCCTTACTCATAAGACGTGCCTTTTATTTCCATGTATTAAATTGTGGGAATAACCTTACGGAGCGGATTGCCGCCTGTTGGTGAATAACCTTTCGTATTCATTCATTATTAATCTCTGAGAATAACCTTACGGAGCGGATTGCCGCCTGTTTGGTGAATAACTCTTTGTACTCAAATTCTATTAAATTGTGGGAATAACCTTACGGAGCGGATTGCCGCCTGTTGGTGAATAACCTTTCGTATTCATTCATTATTAATCTCTGAGAATAACCTTACGGAGCGGATTGCCGCCTGTTTGGTGAATAACTCTTTGTACTCAAATTCTATTAAATTGTGGGAATAACCTTACGGAGCGGATTGCCGCCTGTTGGTGAATAACCCTTTGTATTAATTTCCTTCACCTTTTGTTAATCAAACCTGCTACGGTAAGGGATATTATTTTCTTTCATACTCCTAAATCGAAATTTATTATGGAACTATTGCTTCTATAATTCCTGAAAATATTATATGTTCCATAATAGTTGAACTTCATTATTTCAACTGAACCTTCCTATTTACGTGAACCTTTCTATTGAATTGTAACCGTTATTCTGAACTGTGGATCTTGAATTTCACTCCACATCATGTTGACAATTTGGACATTATTTGAATATGTACAAAGTAAACTTCCGATACTTATTGTTATCCTATTTCTTCTGTTCATCATTTATATCATTCTAATCATCCAAAAATCAAGCTGTTGTGAATATCTGTGGCCGGGGGCACAGATGTGATATATTTGTTGAACAAATGATAGGTTAAAGGCGATATAATAGGTTAAAGGCGATACATCTGTTCGGTGTCTTTTATGGCACGTGGTGAATGTTCTCTTTGGCCCGTAGTGCAAAGATGAACTGTTGTTTGGTATGATTATGACCAAAGGCTGAATCTGGTATAATCATGACCGTTGGTGTTATATTGAATGTCTTTGGCCCGTAGTGCAAAGATGAACTGTTGATCTGCATGATTATGATCAGGAACTGTGAATTTGTATTATCTTGACTAATGATATTTCAGATGATAAAAGTTGATGATGTTTTTCCTAAAAAGAGAACCGAGTGGACATTATAGTCTGCATTATTCTTCTAATAGATTACTCATTCCGCTGCTATTATTGATCTGAACGTTGTTTAAGAATTTAACTGCAGTTTTTGATATAAACCTTGTAGTCTATTGTATTCTATCAAGAACTCAGCTGTTGAAGACTAATGATAATTTATTCGTCATTATCTTAGTCATGATATTCTTTACTGGGCTATTTGAGCTCACCCTTTCTTTTGTTCCATTATTTTTCAACAGGAGATGAAAACATAACAGGGTCTAGCCGGGGAATGGAGTGAGGGTCCGAGGAATAGTTATCATAGTCTTCACGTTTTGTAAAATAGTGTGGCAATAATAGTGAAGACTTAGTTGTGTATTATTATACACTGTATTGTTGTACGTTGTGCTTTGTTGTAATAATTTTGTTGTAGTATTTTGACGACTCAAGTTTGGGCTGTGTGGGCCCAGATTTGGGGGCGTCACAGAAAATCACATGAACGGTTCAGATTCATTCTAATTTATTTGTAAGTTATTTTAGGTTGTAATGAGTCTTTAGGTAATATAGTATTTTTGAAATTTTAATCTACGTCGTGCCTTTAGGCACAGGTAATTACGTGTCATCTCTTTGGTGTTTTTACAGGCTATATCGAGAGCAACTATTGTAGTAGACTCTAACTCATGGTATGAGAATCTTTTGTCCAATTTCAAGAAAAAATATAGAGAAAAAAATGTTATGGTGATGCGATTTAGTTGATTTTATGACAATACTTTTTTGTTTGGACTTAGATGGCTCATTTTATACTTTTGGGTATATATGTAAAAGTCTTTTCTTTTGAATTTTTACATCTTTTTTTTCCCTCATTAAATTCCACCAAATGGCTTGCAGTACTACCTTTTTTTTACAGAAAATACTGTTCATGGATCATATTGATCGATGGTTAGAGATACTGGAGGCAAATAAATACTGCCAAACTTCTCATTCCATTTTGTCAATAAAGAAAAGGTGTGTGGGATACCCAAAAATACTATATTATACAAATTTGAACTCGTTATTGTCAATTAATTAATTGCTCAAACTTACCAAGAATTAATTTTAAGTTGGGAACGAGTATAACACTAATGTTTGCGTCAAAAAAAAACTATGACTGAATTGAGTATCAATTTTTTGTATTAATGGTTGGACTCTCAGTTCTATTATGAAACTGAGAGTCCCCAACAGTTTTAAAATTTTCGATCTAGAAATATTGAATACAATATTCAATTGTTATATTAATTGTACCGTGCCTTCAGACACGAGTTATCCTTAGTCTAACTATATTTTAAAACAGGTATTACCGTTGGTGTGATTGCGTCGCAATAATTTTTTTTTCTTTTTAGTCTTTCTCTCGGGCCTCTATAGGGAGAGGGGAGAGAGGAGAGAGGAGAGAGGGCATATTCTTCCATTGTCGTGTCTTTATTAGTCACGTCGTTTTTTATTATTTGTTTTTTAAGAAGTGGACACATATATTAAAAAAATAATTAAAAATATATTTTTTAGTTAAAAATAATTTTAAATATTAATATTGTCCTTGCAGTAGAATAAGAGAGTGTTATTTATTGAATAAAAAATAGTGAGAGAACTAAAGTTATATTTAATATTTAAGGTAATTTTATGAACTAAGCAATTAATATTTACTTAAAATTCTTAAATTATAAATATTAAGAGACAAAAATATTTTTTTAAAATGATATTTAAAAAGAGGGGGAGGGAGTACTTCTGTGGAGGAGAAGTAGAAGACACATTATTATTCAGCTATTAAGGTTGCCTCTCTCTCTCTCTCTCTCTCTCTCTCTCTCTCATATATATATATATACACACAGCTCCTCGGTGAAGAGGGGTATGTATTTCTGTCAATTAAAACACTATGATTGTTATATTCTGGATTAGCTGGAATATGGCATGGATGCATGAAATTAATTATGCTGGACATATTAAAGTTCACTCCTAGTTTCTTTTCTTAGTAAAATTCTCAGATTGCTAATTATTTAGAAACTCGTATGCATGCATGATTAATTAATTACTCCTCTCTGAGGTTTATGCAATTATTATTCATGTTTCCGGACAACCTTGGTAGATCTGATCTGGATGAGAAGACAAATTAAAGGCAACGCTAACATTAATTGAAGAAGAAGATGCAGATTAATTCTTTTGCCCAACGTGCAGTGATGTATTACAAGAAGCGGCCAGATCAGCTAATTACCATGGTTGAGGAATTTTATCAAGCCCAGCACCGTTCATTGGCTGAGCGATATGATCAAGTCAAGTCAGACTCTGCAGGAAGTTGCCTCTTAACTACATGGACATCTCCTTTATCCTCTACTAAATATATATAGAGCTGCCAAGTTAATGAGCTCCACGGAAAGATTGTATGTATGACAGCTATCCAGAGACCTATGAGCCCGAGGAGTCTGGTGATTCTGAGGTGGACGATCCTGAACAAGAGGAAGAATCCGAATTCAACAAAGAAGTGGAAGAAGAAGAAGAAGTTTCGAGTCAGGTTGGCAACAATGAAGTGATGAAGCTGAGGGAAGAATTGGATAAACTTAAAGAAGAGAACAAGCTTCAAGGGGAGCAGCTAATGCAGAAAGATGAAGAAAAAACAGAGGCCATAAGACAGCTCAGTTTCGCCATGGATATGCTCAAGGAAGAAGCTTAGAAAGATGGTTTGGCTGATAAAGAGACTACAAGCAACAGAGTCCACTTGAGTTCAACAAATTTAAGGAGGTATTTTAATAAACATGTTAGATCATCTACTTATTTAAAAAGTTAACTTATTAAGTTGAGATTACATTATACTTATTAATTCATCTATTCTATTGAATTTATCCTATATGGGAAATAATATATGGAGCATAATGTAAAGTGCCGCCATTCTTCTATAGGTAACCCTTTGAGCTAAGTAGTATAAATATAATTCTCTTATTCATTCATTTTGTAAACTAAGATATTAATTTTTGTCAGTTTATACATTCATCTCATTGGTGATTAATTCTTGGTTTCATTGGAATTTGGAAAGGAATAATGAGAGCCTATTCAATTTCTCTGTTTACTCTACCTGCACCCCTGTTCATGTTCTTTGTTCGGCTTAAATCCTACTCTGATGATCTTTTTTCTTTTACTTCGGTAGTTATATCCGCATTGATTCATCACAATAATTATGATGAATTACAGTTATTCATCCAAATTTAATAAAGTACATAATCATGAAAAAACACTTTACAATCTTTCCACTGAATCAGAAAGACAAATAAAAGAAGAGGAATGGTTGCAAGAAAATAATAACTGTGTACATTGTCATATAAACATATTATATACTTGAAGAGGGCTAAAACTAAAAGTTATACGAAGAAAAGTAAAGTTGAAACCACAAGAATACTCGACATAAATAAAGCTTCAAGAACCTTTATACTCTGGCTCAAAACAATTTAGGACTTAAAGTCATATTCTTAAGTGAGATTTTCTATATTTGATAAGTCTTCTATTGATTTTTATGGTCAAATTGACAATTTTTCAAATTAATATATTTTATTATTATTTTATATATATATATATAACGCCTATAAACTACATAAAATTTAGTAATAATCTCAATCTTTACTTTTTTTTAAAATCTAAATATATATGCTTAATTGTTAATTTTAAAAATAGTTAATTTGACTACAAAAAGTCAATGGAAGACTTTTATTTTGGAACGGAGGGAGTATTAATATTTTTTATTTAAATGAGACCTTTTTTTATACTTTTTTTTTTTTTTTAGGTATTTAATATTTAGATAGGACTATTGGCCTTAAAAAATTGATTAGGTTTATATTTTTATAAAAAAAAATTATGTGAATTATTTGTGGTATTTAAAATTTTGGAGTCTTTCTTTAAAATATGGCCTAAAGCCCGAATTTTTTTTTTTTATGCTACAGGGCCGGCCCTGTTTATACTCCAAAAAGCTGTCTCAACCAAAATCTGCTACTGAACCCAGAAGTAGCATCACTGAACTTGGATACCCAAATGCATTGAGACTGAATGCTGTGGAATCCGGCGGTATAAGGCCGGATGTTGGGCCAGGAGCAATCATTTCATCTGGATTTGGAGGGCTTGGGCTGGAGGGAATAATGGGCAGTGAGGATTCAGCTGGAGAAGGACCTGCTGGTGAAGGAAACAGAGGAGTAATATCTGGAGAGAGAGCTGGGCTTGGAACCGGAGGAGAAGATAGAGGAGACTCACATGGCAGAAGTGCAGGTGCAGCTGAAATTACTGAAATGGGTACTTCTGATGAGTCTGCTAGTGAAAAAACCATTGGCAATGCCAAGAGAATTGGCCATTTAACAGCCATTAATGATGCTACTAATTAATTTGTATATCTTTATAGAGAGATAAAGAGGAGAGAGAAAAGAAAAATATGGGACTGAGTGAATCAGCGATTACGGAATGATTGATTTGGGAAGGGTTAAAAAGGAGTGATGGAAAAGGTAAAGAAAGGATAATTCTATAGAGACAAAATCTAAATATAAAACTTACACTATCTCAACTATTAAAGAGTGGAATATAACACAGATTTCAATATAACGTCTTAATTTTTTATAATTAAGATTAATATCATGTCTTATAAGAAAAAGTGATAGTGGGTGGGGATGGAATGAAAGGTTGCAAAAGGGAAGGTGGAATCTGATGAAACAGCTAGGCATGCTTAACAAAGGGACGAGATTGATATTTGATTTATATTGGTGAAACACATGGAGATGAAGTTTGTTTGTGGGACGCTCACTGAATATTTATTCAGATGGATGGGGTGGGTTCTTGAACTTGGAAAACAACACCTTCTTTTCTCTTGCCGAACAAGTAGTCCTATACATGTAAGGCTGGGGGGGGGGGGGGTTTGTTAGATTTCATAGTATTATGGATTCTGAGCAGGCAGGGAGCTATTAGCTTTTAACAGTATATTTTATTGGCATGGGATTCATAAAATAAAATTAAAAAATGGTGATATCTATAGTGGAGTAATAAAATACTTATAATATGCTCTCCTCTAGAACATTTAATAAGATCCAAGTGCGATGTAGAGAACCTGATTTTCTTTAGTAAACAAATGGTAAGACTATGTTTGAATGTCGAGAATTTTATATAGATGGACAAATAATTTTCATGAAAAATAAAGTAAAAAAGAAAGTATTGGAAATATAAAATAAAGAAAATTACTTTTTTGTTAGTGTTTGGTTAACATTATAATTAATACAAAAAAGATTGGAGTGCAAAACTTTCTCGTAAGAAAATAGATAATGGTGGGACTGACAATTTTTCACGACACCCAAACATACATATGAAAAAATAAACAGTTACTTTTTTTACTTTTCTTTCCTTTTATTTTCCTTAATTTCCTGTCATTCAAATATTGTCTAAAAAAATGGCGGTTGACATTGATAGAATAATAAGTGTTGTCTAATGTGTTTCAACGGTCAATTAAAATAATAAGTGCTATTAAAAAAATACAAAAATATCTTTAAATGCATTGGTCTAATAACATCATTTTTGCTTATTTGTGCCATGATATTATCAATTACTTCCTCCGTACATTTTTATTTGTTTTTTTAAAGAGAGATTTTTTTTTATTTGTCAATTGTAGATTTTAAGAAAATATCAAGTACTAAATTTTTCATATTATCTTTTATAATTAAAGGTTAATTTATTTTTTTCTTAGCTTTTCAATAAATTTTAGAAGGTTAATATTAAAATTTTAAATTCAATTTAGTCAATTAAATAAGCATTAATTGTAAATTTTAATTTATTCACATAATCTTAAAACGTCATGCTTAATTAAAATTCAAAAAATCAAATAAGATTTTTATTCCCCAAAGACAGAACTTGAACTTTACGAGCTGTGGGGTCTTGTTGTAAAATTATTACATTGTTGATATCTTTCTATAAAGATATATTATTAGATAAAATAATTAATTAATCTTTTCAAATTTTATAATTAAATTGTATGATTGATGATTTTATTATAACATACTAATATTTTGATAATAATAATAATAATATTTGTGTAAGATAATCTTCATAAGAAAATTAATTCCTTCTAAAAATATGTTATACATTATCTAACTAATAATATATTTTAAAATATAATTATATTAATAAAAAAATCAAAATTTTACAATAATAATTCATCCATTCAAATAATTAAAATAACAGAATATCAATCTATATATCAAATTAATGATTAACAAATATTTATGTGAGGATAAAAGCTTGATTAATTAAACAAAAATAGTTATACTTATATATATATATATATATATATATATATATATATATATATATATATATATATATATATATATAAGGGAATGATCCATAGCAAGCGTTTGTTATGGACACTATTTCAGCAAATGCAACTTGAACAGTTAAAATAATGATTTTAATGGATGAGATGAATCTCACCCGATATTTAAGATAACGGGTAAAAAAAATAAAATAAAATATTTCACTCAACTCGTTATCTTAGATGACGGGTGAGAGTGAATTTTTTTTTCTTTAATTTTAAACTAACTTTAACAAAAAAAAAAAAAAAAAAAAATTCCTCCACTCGGCATCTTAGTTAACGGGTGGAGTGATTTTTTTTTTTTTAAACCAACTTTAACAGCAAAAAAAAAAAAATCCTCCACCCGCTAACAAAGATGATGGGTGGAGTATTTTTTTTTTAAATTAAGTTTAATAAAAAAAAATCAAAAAATTCCTTCACCCGGCATCTTAGTACTTGAATTTTTTTTTTATCTCCCACCCGACATCTTAGTTAGCGGGTGGGAGAATTTATTATTTATTTTTTTTGTTCCGTTCAGAATGCATGTATGCACTTTTTTAATTTTTTTTTTTTTTGTTAAAGTTAGTTTTAAAAATAAATAAAAAACTCCATCGCCAACTAAGATGCTGGGTGGAGGAATTTTTTGTTAAACTTAGTTTTTTAAAAAAAAAATACTTCACCCGGCATCTTAGTTAGCTAGTGGAGGAATTTTTTTTGTTATTGTTAAAGTTAGTTTAAAAAAAATAAAAATCACTCTACCTGCTAACTAAGATGCCGAGTGAAGAATTTTTTATTTTTATTTTTTGTTAAAGTTAGTTTAAAAAAAAAAAAAAATACTCCATCCGCTAACTAAGATGCCGGGTGGAGGAACTTTTTTGTATTTTATTTTATTTTTGTTAAAGTTAGTTTAAAATAAAAAAATTCACTCCCACTCGACATTTAAGATAACGGGTTGACTGAGATTTTTTTTTTCTACCCGTTATCTTAGATAGTGGGTGGGATTCATCTCATCCATTAAAATTATTATTTCAACGGTTCAAGATACATTTGTTGGAATAATATCCATAACAAACATTTGTTATGGATCATTCCCCATATATATATATATATATATATATATATATTCTGATAATACTTTTTTAGCTAGATAATTAATAGTAATAATATCAATTTCAATAGAACTCTAACTAAATAAAAATTTTAATGAAAATATATGACGGTAACTGGTAAGGAGATAATTATAAGAAATTGATATTTTTACACTGTTTTTTGATAATTCTACATGGTGAACCTCACAAAAGTATTGTTATAGATATATAATGATAGTTAAACTGTTGCTATTGACATTTTTATAAGGTCCACCGTATAAAACTACTAAAAAATAAAAATATCAATTCCCTAATTATAGTACAAATATTAGGGATGGAAATAGTTTGAAAGTGAAAGTAGAAGATGGAAAGGTAGCTAGGTAGTGAATCTTTCTGCTACCTATTTAGGTTGAATAATCAAAGCATTTTAACTGGGTTTTTTTTTGGCTTTTAGTTAAATAATTATATATATATATATAGGAACCCGTTTCTCCTTAGTAAATGTTCACAATACACCTACAATCTCTCTCCTCCCCGTGTATATTCATGGAGCTTGAAGAACAAGTAGTAATTATAGTGGGAGCCGGCCCTTCGGGGCTTGCAACAGCAGCATGCCTAAAACAACTTTCAATCCCATACATAATTATTGAAAGAGAAGATTGCTTTGCTTCATTATGGAAGAAAAAAGCATATGATCGCCTTCACCTTCACTTGCCTAAGCAATTTTGTCAACTCCCCCACATGTCATTCCCTTCCACTTGTCCCAAATATGTGCCCAAAAAAGAATTCCTACAATACCTAGAGGATTATGTTTCTCATTTTGACATAAACCCTTTGTACCAAAGGTCGGTTGTGTCAGCAGTTTACGACGAAGCAGCTAGCAAATGGAAAGTTAAGGCTGAGATTAATGGTGGTGGTTCCGGTGGGACGGAGGAGTATTCCGGCAAGTTTTTAGTGGTGGCTACCGCCTACCGGAGAAACTACTGATGTGTTTGTGCCGGAAGTTGAAGGGTTGAGTAAGTTTATGGGGGATTTTATTCACTCGACACAATATAAGTGTGGAAAGGAGTACGAGGGTAAACATGTTTTGGTGGTTGGGTCCGGTAACTCGGGCATGGAGATTGCTTTGGATCTAGCTAACTATGGTGCAAAAACCTCTATTGTTATTCGAAGCCCGGTAAACAATTCTCATTCCTTTTATATTCATGTGTATTAATTAATTTGTTATCATTTTACATGTTGAGATTAAAATATTTTGATTCTTATTACTAGTAGATATAATGACGTAAATTGTAAATTAATACAGATATATGAACAATTTTACCAAAAAAGCCTATATCTTTTTTAAACCACAAGAAACTGGGTCAGAAGTGACATTGTCGACGGCACAAATTCTGTTCTTCGAGGCTTAGCCTTCGAGATTGACGGCACAAATTCTGTTCTTCGAGGCTTAGCATTCGAGAATGACCGCCGTCGACGATGGCTTTTTTTCCTCCTTTAGGTGGTCAACTGCAGTTCGTCGGTAATTAGTATACAACCGTTGAGGACAAGCGATGGCTCGTGTCGTCAAGACTGACCCCATTAGCGATAGATTAAGGGTTATTCTTGACGGTCCGTCGGTTATGAGTCAATTTCTTGTAGTGATAATTAGTCGCAACAAAATATTTTTTTTATCAACTCTTTTCAAGACTATTAAACTAGATATATTCATGTGATAAATAAAAAATAGAGAAATTCATTGTCAAAACGAGGATGTATATTACAAGAAGATTTTCTTCTTCCTTCATTTTATGGAATGGAGTATATAGTTTGACCAGTGATCATTAATAATCTCTCTTTTTTATACATGATATATGGTTTTACGTATGTGGTGATTTATTTAGGTTCATGTTCTATCTCGGGGAATGGTTAATTTGGGGCTGATTATGTTGAAGCATTTTCCTTACTACGCGGTGGACTCGTTAATGGTGTTGCTTAGCAAGTTAAAGTACGGATATTTAAGCAAATTTGGAATTCAAAGGCCACAAGAGGGACCCTTTGCCTTGAAGGTCAAGTATGGTAAATATCCAGTTATTGACGTTGGGACTTGTGAAAAGATCAAGTCCGGCGAGATTCAGGTATATTTTATTAATTTTCATATAATTATATAATTGCAACACTCCAATATATTGTATAAAAGTAAATTATTGCAAAAATTATATTTGTTATTTCTTGAAAAATATATTGTATATTTATTTTTATTTTTATTTTATATGAATTCTTACATTTAGTAATTTAAATTTGCGGTTACTTACAAGCCAAGCAAATATTGTAATTGTA
The DNA here is from genome assembly GCA_947179155.2 of Hedera helix. Classification (NCBI taxonomy): domain Eukaryota; kingdom Viridiplantae; phylum Streptophyta; class Magnoliopsida; order Apiales; family Araliaceae; genus Hedera; species Hedera helix. The sequence continues at coordinate 44,697,010 of OX359276.1, read as the reverse complement.
GGCGTTGCCGGGAGTAAGAAGCATAACAGAGGAGGCGGCAATATTTGAGAACGGCCAGTCGCATCCATTTGATTCTATTGTTTTTGCAACTGGATTCACAAGGTCGACCAAAAACTGGCTTAAGGTATTATAATCTACTTATATTTTAGTACAATTATTTTTTGTCATTCCTTACCAAAAATTATTAAATACTCATGGGACACCTGTCACGTGATACTTTACATCATTCATGTGTTGTCACTTCAGCACTTAAAGTTAATCATTTCACTTTAAGTGTTGAAGTGATAGCACATGACTAGTGTGGGGCACCACGTGACAGGTGCCCCAAGACCAGTGAGTAATTACTCTTTCCTTATCCCATAATTAGCCTGATAAATAAAGATAAGTCTAGAGACAAAATCAAGTACTACATTAATCTCAAACTATTAAAAAGTGGAGTATGATATAGGTTTTAATGTCATATCTTATTTTTTTAATAATTGAGATAAATGTAATATTTAGATGTTATAAACTTATAATTATTTGATAAATAAATAAAAATGTTGGTAGTATAATCTTGCATGAAAAGGTATTTATGCTTAATTTTAAGTCTCAGCTAGACTGATAGAATTAACAGAGAAAAGATAGAGCAGAAAATAGGAGTAGGAAGAAAGTTTTCATTCAATATTCATCATAATCGTCTTACACCTCCTTTTGCTATTTATGCTGGCAGTATAGAATTCTAGAAGTGGTAAAGCTTTCTAGACATTCTGTTAGAACAATATACCTCACATCACACCTATCTACGCATCATTTTTCCTTTCTTGCCCCTGGTATAATTCTGCAGCCACGTGGGTTCTTTTATTAGTAGTCTTGCAGACCTTCTCAGCTTATTTAGTGTGATCAGCCCATCTAACTCCTATTCTTCCAATTCTACCCTGCTAGCTATCATCCACTTCTTTGCTAGTCTCCCTGCTAGCTTTCCCTTGACTATACTTGGGCTGCTGCTGCACATTTGGCAGCTGCTGAATTTGATCAAAGTTCTTCACTACTGTTGCTTCAGCATCTGTAGCTTCTTCAGTCAGTGAGGACTCCTTAGTTGTATCAGTAAACCAATAAAGAAAGACAAAACAGTATCTTTTCATAGATTTCTTTTAGTTATGTTGAAAATGAGGAATTAATTAAATTTAATGACTTGGACAGGGAGACAATTACCTTCTGAATGATGACGGGCTTCCGAAACCTAGTTTTCCGAACCATTGGAAGGGAGAGAGAGGATTATTTTGTGCAGGACTGGGAAGAAGAGGTCTATATGGAGCTGCTATGGATGCACAAAACATAGCCAACGAAATCAAGAAACTTGTGAACTTTTAAATTTTCGGCAAGTCTTAATAATTCGTTTGGAATTGTATTTTCTTTTCGTGATTTGAATACTATTTCAGCTAGCCTGAATATTCAAACTGATTTTTAAATCTAAGGCCCGAAATTTTAGTTCTACATAAGCTCTTTCATTTTCCTCCCTCTTATTTTGCTCCATTTTAAGGTATTTGTCAAGTGGACTAGTGGGAGTAGTTGGTGTCATTGAAGCCCTGAAAAAAATGTAATAAAGTAGGCAAACTGAGACGTTTTATTTTGTCACACTAATCATAAAAAATGAATACATTATTCATTTGTCAACAAATACATAACAGGAGGGAGCAGCAGCATCCTCTTCCCCAATAATTTATCTACCCTCTAATGCAAAATTTTCTGATGAAAAATATCAGATGACAAACCAATTTGACCGAAGGGGTAACCACAAAATCATATGATAGTACTGATTTCCAACCAACTGCAAGAAGCTGCGATCAAACTTTTGAATTATGGCTGCCGAGAGAATGTAGAATGAGCTTCGAAAGGTATGGATTATGCCCAAAGAAGCCCATCAAAGCCAAACTCTGAACTTGAAACTGGAGGATCACCAAAATTTTGTGCAACAGTTGCTTGGTTTTCTTCAATGATGTCTACGTATGGCTCCAAAAGATCAGAAGATCTTTCAGATGGAATTCCATAGTCTTTTAAGATGCAGGGAGAGGCAACTGAAGACGCCTCTCTTTCCAAAATGGCCAAGTAATTGTCTTCGAATTCAAAAACTAAATACTTGTCCTTGAATGCTGAGCAAAACACCACTGTGAGGATCACGGTAATTCAGATTGAGAAGTACTTAACAGATGAGATTGCGGGACTTACAATCAACCAGATGAGCTAGATGGTGTATATTTCTTATTCTTGTCCCATTGAATTTCAAAACCTGCACGTTATGATTATTTTGAAATGCTGCCCGAACAAATCGACAGTAGCTTTTAAAACTCAAAGTGCAACAAAAACTTGCCTGCTCATTGCTCATATCCTCGTATCCAATGTTTACCTCATTTGCTAAGACCTGTAAGCGGAATAGCCGATTAGCAAAAAGGCTAAATCCTGTATGATAACCAGCTATTTACAATTCACAGTAAAAGTATAAGGAATGGTTTTGGTGACATATTGTGGTCTTTTCATTAGAGACCGCACCCCTAACGGTTGTGGTTGCGGTTTTAGTATAGAAACCACACCTCTTAAGGAACCGCACCAGTTTAGAGTTCTAAGTTCTTTAATATTTCTCATTATGTTTTAGAGTTATTTAAATTATATTTAAATATAGTTGTAAATTTAATTTTGAAATATGTAATTTTGCATGATTTAAGACTTTAAGTTTGAAACAATAGTTGTATTGGAGTAATAGGAAAATTTAAACATCTTCAAAATTTGTATGGTACTAATTAAACTTTAACTTTTCAATTTGAGGAATTATAAGTTTTGAATTAATTTATGATTAGTTTCAAAATTTTAATTTTTTGTAGTTGGGTATTATTTACAACACCAAACCAACAATGTTAGAGATTTATTTGGAATTTGAAAAGTATATATGACATGTTTAGTTTTTTTTTTTTCAATTGGTTTTCAAGCCCAAACCGCACCACTTAAAACCGCACCACATTACTAAAAACCGCATCGCACCAATCCAAGCGGTTTCATGTTGCGGTTTCTGACTTAAGCAACAACATCAAAGTGGTTTCATGTGCGGTTTTTGTTCGGAACTACACCGTGCTCACCCCTATTGCTTTGAGATGGTGAATGGAGGGAGACACGCAGAGAGAGAAAATCATTCGTATATATGTTCAAAATGAACCTACCTGTGATAGAACCACAATCTGTTCCCCTTTATATCTTGCCAAAGAGTAGCGTGCCTTCGCCAGTAGTTTCAACTAACCAAAGAGAGACAAGTTATCCTCTTTGAAGCATAAATAATGCTGTCTTTCCATTCCTATCTGTAATACTGGTAGTAATATGATCTTAAAATGGTTTGAGCAATCAATGACAACTTACCCCTATGCTGTCTTCACATTCCTCACTGTAAGGGGAAAAAATGAACATGTTAGCTTGTTATTAGCATTATTAGCAATCTTAGATCAATTATATATTGGTTGAAAGGAAATTATATTATAAAATTATAATGAAACATACTCTATTAATGGTTCTGACAGTGGTGTGAACACCAAACCAGCGACTATCAAATATGAAGGCTGACCTCCTTCAATGTGATACGGAACCTAAAGTTGTACGCACCAAAAACAATTAAGTCACTACTGAAAGATAGAGTCACATTCTCAAGAAGGTATTGCATCATCAGCATCAAGTTTATCACCACATACCAAATGTACACGTGGAGTTAGAGCTGCTTGAACTTTCATAAAATTCCCTGCTCTAATAATACCAAGCTCTGCTAAATCACCTGTGAATCTGAACCAGGAAAAACTTTTAAGCTGAAAATTTAAGTTTGTGCTTAACAGATGAAATTGAAAAACTAAGATACGAGGAAAGATTTAAAGATAAGTTTGAAGAAAGAAGGCTATTATATAACATGGACATCCCACGAGTATGTCCACAGACATTTAAAGAAAAAATAAACAGACTGATAGAAGGGTGACTGAATGTCTAAGAAAGGAATCTAAGGCGGGAAAACAAAGGTAACACAGAGGAATATACAAGGACAAACTGTGAGTGCAGGGGATAGCCCAGCAGAATCTCCTTCATAGCTATAGGAGGGTACGTAATATAAAAATTGTACAAGGTTTGTGTTTGCTATAACAAAATCCTGTTGCAGACATCCTACACCATTTCCGCAACACAGAAAAAAATGTGTAACTTTGGAATGTTCCCGAATTTAGAAGTTCAGAATAAATACGACTAATAGAATATATATGTCATGGGCAGGAAAAATATGTTTATAATCAATTTCCACAGAGAACCAAGAACTTTACTTTTGACTAATGAGGTAGCGAAATGCAATGCGTTCAGTAGATCGAAAAGGCACTGTCCCTTCACACCCAACATGAACGCCATCAAAGCTCACAATAACATCCCCCTGAGAAAGCAAGAAACTGAAAGAATAAGTAGAGTTCTCAGAATATGTATATGTGATAATTATGTCCTCCAAAAACCCAGACAAAGGGAAGCCATTCAATCACAGCATATACAAGACTCTCCATCTACCTCAGGGAAGATACCTCTCAAAAGATTGACAACTGAGAAAGGAAACATGCAATGAATTTCTCTGAAGCCCAGGAAAAATGTGTTCAAAAAATAAAATTCATCCGAGCAATTGGCAGCCCCTTCTCTCAACTGATCTCCTACTTTCATCAGGATCTTATGCACTAACACAAACACAAAGGAGCTCTTCCCCAAGGGCTCTCATCCTTTCATACAAAATCCCACTAAACATATAGATCAATCCTATTTTCATACCACTCAACTCACCATCCCTTACAACTCATTAGCAGGTTCCATTTTTCAATTTAGTGGTTCCACTCAAGCCCATTCTGTGAGAAATAAACTGCCTTCCGCTACCAACCTAACACCATCTTCTTATCCCTGACAACTCGTGACAAAGTTGGTAATTCATTCTCAGCTCCACATTCCACACCATATATCGTGTCGGAGTCTATCTATCCTACAACCCTTTACCTCAATCATAGTATAATTTTAAACATCCCTCATAAAGCATGATAATTTTTTATAGCTCCTCTAAGTTGTGGACTAACTTTCTTTCCCCTTGTATTTGATTTACACCATTCTTCTCTAACCATATTTCAACCACAGTACTTATTTCCAAAGCAGTTGCATGATAAAGGAACGTTAATAAGTAATAAATGGTCAAGCCTTCCATACCGATGGCCATATAAATTATATCAAAATTGTCTTGTAAACTCGAGTTATAAAAAGTAGCCTACCTCCTTCAGGACACTACTGGCACCAGAGGTAGGCTCAACTCTCCGCACAAGAACACCCTGCAAAAACAGACATCATGGGAGATTTTCGAGACAGAATAAGAACCGAACTCATCTAGCAAGATAAAAGCAAGAAGCTAGACAAAAAATTAATAACTGAGAGAGGTATCCCTCATTATTATTCAAAGGAATGTAATATTGGAAGTGAATTTTCCTTAAGAATTTAACATTGATCAGCTCAACAAGCATTTATTTAGCATGCTGATTGCTTCCATTTGACAGAAATAGACTTGAATTCAGAACTTTAAACAAGCCAACTGTTAAAACTTTTCTGTACTAATTTCTAGCTAGATAAAGAGATGAACCTCATTAGATGGCACTTTTAAGTAGGCACGTAGCGCTGGATTCTCCAATTTTTGTAATAAGACCCCAAGGCAAGGGAAACCTGAAATTTTAGGTATAGATAATTGTTTGGTATGATTCCATGTCAGATGACATCTCATGAAAATCTTATTATAACTCATCTTATTAGTGTCTATTTAGATTGTGGAAGTGGAAGATCGTGCAAAGAGGTTAGTGTGTGAGAACAGAAATGCAAAGTAATTTGAGTAAATAACATAGTATCAAGAATCAAAGGATAGAACAACTGTAAGAAACTGATATTGAAAATATGCATGGACCTAAGTTACTGTAAGGCAGATTATATATCTTTTCAGTTGCAGAAAAAAATTAATCAAATGGGGAGCTATAAGAAAACAAGCGAAGATTTAATAATTAAACACCAATGAGACCTAGAATCCATAGGCAGCAAATTTGCCGAAAGACGAAGATTATATATTAATAATTCCAGAGATTTTTCCATCAAAAGGAAAAAGAAAAAAAGTACTGACAAGTGTAGAGTGGATTCTGATGAAAAATCAATACAAAAATATTTCATCCTGACAGAAGGTTGTATAGAACAAAAGTAACAAGGTGCCAAGGTTGCATGTATTAAGTTATTTATAAAGCCGGCGGCCGCCACCCCAAACTATTTGCTCTAATTTAGCCTCTAAGTTTAAAAATCTGCAATCTTAGCCGCTAAATTTAAATATCTTCATATTTTACCCTCTGAATTTAATCATGTTTCTATTTTATCCTCGAAGTAATTTTTATTCTAAAATACAATATAAAGTAAACATGCGGCACTTGAGCCCCAATCAGGGGCGGATCTACATATAGGGCAGGGGAGGCAGCTGCCTCTGCTGACTTTTTTGAATCTGCCATTGTTGTAGAGTTGTTGTTGATGATAATCACAGCCAAGAGGGAATAAAATGAAGACTTTGTTGAACTGGGAAGATTATAACAGTTAATGAGCTCTTAGGAATCATTCTTTGGTTAATAAGGGGGAAAAGCAAGTTGATTTAGCTTTGGAAAATGAATTTGCTTTACCTTTTCTACCCCAGTGAATTCCATTTGTCAGAAAATAAATGAAGCAGGCATGCTTCAGCTTTACTGTATTACTTCCATTCATTTGCCTTTTACCTTAAGTTGCATTTCCAGCTCGGTTCCTTTGTTCATTAGGTGCTTTTATTTTCTTTCCTTTTTCTTCTGCGGTGATAGGAAAATTAATGAGAATAATAAGAGTGAGAAAATATTGAAGATTGATTCAATTTCTTCATCTTCATTGGTTGGTAATGACAGTTGTTTAAGTAATGAAATGGTCTCTTCAAATGTTTTTGAAGACGGGCTATGAAAGGATAAGAACTCTGCATACTCTATTTCGGTGATGTGTGTGCCAGAAGAATTGGAGTTTGATTCCCTTACACGCCATCGTTTGATCCAAAGTAACAGAGTTGATCTGGGTAGTTCTTGCTAATTAAGAAACTTTGTGCGTTCATTCTTAGTGTTCAAGTTTGAACACCATCAGCAAATGGTAGTTTCATAACCAGATAACCTTAAGAGTGAGGTCAAGGTATATAACTTAACCCATTGACATAATCTACATCAAGGAAAATGAGTAAACCAACTACTCAATTGGAAGACTGACAGAACAAGAGAGGCTAAAATACTGTTGTGAATGGAAAGGAAAAAAATTGTCCCACATCGAAAGCTCAAGGAAATGAGAGGATAAAATGAGTATATAAAAGATAGAAAGAGGAAACAGTAGTAATTAGTAATAGTTAAGGCTTATAGCCTAGGTAAGTGTCCCGTGGGCTGGGCCACCTGTTGTCCGAGTTATAACGGAAAATAGTAAATATTTGCCTCCGTTGAGACAAATTTCTAGCTCCGCCCCTGGCCCTAATCCCCTAGTACTAATAATAAGTGTTGTTACAATTAATTTTTAAGCTAATAACCATATGCGTATAACATGTTTTTGCAAAGCAATCTTGAGCACTACGTATTAGTAAGCATCATCACCATTCAAATAAAATAATTTAAACATATATTTAGTCCACAACCTAATACCTATAAACAGTTCATGAGCATAAAGTACCAAGAATGTATTGATACAAATAAGAAAAAATCCATGTTCAAGAATCATTAACCACCACCTTGCCAATCTGGATGTAAATAATATGAGTAACAATCTATAAAAACAATCTCACCAGTATACTTTCCATTCCTCTCATAGTCATCCAGAAAATGAGAAACAACTGTAGTTGGAATCACATATCCAATATTTTCAACATCTTCTGATCTGTACACCTAAAGGAAATGCCTCGTGAAAAGGTGATAAACAAAGAAGAGACAGCATACTAATAGGATAAACAATGTAGAAAGAATTAGCTGTCAAATGAATCATATTAATCTACCATTACTTAGATTGGAACAATGTGCCAAGAGACTTATAATAATATAATATAATTAACACATATCTGCTTCAACTGATTCATCAGTTCTTTTCATTATATAAACAAAAGACATTTTTTTTTCTTTTTCCATTGACAACTATTGCAGCTAGTCCAACATTAGACTTGACAATCAACCAGTGAAGTGTGTGGAATTAGAATTAAATATAGCCTCTTTTGGTATTCTCTATTCAGGAACTGCGAGTGGGAACGGGAATCTCATTACTACTTTATAAAATTCCGATGTATGTCAAGCTTAATTATTGGTGAATGAGATTCCCACGTAGAGTAGGTATCTCATTCATTACCTTGGGACGGTCATCATCTTCTACCGTTCGAAAATCAATAAATGATATAAAACTTGGGCCCAATTACTTTTAGACTAAAATTCCTGAACAATGAGTTGAGATACCCCAAACCTTTACGCGGAGATGTGCCAATAATATTACTACCAGGGTGGGGTCCAGGAATCCATTATTCGTAATTAGATTCTCATTCCTGGTCTTTCATTCACCCGTAACAAACAACGCCTACATGGCACAGTTAAACACCAAGTAAAGATAAGTAAGACTTTGACAAAGGACTACCTGAAACGCCACACCGATGCATTCTCCCTGATCATTGAATGCAGGACCACCGCTATTACCTACAATCTATTTATTATAAGCAGCGGTAATAGGAAAAACAAGACAATACAATTTGATGCACAGTAGCTAAATGAAGCAATTTCTAAAAATTGTTTCACATAATCACAGTAGACAGACAAATATCATGAAGAATTTTGCCTGTAATGGGCGGAAATATAGTTCTTTAACATGCAGTTACCAGGATTTATAGCTGCATCAATTTGAATGCCCAGTAACTCAGATGATCCATGAGCATATGATGTCACCTGATAGTACAGAACAAGTAAAAAATTGTAAGTTTGTTGAAAATCTAGGCAAAATTAAAGCTTTCATAATAGTTTGTGGCAAAACATTGATGGTTTTTGTATTTGGTCATTGCCAACAAAAGATAAACGTAGTAAGACATCAATGTCGCGTTTCTGGTTTTGATTGTATCACTGTGGAAATGCTGGATGGTATTGGATGAAAATCATTCATTCAAAGAGTTGCTGGTTGAGAAATACTGCACATCACAATAATGCAAAATCGCATTCTTGCCCTTTGTACATTTGAATGCTTTCAGCTTAAAAAATAATCAGCAGCAACAAACTTTGGAGCATTTGCCGACTGGGTAAATAAGTTAGTTGCACTAAACTGAATAAGTAATAGGATAACACATAATACATTTAATGTGAGCAGCTCTCGAAACATACTTCATTAAAGTTGATAGGTTATCATAATATCATCCTATAGCATTATTCTAGTTAGAAAGCAGGGTACAAGACATAAATGGGGATACATTATTGCAGAATCTAACCAATGATATAGAGGTTTTACAAAAGTACCCTATAAAGAGGAAAAATCATTCACCAAATGACTCTTGAATTTCAAACAAAATTAAGTAGAATAGAGGTTTTCTGAAGATCTATTTTCAGCATACAAGAGGCTTCTAGAAAGTATTGAATCTGACTTGCTAAATATCCCCATTTATCAATTGAGCATCACAAATTGGCATCGCCTAGTAGCAATCAGTAATTGCCCATTCATTAAAACGTTGAACATGAAATGTAAATTTATAGCATGGAGTAAATACAAAAATGAGAACAATACAACATCACCTTGAGGGCCACTGGCCCACTAATCACACATAAACATCAAAGTGTTCATCTTCATGTCAATAATTAACTAAAAGTCACATAGGTTGGCAATCTATGAGATAAAGAAACAAACCTCTATACGTGACACAACTCCCTTACTCACTGAAATGGTGTCTCCTCCAAGAGGATATCCCACAACAGTAACTGCATCCTGCAGTTGTGAAGGGGAAAAACAATTTATTAGATGTAACTAGATATCATGTTCATAGCTCTGGAAACTAATCGTTAGGATCTTCATTAAGCATCCCATGTTCACAAATTTCAACAAAAAAGCAGCAGCAAACTTTGGCAGAAAATAATCACCAGAGCAAATACTTATCAAAAAAGAAAATAATCGCCAGAGCAAATAGCAAGCAGGAACTGAAGAGGGTAATAAAACACATAGAACACTTTAATCAAGGAATCTGGACAAGCATATAGAAAACTTTAAAACACTCTTTATAAAAACATATTGTACACTACTACACTTTAATCAGGCCTATTTAGAAGCATACCAACAGCCTGTTAGAGGCCACTTAATGATACTATTATATACAGATAATCACATCAGTATGTAATATCTTCATACTATAATGGTACAACATTTTAGCCAATGAGAAATATTTAATTAAGCCCTCAAGAAGTTCATTATATCATAAGGCTGCACTTTGACACGCATAAATATTGTTTCATTCCCTCCCTCAAATTTTGGCCGCATTTGTGTTACACCATGTTAGCACAAATGAAGGACCTAATCCTTAATATGACAGACCTTCATTTTTAGTCGAATATAAACTCACGATCTCAGCTGCTACAGATTATGTTCAACCTTCTTTTGAATAATCCATTCTAAGCAAATCACATGGATGAGACCCTTTTGATAACATTACTTTTTAAAAAATAAAAATTAATACAACCTTTGCTACCTGCTTTCACATCTATATTTTTTTTTCTAGACAGACATATCAGATGAGTGTAGTTTACTGAAGACCTAGTGAGGAGGTTCACTATAGGGTTCAAACAAACTTATACTAGGTGAAATGGCCCGAGTCACGGGAGAAGTGTTTCCCAGCCGGAAAATTATAGTATCTGTCTTTCAGATAATATAGACTAGCTCACTGACTGGAAGTACTAAATTTCTTCAAATGTTATCATGTTTGCTGGTGGAAAATCAAACTTCCATTATGAGGGAAGTAATTAAATATAAAAGCACAAAACAGAAATCTATACAGTGAGAACAAAAACTCTAAACTAGTATACTTTTGAGGGAGAATATGTGTGCGCGCGTGTGTGTGGGGAGAGAGAGAGAGCACCTGCAGACGTGGCAAGTGCCCAAAATGGAGAGGCTCAGCTCCTTTCCAGAATTCTTTGCTTTCTACTGAAAGCAAGGCTATGTCACATTCCACGCCTTTAGCTAAAACCTGTACATGGGATCACTGAATATAAAGTAAGCTGAAACATCTAAAATGCTCTAACACAAAATTCAAGAACAAATTGAGCATTTTCACCAAGTCTAAAAAGTTGGCAACAGAACCACCTTGTTATATATATTATCAATTAAAAATAAATAACAGTTGCAAAGCATACTAAAACTAGAAAAGCAGTTGCCTGAGTAGATATTAACTAGTAAAAGAATATAAGTCGGAATTGAGTCAACGTATAAGGGACATCAAAATTTTTTATGAAGAGTAATTGCATAAACGAGAATAAAAATAATTTCATGATCTAGGAAAAGTAGAATAGTTAGAATAGAAGAAAAATGTTGAGCATTTGCATCAGACAAATGTTTCTCCCAAAGATGACGTTACCCCGATGCAAATAAAAATGGTAAATAATGTGTACATAGCTTTGTTTCTAAAATTTAATAAATCACTATTTCGCTAACAAGTACCTGACAGATTATCCATTCCTTCCATTAACACTAAAGGCTGATCATGCCAACTTACCTACTTTAAATGCTCAGACCGTCTTGACCACACATTAGTGATCATTATTATTTCCAATGAAGATAGTTGAGATACATAATTTTATAGCACACTTCCTTGTATATGAATGATACCTTAGCCACATACTTGGTATCATCTCCCCTTCTCTTCACTTTGACCTGCAGCCAAATAAGAAGGGCAGCACAATTGAGCATTAGCACATCTAGTAATTTCAGGATTATATAGCTTGAAATATTAGATTGTTCAAAATTTATTGCTCCTTTAAGCTATATGTATAGCTAGAATTAGAGATTGTCTACTCTATTATGGATAGATACGGAAAATCTAGACTGTATAGGTACTTAATGAAATGATTTTCTACTGAAACTTGATAAGAATCTGGTATAGCACTCAGGTTAATGTGTGTGTATTAAATTTCTTTAACAAAAACTTGTTGGAATAGATAAGTTCTAAAGAGATTATTCTAAAGAGATTATCCCAAAGAGTATAGCATGGAAAAAACACATAGAGTAGCAGCACTGCGTTACAGTGCAGTGCAGTGTTAAAGCAAGTTTATTAGATTTGGTTGCATAGCCATCACTATAAGAAGCAAAGGAAAGCAAAGAATGGATATGTTCTATGGAGCTCAACCCAAGGATTGCATCAGGGAAAAAACCAAAAATAGTGGCAGTAGTGGAGTGCAAGGCAGTGCTGTGTTAAAAGCAAGTTAAATAGATTTGGTTACATAACAATAACTATAAGCAGTAATGGAAAGCATAGGATGGTAGTGATTGGCCCATTTTATTCAACGCCTGGAGAGATGAGTCACAAACCAAAGCACATAAGTACGGATTTGAGCCAAGCGAATTACAGCTGTCCCATTCAGTGTCAAGCTTAAATTGAAGACCTTTAAGTTCTCTTTTCATGGTGAAAAAGTCCCCTTATAAATCGCTACCCCTTTTGATAAGGAAAATAAGGATACATCATCATAGTCATGACCATTTTTTTCCTATCACTAGTCTTGTCAACTATTAATCTCCTCAATGTAGCAATAGCTTATGTTTGACATTCAACACCTTATGCAACTAAGAAATCATGAACAGAAATATCAGATTAATGATTCCTTTTAAATCACTATATCCAAGTGATCAATATAACTGGAACTATAAAGTGTACCTGAGTATTGTGTTCAACACAATGCGCATTTGTTAAAAGCTTCCCATCTCCAATCATGAAAGCACTGTGTGAAGAAATACAAGGAAAAGCACCGATAAGTAACAAGCGTGGAAAATAACAATACTAAAATAGAAAAACTGAGGGTCTTTGCTTCATCAAACTTTTCCTAACACCCACCAAAATAAATTTTAAAAAAAAAAATCCTAACAATTTCCAAGAACAGTGAATAGGTAAAAGAAATCAAAACATGCCTTCCAGTACTTGTATATTGTCTTTGTTTTTGCCAAGGAAGGGAGTAATCAGGTGCAGTATGCGTACAGTAAACCTAGAGAAATTAGAAAAACAAGAAGATTGAAAATAAACTGAAGATAAATGTAAAAAGATTTACAAATAGATTCTGCATATATTTACACGTTTAAGAATGTTATATGGCATGATGAATATCAAATAAATGAACTTTAATGGGCATAAAAGCCATATAGAGGGAGTCCAGATCAACATTAGTTGTTGCATGCAAAATACATTATATATCTATTTAGTATTTCTGATTGCCTCAAGAACAAAGTTTGCGTCATCTTTTTTATTTTCCACTTCTATATGTTGCATGTTATACAGAAGTTACACCAGGTAAGATAAATCTCACCAACAAGTAAAAATTGATTATGTATCCATCTAAGATTTACAAGCTAGAAACACAACTTATAACGGAAGTATAAGATTAATAGTTTGATTAAATTAGTTCGATCACTCAGCCTTCAGTAAATCACACAACTCCTCCATCAAAATAAAGAGCAGCTCCATAAGGACAACTGTTCGAGAGTCGATTGACATGGACAGAAGAAGACAGTTCAGAGGGTTAGCATGAGTTCCACAATTTAGTCTACAAATATAATAAAGGAAGCTCCGATATGCATTCAACCACTCCCAGTATAAATATGCAAAAGCAACTTTAGAAAGAGTTGGGGAACAGATGATTTCCAGCTCCATAATGCCTACAATAATTCAATTTGGAACTTAAAAGTGAGATCAACAAGAGAACAAAATAAACAACCAGATATCTTTACCTTTACAACAGCATTAAGAAAAGCCGCATCTTGAAGATTACCTGTTTCAACCTGGGTAAAACAGCAGTACATCTTAGATAAAAGTTAAATAATAGAGTTAGCGGACTTCAAATGGAAATATCTTAAAGAAAAGGAAATTAGAATTCAATTAAGTGGATAATAACTTCCAAAATCAAATTTCAAGATTAAAGTGACCTTGTGCATCATATTGTATCAATTAAGTGCACCTTAATACCTGGTGCTCCTTTGAGTCAATTCTATATCCTAATCCCTTGGTGCCTTTTTTCTGTGCACCAAATGACTTAACAGTTGTTGACTGAGATAGTCCTGTGTTACTTCTACCACAATGGTCATCCGCATTTGAGTAGGGCCTTTCATCTTTTGATCTTCCACGAAAGCTCTGTGAAACAGCTTCTTTCTTGGAAACAAAGAAAGAAAAAAATGATCAAGTCGGCTTAGCTTAAGATTAAAGTTGAAGAATACAAAAATGGATCAAAAATAAATTTTAGACTAATTGTTCAAGTGGAACCCGAAATAGAGGATAGAGAGTTGGAGACTTCTCGTTGTCCTAGAAAGCCCAGGTGTTCCCGTGTACATTCAACTTTATCTCAACCAACTTTATAATAGGAAAACACGAACAAGCCCATAAACGAAATACAGGCTCTATCCTAAAGTTTAGCGTAACATTTAGCTTTAGCAGCAGCTTGTTTCAGGGAATAATAAATAAAATAAAAAATAAAAATCCAAATTACAGTTGCTACATGATAGCCTACATGAGTTAAAATGTACATCAATTTAGCTCAATACAGTACAGCATTAACATCTTACTCAATACTCACAAAAAAATACCATAATAATCCAATAATGAACCACCATTGTACAAGAAAATGTTACAAGAATCTCAATACAACTTAAAATTAAGACTCCCAGCGTATAAATAAACGTCTAAACAAACACTAAAAGCATAAAGCAAATCGATAGAACTATACATATATAATTGTATATATGGAAAGAGATAAAGATTAGGGCTTTTATACCTCTGTAGAAGATTTTCGAGGTAACGGTGAAATGGGTTTATTAGGATTAGTTCTCTTGGAATTTTTTTGATTGATGGCTTTGGAAATGATTAAAGGAGCTGATCTTTTGCGCGTGGAAAAAAGGCGTTGGGAGGAGAAAGAATTAGGTAAAGTTCCGGTGGAGGTGAAGAGACTGAACCAGCAATTTGCGGCGGCAACGTTGGCCATTTCAGGAGCAGCTAAAGAGAGGGGTATTAGTTACAGAAGCTCCGAGCTCTGTTTGGACTTTCGGAGGGGTACGGAGAACTAGTTTACCTTATCCTTTGATTTTCAATTCTTAAAGATCAGGGGCCTGTTCGTGTACTCCTTGTAAGTCGGTCAACGAACTTATACGGAGTTAAGTCAATAAGCTCGTTCATGGTCAGCTTTTTTTTTTGACTTATAAGTGGAAAAAAAAGTCAAAAAAAAAAGAAGCAAGTTTTTGGAACTTAAAAAAAATGACTTATAATTCATTTTTTTTAAGTTGGTCAACTCTATCGAAAAGACAAAACTGCCCCTCCTTGTTTTTTAATCTTCTTCTTACTAAAGGATATTTTAGTAATCTTTACATTTTCTTAACTTATAAGTTATTATTACCCGAACACATCCACAACTATTACTTATAATTCCCAACTTATAAGTAAAAATACTCCCGAACACTTTTACTTATAAAATCTACTAAAATTTTAACTTATAAATCTACTCAAATGTTAACTTTAAGTCAAAAAAAAAAATCATTCCCGAACGGCCCCTAGTAGATTCCAACTTAATTACTCCCCTCACTTATTTTGGTGCCTCTTCTATTTTTGTCCCACGATAAAGGCCCTAAAATGAACCAAGCCATTCGTGGTCCTCGATTAGAAGGTTCAATTACTTGAAATATAAATAATTTAAATATAAATAAATTTTAAAATTTAATAAATTGTTAAAATTATTTTATTGATATCAGAATCATATTTGTTTAAATTATTTAGACTTAATTTGAGATCGTATTTAACTCGATAAATAAACGAGTCTCAATTAAATTTTATTTTAAATTTGATAAATTTTATGAACTAACTCTAAACAATTTAATACTCATGTCAACTCAATTTATTTATGCGCCACAATTTTTAGTCTCACACGGTCATAATAATCATCCACTTTTTATTTTATTTTCTTTCTTTCTAATTACGAGTCAACTACTTGGCAAAAGTAAAAGGTTAAGAGACAACAACATCAATTCAGGTATTATGTTTATGGACTCGGCCTTTTGATAAATTGCATTAAGTTTAATTTTATTATCATATCATCGTTATTAAACCATACCCTCATAATTTAGAAATAAGTACATGGAACAAAAAGATATATTTCAAGTTTGAACAAATTGAAAATGGAATTCTTTTTGAATACCGGAGGGCATATACATCTTAATTATGTGTTATTTTATTTATATAGACTATATAATATTTAATAATGTAAAGTATTTGGAAAGAAAAGGCAATAAGACTCTTTTTATAAAAATAAATAAAAATCAAATTTCGATTTTGCATGAATTGCTTATCTTTCAATTTTCAAATTTGCATAAATCCAAGAGAATGTAATTTCACGTTACAAGTATAATTGTAATCTATTCACAGTCTTATATTATGTCAAATCATTATTTTTTAACCTTTCATTTAATTCCATCTCTGTCCCAAATGAACTGTGGAGTGGAGTTCTTTTGAGCGCTCTTGGAATATAATATATGGGATGGGCTCGGGCTTGGGCTCGGGCTTGGGCTCAAGAAGCACTTGGATTTTGAATATGTAGCTGGGCTTGGACTCAATCATTACTCAGATGTGCTTCACGGATTAGCTTTTTTATCAGATCTATATATGTACATGGATAAGAGAAATGCCAAGTGGCACATGTTGGTTCACAGATTTGGGTTTGAAAGTAGTAGCTAGTAGCATCCCTTTTCTCCTACCCGTAATTTGATTGTAATATACCAACGAAATAGTTATTGTACTATATTTACAAGTGAATAAAAATACTTGGGTTTATAAAGCTCGAAAGAACAAACTCATAATAATAAACGGTGAAAATAAATCGAAACAAATGATTTGATATATTATAAGACTCTGTATATTTTATAATTACAGTAGTAATGTGAGATCACATTCATATATAAATTTAATAAAACAATTTTAAAATTATGTAATCTGATTACAAACATATTTTATGTCAACGTAATGACAATATATATTCCAAATACATTACGTACAATAACTATCAGTTAAAGCATGATACTTGTAAGAAGAAAAAAAGGAGAGAGATTTGTAGTATGTTGTTCGAAGTTGGTGCTCACCTAGACGTAGATCAACATAAAACACAAAAAATTGTTTTCCTTTTTTTATTTGGAATTTATTATAATATTTTCCTCTTCATTTTCTTAAGTTTTTTATCATGAATTTCATTTACCATTTTTTTAGTAGGATAAAAGTAATATCATAGTGGTTAAATTACTACATTGGTTTCAAGTTCACTACATAACAAAAAAAAGTTAAGTTTTAAAAAAAAAAATCCTAATAATCCTCCATCCCAAGGCTCTCTGAAAAATTATTTCATATTTTTGGAACAAATGAATAATATGTTCTTCCTTTCATATACTTATAGGTCCCACCACGGACGAACTCCACAAATATGTGAGATGGATGAGATACTGTTCACTTGTCCTCCTAAACGGTAGGATTGAAATATAGTAGTTTTTTATTTTATTTATTATTTTTAAACAACACAACCGTCTATGCCATCTAGTTGGTTTAAAATCGAGTGCTTTTGGATCCGCCAGCCATTCTTATTAACTTCCTTATGCATAAATACAACAACTCGAATGAATTGGTGAGCTTTTGACCTCGTCCGTCCTAATTTTCCCGCCATTAACAGTTTTTAATTTAATTTCTTCAGGTTGAGAGCGATATTCTTACAATCTACAATGGGGTCTTTAGCATTTATCGTTTCTACTACAAATTACTATAAATGCCCCAAACAAAGATTATTTCTTTTATACAAATATCAACAGTAGTAGTACATTTACATTTGCTATACAAACTCTTAATTTTCAGGTCTCTTCCAAACCCAGCTTCCCTATAAATGGCCACTTTCTTTGTCTATCCACTCCAAAGCCTCGCTCTCACTCAAATCTCCAAATTGATGGAGAAAAAGAAGAAGAAGAGTATGTTCAAAACCTTAGGGTTCCAGACCATTGGTTAAATCCTTCCAAAGCCTTTGAGGTGTACTTAATTTATTTATTTTAGCTCCAGTTCCATGCTATACGTATCACCCTTTATTGATAGTTCATGGGAATATTGATTTGTTTATATATATATATATATATATGAAAAATAATTCATAATAAACATTAGTTGTATTTACTGTGCCAACAAATGCATATGGAACCGTTGAAATAATGATCCAATGGCTTGATAGAATTCTACCCCGCTACCCAAGTTAATGGATAGGATAAAAAAAAATAAAAAATCATCAACCTGTTATCTAAGTTAACAGATAGGATAGAAGAAAAATATATATATACACAACCCACTCTTAAGTTAACGACTAGGATAAAAATAAATAAAAAAGGTTACATCTAGCAAGTGAACGGTTTAAAGGGAAAACAAAATTTATGTCAATCGACTAACTAAGATGTCGGGTAAGATAGGAATAAAAATAAATACAATAACAACTCTCTAACTAAGATGCCTGGAAGGATAGGATAATTTTTTTTTAAAAAAAATGACAAGAACATCCCGCTGACTAAAATGCAAAGTGTGATAAAAATTAGAAATATATAAAAAAAAAACCATTCAGCAAGCAAGTGAACAGATGTGTGTGTTTTTATATTTCATCTTATCTTACCCGTTAACTTGCTATAAGTTTTTTTTTTAATTCTAATTCTTATCCCACCCGGCATCTTAGTTAGCAGGATATTTTTTTCATTCCATAATTATTATTTTTATCCTATCCTAACTGACATCTTAATTAGCGGGTTATTATTGTAAAAAAAATAAATTATTCCTATCCTACCCGACATCTTTGTTAACGGGTTAACATAATTTATTTATTTTCTTTAAGTCATTCACTTGTTTGCTGTATGTAATTTTTTTTAATTCCTATATGTCCTATCCGTTAATTTAGGTAGCAAATTGGGATAATTTTATTTTATTTTCTCTTATTCTATCCGTTAACTTAGATAGCAGATCGATGATTTTTTTTTTTTTATATCTTATCTATTAACTTAGGTAGCAGAATAAAATTCCATCAAATCATTAGATTATTATTTTAACAATTTTAAATATATTTATTAAAATAATAAATATAATTAATATTTCCTCCCTCACCCCATATACACACATATATGTGTGTGTGTGTGTGTGTGTGTGTATTTATTTATATCGGGGAGGGGATGGGGGGAAGTAAAATTTTTATTTGAAGGAAATTGAACGTCACGTGAATCAAACATACAACCTTCTGATCTGCAGCCAGACGTGGTACGGGCCTACGAATCCTTCTGGATGTTTGTTGATTTTGATTAAACATGTCCTGCTTTAATTGGTGTCTGTCTAATAGCTGATATTGATTATGGTCAATATTGGTAAAGTTAGATTTAGTGTAGACCTTGAATAAATCTGAGATTTTTGTAACACCCCCTTCCCGAACTGGAAAGAGAGGTTACACACAGAACATAACAGAACTAATAAATTGGAATCAAAAGCTTGAATATGAAATCGAATAGTCTAAATAGATAATTGTCAACTGGCTCAAACACGGTCTGAGTATTGTAACAATACTAGAAACTAAAATATTAAGCCCTAAACAAAATATCTAAACTATTTACATAAAAGAAAACTCTCTTCACACATGCCCTTGCTTCCCCTAATTACCTGCCGGAAGAAAAACACAACATGAACCAAATGCCCAGTACGAATATAGAGTGCAAGAAAATAAGAACTAAAATGAATAACAAAACCAACTAAACTGAACTAATCTGAATAACATAATAGGCTGAATCAAATGGCTGGGGTGATTTCATACCGAGCTCAGAACAAAACAGAACAAAAATATACATCGGACTGCGCAATCCAGATGTATGCAAAATCGGAATGTGTGTTTGGCACAAACAACACCAAACCGCATAACAAAACAGAAAACTAGGGTCGACCCATATGCCTCCCACAACAAAACACCAATTGGCCAACTCCCATCGGAGCACACAAAATGGAGACGTCATGGACTAATCACACTGCCACGGAAGTGTCATGCCTCGGTGCCAAGAGGACATGTCTGTGGTACCCCCACAGGTGGTTATAGCTCAGGTATACCCTACGGTATATTCTAACAAAAATATTATGTCACAATATATGCGACACAATACAAACAAAAGGGGTTCTAATACGCACATGCTAAACTGAAACGAATCGACACAAAGCCCTCAAAATATATTAGCATGTACGTTTCTACAAAATCAAAATAAATACTATGTAAGACCCCGAATTTTATGAAATATAAAATTTATTTTTTTTCTTCATATATATTTTCATGAAACAGTAAGTGGTTAAATTGATAAAGTTAAAAGTTAAAGATGTTATGTGTAAATTATATTATGTCGGACAATATTTTTTTGGTCGGGGAATATTCGTACGACGGCGCCGTACGAACCAATCATTAGTGGACCCCACAAATAATAATTGTCGGATATAGAAAATGACATAAACAATTTTTAAAATGGTCAATGGTACTATTACTTTTAATTGTTAAAATATTCGGTGGTAAAAGAATAGTAATATACGGTATTACAAGTAACATACGGTATTGCACAGTAGCACACGACATTGCACAGTGTTTCGTATTATTAAACTGATAAAGTGGTTATCGTACAATATTTGACTTTATTGTCACATGCACAATAATTCATGTTATTAAATTGATAATTGTCACAGTAGCATATGCACAGTAATTCACATTATTGAATCAATAATTGTTATGACACAGTAACATAATCTTTCTTTTGCATACTTTCTGCATTATTGTTATCTCTATTATGGTGTTATTTAAACAGTTGTATTTCATTAATTAATTGACTTGATATCTAACTCAGAAAGCCAACTACACTGTATTTATAACAATTAGTCATAATAATAAAAAAGTGTGAATTATTGTTGAATAATTGAATTGATAAAGTTATTTGTTTATAATATAAAGTTAGGTGATATAAAATGAATGGTATAGATTAAAGATAATAGATAATTTAAAATGGATGGTGTAGATTAAAAGATGATCTTTAAATGAATGGTTTAGATTAAGAAAATCTTAAAAGATGAAATGAATGGTATAGATTAAAGATAATATAGAATTTGAAATGGATGATGTAGATTAAAAGATGATATTTAAATGAATGGTTTATCTTAAAAGATGAAATGAATGAAATGGATTAAACATTATTTTGAAATGAACGGTTTGGATTAAATTAGGAAATCTTAGTTATGATAAGATTTTTGGCTATAAATAGAGGCCTTAACTTAAGGATTTTTCATAAACTTCCTTACTTGTTCTTTCTTTCTCTCTCTAAATACTTCTTGTGAAAGTTTTCTCTAAGTGTGCTTAAGTCATCTTGAGTATTTGTGAAGATTTATAAGTGTACGTGTACTGTTCGAGTTAATCAACCTCATTTAAATCAATATTCAGTCACGTGTTAAGGTAAGGAGTATCATTTTCTTTCATATTCTATTATTAAACTTACTACGGTAAGGGATTATCATTATTTGATTCTCGAAAATAATATCGTTTCTTTCTTACTCATAAGATGTGCCTTTTATTTCCATGTATTAAATTGTGGGAATAACCTTACGGCGCGGATTACCGTCTGTTGGTGAATAACCTTTCGTATTCATTCCTTATTAATCTCTAAAAATAACCTTACTGCGCGGATTACCGCCTGTTTGGTGAATAACTATTCGTATTCAATTTTTATTAAATTGTGGGAATAACCTTACGGCGCGGATTACCGTCTGTTGGTGAATAATATTTCGTATTCATTCCTTATTAATCTATGAGAATAACCTGACTACGCGGATTACCGCATGTTTGGTGAATTACTCTTTGTATTCATTTCTTATTTGTCTCTTGTGGAAATAATTTGTCTACACGAATTATCACATGACACTTTTATTGCATATTCGTTTATAATATCATTTTCTTTCATATTCGTAAGTGATATTATTTTTCTTTATACTCATAAGGGATACCATCTTTTTCATCTTCCATTATTCAAACTTATTATGGTAAGGGATATTAATTTTCTTCACTTTTTGTTAATCAAACCTGCTACGGTAAGGGATATTATTTTCTTTCATACACCTAAATCGAAACTTATTATGGAACTATTGCTTCTATAATTCCTGAAAATATTATATGTTCCATAATAGTTGCACTTCATCATTTCAATTGAACCATCCTATTTACTTGAACATTTCTATTGAACTGTAACCGTTATTCTGAACTGTGGATCTTGAATATCATTTTTAAATTTCATTCCACATCATGTTGACAATTTGGACATTATTTGAATCTGTACAAAGTAAAATTCTGATACTTATTGTTTATCCTGTTTCTTCTGTTCATCATTTATATTATTCTAATCATCCAAAATCAAGTTGTTATGAATATCTGTGGCCGGGGGCACAGATGCGATATAATTGTTGAACAGATGATAGGTTAAAGGCGATATAATAGGTTAAAAGCGATACATCTGTTCGGTATCTTTTATGGCACGTGGTGAATGTTCTCTTTGGCCCGTAGTGCAAAGATGAACTGTTGTTTGGTGTGATTATGACCAAAGGTTGAATCTGGTATAATCATGACCGTTGGTGTTATATTGAATGTCTTTGGCCCGTAGTGCAAAGATGAACTGTTGATCTGCATGATTATGATCAGGAACTGTGAATTGTATTATCTTGACTAATGGTATTTCAGATGATAAAAGTTGATGATGTTTTTCCTAAAAAGAGAATCGAGTGGACATTATAGTCTACATTATTCTTCTAATAGATTGCTCATTCCGCTGCTATTATTGATCTGAACGTTGTTTAAGAATTTAACTGCAGTTTTTGATATAAACCTTGTAGTCTATTGTATTCTATCAAGAACTCAACTGTTGAAAACTAATGATAATTTATTCATTATTATCTTAGTCATTATATTCTTTACTGGGCTATTTGAGCTCAATCTTTCTTTTGTTCCATTGTTTTTCAACAGGAGATGGAAACGTAGCTGGGTCTAGCCGGGGAATAGAGTGAGAGTCTGAGGAATAGCTATCGTAGTCTTCACGCGTTGTAAAATAGTGTGATAATAATAGTGAAGACTTAGTTGTGTATTATTATACACTGTATTGTTGAACGTTGTTCTACCTTATAATAATTTTGTTGTAGTCTTTTGACGACTTAAGTTTGGGCTGTATGGGCCTAGATTTGGGGGTGTCACATACTAGACATGCTCTCCAAGTCCAAAGAGTACAAGTTATGAATTTTCGAATATCTAGAACCAAACAATTATATCATAAGCATTTGACTATGAATAATATATCGAAATAATATCTGAATTATAATTGAGAGACAAAACAAACAAATTAAAATTAAAGAAGTATCGCTGAAAGAGTACGGAATCCGTACTTTGAATAAGCGATGTAATACCCACAATTATAATTGCAATTTGTTAGACCAATTCAATCTATTCACAAAAATAACACATTTTTATTAAGTACTATAATTAATTAAGTTTTACATCTCTTTGACGAATCTGAAATCATTTCATTTTACCAAAAATATTCTGAGCATGGTAATACATAGTATAAAATATATTAATAATTAACATATTTCTTGTTCCCTCCAAAATACATATAAGTGTATTTACAAAAATATTCATTCTATTTTTAATTATACTATAAACAAATATATTATGTCAAAACTCTAACGTTACAAAAATAATAATTTATTATCCCAAAATGCTAATTACTAACAAAGATATACCAAAAATATATATACTAATAAACTAAATAACATATAAAAATTAAAGTTACAAATAACAAATAATAAATAATAATAATAAAGCAAAACTAACAAACTAAATAATTAAAGCTACAACATAAAAATAATAATGCAGAAAATAAATACACAAGAAAAGAAAAAGAAACATACCCGAAATTACGAAGAGATCCACTGTCTCCAAAGAAAATCAAAAAAAATTTGGGCTTATATCAATATCCAAAATCCAAAGAAGGAAATAAAATATTTAACTAGGGAGGTTCTTACTTAAAAGACCCTCACACAAAAAAGTCATTTCTCACAATGGGAGGTATTTTTTGTTAGTGTATTAAAAGGAGAGGGGTAAAGTCATATTTATAGGCTAAGGAATGGAAGAAACTTTTGAGAATGGGCGATGTGGGACTATTGAAAGAAAAAAAGAAAAAGAAAGGCGGGTATTACAATTTTGCTCTCTTTCTTGAATTCTTTTGTGGTTATGGTGAAGGCGGTTTTTAGGGGAACACATGAATAAAAATTGTATAAAGAGGATATTTGCTGAAATCTAAAGTATCCAAGGGCGGAGTCAATAATTGAAATTAAGCTAAGTTGAGCAAAATTATTTTAATTTAGAATTATTTTGGATTAAACTGGACAAGAATATTATAACTTAGAGTTATTTAATTATATAATATATTTAATATAAATAAATAAAACTAGGAGCCGACTAATAGCTCCGTCCCTGAAAACATCTAAAGTCGCCGCACCAACTTCATTACATAGTGTAATGGAGATTTCGTCATAGACTACATACACAATATTTAAATATAAAATTAAATATTATATTTATTTTAATTATTAAAAAATAATTTTGCACACGGATTTTAATACCGTGCTTCACTTTTTAATAATTAAAACGAATGTAGTATAATTATACTTATTCTTTCGCCATATGGGATGTGAAATTTGGGTTAGGATGATATAATGAGCCATGAATCTGGATAGCACGATAGGGGTCATGAACTAGCAAGGGGAGGAAATCCCAACACCAAATAATAATTATTACATCTTTTAAAAGAGGATTCTGGTGATTGCTCAATTGAAGTTAATTGTAAGCTACATTGCTTTTATAACTCATAGATTTTCTAGTATAATAACTGAGAGCTGATTTGAACTTGGAATTTGTTGGATCCAGTAACAAAATCATATCTTATCAATTTTTATCCAACTAACTCTTTTCTTTTGTGCAACCGACATTTTGAAGCCGAGGCAATTTGATAGTTGACTCAACTTCAAAATGGCTATAATATACTTCGTCCGTCAAAAACATAAGACCATTATCGACTTTTTGAAATTAAGTTAAGATATTTTTAAACTCAAAATTAACATGAATTACTTTAATTTTAATTAATATAATGATGAATATCGTAAATTATCTAAAAAATAATATTTATTGTAAGATTGATTGTTTTATAATTTTTAATAAATTATCTTAATTTTAAATTTAAAAATATATTAAATTAAGTTTATCTTATGATTTAGAACGAATGAGTACATAAAAGCATGAACACTTTTAATACTTCTGCCTCGTGGAAAAATAAATGACTAACGAGAGTATTTGTGTCATTGTGTGCGTGTGGGCGAGTGTTTGTACTCTATAGTTGAGGTATGTCTGTTTCAGCATCAATGCAGGAATCAGAATGGCTAAGAGTAACGCTGCACAAATGGTTCGATGACGAGTACTGTCCGGAGGCAACTAATTATACGTGGCTTTCATTTAATTTAATATTTTTGTTTTAATTTGAGCTAAGAGGTTATGGAATTGCTAATTTATTTAATATGCTTGATTTAAAAAAGTGAGTCTCATTTAGTGATGGTGACAGAGGTAGTATAGCATGTGATGCTATTTTTTCGTTTGGGGTAACCCAATAATTAGTAGCTGTGGGGCAGATATCATGTCAAGTTAAAGAACAAAGAGAATCATAATGAATCTCTATCTTTATCTTGCTGGTACTCAATGGCCCCCTGTGCTAATAATTTTCCTCTGTGTGGGGAATGGAAGTACTCTTATAATTGAACCACTCATTTTTTTTTTTCAAATTATAAAATTATTATTAATTTTTTAAAATTAATTTAAAATATTTTTAAATTAAAAAATTAAAATAATTCATTAAAAATTATAAAATAATAAATCTTATAACGAATAATATTTTTTAAATAATTTATAATAGTCATGATTATATTATCTAAAATTAATAAAAATTATATTAATTTTAAATTTAAAAATATTTAAAGTTAAATTTTAAAAATTAATAATAATCTTCTATTTTAAAACAGGTGGAATATTATAATACACTTGTTTCAAAGCTTTTAGGTATCCTATCGATTAAAATGACTAAACTTATTAATGAGACTTTTTTTAATAGCTTGGAAAATTTTCACAAGAATATGTCAATGAGATGAGATGAGATGATGTATTTAATTGACTTGCCAAGGGTTAGAGTGACAGAACAATAGAGTGACAGAACAACCACCAATATCAAAATTTAATGATGGATGAGAAAAGTGGTCCAAAGCCGAGGACTTTTAATTTATTTTCTTCTTATTTTAAAAATAAATTTTTAAATAAATTAATTTCATATTAATCGAATCCTTATCACAACTAAATAGACGTTGCTATACCAAGATAACTGGTTTATATTGTTAAATATGTACACTCTCCTTTCATCCTTCCTTTCTTTTTTTATGGACAAATTTATAAATACATAAATTAAATATAAATTTAAATACTAATAAAATTTATTTCATTAAAAAATAAAATATGACACAAATTTCAGAATCATATTATACTTTTTAATGGTGTAAATTTTGTTTCGAATTTGTAATTTATATTTACACACTTAGACTTATTCTTTCTTCAGTATTACAAGTGATGAGACCCTTCCTTTTTATTCTTGTAAAATTTATAAGCTATAAAAAAAATAGAGAATTAACATTTTTACATAATTTTCTCTCGCATATATATAAAGTGAGATTCACTTTCATTTAAGAGAAAATCATATAAAAATATAAAAAAATACATATAAAAATAATACTCCTTAAAAAATGGGGGTAAAAAATTCCCTATTAACAAGTTTTATCATTTTAAAGGTTAGGACACCCAACAACTTATAATAAGTGTAGTGTAATAGTTCAATTATTATAGGAGTACTTAATTTCATCCCCACATAAAGGAAAATTATTATTCTTCAGTGTTATAATTGTCGGGTTTTTTTTGGTACTATTTTTTTGCTCTCTTTCTTTAGGTATCATTTATTATTTTTTTTGTTACGCAAAAAGTTAACTTTTTATTGATAGTAAAGTAATAGTGTAAAATTATATAATGATTTTTTTTTTATTAATATCAAGTTATAATACGTAGTAATTACTAACAATTTAATAAGAGTCCTGAAATATATTTTTTTAATATTTGTACATATGACCCTTTTTATTTAAAAAAGGAGGGATATTAAATCATATTTTTATACTATTCTTGCGTACTTCAAGAATTATTTATGTTTTTATCAATCAAAGCTAAAACGGACTTTTTGGACACCTTGCTAAAAAATTCTATAGTCCATAAAAATGGGTAATATTTAATTTCATGCAATGGCCCCTCACCTTTTTCTTTTTATTGTCCATGGCTCGCACTGATATGAAATTGAAAATAGTTGGGGTGGGGGGGAATTAATACATTGAAAGGAGGAAAAGTTGTCCCACCCTTGGAATTATTGCAATTTGCTGGGGGGAGAGTAATAAGAAAGTGAAAGGGCACAAGAAGCTTAATACTATATATGAGTAGTGAAGAATGGAGGTACGTGCAATAATTAGTGACTGCCACAAATTTTGTGGACACTTCCTTTTCAACCAGGGCTATTTTGTGCTCTTTTTTTGTATAAAATAAAGATATATTTTAAAGTTAATTTATAAAAATCTTGATAATCTCACCGATAATATTGACAAAAACCCAACTTCTGTAGAGATATTAGGGTTCTATTCCCTCCCCATCCCCATAAATTGGAATAGAATAAGATAGTATGTCTTAATAGTACCAAAATATATATATATAAAATCAAAAGTAATACAAAATTAAATAATTTTAACACATATATTGCTTTTAAAATTTAAATAATAGTAATTTTAAAATATTTTACTAAATGGGAAAATGTTGTAAGTTATGGATGATACAGTACAGTAGCATTGAGTGGCTCAGCTTCGAACCTCGACTCTCCGAGATTTGGGGAAGATAACAATGTTTGCAAAACCTTGGGAATATGCACATGCACATATCAGCGATACTCACATGGCATTAAATATTAATAATTGTCACGTGACATGCTTTTCACGGTCACTCTCCTGGCTGACCCATACATTTGTGGTTTTACATTCCACGGCCCACATACCAATCAACCTATTTTTGTGTATGCTTTATCATTTCCGAAAATTACATTTGGTATACACTATATTTCAAGATTTCAATAATTTTTATTGATTTCTTGTGATATTTATAAAATCCTACACGATTCGCTTAATTAAAATTATTGAAAGAAGACAAATGACTTCAATAATGTTGTTTAAATTTGGTTATTATGTAACTTTTTTAGATTTTGTCAAATCTAATCATATGGATCAAGTAAGCTAATTCAAACATTTAAAATTTGCTATTTCTGATACTAAAAAGCAATAATCAAATTTAAAAAAAAAATTATATTTTAAAAAAAAAATTAATATTTTCATAAGACTTTATTCACATGAAAGCGTATTCTATTTAATATTTATGAGATTATATATAATTTTATAAAAATATCGATTTTTTTAAGAGAAATATTCTCTCAAGTCTAAACATTTCATCCACAATTGGATGACCAGCTAGCTAGCTACCTACCTCCGAAATTATTGGGGAATTATTGGAGTGCGAAAGTAATGAGAAAACAAATGGACAAAAAAATAAAATGGAGTATATGAAGCTTGGGTAGAGAAAAGAAAGAAGGATGGCCACCAATTAATGGTACACTTTACAAAGTTGTCAATGAAAACCTATCGATATAAATTCACGTATCACAATTATAGAGGCCAGGGGATGGACCACATTCCACTTTTCCTAGCAAATTATTTAAAGCTGTTTTTCGGAAAATATTTTCCTGATTTTTCAAAATTTGACATATTAAAAAAAATGATCAGTCGTAAAAAAAAAAATTTGATTAATAAAAAATTCTTTATTTTATTTTTTAAAAAATAACTTACAGATTTAAGATCCGTAAGTTATTTTTTTGGAAAACACATCAAACTCTATCTCCCAACAATGAATTTTACTTTTTATTCTCTTTATTTTTTTTTTTCGATACTCTTTAGAAAACTAATTCAATTTTTTTTTGCAATTAATTCAATTATTTTCTTCATATATATCTTTTATTCATCTTTAAGCTTTTAAATTTGGTAATATTTCTCTCCTTCTCATGTTTCATCTATTTTTTTCTTTAGAAGAAATTATAAATATGATAATATTTATTTATTATAATGTGACGCACATTGAAAAAAAAATAAGTAAAAAAAGCACACAAAAATATTTAATTAATTGAAATAGAGAAGGTGGTGATCATTTTCAATTTAGTAACCGGAAAAGAAGTCATTTTCACTGAAAATAATTTCATCAGAAAGCATTTTTCGTAAAACAAATTGCGCCTAAGAGTGTAATTTTCTTATCCCCTAAAAAATGTACTGAAGTATTGCAATAAAGTTGAACCTCGTGGTAAACAATTGGCTATTATTATACTTCATCTGTTCTAAAATAAAGAATTTTTTTTAAAAAAAAAGTTATTTAAGATTTTTTAAAATTTTAATTAATAAAATGATAAAATTTATAAACTATTTAAATAATATTATTTATTATAAAATTTATTATTTTATAATATTTAATACAAGAATATGAGGATGAAGTTGGGTAGTAAGATTAGATTAAGGATAAGTTTACACATATAATAATTAAATATTAAATTAAATAGTATTTTTATTTATATTATTAAAAAGTGATGTATGATACGAATTTTAATATTATATTTTATTTTTTAATAATATAAATAAATATAATTTTTAATATAATATTTAATTGTTGTGTCATTACTTCTGTGTTTGTGTTTATTCTTATATTAAGAGACAGGTGTCAGGTGGTGGTACCTAACAAGGTAGCTGAGATTTCATTCGATCTTCTTGATTGGCGAATGTATGGTGATTAGTTAACTCACGTGTTTTCCTTTTTATGTTTTTTTTAATTTTAATTTCACTCTATTCCTAATTGATTATTTCTTTTTTAAATTTTCTACCTACCAACTTGAATAATTATTATAAATACACTCCCTATTATTCGTTTCAAAGTTAAAAAATTAATATTAATTTTTAAATTAACATAAATTTATTTAATTTATGTCAATACAATTATAAATATTATAAACTACTTAAAAAATAATACTAATTATAAGATTTATTATTTTTAAAACTTAAATAAATAATGTTAATTTTATATTAAAAAATATTTTAAATTAACTTTTATAAAATTAATATTAATTTTATAATTTAAAACCGATCAAATATATATACTATGGTGTTCATAAAATAATGTAAAGAAAAAACAGAATGATCTAGCTAGTTCATAGGCGGCCCGGCAACATTGGATTTTAGGTACTGTTATTAGTTATTTTTATACAGTATAATATTAGGAGTTGGGAGAGTAACTTTAACCCGTACCATTAATTCAGCACGAGACAGTTGAATTATTACTCCTCCTATTATAATTGCAAAATCACCAATAGTCACCCGATTGTGCTCTTATACTCCTATTCCTATATATATAAGGCACTTCAGCTATATTCAATGGCTTTGAGCAATCTCTCTCTCTCTCTCTCTCCATTTCTTTCTCTCTTTTAATTTTTCTCTCTCACACACACAAACACACACTGAGAGTGAAGAATAATAAAAACACATACATACATACCTACACACACATATATATATAGTACATATATGTAGATGGGGTTCTTTAAGAACAACCTACTAGTTTGCGCAACATTAGAATGTGAAAGCATACAAGAAATGGTAGCATCAATGGAGAAAGCAAAGGAAGAAGGAGCAGATCTTGTGGAACTTTGCATTCATTCTTTGCATTTCTCTCACATTTCTGAGCTTCAACATCTCTTAAAACACAGACCTCTTCCTGCAATCGTCTCTTTCAGGTACATATATATATATATATATACACAAATATGTATTAGGTTCTCTAATTTCCTTCATTCTCTATACACGTCTTTCTAAATTTTCATACAAATTTGCTGAAACACGTTTCCTAATTCAAAAACTACAAAAAACTAGGGTTGGTGGTTTTATATTTTTTCTTTATTTTTATAATAAATTAATTCACTAACAGTTTCCACCTTTCGTGTCTACATTCATCACATGATACCTCTTTAAGTAAAGTGCCATATGTTATTTTTTCTTTCCCTTTTGTCTCATAGTAAAATGTGTGCTGCACCACAACTCATTTTATCAGATTATTATTATTTCATTCAAGATGAAAAAAGAATCTATAAAAGTTTGTTCACTCGTTAATATTAAATTCAAGGTCGTTGGCATTATTTAGCATCACCCAATTCCTCAATATATATATATATATATATATATATATATATATATATATATTAATCTGTGAATGATGAACCCAATTATTGAACTGTAAGAAGAGAGACGGGTAGGTGGAATTTTCTGGACAATTATTAAATTTTATTACCCAACATATACGTGAGATAGCACACAAGAAGGATAGGTAGGTAAACGACCACATCAATGACGGTCATGGAACGAAGACTAGTGTGAAGCTAAGCCAAGAGTTTCTCGACCAATTTGTCGTCTTTAATTGATATTTTATTTTTTAGTCTTTATATATTAAAATCATTTACATGCTTCCAAATTCTTATATTATTGATTAATACAATATAATTCCATTTTTCATGTGGCTGCATAACATGCTTCCACTTGCACACCCTAGCTATCTATCGCTCACATAGGAGTGTCACTATATTGACCTTGTCCATAGTTAGACTTAGAACGATCAAATTATTCAACATAATTAACTATAGATCCAATAGGCTGCACTATTATTGTGTTTAGTGCGCAAATGATTACTCATTCATTCGTAATACGTTATAATTTTTTAGTTTTAAGTGATTCATAGTGTCATATATATATATATATATATATATATATATATATATATGACATTAATGTTTTTTATAATTTTTATTTTATTTTATTATGAGATTTATACATGCATGTATATATCGATAACAAATTATAATTATATTTATTGAATTTAAACATATATTATTATAATTATGTAATTTGTATGTGAGAATTATAAATTGATAATCAAATTATACTTAAAATGACCAATCAAATTAATTTGGATAAAATTTTTAATTGCCTTATTATTTTATAGTAATAGATTAGTTGAATATGAATTCCATGTGTAAGAGTAAAAGCGAAAAGATAAGAAAATAAATAAAATAAAAAATAAATAGAAAGAATAAAAAATATATAATAAATTAAATAAATGTATATTACATATAGAATATATTTTATGTTTTAAATTGAAATAGAAATGGTAAATATTTTTATAAATAAAATTTAATATTTTCACTGATATTTTTTTATATAACTATAAATTTTAATTATTATTTATGTAAGAAAAACTTGTGAAAATAAATTACTTAAACATTTACTACACTATTTTAGTCGGTTGTCTAAACAAAGTTAAATAAATAAATAAGCGTAGAAAATAAAATTGTAATATGAATAACAAAGATTCAGCAGTTAATTCACAAAAAAATTTGATTTTGATTTCATTCTCAGGTCTGATTCGCCAAATACTTCAAATAAAAGAGACTCGAAGAAGATATGTTTGCAAGTTCTGAGACTGGCCATTGAATTAGATATCGAATTCGTTGAAATTGAGGTCGAGGTTAGTAAATCATCTTCATCATCCCCACCCTATTTATTATACTCATACCCATCTATTCTCGTAGCGTAACTGTTAGAAATTACACTGTCAATTGCGTTCTGTACGAGTTTCCTTGAAAAATTATGTGTTTTTGGTTACATGGGGTTGTTCAATAGTATTTAGAATTAACCAACAAAAATTCATCCATTATTTAGTCTAACAAGTTGTTTTTGGTGATTATGTTGTCGTCATGTCATTCCATTGAATTATATTGATCGAATTCCGATGAATAGTTTGATCATACTCCGTAGTCCATTCCCTTTCCCAAAAAAGAGTCTATTTGCAAAATCTGCAAAGTTTAAGGATGCATTTTTGTTTCATGTTTACTCCTAAATTTATTGAGTGTCTAAGTTCGTTGTGATGGCATTATTATAAAATTGTGATGTTTAAAAACTTGGGACACTGTCATTTATGTGAAATCCTAAATAATAAAAAAATGGGCTCTTTTTTTGGAACATTTTTTTTGCAAATGGAACTCTTCTCGTGGAATATAGGAATTGTATGGCCTTGAGCAATTTTGTTTTTCTTTTGAAATCTCTGAGGTTTAGAGAACAGCGATTCTCCTTATAAATATTTCCCATCTCAATTAATCAGCAATGAGCGAAACATAAAAATGTTAGTATATCACAAGCAGTGAGTTAGAGTCCCACATCGGCTAAATAATAAAAAAGTGAAGAATAAATATACATGAATGAGCCCGAAACTTAATAACTTAAGCTTTTGGGTTAAGTTGGGTTCTAAACTTCAAATGAAAGACAAGAAATGGTACGTTGTACTTTTCTGTATTATAAAATGTAGTATCACTTTAGGTTTTGCTTTTTCCAACCTTGAGCACCACCATTTACCTTGATGATTACCCCTTAATGTGTCATATTCTAATAACTTAATATTTTTCCAAATTTTGGTTAATTTCTGACTCTCTGATACGCATGAAACTTGTAGGTGGCTTCTGATGTTTTATTGGCTGAACTTATGAACAAACGGTCCAACAGCAAGATAATTGTATCAAGTTATGTGAATGGTGGTGGCACTCCTTCAATAGAGAAACTTGGCAACCTGATTGCATACCTGCAGAGTACAGGGGCAGACATCATCAAAATTGTGATTGATGTGGTTTACATTACAGACGTAGCACCCGTGCTCCAGATGCTTACTTATTGTCAGGTTTATTATTGATTGCAACATAGCATTTTGTTTAACTTAAGAAAGCTTTCACTGCAACACCTATTCTTATTATATGATACTTTTTTTAGAGTACTTTATAACTATTTCGAATTGCTTTGCACTGTAAATATCCAGCCCTAGTATACAATTTGCCTAAAAACAAATAACCTGGACTGTGTTAGTGGTTTATGTAATTTCTTTGCCCTTTTCTAAATAATCTTTTCATCTTATATTTTTATTAGCTAACATACTATAAGTCTATAATGCTATTTCTTTTTTATATATACCTGCAGGTACCACTAATTGCAAGAGCTTCAGGCGACAGAGGTCTTATAAGCCAATTGTTGGGCCCAAAATATGGTTCTTTTCTAGTCTTTGGTTCTTTGGGAGGCAAATCTATACCCGGCTTGCCATATGTAGAAAGCATCAAACAAGTTTATAAACTCGAATATGTGAATGCTGATACAAAAGTATTTGGTGTCATCTCAAATCCAGTAGGCCATAGCAAAGGTCCTCTTCTGCACAACCCTGCCTTTAGACATACAGGATATAATGGAATTTATACTCCTTTGCTTGTTGACAATATCAACGAGTTTTTTAAGGTATACTCATGCAACGACTTTGCAGGTTTCAGGTATGCATTATTCTCTTAAAGAATGAAAAAGAAGATAAATACTTTGGGCTTGAATTTGTTGCTTGTACGGTTCATTCAAAGTATATGTGCACCAAAAGTGGCCTCTTTCACTTAACTTTGACCACAAGTTCAAAGCATGCTAATTATATGAGTTTCTAGAATTTATTCTTTAAAAGGCATATAACAAGATACTCTGCTACTAAAGATCGTAACGGGAGCTCGGTTTGAGAGTCGAGCTACAAACTTCCTTGACTATTACTTTCATATTTGTTTATAAAAGCTTATGTAGACTTGTTGCGGATATATGTCAATTAATTAGTTTGTACTCTTTTGGAATACAACACTATTTATTGAGTAGATCTTTTCTAATATATAGTTGCCTTCCCTATGATTGAACTTGCAGTGTCGGAATCCCGCATAAGGAAGCTGCAGTAAAGTGCTGTGATGAAGTCCATCCGCTTGCAAAGGTCTGAATTTTTTTTGTGTATTTTCATCAGTTTTACAAAACGATCATTTTCTGGGAATCAGATTGTTTTGTTTTAGTAACAAATCTCTCTCACCTGCTGTGCATGTGTGTGTTTTCCTGTGTGTGTTTTGTATGGCATATTTTACTGCTATTATTTTTGTTTAGGGTGTCTGTGGGTGTTTATCCTTAATTGTTGCTTGTGTGTTTCCCATCTACCCTCAGAGGATTTGTTCAACCTTATCTGGTTTTTCCATGGGGAAAAGGTTGGACATCTTGGCAAAAATCAGGCCAAATAGCATGTGAAGCCAAACCAAAGAACACCTTATGGCTTCAGTATTATTCAGTTTCAAATATACCCAACTCCCATAAAGCCTCTCTTTGCTTGTTTACCTTGGGTCAGATATACTAGTCAAAGTTTTTGTTCTTCTTTTGTTTCTTTTTGCGAGATGTGTTTAAAATATGTTATCTGTAGCAAATAAGTCATCAAATAAACTGGGTTAGACAAGGTCTTCAATTTTAAAGACTCGACAATCACATGGAAACCAACATATTATTGCATTTTGGATGCATACTACTGTTTCTTTCTCGTTGGTGCATAGTATCTTGGAAATTACTACTTTTGTTCCCACATTTTATCTGTCCTAAGAATTTATGTAAGTCTGAAATAGAATGTGTTGTACCCCTTGGTTTGTTGATTTAACTGAAATTCCAGAGTTGGCATCTCTTTGTAATGATCTGTGGTACTTAGCCATCAGAACTAATGTTGCAATTTGAATTGTGGTGGATACAGACATACAGGACTATGTTCTTACCTTCTAATCTTTTTCATCCTTCGCAAATCAGTGCATAGGAGCTGTTAACACCATTGTGAGGCGGCCTACTGATGGAAAGCTGATTGGTTATAACACTGACTGTGAGGCTTGTATAACTGCTATTGAAGATGCACTCAGAGGTACTATCTCTATAATTCATTTTGCAACTAAAAGATCATAATATCTATTCTTATTATGTTTTGAAGTTTACTATGATGCATTTCTACTGTTGTCAAACGCAATATACTCAGTATTAAGAGTTCTTATGATTTGGAAGGATGGGATTCTGAAATGATGGCTTATATACTTTATACATAACTTCAAGGTCTCTGGTTCCAATCCCCATACTTGGGGCTAAATTACCTTTCAAAAAGAAATTATACATAATTTGAAAGGATATTGAGTATTTGATAGTTGATAGGGTTATAATTTATAAGGAAAAGGAAAAGAAAGAAATAACTTCAGTAGCTCAATTTTCTTGCAGTGAAATGATCTGAATCTGATAAGTTACTTTCTGCTGTGAACAGAAAGACAAATAGCCAATGGGGCAGCATTAAATGCCTCTCCGTTAGCTGGAAAATTGTTTGTGTTGGTTGGTGCAGGAGGTGCTGGAAGAGCACTGGCTTTTGGTGCCAAACATAGAGGGGCACAGGTTGTCATTTTCAACCGCAATTTTGGTAACAACCTATAACTATCCACTTCAGATTAATAGGCAGTTTTTATTCTTCTTCTGACTTTTTATCATTCTTTTGAAAGAGAGAGCAAAGGCTCTGGCACAAGCAGTTTCTGGTGAAGCTCTGCCATTTGAATGTTTAGAAAATTTTTGCCCTAAGAATGGAATGATTCTTGCAAATGCTTCAGCCATTGGCATGCAACCAAATACAAATCAAACTCCTGTTTCGAAGGTTCTCTGTTCTCTCTCTCTCTGTGTTTGCCGATATGGATTTGTTTTATAGATAATGTTTGTGTGTATACAGAAAAGTGGCATATAATGATCAATATATTTATGGATTTTAGGAGGCCTTAAGATCTTATGAGCTGGTTTTTGATTGTGTGTATACACCAAGAAACACTCGGTTAATGCAAGAGGCAGCAGCGGTTGGTGCCGGTGTGGTGAGCGGTGTTGAGATGTTCATCCGGCAGGCGCTTGGTCAATTCAAGTTGTTCACGGGTGGATTAGGTACTCGTCCTTTACTCCATCAGATCAGCAATTCTTTATTCTTATGTGTAGCAACTTATAATTTTGGTGTTTCAGTAACTTAGACAACTATTGTTGATGGGAAGAAATAGCTTGAATGTATTTTGACCTGAAGAAGCTGATTCACAAAATCCAAAAATTTAAATAATATGAATTCATCTAAGCTTAAAAATTAACAAAATTGCTAATTACTAGTAATTTTTTACTCTTTGGATAATTTACAATATTCACGAGTGTATTTACTAAAAATTAAATGAATTCATATCAAATTGGGACATTTTGTTGGTTTCTACCTGTGCTATATCTGCTTTACCTTTAACCGGGGCTAAATAATCGTAGTACTCATAATTGATGTTAGATTAGACGACAGAATTTGGACTTTTGACTTTATGCCTGCTCTTTATTTTCCAGTACCGGAGGACTTCATGCGGAGGATTGTTTTAGAACAATTTTGATTGATCCTCCCTACTAGCTCGAGTAAAATTCTGTCATGCTTGTCTGGCTTTACAAGATAGTATAGTATGGCCAGATTGAGAAAAGGTTTGTTGAAGATGTGGAGAAAACAATTGGCTGCCTCAGCATTGAACCTTCATCGGCTTGTTGTTTTGATCTACAGAAAAACGAGCGACAGAAGTGAATACGAGTTCGAGGCAGTTAAGAGAAGTGAATACGAGGTCGAGGCAGTTAAGATTAATGCTCGTTCCTCACTTGTTATTTCGAAAAGGTCAAAATCATAGTAAATTATTTCTTGTAAGATTGAAAAGGAAATTACTGTTGTGGTTCTGCAATAAAAAAATTTAGTTTGTTGTATCCATTGTAAATTATGCTCAGTGTTGTGGCTAATTTTTGGCGAGCCATTAAAATCCAAAAAAAATTCTGAATGCCGTGGCAATTATAAGAATGATGAGTTTATTAACTTCGTGATCGACTAAATCACAGCACGACAATGGCAAATTGTTCCATCCAATTCAGGGAGGTTGATACTGTTCTAGTTATTCGTCAAAACTCCGGAATTCTGGCCACATAGAAATGCATAGACCTGGACAATTAAAAAAGAAAATACAGGTAAAGGAAGTAAAATTTAGTTATTATATGTATTGTGGTACGATACGTCGATCGGAGCGAATTAAACCGTTAATAAACCAAGCCGAATTTTAAAAACAAAAAAATAAAATCGATTTTGGTTTAATTTTTACAAAAATTGAAACTGACTGAATCGATCAAACTACTTAAATTATAATATAATTTATATACTTTTTTAATAATTAATTATTATAAAATATAAATAAATTATATATTTCAACTTTTATATTTATACTTGTGTACGTAGATATAGCTATGTATCTTAATCTAATTTTTACTCGCCGGGAGTTGTGAATTAGATTGGTATTGTATATATGCAGCAATTCGGTGACATTGTTTTCCATTTGTTTTATGGTTTATTAATCCGTAGTTGTTTGAGTGAGGCTATTTTGTAATAAATGGTATGTGGAAAACAAATAAGCAAATTGAATTAGGGGAAGAAAAGAAGCCCTTCTTATGCAAGCTTTGAATTCCATTGATTAAATTCTGCAGGTAGGAGTCTGAGATCCAGACCAGTAACCAATACTACACCTGTTTCACAAATTAAAATTCATTTTGCAAATTTTACAAACCCACCAAACTAACCGATAATCGATTTCGGAGTAAAAGTTTAAACGATTTTGATTTTTAATTTTTTATAACGGACTTAAATGGTTTAATTTTTTTTATATACAAAATCGACCAAACTGACCATTGTACCCCAGTGATATGTTCTTTTCTAATCATTCAAACCGGAAAAAGAAGGTACTATTATAACTATCTTTTGATCATGGGTTTGGCCTAAAATTAAAATATAGGGGAATTTTTTTTTTTTTGAAACAAGGGGAATATTTAATATAAAAAGAGAATTAATATTTTTACGAGTTAATTTGTTATTTTTATAAGTGAGTTCTATTTGATCTTGTAAAAATTAGCTTTACAAAAAAGAAAGAGAATAATTAATTTACTGTATATTTTTTTCTTGTTAAATACTCCATCCGTTATAGGATAAAAGTCATTATTACTATTTTAGGTAGTTTCAAGTTAAATGTTTATTTATCTTAAATAATTTATTTTTTATTATAATATCTTTAGTATTAATTGTTATATTTATATTTTCTATGCATATTTATGATACTTATAAAATATCACTAGTCACGTGTAAAAAATTATGTAATTAAATAAAAAATTAAATATAAATAATTTTTTTTTTCTTAATATGTATGAAAAGTTAATTACGACTTTTATTCGAGATAAAAAGAGTAATTAATTACTATACAGTTATATGGTAACTTGTTAGTGGTTGTCTGGTTGACAACATTGCCCAAGCGAGAATCATACCACTAGACCGAATGCTCATCTAGTATATTGCGTTTTTTTTTATAAAAAAAATTAAATTAAAAGTGAATTAAGAAAATTGAAGAGATACATTTCCCTCCAAAATTTAAGCCTTTCCCACTAATTTCTCCCATTTTCATCACTAAACAGTAAACCCTCTATATTTGCATAATGGAGTACTAATAATCTTTCGAGCCCTAACAAATTTGATTGTAAGCTCTCTTCTATAATTCTTTTTTCTTTTGTGAGCTCTCTTCTATAATTCTTTTTTCTTTCCCTTTTGTATCGCTTTGATATGAATTTTGTGTCGACTGATTACACGAATTATGTAGGAGATGATACTGACGATAATGATTCAGTAGCAGAAGAAATTTCAATGGCTGGTACTTGCACTCTCAACTCTCTCTCTCTCATTCTCCACATATGTTTATACATACGTACATATATTTGTGCCGGTGTTGATTTTAATTTGAAGAGCGAGTGAATACATCATTGCATGTATTTGTGTTCAGATTTTGATTGGATTTTCTCCGAAATTAATTAATTTAGTGTCATTTTTCTTTGCATATTGAATGTGTTTCTTCTTTAACCGAGTGATCAGGTTTTGAGAAAAATATTGGGGTGTAATTATTGTTTTATCGTGCGATTAAATGGGGAAGGGTGGGTCTTGGGAATATAGAACTCCCTTTGTCCCAAAATGAGAGTCCATCACTTACTTTAAATTTTTAAAGAAAAAGTGTAACTTAAAAAAAACATGGGCAATATTACAACCTAGTTGAATAAACCTAGATTTGGTGAATTGATTGATTTTCAAAATGGACTTATTTTGGGATGTCCTGAAAAAAATAAAATAATGGAATCTCGTTTTGGGACAGAGGGAGTGGAGAATTGAACGACATTGATTGACAGGTCCTATCATTGTTCGGTTTACTTATGTAGAGAATGATAAAAAGGATAGAAAAAATACAGAATGCTTGATTGAACAACATTTAATAACACATCCCTCATTCTTAGAGTCAAAACTGTAGTGAAAGGACTGTTTAGCCAAGCTTAGCAGTTTTTGGTCTTGACTCCTTGTTTGGATTGACACCAGGAATACTCTAGAACGTAACCAGCCAATGAGGCTATTATTTATGTTTGGAATTAAATTAGAAAAAGAGATCAACCACAGTGCCACACTACTTGATATGAGATGTCAAGATGGATGAAAAAATGGATTATTATGTAATAACACTACAGGAGGAAGACTTGAGTGAGCATTACAGAAACGAAGCCTTTGAGGCTCATATAAATGTTAAAATTGTAAAACCAAGAACAATCAGACTAAGTTTTTTTCTTTTTTCTCATGGCTTAATTTTGTATTTGGGGAGGTCACATTAAATTGAACTGGTTGATGTTGTAGTGAGTGAATCTCTTGTGAATTGCACTTTAGGTGTTCTGTAGTCAGATATGATGCTGTCAATCTTATATGGACTGTCGTTTTGCTTCAATACAGGCAATAAACCCAAAGTTGGCATTGAGGATGGATATCAAGACACTATGCCATTTGATGACACTGTTGTACTGGAAAGTCCCTCAGTAGAACCCCAATTGGAGAATCTCGATGCTGAGACTGAGGAATTGGATATTGACATTGACAAAGAAGTTGTGCTGGACAGTGATGAGGAAGGAATTCAAAGAACCAAAATGGTGGGTCTCATGAATGAGCTTCCTTCTCATAAAATCAACAGAAGTTTGGGAGGGGACAGAGTAGGCATGGAGAATAGGCAGCTCAGTCCAGCTGCTAAACAGTCCTATGTAGGTTGGTATTTACTACTGCCATTTGAAACTGAATAAGTTCTACATATTCTAGTGTATTCATTTGGCCTTTGAAATCTCTATAACTTTTCTTTAGATGTGTCCTTTTTTTAGATTATTAGTCTAGACAATTCTTGATTTGGGGAGAGAAAATAAAATGTTGAGATAAAATGAATGTTTCCTTGTAGATTGAATCTTTTTGCCTTTAAGTTACAATCATACAACACATATAAGTGTTTCTTCGAAGGTGCAAGAAAATGCAAAAAAGAAGTTTAAAGACGATGTTTGTTCTCCGGTCCAACATTTTTGAGGATCTTTTTTGGTTCCAAACACCGAGTAGTTAGCATAAGAGTGTTTCTAAGTTGATGGAAGCACAGAACTTAGGTTTAATTGTTTATTTCTCCACACTGAAAGAGAAATAATTTTTCTTAATTCTAGTTTTTATTTTATTTTTATAGTTAAGCAAGATCTATGATTTCTGGCACACATGCCCTTTTGTCATTAATGAACTACTCATTCTATTGTTGAACATCTTCTCTGAATTAGAATTTTTTTACTGACTTACGAGTAAAATCTTTTCTGTAATCTCCCAGGATATTTCAGGAGACGGGGTAACAAAATTAGAAATTGTTTGACTGATATAGGGAGTGATAGCGGGCCTAACTCAATCTATCTGAAACAGCATAGTATTAAGCGCAGTGAAGCTGATGGAGTAGAAGATCAAGTAACAGGTCATGGATTTGCAAAGGAAGGTGCACAAGACAATATGAATTGGGACTGCAATGGTAAAATAGGTGAATTTATGGATGAAATCAAGGGCAGCGATATGGTGAGGAAAATATCAACAGGTGATGCACATGCTGAAAAAGAGGTACCTTCAAGTAACTGTGCGGCCATGGATAGAGGAAAAGATACTTTGTTGGTGACTAGTGGTAATGAGTTTGCATCGCTTAGCTACATTGAATCTCAAGAACCTGGAGAACCCTCACATGCTAATGCACTAGACTTTGTGGATCACTACCTATCAGTTATTGATGTAAACTTTTCTCCGGAAGTTGAAAGAAGAAAGGTTGCTAGGATAGCATCACCTCCCACTTTATGTGGAAAGGGATCTCAAACTTTGGCAAGGAGAGCCAATCTTAGAACCACTGATGGGGAGTCCAGAAGCTTTGATTGGTCTGGCAACAAATGTGATGATCAGACAGATGTTTTCTCAAGAAAAAGAAAGGAAGTTGTCTCAAGTTGCAAGAGCCATGGGCGTAGATCTATTTCAACGTCTCAGGTCAATGGGAATCTGAACTTCAAGAAAGAAAAGGATTTTGGTGTACAGGGCATAGTGCAGTTGCAGGGGGCATTAACAAATGAAAATCACAATAGTTCAACAGTAATGGCACTCAGTTGTAATGAGAGTCCTGAGATGGTGCAAACCACAGTGATGAAAAGTAATACAAATTCCATAAAGGAGTTGGATAAACAGTTTGGTGCAGAATCTTTGGGACAGCAGCTGGAAAATGATGGCATAGAAAGGGATTTATCAGACATGTTTGACGTTGGCTTTGATACCCAGATGGCTGCTGAGGTTATGGAAACCTTAATATGTGCCCCGCCTCCCAATAGCTATAATTGTGCTCCTCAAGCTCTAGAAAATTCGCTTGAAGATTCTTCAAAAGGTGAAACGATGAACAAAGCATCAAAATGTAGTTCGTTTCATGAGGGATCTGATTCCAAAGTCATTGCGAAACAATCAAAGAGAACAAAGAGACTGAGAAACAAAAAAAGCAGAAATAGGTTTTGTTCCTCTCAATTTGGTGCATACAAAAGCAAGTTTGATCCTGAATTATCAGTGAAGAAGAAAGTGACGAGAAGAATGCCTCCTACTGATAAAGAGAATATCGATGAGGTTGATAGAAATCTTATTTCGTCAAAATCAGTTAACCGTGATTCAAATAACAAAGGAAACCATAGAGGAAAATTTAAGATTTATTCACCCATTGCACATCGGACTAGGCAGTATATGTCAGCGCATTTCCCAAAGAGTATTGAGGATCCACCATGTAATTCTGGAGAAATGCTGAATAGCGTTAAAGAGGTTGATGTCCTTGAAAGAAGAAGAAAGAGGAGTAAGTTAGATTCTGATGCGTTCCAAGTTTTGGACGTGAGAAAGAAATGTCCCAAGCTGGGCTCTAATACACATTGTGAAGCTACAAACAGCAACGTGAATCAACAATCACAAACTGATCCATTTGTAGCTGCCACTACCAGCCATTTAGAGCTGGATTTCTGGACATATCCAAAAAGGAAAAGAACTCTTCGGAATGTGCCACACCACTTAAGAGAAGCAAGTGATAGTTGTGCGCCATCTAAATTAGTTCATAGTAAAAATCGCAATAAGCTATCTGCCGAAATTCATCAAAAGTCAGAAGGGAACTCCAGCACCGCTCATCTCATCTTACATGTAAACAGGAAAGCACGATCAGCTCGCCAACTTCGGTCTTCATCAGAAAAGAAACATATTGAAAGATTTTCTAGGCTAAATTTTGGTGAACCGAATTTGTTAGATGTCAACTGTGACAGTGCTCTCATAGATGGACAAATGAGTCGTATAAATCCAAATGATGTCAAGGCCTCAAGTCAATCTGGTAAACTA
Organism: Hedera helix; assembly: GCA_947179155.2. Lineage (NCBI taxonomy): Eukaryota > Viridiplantae > Streptophyta > Magnoliopsida > Apiales > Araliaceae > Hedera > Hedera helix. The sequence continues at coordinate 44,652,698 of OX359276.1, read as the reverse complement.
GATGATGTGACTATTATGTCGTCAGCTGATGGTGCAGGAGAGAACTTAAAGTTTGATGAGTTACCAGATGCAAAACCCAATCCACTACCTGTTTACAGGGATGCTGAAAATTGCAAGCAATTACTCAAGAAGAGCTCCTCGAGATCGCCTCTCATGAAAGAGCTTAGTAGATTAGGGTTTGCTGAATCGATACCTGAATTTGTGGCCAAAGATTTGAGAAGAAGAAGGAATATGGCAAATGTTCAAGTCTTGTTCAGCCAAAGCTTGGATGATGACATAATAAAACAGCAAAGAAAGGTTCTTCAGTTGCTTTAAATTTTCTTCCTCCCTAATTTTTTTCTTCTTATGATTAGATATATTAAATTATATGCCAACTGTATTTTTAACTTTCAGATCCTGGCACGACTAGGCATATCTGTAGCGTCATGTTGTTCAGAAGCTACACATTTTATAACTGACAGATTTGTGCGGACAAGGAACATGTTGGAAGCCATTGCTCTTGGTAAACCGGTGGTAACACATTTATGGCTTGAGACCTGTGCACTAGCTAGTTGTGTTATTGATGAGAAAAAGTACATCCTGAGGGATACGAAAAAGGAGAAGGAAATTGGCTTTAGCATGTCTGTTTCCTTGGCTCGTGCTAGACAACATCCACTTCTAAAGGTAGTTTTGAAAGCTTGCTTCTGGCTGATTGCTCAAAATTGGTATTGGTATTAACTTACTTCCAAAATGCTTTTATTTGCTTAATAGTCATGTCTTACAATCTTAACACTGTTCTAAAAATCCCCGCCTAGGTCCGATTAATCCCCGCCTAGGCGCTAGGCCCTCCCCTGCCGCCACGCCTAGGCCGCCTAGCGCCTAGCCTATGTCCAAGGAGAAAAAAAAATCCCTCCAGAGAATTATAGGGTACTGGGCGGGCAAGACAGAGAAATTAGGCGAGGCATAAGCGAAAAATTTAGGGTTGCAATTATTTTTTTTTAATTTTAATAACTAAGCTACAAAACGACGTCATAAGAATAGATGAAGAAGTTGAAGGCTATTCGGGCCTTACTTGGGAAGCGGTTGGTGAAGCATCCGAAGTGGATAGCGTGCTAGAGCCTAAGAGAAATAATAGAAATGTTAGAGTAAGAAAACTCCATGATTTTTTTTTTGTCTGAAAATGATACGGAAGAGGGAAATAAGGAGTACGAGTGTGAGCCCGATGGGGACATTATCTTGGAAGAATATAGAAAAAAAAGAGTTATAGAGAGATATAGAGGTATATGGAGACGAGGACTATTAGTTTGTATTTTTATTATTTGCTTGTGTTTGAACTTTAAACAATTGCGTGTTTTTGTTTGAACTTTGACATTAGCAACATGAATATGTGTTTGAACTTTAAGTAAATGCCTTTATTATCTTTATTATAGATTGTTTTCCTTTATATTATTATTTTGTTAGGATAAATGTAAGATAAAATATTAAAATTGGCATAAAATAAAAAATCCCGCCTAGGCCCCGCCCAGGCCCCGCCTAGGCCCCCTAGGCGCTAGGCCCCCCCCGGCCGCCCGCCTCCCGCCTAGCGCCTTTTAGAACCTTGACAATCTATTTGCTACTTGCCACCAGGGTCAAAGAGTCTTTATTACTCTGAATGTGAAACCTTCTAAAGAAATGATTGAAAGCTTGGTCAAGGCAGTTTGCGGACAGGTAAAGAATTCTGCCATCATCTTTGATTTCATTAGTGGAAGTTCAGTAAACCTCTTCTAGGTGTCGTCTGAGGCAGTTCTTATAGGCTAACATATCTAGTATGAAATAAGACACTTTTAATTTGAAACAAGTAAAAAATCATCCAATCCATGGAAGATGTCCTCAAAATTGGGAGCACTTTTGTACCTGTACATCTTCAGTAACTTTCTCTTTACATTTTATTTAATTGCTGACTAAGCGAGTTAATTAATTAATTCTTTCTAATTTTATAATTGTCAATGTGATTTCCATATAATATGGTTTACTATCATGGTGAGATTCTGATAATATGGTCCTCAGGTAGTGGAGAAAATTCAGAGAGACGCAACCGGGGATAAATTGCTCCTAGATGATATATTGATCATTTCTAGTGAACAAGATTATGCAACTTGCATACCCTTCCTCGAGGAAGGTATAGATTCATTTTCCACCTTTTAAGTTGAGATAGTCACGGATCACTTAAATTTTTTATATGTCAAGTTCCAATTTCCATTCACATTTGCAGGTGTGGCAGTTTACAGTTCAGAGCTTCTACTAAATGGGATAGTTACCCAGAAACTCGATTACACGAGGTCAGCATAACAATAAAGCAAACATGTAACTGTAAACTCAATGCTTGTTCTTTAACTTAAGATGCAACTTAGGGTACTTCTCGAGTATGAGTTTTAGATCGCGATCTGATAAAAGATAAGCTTTGTTTTCTTTATGCAGACATCAGCTCTTCACAAACTATGTCAAGCGGAATTACAATATCGTTTATTCGAGAAAACGCAAAGAAGTAATTCTTCCTGCAGCTCAATGTTAATAGGTGCTTGTGATTTTCTTCCATCTTTTTGTCATTCCTGCTGCTCAATGTAGATTGGTGTCTTGTCTTTATCCCTCCTTTTGGCCATTCTGATTGCAGCTAGGGCCTAATTACTGCCAACTTGTGGTGGTCCTGTGATTTTGCGGATTGAAGATGATTTTTGTAAATGAAACTATAAGCAGTTAATATATCTTTTTGAGTTATTTCCAATATATATATATATATATATATATATATATATATATATATATATATATATATATATATATATATCTTGTTTGGTTTCTTCAATGAACTGGCATAATGAACTATTTTAACAACATTTTTCGCCGGACAATTTTGTAGTGTCATTCATTTAAATTGTGTGAATTCACTTCCTAAAGTAAAGGGTTTAATATATAGTGCCACTAAAATGAAACAAATTAATATGAAGTTTACTTTGATTAAAACATAATTTCTAATAATTTTTTAAGTTATAATGTAGTATTTAGAAAATATTACTTTGAATGTTATTTCAATACTCCCTCTCTTCCAAATTATAAATGCATTTTTTAATCAATTTTTGAAATTTTAAGTTTAAATTCAATGCTAATTTATTTGATCTTAATATAAAACAATTATAAATTGACTATGATATTTTTGTTTTAAAAATGTAACAAACTTTGTAATTTCAAATTTTACAAATTATTTTAAAATACATATCTCAAAATTTGGGAGAGAGGGAATAGTAAATACTCCCTATATAAGACTATTTTTTTTTTAGGAAAAAAAAACTTAAAATAAAAAATACTACAGAACAGTCGAAAATCGAAGTAAATTATCTAGAGGCGTACGAATAGGGGTAGTTTTGGTATAAGGTGGCATAACCTGTCGTCCCAACTCCCAAATGTAGATTTGGCTTATCAATATTTCGATCGTCTACTGAAAAGTTTGAAATCCCTCGCTCTATTCATCTCTCTCTTTGGCGCTGGTGGCGCTAAAATTGTCAGTTTTATCTCAGGTTAGTGAAGTGATCGGAAATTTTTTAAGACCTCGTTTTATTTTCTAGAGCTCATTTTGGGCTGAATTATTGTTGTTAGAGTTTTCTCGTGATTTACTCGTCTATTGATGCATTGATTATATTTTAGTTTGTAACTCTTCACGTTTCTTATTCGTATTATCTCCAAGGTGTCCTGTTGTTCGATGTGATTAAGATGAAGAAATAGAGAAAATAATTCGATTAACCTTTTGTCATATATATATAGAGATAGAAAATTGATTCGACCGGTTTTATATTGAATTTTTGAAACTTTAGCATGAGCAATTTAAAACCCAAGAAGAAGCATTAGTCATTAGAGGGAGGGGTTGACAAATATAAGGTTATTTTGAGGCTGTTCGAGAACTTACTTATAAGTTGGTTGCCAACTTATAAGTACTTAAGTTAAAAGTACTGTTCGGGATCAACTTTTTTTTAAAATTATAAGTTAAAAAAAAAAGTCAAAAAAAATAAGTAACGAATTGTTACTTAAAAAAAAAAAGATTTATAAATCATTTTTTTTAAGTTGGTCAACCCAAATAAAATGGCAAAAATGTTCTCTTTTATTTTTCTAATGAACTACTAAAGGACATTTTAGTAATCTTTATATTTTATTTTAATTTATAAGTCATTATTAGCCGAGCACATCTACAACTATTACTTATAATTCCCGACTTACAAGTAAAAGTGATGTCGAACACTTTTACTTATAAATCTACTAAAATTTTAACTTATAAATCTACTAAAATTTTAACTTTAAGTAAAAAAAAAAGTCATTCCCGAACGGCCCCTTTATTGCTTAAAGATTAATGCTTGGTGGTAGGTACTACTATGTAACTAATTATGCATAAAGATGATTTATATACTACAGAGAATCTGAGACTCGATTATGTAGTTTGAAAATCAAATGCACTTGTTGCACATATCTCATTCTGGGATTCTGTAAAAGTTCATTGCTATCTGATTTTGATTCCTAGCTACGAAAACCCTTAAAATATTTATTTTCATGTCCAAAGACACCTGTAAGACAACCTTATTTGCATTTCAAAGTTTACCTACTCTCTCTATCTCTATCTTTGTAGGCGGCACAGCCAAACAATTTTTCCTGGAAATAATATGGTTTCCTTTTTTTGAATGTTTTATCTGCTTTGCATGGTTGATACCTGTGTTGGAAGTTTCTCTTGTGGGCTGGATAACTGACTGTATCAGAATTGGTGTGGGTGGCTATTCACTTGAGAATTAATTTTTGAACCGTCTCTGTTTTTCCTTATCATAATCTTCCTTTCTCACCATAATTGACTGTATCAAGTAATGGTATGAGTGGTAAGTGGAAATGTGAGGAGGAAATAAGTGCTTCAATGATAAGGTTTTGGTGGTTCAGATTGACATGATTTGGGTTGGCTGGAAAATTGTGTAAGCAATTTTTCTTTGTTCTTTTGATTTTTGGATGAGAGGAGAATTCAATGGTATTAGGCTGTTAGCTTTGTTGGGTTTTTTTTTTTTACTTTATTTCTATCTGTGTTTAGAAAGAGAAAGAAATTAGGGTTGGACATATGACATAATATAGTGGGGCATATTGGATTTCTCACGAGTATATGATTAGAATTATGTACATATTTTTTGTTTGTCATTTAAAACTATCATTTGAATGTTTGAAATTTTCTTTCTGATGAAAGCTTACTTAATTATTCATATTGAATTCTTTAGTGGGACAATACAAGATAGGTTATCAATTGCTTATTGATGCGTATGGAGTATATATTTGATGTAGTAATATGCAGAATTAGTTGGGTATGGGAGTATTTTAGAGTTCTTGTTAGATGCCTTCTGGACATCAAGGGAGAGAGATTTTTATATTTTTTTGGTGGGTGGAAGCTGATCTGACCCAACCCTGGAAAGCGTCATAAAATCAAATTAAGGACTGTTTAAAAAATAAATAAAATTACAATCTAATGGACATATCTGTTAATTGTTATAGCCCGTCTATATCTAACCCATTTATGAATATCTACCAATCCCCCTCTAATCAGCATCAATTATTATTCTGTATCAGAAAAATATCAGTATGAATTATCGTTTTAGAATTATAATATTACATAGTATTTTTGTACGTTGGCTTTTATGTCAGAATTCTTCTTTAAGGGATGGTGTAAACATATAATATTCAAGCATCAAGCTCAGGGAAGGCTATGGTTCCAAGAAAAGTTAAGAAAAAAATGGGTAAGGTTGCTGAATCTGCTCAACCAGTGTTACTTTCTGAAAAGAAAACTCCAGAGTCTCTAAAGCCTGAAAACCAAATTGTGAAGAAGTCTACAAATCAGAAGTCTGCACAAGAGAAAGGAGTAAAGATTTCTCATCAAGCTACAGGCAGAGTTGACAGCGAAAAACCACAAATAATAGAGACAAACTAGTGGAAAATGATAGTGAAAGAGATGGTTCAAGGAATGTGAGGCTTTTCCGAGTTCACAACCTGGAATCAAACAAAAACGTGAAGAAAGTAGCCGGAGGGTTCAAAAGGCTGAGAAAAATCTTGGTGGACTGATTTTCATGTGCAATATAAAAACTAAATCAGATTGTTTCTGCTACCAAGTGATGGGTGTTCCAACAAACAAGCAAGAGGTTGTAACAAGCATAAAACCAAATTGGTTTTGCAGCTTCGATTCCAGGTTCACAGGGACTGCTTGCCACTACCTGGAAGTGTATTTAAGAAGGCAATCAAGGATAACTATGATGAAAAAACACACAAATTCAAGACCTGAGTTAACTGTTGAGCAAGTGAGAAGCTCTTTTATGTAATTGGTTTTTAATATTCATATACAGTGCTCTGTTTTCCTTACAATGTTACAATCATAGCTTCCTGGTTATTTACTTGTCTTCCCCCTGTTCATGTAGGTAAAGAAATTAACACAGCTGTTTTGGCCTGTCCAATTGGTTCATTCGGATGGAAATTCTTCTGTTCGGGAACCTCTAACAAATATCCGTCCCCTACCAGCAGCACTCCCTGGTGAGGAAGCTCATGTCGGAAGGTTGTACAGAGATCATTATATTAGCAGCAAAGCATTAGGGCATCATATACCCTCACAAATCATGAAAGAAAACAGATTTTAGAGCATCATATCCCACCCGATGATATAGCTTCTCGTAATCCACTGTTTCTCTCTGAGAAAGAATATAGAAGTTATGGGCTTCTAGGTGAAAGGCATAAACTGGCAGCTGCTCTTTCGGTTACCACTTTGGATCCTCACAAAGCTAATCAAGAAGGGAGCAGCCTCAAAGGAACCCTTCTTCTGAAGCCTTAATGCACAAAGAGAGTATTCATCCTGATGAGCTTTTTCTCAGTGAAAAAGAATATCGAACTTATGGCCTTAGGGGTTGGTCTGAGGTACCTCAAAAGAGTGCCACCAAAGAATATAAACTTCCGATAGACAGGTACCTGGAGGATCAGTACAATCGTTACCACTACAGCACCACCTCTTTGGTGAATCAGTATCTTTCATTCCCAGTGTCAGTGGTTGGTCCAGAGTCTTTTAATTTGGCAAGGAGAGAGACTTAACAGAACGGTAGAGTAGCTCCTGATGATGGTGAAAGGTTGTATTCAACATATGCTTCCAGTGCATACCACCACCTAGGGGATGAACCTCGATCTAGATCTACACCAGTCTCTTCTCGGTATTCTTTTGCAGGCCATTCTGTCATATCGCTGACTTACTGTTGCCAAGTGTTTTCAAGTTTAAGTTGCATGTATTCTCGGAATTTACCGTGCAGTACCTGAAAATTTATTTGCAGTAGTGTAGCACTCGGGGATAGCAATTGTTTCCCTAAAAGGTTCTTGTTGTAATAATAGGACTGCAAAGTGCGAACCACTCCGTATGTTTCATTGTATTTGTACACTGTATCTCCTCGCTAAATTATTCCCTGTATTGTAACCTTTTTACTGCTTCAAATTCATTAGTTGGAAAATTTGGAGGAACATAGCAAAACTTATTTAAGATTTAAGTAGATTTAACTGATAAACCAGCATGACTTGATAATTGATATCTACTGGTATTAGAAATAGCCGCCTGCTTGCTGAAATGTCGTTTCTCAAGTTTTAAGGCCCAGATGATTCATATTTTTGTTATATTTCATTTTTTATGAGGTGGCCACTTTCCAATCAGATATCAGAATGAAACATGCAAGCACGCTTGGATGATAAAATGCACTGCAACAAAATTTTTAAAGGTAGAGATTCGGCAAAGGTTAACTGCAAAAGTGTCCTTCAAAGTTTAATAAAATTTTATTTTTAGTCCTTAAGTACTATTGTTTTACAATTGTGTTCAATGAAGTTTTTATGTAACTGTCCCTTTAACACGGCAAAATTATAGGCTGCTAAACTGTTCTCTTTTAACACCTAGTGAAGTTATTGGGATGTATCTTTTCAACATGTATGTCCGAAATTATTAATAATTATTAGTAATTATATAACGTATATATTACTATTTTTATATGTTTTGAATAGGTCAAACATGTATTCCATGGTATAAAACATGAGTTTTAGTTAATAATTTTACTGGAGTGTTAAAAAGGGATAGTTTTGTAAAAAAATTAAACTTAAAGAAACACGATTGAGAAAATTAATACTTTGATACTATAATTATAATTTTGTAAAACTTTGGGGGACACCTTCACAGTTAACCCATCAATAAATGTTTGACTAAGTCTAAGAAATAGTCTACCCCTTCTTTTCCTCGAATTCATTCTCCTTTGAGCGTTATGCTGAAACTTTGTAGGAAACAGTACATCCCATGATTTTTTTGGAGAGAAATCCTGAAGTTAAAAACATTTAATATGGATGTCATTTTGTCTAGTGACATTATGTATTGAGCCGAATGTGAGCAAGAACAATACAAGGTCTGCCGATTCCCTAAGCTATTGCATTAGACAAAAAAGAGCCTACTTGTAACAGATAAAATCCAACCAGCCTCACATAGCCCTTATTACTTATTAGCCATCTGACCACAAGATAGAGACACCAACGCAATACTATTAAAAAGTTTCCAGCCTTATCAACCTTCCAGCTTCTTAGCTCGCCTTGACTAACAGGTTGGAACCTGGTTGCTTAATGCTTAATTTACATTACGTAACGAGCACGAGGTGATCAAAATAAGAGAAGTACACTGGCATCAATTGATTATAGAGTATGAAATTAAATGGAAAAAAGTTCGAGTCACCAATCATAGGAATAAGTGAACAGAACAAATGCATCAGATAATAGCCAAACAAAGTTTTCTTCTTAGGCTTTTGAATTGCACCACCCAATCATCTATTCATAACCTTGCCCTTTATCAAAAGATACATTTGCCACGCAAGATGCAGTCATGCAGCATTTCCTTCGTTCTACACTCCTGAAATTCTCAGCACAAGTTTTCACCAGATTAATGACTACCCTCAGAAGCTTGGGTTTGGGTATTCATATTGGAAGTATCAAAACCTCCATTAGTTGGTGCTGCTGGATTGGATTGATACATAGCTGGTGTAAACATTGGAGGTGCACCACTAGAAGCAGGTGTACTCCCTGGAACCATTGGTAGGGGATTCATTGTCATTGGCCTAGGAAGTTCGTTAACTTGACCGGGCAATGAAGGAGCACCTGGCCCCGATGCCATTGGGGGCATGCCCGGGGCAGAGACATAACCTGTCCAAAAAACGCGAAAATCAAGGACAATACAAAAGGGATTAATATAACCATGTCCATGAGAAGGCCACATAATACTCTCCCCATAGTCACAGATTAAATGTGTGAGAATTACTATGAAGTGAAGGCCAACTACTGATTTATGATATCTTTGATGTACTGAACGATGGATGTCTACGACCTTCCTATTAACAAATGCAGTGAGAGACTATTAATTCCTTCAAGCAGAAGAGAAAATGAAAAGAAAACAATCTTTAGGTAAAATGTTCATCCATATTTGAGTACCATTTTCCAATAATATGCTTTCTATATGTTGGTAGGTACCACCTAACAATGCAGCAACACACTAATTGAACTAAAAACACACGCCCAAATACAGTGGTTAACCCAAGAGCTTAAACACATTGTAATGCATGTCATAGATTTTGAAATTGCCGAAAAATGCCCACTTTGCAGGTCTGGCATTTCTCTCAAGTCTCATCCATTTAAATTCACCAAAACAAACTACCAAAACACTGGAACCAACTAAAATCTTTATATGCCATGTCTTTGGATTGGTGACATAGATCTAAACAAGAACTCCACTCAACAACTCAGAAACCTATTCTGTGTTTATCACTTTATCCTATGGACAGTGTTAACTAAGCAATGATTCTTAAATTAATATATCTAAACATATCGAATTCATCTCACTCTCTTGGGGCACATATATCACAATAGAGACTAATTAGGTATATTAACTTATCCCAGAACATATCAAATAAGCTAGAGTTCCTAAACTAATTTATAGTGTTAGTTTCACACATCATGTTCAGTTACGCTCTATCCATGTCAGACAAATTAGTAAGTAGGTCTAATTATGAGCCAAAGAAGCCCCATGCCCATGCCAGATTGTTTGGCAGCCCCCACAAATGACTGGCACCAATAATTAATGTGCTGGTTTACCTACGACATATTTGGTCTCAACGTTCCTCACATGTCTAACCTCATCTATTGAGGAAAACCAAATATCCAACTAACAGAGTACAATAGTAAATCAAGGAGCAAACACGCATATACACGCAAATTAGTACGAAGATGTAGATGATTTTCATGAATAAAATGTTCTAATTTACCTGGTCTAGGAAAAACTGGAGGCCTCATTCCAGGGATTAACGGTGAATTTACAGGCAGTGGGTTCCCATGCATTGGCGGCATCATAGGAGTAGGTAAAACAGGAAGACGAGGTCTCATCTGGTTGAAAGCTGCACCAACTTGCTGGTAGGGGGCAGTTTGCCCAAGATGTGCCTTTATCCTTTGGTCAATCAAATATTGGTTTTGCTGTGCTTCATATTGCATGTAATAATCTCGCACATTTGCCTGCAAAGTAAGCAAGTAAGAAACCTCATTATGACGTGATGCACTAAATTTCAAAAAAGACAGACATGATACCTTGTGTTTGTATCCCGCATTGTGCTGTTTTCTAACTGAAGGCTGAAATTCAAAAGAGAAACAATGAGCAACCTCAGATTCAAAATTATAAAGTTTCCACAGCTGCAAGAGTCTAGAAAATATGGGTGGTAATGGTACTAAAATACTTCAAACTAAGAAAAACGACAGGATCGTGCAGATATAAAGATAGGGGAAATACTTCACTGGATAATATCATAATAGAGAAAAGATAAAAATGGACAACTAAATGACACTTATTTCACGACATATCGTGAAATACCAGAGAAGACCAATGATGAAAAGAGCAGATTTTTTCTGTACAACCTTTGGAAGGATCAAAAGGAAATGTACGACTCCAATCGTTAATATTCATGAATTCATCAAAAGCTTCTTAGCTACAAAAAATAACAATTACAACAATAAAATGAAGGTAATGGCTGCATAAAAATTTAGGTAACTCAGAATGCTCACCCCAGCTCTCAGAACTACAAGTACAAGACCTTTTCAAATCAAACAGAAAACCAAAGTAAACCACAGATAACAACTGTAAACTAAAATTTCTAAACCTCTATACAAGAAATTCACAAATTTTATAGCTAAAACTATCAAGTGCTTTAATTTTATGAATCGTTGTTTGGATACACTAAGCAAATTGAATATATATATATATATATATATATATATATATATATATATATACACACACAATAAAAGTTAAAAACAAAATTTGATAATGACTTACTGAATCATGCGTCAAATATGTGTCGCAATAATCACAATAGTACCTAAAAAGATTCATTTAGAAAGGAAAACAAATCAGTAATTAAAAAAAAATTCACTTCCAAGGTATATTATGAGAAACTAATCAAATTCACCGTACCGAGGCATTGCTGCATATGATTCATAACTTGTGTTAAAGAAAGACTGACGATTGAGAAGAACCCTAGAAAAGAGCGAGACACAGAGAGGCCGGTGACTAACTGAGATAGCGAGGGGAATTTAGTACCAAGAGGGAAGGGGTGAGAATGTCAATGTAACTAATACTCTCCCAGTTACGAATTGTAATATCATTATTATTTTCTTAAAAATAATTTAATATATTTTCAAACTATATAATTTATTAAATATATAAATATAAATTTATAAACTTTCAGAGTATCTAACTTATAAAACCTAGTTTTATATAATAATTTTATCCGGAACTTTTGATAAAATGTGACCGTCCAGATAGGAAGATTACGCAATTATATAACATATTATAAATTTTTATTTAATTTGAATTGGGTAACATTATTATAATTAATTTATAAAATAAGTATATTTTTAAACGACTTATATTTATTAAACTTTCATTATTAATATAAAGTTATTGATAAATATAACCAAATTATATAAAAAATTATTTTTTATGTACAATTTAATTTATTTAAGAAAATATTAAATATTAACGTATTAACTTTATGGGTGTACTAGTTAAATTTTGCCTTAAGTACTAGGTATACCCCTTTTTCACTAAATGTATCATTAATAATATTTTTAAAATAATTTATAATATTTATTATTAAATTGACTAAAATTAATTGAATTATATCAATTTTGAACTTTAAAATATCTCGAGTTGGCTTCAAAAATTGATTTTAAACTTTGTACCCTAAAAAATATAACAAGAAAACTCAATTAAATTGATCATATTAAGATAACTTGAAAAATGCTATTATGAAGAAATTTGTATTATATTTACATTACATACTTTAATCATTTTTCTTTCTTTTTCGAAAGCAGCCATGGCCACTGTCCCATTTTGGTATTCATTAAAATTTTCACATCCCAAAACGAATATTGAACTCATGCACATATTAATAACACTAAATATCATACCGTTCGCTATTGTTTGAGCAAATCCTGGAATTATTCATTATGAATAATGATGAGATTAGAGAAGTCGGGATACAAACGTTGTATTTTTAGTTAGCGTTAGGGTGTATTTTTCACATTAACATGATCGGCAGTTTATATTGGATTTGACTCAATGGGTCATAAGCTTGGTAGTTATTTAAAAAGACTTTTTAGTCCAATAGAATTGGATTAGAGTCTTAAACTAATTCGGATGTTGACTGTTTAGTATATCTAATTCTAATTAGAGTGAAAGTCATATTTTTCGGATATATTAAGACGGTTGTTGTCCCCTTTAATTATAAATCCTCGATGGACTCCTAATAAGATTGGTAAAGAGGCAAGTAAGTATTATAAATATTTGGTTAATGATGGAAGTAGGATCACGATTATTATTTCTACACTAAATACTTTAAACCTCCATCGTTAAAATATCTTGATACTTTCACTGATTCGGAGAAGCCTATCGGCAGTCAGGCGTCAACAGTTAGTATATGGAATTAAATGAATAAAATGAGTGAATAAATAAAATAGAGAAATGAATGAAATAAGTGTAATGATTCATTTCATTCCAGCTGAAATGAGTCATTTTATATGTTCCCTCAAAGAATAAAATTCATAAATTTAAAAAAGACGAGAATGATCCATTCTATTATAATAAAACAATCAAACATAATTTTTTTTATTTTATAAAAATAAATTATTACATTCTCATCTTCAAAATTCAAACTTTATAGCTTTGAGTTGAGATCCATTGGCCCAACCCAGGTCAAAATTGTATACTGCGAAGGGTAAAAATGTTACTAAAGCATTCGCTTGACGAGGTCCTTCTCAGTATCATATTTTGTACTTCCATATTACGTCGGTCCACCCTTCTGTACATGTTACACCGAGACTGAGTAACAGCAGTGATCGCCGACTTCCCATTTAAAGAAATCCAGCTGTACCAAATCAATAATGGCATTTCCGTATATAAACACATATACCAGGGTCATTTATTAAATTCCAATTATAATATATACTCAACGCAAAAAGTCCCCCTATTTCTCCCCAAGACTCGACGCTCGAACAAAAGAGAGAGAGAATAAACTTTTAAGAGAGAGAAAGTTGGAGCGATCAATACGGAGGAATTGGCGAAGACTTCAGAGGAGAGAGAAACGGCATTACTGGCGGAAGGGCGAAAACCGCGAGGACGCAGCGAAGAGAGTGTCAAGTTGTTCGTAGGACAAGTACCGAAGCAAATGACGGAAGCGCAACTTGTTGAGATGTTCCAAGAGTTTGCGCTTGTGGACGAAGTCAACATCATCAAAGACAAGACTACACTAGCTTCACGAGGTCTACTCTCTCTCTCTCTCTCTCTCTCTCTTCATTTTCTCTCTAATATTTGTCAATTTAGTTAGTAATTCCGGATCACAATGCGCGAAATCGAGCTGTTTACATTGACCAATGTTGATTGATATTCATGTTGTTTGAATATGTGAATTGTGGTGGTGTGAGACCCTAAATTTGTGTAAGTAATTCGCAGGGTGTTGTTTTCTTATATGTCCGTCTAGGGAGGAAGCTGACAAGGCCGTGAATGCGTGTCACAATAAGAAAACTCTTCCCGGAGTAAGTTTTATTTAGATCTTCTTCAGTGATGTAATTGTATTGGATAGGATAGCAGAATTTGATAAAATGCAATGTGGAATTGTTGTTCAAGTTACTAATAATAGTTTGTTATGACTATTTTAGGCCATCATTTAATGATAAATTGATAATTAAGGTCCAAGTCTTAGTACACTTTCTACGTACATTAATCATTATTTTTTTCTCCTAAATATATGAAACATTATGGTGATTTGCCTAGGGGTGTAAACAGGTCAAGATTTGGCCTTTTAAATTTGAATTGCTGTACAATTTAATGGAACTTGAATTGACCTTTTGAATGAGCCAAATATGTTGAATAGATACACACTTTTACTCATGATAATCACATGTATAATAATATCTAGGTTCTAATTATGTTCTATAATGAGAAATTTCATATTTACTGAACATGATCTCCCTTTGAATAACTTAAGATGTCGGTAATTGGGGGCATACGCAATAACATTATAACTTATTCTCTGTAAAAAAAAACTGCCTAATGGACGCCTGTCTCCAAAATCTGTTTTTTATATTCATAAAATTCAGAGTTATTGCTCTCTTTTTTCGTTTTTTTTTTCTGGGGTGAAATTTGGAGCTATTGCATATTAACATGAAATCTGATGGAAATCCAAACTCCCAAGAGGCTTAATAACTCATCAGCCTCCATTTGTAAATGATCTTGGATAAAAATATAGTATATAAAAAAGGCTCCTCTGTCCCAATTTCAGATGCACCCACTAAAATTTGAAGCATTTTAAGAAACTAAGGTGAATGACAATTTCCAAATATTAGCCTCCATAATTAAATAAGTTAAAGTCAATATGTTTATGAGGTGAATTGACGCTATCACGTTATCTTTTATTGATCCTGCGCATTTAAAGGTCATGGCTAAAATAGTAATGTTTCTAGTTGTTGTACCATAGAAATTCAAAGGTGACACTGTTTTGGGACATCTGAAATGGAAAGAACATCAGGACTGCATTTTAGCTGTTAAGCTACAAAAGTAAATTTATCCAGGTGTACACAAGTCATAACAGGATAGTGGTACTATTATGTTAACCCTTACAAATACAAGAATTATGGAACAAATACAATCACTAAACTGGTAAAGGTGGATACAATGAACTCTATAGTCTATAACTCATAACACCTTAACAGGACTTTTCAAAGAACTGTTTCTAATTAAAAAACGTTGAGATACAGACCACCAGAATGGCTATCGCTTAGTTAAAAGATATGACATGACAAGAAATACTCTGCTCAAGGGCTATTGACATTTGTGATACGTTAGCTGATTGTCCATGTGGGCCAGTTTTTATAATATGAGCTACTCTATCATATCTAAGAAAGTGCTCGCTCCGTCTCCCTAAGAACGGCATAAGTACAAAATGAATTTGTTCACCAGAGAATGGCTTAAGAACACAAGTCAAAGTTATCACTTGGGAAAAAGATTATAGCACGCGTAATTGTGTCATAATTATATAGGTATGCAATTAAAATTTAAAGCCAAATATGAGGGTAAAGTTGGCGTTTATCTTATACTTTCTCCTCTAAATTGAAATTCATTTGCGTGATTGTACTTGAGCCATTTTTTGGTCAACAGAGGGAGTAATAGAATTCCAAGTTAGCCTTAACTTGGCTTAACCTGATTTCATCAAGCATGTGGCTAAGCAATAGATCAATCTCTGCTGTAAATGTATATTTATATATACTAACTATTACAAGTGTCTGAAGCACAAATGTATGTGCAGTGGCATCTGACTTTTTAGCTTTGTACGCTGTATATACTTTTATTACGATGTAACATGTACTTGTAGTTTTCTGACTTAAGGCGCACTGTTGTGTTTAATTCAGGCATCTAGCCCGTTGCAAGTGAAGTATGCAGATGGCGAGTTGGAAAGACTAGGTCTTATATTATTTCCATTCTTGTGATACATGTTTCAACCTTAATATGATTCCTGTAAATCATGTTGTGCAAGCCTCATGCTCTATATAAGACTGATGTACTCATTTACTTTATCATACTATTTTGTTGTTTTATTTACTTTGGTTTAATAATTTTACGCTTTCTCTTCTCCAGAACATAAACTCTTCGTTGGTATGCTGCCTTACTTTATCATCCTCCTATTTTGTTGTTTTTTTCTTCTTTGGTTTAATACTTTTATGCTTTCTCTTCTCCAGAACACAAACTCTTTGTTGGTATGCTGCCAAAAAATGTTACCGAGGTTGAATTGTCTGAGTTATTCTCTCAATTTGGGGCTATAAAAGACTTGCAAATTTTGAGAGGTTCTCAGCAAACAAGCAAAGGTACATGTTCCTATTTTGTTAATAAGTTTAAATATAAAAATGAGCAATGGTACGCATCTTACATCCTTGAATTCATATTTTGTATGATTTTGCCTAATGCTCAACCTTAGAGCCTGTATTTGTTCACAAGTGAGATTTTTCAATTGGATTTCTAATAAATCTTAATTATGCAGGCTGTGCTTTTCTGAAATATGAGACAAAAGAACAGGCTCTTGCATCCATAGAGGCCCTTAATGGGAAGCACAAAATGGAGGTTTGTCATAAGTGTCTTTCAGTATACTGTTCTAAAGATGGAATAACTTTTAAGTAAAGAGTTACAAATTAAAACTTTTTAACTTTCCTAATTTTAAAGTTTTGGCACGTTATGCGAGCTAACTCACATTGTAATTGATGCATGGATATAAGAATGTATAATAATCTTATCTTTATTTAGGTTAATTCAGCTTCAAAATCCATCTTATGCCTGTTAGATTTTAGTTGATGAATTGGAAATATCTTGCATTAGAATGCACATATTGTGGAATGTACAAATTGTTTAAGGAAACACTGTTTTTTATCCGGATAAACGTACAGTTAGTTATGCATATGTCAACCTACCTTCCCCTTTTGCCTTTCTAATCTATGATTTGTTTCAGACTTCAGTTAATTATTACCACATCCAAACTAAAAAATATACCTCCATTTCGTCTTTAATTTTTTACTTTTGATGGGAAACAAACATTTTTATGTTGCAGCATGGGTTTTATTTAGTATACCTTCATGGGGACTGACTGGGCTTGATTATGCTTGCCTATATACTTGCATGGGTCCCTACCCAGGCCAGTAGGCATTAGCCTCCCAAGACTTACAATTGTGATCTAGCATTATGTAGTTAATCTGATTGGAGGCATGGAAATAGGTGTAGCCGAATCATTGATTGAATGGTTCTTCTTATGTTGTCTCCTTGTCAGTCACTTGCAATGGCAATAGAATACACTCACATTACTGTCCACGTAATACAATAAATGATGATAGGGAGGAAAACTGATTCTTGCTAATAATTTTTCTAGCTTATCTCTAGACTTGGACACTGTACCAATTTCTATTCCGAGTCCTCTGTATAAATTGTTTAAGATTTGAACTTACAAAAATTACATCAGAGTCTTTTTTGCGGCATGTTCACATGGCTATGTTTGTCAAGCTCCACGAGAAATTATTGGATCCATCCCGCATAATTTAGGGCTGTAAATGGATATTTTCGAATGCAAATATAAGTATATCCGTATTCGAAAATATATTTTAATATTCGTATCCGATGGATAATATTTGAATACGTATATTATCCGTATCCATTGTTTTAAAAGGCACTAGGCGGGCGGCCCCCGGAGGGGGTGGGGGGCTAGGCAGAATTTTTTATTTTAAGACAATTTTAATATTTTATCTTACATTTTTCTAAACAAAATAATAATATAAAACAAAACATCTATAATAAAGATAATAAAGGGCTTTGCTTAAAGTTCAAACACATATCGATATTGCCAACGTCAAAATTCAAATACAAACATGCAATTGTTCAAAATTCAAACACTAGCAAATAATAAAAAATACAAACTAATAGTTCTCATCTCCATATGCATTCGAGATAATATCTCCATCGGACTCACATTCATACTCCTCATCTCTCTCTTGCTCCGTGTCATCATCAGACAAAAAATCTTCTTCATGGAGTTCTCTTTACTCCAACGTTTTTACTTCTTCTCCTAGGCTCTAGCACGCTATCCGCTTTGGATGCTTCTCCAACCGCCTCCCAAGTAAGGCCCGAACAGCCCCCAATTTCATCATCTACTCCCACAACGTCATTTTATAGCTTAATTATTAAAAAAAAAAAAAACAATTGCAGCTCTAATTTCTCCGGTTAGGCCCTGCCTAGTTTTCTAAAGGGATTTTTTCCGCCTTGGGCCTAAACGAGACGCTAGGGGGGGCCTAGCACCTAGGCGATCACCTAGCCCGCTTTTTAGAACACTGTACTTATCCGTTTTGTACAATAATACGGATAATATATCAAATATCCGCATATCTGTATCCATATTCGCATTCGTTTAAAATAAAATTTTAAAAGTTTTTTATTCTTATAAATTCTTGCACAATGTTAAATTAATAACCAAAAAAATATTCATTTAATCAACTACTAATTAGAAATGATGTATAATCTATACCAATAAAATAATAAAACTAGATATTTATCCATATATATAGTTTTTTGTATTGTATATCAAACATAAAAGATGTACAAGTAATTGATGTTAATATTTTCATATATTGTATACCAATATTAAACGAGAGATTAATTTATTCATGTATATATATATATATATCCATTCCGTATCTATTTTGGATAGATACAAATATGAATAATATTCATTTTGACATGGATACGGATAATATCCGCTTTGATGTGAATACAAATACGAATTTTCGGGCCAAACATCAGATATTTCGGACTCCATTTACGCATATTTCTCAATTGTCCAGAAACCATCTCATTGAACATTTTGTCATTTAGCATATATCTGAAAATTTGCAGTTTGTGAGGGGTCAGACGTCCATTTCGGTGCCCGTAGTTTATTTGGCATGATTTTAATAAATTTTGAAAGATAATGCCTTCTTTATTCTGTTTTATTTTTAACAAGTTAATTTATTTTTTTCAAATGATTAAAAATCCTATAATTAAGTGAATAAATTCACCAAGTCAACCAAATCTTGTATTTCTATTAGGGCTCAACTGTTCCTTTGGTTGTCAAGTGGGCGGATACTGAGAAGGAGAGGCAAGCTCGGAGGGATCAGAAATCTCAAACACAGTCTCCCAATATTGCAAATGCTGACTCTCTACAACACCCAACTTTGTTTGGAGCACTGCCTATGGGCTACGTGTCCCCATATAATGGATATGGGTATCAGGTTTGCTTCCTTGCAATTGTCAATCTAAAATTTGTTACTTTATGTACTTTATCAATAGCTCTTGTCCGTGCTCCTCATCCCAACTCCTCATCCCAAGTTTTCATTATTAATTGCTTTGTTGTGTCACGCTTGTTTTGATAATGTCATTCTGTAATAGATGTACAGTTGGATTAACATTTTTGTGTCATAGTAGGCTCCTGGAACTTATGGTCTCATGCAGTATCGCCTGCCACCATTGCAGAATCAACATGCTTTCCACAATATGCTTTCACCGGTAAACCGAGGAAATGCGTTGTGTTCGGTCCCACTTGATGTAGCGCCTGGTATGGGCCCGAGGAACTATACCTTGCCACCATCTAGTTATTTGGGATCTGGTTATCCAGCAGTTACCGGGGCTCAGTATCCTTTAGCCTTTCCTGGTGGAATGATGAGTGACAGACCATTGAGTGGTCCTCAGAGTCCTTTACCGCCTGCTGCTGCTGCAAACAGTCGTCCAGCAGCATCTTCAAGTGCCACCACCAGTTCTGGCAGTCAGCTTGAAGGTCGTTTTTTGTTAGTCTCTTTATGTTACATATTATTTTTTCTTATATATTCCTTTTTATGTTACCCAATGATAAAACATGTGCTGTGAACACAGGTCCACCTGGTGCTAATTTGTTTATATATCACATTCCTCGAGAATTTGGTGATCAAGAGCTTGCAAATGCATTTCAACCATTTGGTAGTGTCTTGAGTGCCAAAGTTTTTGTTGACAAAACAACTGGAGTCAGCAAATGTTTTGGTAGGGTTTCTTTATTCTAGTTTTTGAGTCTGAAATAAGTGACATCAATATTTTTGCCTCTAATCAGCCTTCCATAGCAGGATTTGTCAGTTATGACTCACAAGCAGCTGCGGAATCTGCCATTAATATGATGAATGGTTGCCAGTTAGGTAATAAAATGTTGAAGGTTCAACTTAAAAGAGACAACAAACAAAACAAACCTTACTGATTTGGAGGTAAGCTCTGGAAGGAAGCAGATATCTCTCTGTCGTGCTCACATGCAAGCTAAATATGTGGGAGTTATTGCAACTCAGCTATTGTGGGGCGGATATGAGAAAATCAGTGCTCATATGCACTACTCCTTCCTACTTGTAGTTCCACAGCATTCAAGCCCCTGATACTGTAATTCTTGTTCAAATATGCGCCTTTGTAATTTTTGTAACATGGAATTCCATTAGAAATTGATGATTAATTTATTGATTTTTCTGTCAAGACCTGCTGTTTGTGGTATAGCTCTTCTAAGGTTTCATGAAACTCATTTTCTGCCTCCATCAAAATTAGTTGTTTTTTTAACCTGGTGTCAATGATCAATATATTTTCTTTTTCCTTTCCTTTTTCGTTATAGTTGTGACGTCATTTTGGCAGGGAAAACTGTTCTATGCTGAAAGTACTTGAAATGTTCTCCACATGGTGTTGTTTGAGCTCATGGGGGTTGTCCTTCTGTGTCAGTCACCTTTCCCCAATTATATGTGACTTGACTTTGAGATCAAAGATTTCGAGTGGCAAATCATGAGAGTTCTTCCTTTCAAAGCAGTGCCCTAACCTGGGTGTTTTGAGGTGCAAAGTTTTATGAAGTGTTTGGTCATCTTGTTTCTGTTGAAGACATGTTTTCTTGTGCAGTGAATCCTCAGGTAATGTATGTCTAATGAGCATTTTCATCTCCGTTTTACTTTGTTTATTGCATCTGTCATCTGCTAATATGATTGCATAGTCACACTGTCACAGCCATTAACCATAGCCATTCTGGATGTGCATAAATTTAGGTCTTCAGCATTTGTGTGCGTGAGTATATATTCCTTTTCATTATTATTATTATCATTATTTTCTTTAATTCATTCAACGCTTCTGGCTGACTTGTCATGGCATTACTATGGAGATTTCTCATACTAATCTTCTCTCTCTCTCTCTCTAAAATTATTATTATTAATAATTTCAGGATGTTGGAGATGCTTCATATGGATGCTCCCTTTGAATGTGATTCCTTCCAAATATCGACGTTGTACTAATGGTATCAATTCTATTTTCAATTAGCACGAGCATGCATCACCCCTGATTTATTATTGGTCTTAACTAAAATTTACATGGACCTGATGTTGTAAATGGTTGGTCTCAGTTATCTAGTCACTGGACAAGGTTGTATGCATGTGTTCTCTTTACTGCACAACACACGTTTATAGCTAAACATATCTAATTTTGTGGTTTTGTGGATTTGGAAGGTTGCCTACTGAAGAAATTAGTAACATAGTAATATTCAAATATACTGAAGTTTGCCTGCGTACTGTTGGTGGAGGTTCAATTCATTTAGTTGATATTTGGTTATTTAGGATTTTTAAAGCTTTCAACCATTATATATGGAGAAATGAAACCTTGGATCTTGTCACATTGTGAAGCTTTTGGAGGAAATAAAGAGAATAGATTTATTATTCATAAAGTCCAGATTCTGAACAGCTTGGAAAGGTGACCTCGTCTTTTTCTTTCTTCATAGTATTTTTCTTTTCTTTCTTTTCCATGCATCCATATTATATTTCATTTCAAATTAGATTATAGTGTCTTATGGCCCAACTGTCAAATTTGGCCTTTTATTTGAGTTGAGCATGATTACATGAATTAATGATGTGGTTTAAGGCTTCAATAGTAAGTTGACATAATGCTTAGATGCTTACCTTTGAACAGTGTCTTCTCAGGCTACAAAATGGTTCGACTTGCTTCCTTAATTGTCTGGAAGCCTGCTCAAAGGACCATAATGATGAAAAGGTAATTTAAATTGAACTACTGAATTTTTAAGTGATTGTTATGTCTTTTTATTTTTTTATGTTGCAAGTGTCCCCTGAATTACAGGACTACATTGTTATGTTCCCTAGCATTGCAATACATGGATTGAGAATCTTCTTTATCCGTTACCTGTTTGGGTTAAGAGGTATTTGAGCCCCTTACAGTATCCAACGCATCTTTGGCAACCCATGTTGTCTTCCATCCAATTCGCATCCATATTAGTTGGACGAAATCTCGTGCTGTTGTACCTAGGGGATGATGAAACTTAAAGATTTTCACCTTCTATTTGGGTGTGAAACCATCTCATCGGTCATCAACCCTTGGGCCTATTACATGTATTGATGATGAAGGGTGTTAAAACTGTGCTTGCAGTTATGCAGGTAGATAAAACATGCTGAGAAATCACAAATTTGCAGCTATTTTGATTCTAGATACTAATGCCAGCAAAGCAAATAACATTTTGATGATGTCATACTCAGTTGCAAGGTTTTGCTATTATGTATCTGTATAATGTTTTGTTAGTGCTCTAGGTCTTAATTGAGTCCTTCATTGGACTTCAAGTGGAGC
This sequence comes from Hedera helix, assembly GCA_947179155.2. Classification (NCBI taxonomy): domain Eukaryota; kingdom Viridiplantae; phylum Streptophyta; class Magnoliopsida; order Apiales; family Araliaceae; genus Hedera; species Hedera helix. The sequence goes on along the minus strand of OX359276.1, from coordinate 44,629,906 downwards.
CTTCATAATGTCCTTAAAGCCACTAGTGTAAGAATCTGTAATGGTGTGTTTTCCGTTTGCCTTTCTGAACTCTTTCCCTTTGATTTACTAGGGTTTTGGTTGTAATAATATGTTTTGACTACTGGTAAATGGGATGCTGCTATTTATTAATTTTCCTCAACATTCTATGTATTAATATAAAATCTATATGTATGTGTGTGTGTATACAGATACATACTTTTTAGAGAATGGTGATACCATGACCCATCTTACTATTCTGGGTCAATCCTTGACGTTAATGCCAGCTGAATTTGACATTACAAGCCGGCACTGGCCTTAATGACTTGCGAAGTGTAATTCTAATCAAAAATTGTATTATTGTGGCATCCATTGAGCTTCCAGATGATGTTTGAAGGTTCCTTAAATCTTATACAGAGGTGGGTTGCTTTATACAAGTGTTTCTTTACTGGAATTATTATGTTCATGTGGGATCTTTCGAACTTCCAGATTGTCTAAGAAGTCCTTCCAGATAGTATTACTTATAAGTTATATAGGCACTAGTTGGCAGAAGAAGTTCAGGATCTATCTATTTATTCTCTTTGCTCTTTTCCAGCCTTGTACTTCACCAAAGTTGTATTTGCTTATTGTGCAAGTATATGGTGTTCATCTGAATCTGATAATCGTTTCTTATTTTTTCCTGCACCGTCTCCTGTATATTCTTTTGTTTTTTATTTTGAAAAGGCTGTAAAACTTTTCCAGTATTGCTTTTGCTTTTTCACATGTTTTTGTGTGTGTGTGTGTGTGATATATATATATATATATATATATATATATATATATATATATATAGAGAGAGAGAGAGAGAGAGAGAGAGAGAGAGAGAGAGAGGGGGACGGTTCAAAAACATACTTCTTAAATAGTATATCTCCTTTACAGAGCATATTATCAAAATAACGTCATTTTGAAGATTTTTTGATGACATTTTCATAAGTAAAAGGAGAATAAGTGAGGACGTGGAATGTTACATCTTCTTTTAATATTATTTTTATAAAAAAAATAAATTCAAAACAATGTCGTTTTAATAAATGTATGTTATTTAAGAAGTATTTTTAGATTCGTTCTATATATATATATATATATATACTCTTTCAATGTATTTTGATGGAAAAAGAAGAATCCATGAATTGAGTCGGATCTAAGTTTTAATTTTGCCCAGATCCTGAATCAGTTCAAATGAATAGACTAGTAAAATTGCAGAGTATACAAAAATATATCTGATGTTTCTTGTCGTCCAAAAATTGATAGTAATATATATTTCTGATGCGTGTACATGACACGTACAAATGAAGACAAAGGAGATGGTATTATTTTGGTATTGAAGTATTGACTGAAGTCCCCCAGTGTGAGTTTGGGAAATAAAAGGCACGAGAAATTGGAAATATAGATCTCAAGTTAGGAGGAGTAACAGGTGGTTCGGTAGTACCCTACATTGTCAATGATATATAGAAATTGAATTAGGAGGTTTTTAAGTGTTGATGAGTAAATAACCATATTTAATTTGTGCAAGGGTGTTTTACATTTGTGTCTATGGCAGGTGATTCTAGATGGATAATGTGATTTAATACTTGGTTTTTTATGAAAAATTATGTTATGCTCTTAAAATATAGTTACAGTTTACTCTATTCTTTCATATGAGGGTGGAGTCTACACGTGGTGAGATCTGTGTAGAATCCACTTTCATGTGAGGGGTGAAATAAATAGTAACCATACTTTAAGAACATAGAATAATTCCTCGTTTTCTATGTTGTCACTGTTATCCATATTTTTACAATTTTTCTTTGGATAGAGAGATATCACGGGCATGGATTCTTCCTCCTTTTCCGATGATCACCTACTATCACGGGATTGTTTATTCACAGGCCAAATTATCCCTCGTTTCATTTTCCATTTTTTTATGCATCTAAATATTTGACATGATGATTCACAAGAAAAAGTGGTTAAAAACTTTAATCATCTCCTTTACATTTTCACTTTGTTTTAAAACAGAAGTTCAACTTTATTTAAATTATTTTTGGGTCACTGCATTAACAATAATTTAAATTATTTTTTTTAGCTAAATTGAGTATAAATGCATGGTTTATGAAAAATAATTTAAATTATTTTTTAGCTAAATTGAGCATAAATGTATGGTTTATAAAAATAGGAAGTTCCTGTAACAATGGGGTCAAATTTTAAATTCAAATTAAATTATAGTATAATAAAATCACTTAAAAAATTATAATTAAATATATTAATAATAACAATTTAAATTTATATATATATATATATTTAAATATCTCATACATTACGATGCGGTGGGATTGAATTGTTACGTCCGGTTCCGGAGAGAATTGAGGGAGTGTTACTTTAGTTGCCAAATGGCATATGTAATTAGGTAGAGATCATGTCCACGCACGCCGACAATTTGGAGATATATACAACATCAACGAAGTGCCCCACAAGCCACACTTAGCAAAAGTTTTCAAGTGGTGACCCTCCGAAATGGAGTCCATGACTCCGGCTTTGCCAAGCTACACGTTTTACTTTGCTGTTTGGCTCAAAGCAGGAGATTGAGACACCTTCTCTTGGTGGTCAAAGCAATATATACATTGTTCTTATGATAAGAAAAACTCACCCCATTATAATAATGATATAATTATGGCTCAATCACAAATTTCAGGTGAGTGTTGACTAATGATGTTTAGATTTTTGGTTTGTATTTCACTTGGTGCACTCAATAATCTAGATTGAATTAATTTTTTATCTTCGATTTACATGTTTGAGATTTTCTAATAGAGTAGGCGTCGCATATTTTCATTTAATTCGTGTTCGATTCCGAAAATAACTTGTTCATTAATCACAATTTCGATATTTTATTAATTAAAAAAATTCTAACAAATGAGAATGTGAGTAATTTTTAGTCTTTATTTCTCTCTTAAAAATACATATTTAAAATAACTAGCTCATTTATCATGCTTTTTATCATTTCAGTATTTTATTAATTTAGAAAACTAAGTTTATAAGGACTGAGGACGTGCGGAGTCTCTTGCTCGCTTCCCTTTTTTCCATTATTCGAGAAGAGTTGCCAGTTAAGTACTAGATGATTCTATGCCGCCGCATACCAACCAAATTCTAAAGGAGGCCACAAATCTTGTTTGATTTCTATTTGGGCCACAATTATGGGCATCTGGAATAATTTGAATCGTTAGTAATTAAGTCACGTAAAATAAACAACACAATAGTTTTAATGACTTAATCTACCAAGTCAATTTCAATATATTAATATTTTTAGTAGAATTTTTTAAACGGAATAAAAGCTAAAAAAATCATCCTTACACAATAACTCAAGACCTAATTACACATTTCTCAACTCTTTAAGATGTTATTATCTCTTGATTGACTACACTTCACAAACTAAACATGATGTTCTATGTATGGAGTACTCACAATTTTTGTCTGCTCATTCAAAATAGGATACTTTCAAAATAATACTTCTACAAAAAATAATATGACTCAATACATAATAAATATTCTATTAAAAATAGGATACATTCCAAAACAATACTCCTATTTTTAGTTGAACTCTTCATTTTCATAATAGCAATCTTTTTCTAAATATAATTCAAATAATATATATAATATCCCAACAATTTCTCCTTTGATTCAAATCCCAAAAAACTTCAACTTCATTATTGTCATCGTTGTCATATTCGCCATCATCATTCATACCATTCATAACATCCGTATTATCCACATAATTCACAACACTCTGATTATCCACAACATATACGTTATTCTTGTTATCTGCATCTTTTGCACCATCTGTATAATATGCATCATTTGCGACATCCGTATCATAGCCATCGCCATCATCATCTTCAACCAATGGTTAAAAAATCGGACTGTCTTCGAACCGAAAAAGTTACCGGGTGGATGGTCACTGATCCAACCAGTGGTCAAACCGTTATTAAACCATTAACGTCATAAATACATAAAAAAAATATATTATTAATAATTAATAAAATTTTAAAATATCTAATTTTTTTATAAGCTAAAATATAGTAAAATAATGTTATAATATTAGTAAAAATACTTTTGTAAAAAAAAAAACTCAAAAATTGGGTCAACTGGTTCAACTAACTGATTTTATCGATTGAACCACCGGTTGAACCGGTGGTCAACCGATTTTTGACTGAGTCGATGTCATACTAGTTTTCTAGGTGAATCGGACTGGAAAGTCAACCCGTTCTGGTCGGACAGCCGATCCGATCCGATTTTCTAAATATTGTCTTCAACATTTTCATTTTTTTAATAGCACTATCATTAGCGTTGTTGTCTTCATCTTCATCAACATCTCCATTTTCACTTCTATAATCTTTATCTCTATCATTCGGCGACTGCAATGGTATTCTTTCATAACTATAAAATCTCTTGTTCATTAATATCATGACGAACATCGAGTCCAGCTCCTTTAATCTTCACCCTCTTTATTTGTCATATCAGTGCGACTAATTCTCTTTTACCTTGGATCCAAATAACCTAGTTCTGATACCACTTGTTAAGAATTAAGTTGCATAAAATAAATAATTTCCTAATCGACAAAATTAATTCCAGATGAACATATATGAGCTGAATATTCCCAATAACTGGTATCAAAACCAAGGTTATGGGCTTGAGTTATGAATATGATGAATGAAAAAATAATTTATAAAGCAAATGGTAGACTATTTTCTCTTAGTTGTCTCTTAATAAGAGATATTGAAGAGTATGTACTCGTCATTAGGGAGAAGTGTGATGGCCTAAACTTAATGAATTATAGATACTTGGTAGATTATGTACTCTTTGAGTAAGTGATGGACTCTTCTTAGGGAGACTTTTAAGAAATCAAACAAAAGATATTGAGAGATAAGTCTCATTAGATATTGAAACTTGATGGGCTGAACAAAAACTCTTGGTGGATCTAACAATAGATATTGAAGAGAGTGACTCGTTAACTGAAAAAAATGATGGACTAATATTCAAAAACTGTATGCTTAAACTTCAAGGGAGTTTTATTTTAATATGGACGGAGAAATTACGCGTTAAGAAGGAGAATGTTGAGTTACCGCGTGATATTAAAATCTCATATAAAATATAATTTATTAAAAAATATATATATATTTTTAATAAATCATAAACTTAATAAATTAATTTTTTAAATTAAAATATAATTTCAAATAAGTATACCTTAGTCGAATGTTCTCAACATAAATTTCATGCAGATAGCTGTTTGTATCATTTGTTTTGCGTGTTTCTCATTGTATAATTGTCATTCATAGAAAAGGTTGCCCTCCTTCCATTCTTATTCTCTCGCTCTCTAGAAGCGGGGACCAAGAGTTGGATGGTACTTTCTTTGTGGTTTTCTATCTAGTAGTACAATAATTTCATATGCAGGTGAAAAAGTCAATGGTTTAAAATTCTGGACTGTCTACTATCAGCTTGAGTGTCGGCATGTCATTTGTATTTGTATGTAACAAGTGCTCTCTCTGACTATTTGACTAGAATACTACTGAAATATTCAAGTAACGTAAGTTGGTAGATATTTTCCAAGGGCCAAAATATAAAATTAAAAAATACAGTAATAATAAATTAAAAGAGTAACGCATTTTAATAATATTATAATACATAATTTAAAATTAATTATTTAAATAGTAGTAAGTTGCAGTAATTTATGATACTTTTTAGACCAAGAGTACTGAAAATGCTATTTAATTGAAACTTACTTAATTCAAGCTTTTGGTCAAACTAGAGTTGTTACAAATATATATACAATTAGGGGGAGGGGGGAGTTGTTAATTTTTTTTCATTTTTAGGAGACTCTAAACGGTGAAATGTGATTCCAGAAATGAATGTTTAACTACTCATGTTTTGGTTGAATGCACTTCTGCGTATGCATGTTTATAAATAATTTTGTGCTTTTCTTTGATACGATTACGTACAAGAAGTCACACACAGACTACATATATATATATATATATATATATATATATATATATATATATATATTAAGAAAATATGTCTCAAAAGGGTTGTATAGGGGGAGGGATATGATGATGAAAGTTGTTCATCAATTATTCTATTACCATTAAAGTATGCAGCATGCAGTTATTGACCATGTCATATAAAATGGTTACGTACTATTTTTATATATACATGCGTCGTCAATTGTCAAATACGTACTAAGCTATAAGTTAATTTAGAATTGACTCCATTCTTAATTATCATCATATTTCTTTAGACTAATGCTAGCTAGTTGTATATTTTGGCACTAGACGATGATGATGGCTCATAAGCCTGCAGGTAGCCAAGTGGGGTTCTTTCTTTTTTATCACTATTAATTGCCTGGAGGAGTAGTTGATTTCTTTCGGACTTGTTTTCTTGGAAAAAAATAGTACCGGGAGGATCGGAGGAGTTTATACCAATTTTAAATTTCCTCATTTATATATAAAGGTGTCGATATTAGCACACTTATGCTATCTTAAAACAAAATATTTTGACTTTTGATACAATACGTAATAAATGTGTGTGTGTATATATATATATGGATAGTTTATACTCGCAATTAATATTTTATCCTTTTAATTATATAGGTCGTTTAAGATATAATCACACATATCAAGAAGTCTTGTTAATACGAATATTAGGTAATTAATGTTAGTTTGAAATTTCATCACTATTCATGTACTAATTAATTACTTGTCCTCATATCTCTCTCAATTACTCAATCTTTAAGGATAAAATAGGAAATGATTAGATTTTTTCTCCTAGATATATGTAAAATGTCTTATATTTTGAAAATATTTCTTTTTCTAAAATGACCAGAATAATGAAAAAAAGAGAGTATATCATCGCAATATTTTTTCGCAATTATATATACACACACACACACACACACAGACACACACGATGGTAGGTTATACTCGCAATTAATATATCATAGGAATATTTTCACTATTGTCACAATTAATATATGTAATAAGTATATATATATATATAAAAGGATTTTTATTAAAAATTATAATTCTCTATAATAATTAAAAAAAATATGAAAAAATGGAAGAATAAAAATAAAGGTAAAAAATTAAAAGATAAATAACAGTGACACAGTTTCACTCTTTGATTAAAATTCTTCCTCTATAATAAGAGATGTGATTATGTGGAGGGTCAATATCAACGTCCAGTCCCAATATCCCATCTATCAAAACAATTCTAATTAGATTGAATTATTTAGTAAAATACTAATAAAACTAATCTAATGTTTGTTAAACCTACATTCTGGTTCAGCCTTTCCGCGCGTGAACAGAAAACAAGTCTAGTTTTCTTCTAGAAGAAAAAAATAGGTTGTCTTGGCCTTTTATTTCTTTGGCTTGGGATAAATAAATGTGCTGTCTCATTGAACATGACCCCTTCTAGAAGATAGGCATACACATCTTATTGCGCCCATAACATGTTATCTCTCCACATCAATCAGTCTCAAATTCCTCCTCAAAGTTTCAAAGGATAATTAAAAGAGGTAGGCCAGGCAGTCAGGCCACACTATTTTGAAGTTTCATTTACCTCTTAATTTCCTCCTTAATCTTTATCTTTATAATTATATTATATAGATATATTTATCTCAACACAATGTGCTCATATATATATATATATATATATATATATATATATGTTCATTCAACGGTTTCATTTTAACCTTCACATTATGATAGAAGTCTAATAGTTTTGTTTTGTTTTGTTTGTGGAAAACAGAAAAAGTGGTTAGAGAAAGATGGATGGGAGGAATTGGAATTGGAATTGTAATTGGAACTGGAATAATGCGGGTGATGTTTCTCCTTTCTTGCTCTTTGAGTCCACCGGAGATTCGGAAGCCAATTCTGATCTTAATATGGCTTCATTAAGTGCCGGTGACAACAATATGGAGGTAACTTATGCGGCTGATGATGCACAATCTTGCTGCTCTAATTTGTCCGACAGTTTGCGCGATTATAATCATCATGATCAAGATCAAGAATATGCGCAATGTCCCAAGAAAAAAGATCAAGAATACGCAAAATGCCCCAAGAAAAAGTGCAAGAAAAAAGATCATGCTGAATGTTCCAAGAAAAAAGATCACGCTCAATGTTCCAAGAAAAAAGAGCAAGAATATGCGAATTATGATGGTTATAATCCCAACTACAGAGATTATAATGATGACGACGATGACGAAGATGATGGTGCCATTGATCAATATTGGACTTGTGGAAAAATGGGATTTGCTGTTTCAAGGCAGAAGCAGAAGAAGAATGTTGATTCTACAGTGGAGCCAGCGAAGGAAGAGGAGAAGGACAAGCTATTTTGGGATACTTGCTTAGGTTCTTGAGTAATGCTTTTTTTCTTTTTCCTTCATGTAGCTTTATTGTTTGGTAAGTTGATCTTTACGAAATCTCCGAGATGGACCAGTAAAACTCTAATATTTTTTGTTTCTGCTTGGGTCAAGAATCCAAGTTTTTCTGTTCTCCCAAGCTCGAGCACTTTCTTATGCTAGTTTCAGCGGTTTGGTTAAGTCATTTGAGATCTCTATTTCTCCATAACCAACAACTGTACATATATTTATGCCACAATGCTAATGGACGAGGCAGGCATGAATGAATTGTTCAACTTTGTAAATTGCTACTATTAAGTTTTTTACTTCTTTGTGTTGAAGCTTTCTTTATGTTCCTCACCTTCATGTTAAAGGAATTTTTCAATATCATAAGAAATCAGTTTCATTACTCTTTTCAAGGAAATTCTTTTTGCATGTAAAGCTGGATACTTTTTGGTAATCTTATTTGTATAGTATTCATTATAGAAAGCAATGAACTAATACTGAAATAGCGTCAAGTTCTTTTTTAATAAAATCAATGGCAACCGTTAGGTGCCTTCAATTGCCCTGCAATGAGTTTTGGTTGGGCAAGCTAAAACACCTACAAATTATAAACCACTGATGACAGAAGGCACATGTTCAAGTCTACTCCATAGAAAAAAATCAAAATTCTACGGTCGTTACAGATTAAAATAAGTTTTTTCTAAGTTCCTCCCTAATTTCACTCTTGACCTCTTCTCTTACGTTTTCCTGGACTCCATGAAATGTATACCTAAAATTAAATCGTAAAAGAATAGGTTCTAAACAAAAAAATAGGCATAATAGAATCAAGATGTTTTCCAAAGTTGATATTCTTATTTGGACTAGCTGACTATTTGGACTAGTTGGACATCAAGCATAATCTCCATCATATGAATAGGAAAATCTTTTTTCAATAATTCAAGCATAACTTTAGACTTTGGTACTAATCGAACCTTACAATTTTCAAGCATATCTCTATCATTAATAGGAAAAAGAATTTAGACTTCGATAGTAATCCAACCATGGCAGTTTCAGGCATAAATTTAGTCAGTACTAAACCAACCACCTCTAGGAAGAAGCTTGTGAACATAAATAACTCAAATTCTAAATGGTCACTGATACAAATTCATCAATCTTGAATTTTCTTTTCACATCTTTGAAACGCAACTCCATGCAAATCTAAATTGGTCAAAGTTAGAAATCCTCTGCTACTGGCAACAAAGCCAACAAGAAAAAGTTCAGCCCCGAGCTGAACGAAATACTCAAAATAAAACACGAGCAGCAAACCTCTCCCCCGATTGAACAAACTGGATGACATTACCTAAACAATTTACAGAACATGGGTTTAGACGAGGTCAAACTGTCAGGCATATCCGCTTGAAACACACAAAGGCATGGGAAAACCTGAATCATCCAACTTGTCTACCAGACCCACATCACTGGTGATTTCACATAGTTTTGATGCGCTCTTCGTGTCAACCTTAAGCTCGGTTTCTATCGAACTCAATCCCGACTCTTCTCTGTCACTAGTGCTCAAGCGAGAACTAGAAATATCACATAATGAAACAGCAGATTCCCTGTTGAGGGTAGAGCCACTTCTAGGACTTTCTGCATACTCTATTTGTGAGTCTCCTTCTAATTCTTCCCTAAAGCTGTTTTTTGTGTTATCATTTTCATCCAACTGCTCCAAGAAGCATTCTTCTATCTCACTAAGTGACTCAACTTCATCTTCGGTTTCACTGCTGGTGTTATAATCAACTTGTTTGTCATGGTCTGATGGCAGTCCTCTCAGCTCACAGCTGGTATTCATCTCTTGATGACTATCAATTTCCTCATCTGTCTGCCTACCAGATGAACAAGATGACATGGGTGAATATCTTCCTGTTGTAGTCTCTTCGCGCTCTCGTAGTGTCTTCATTATCAGGGTCTTGAGCAAGTTCATCACTTGAACTGCATGCATCAGAGCTGTCAATGGATCAGACATCTGATCCAGAAAACAAACATGTGGGAACTTCTTCAAAACAAAGTTTCATCGAATAACCACAAAAGCTAGTTTGAAAACTTTACGTAAGGTTGAATGATTTACCTGAGTCATATTTGGGGCAAAAACCATAGCAATATTCCTAGCATTCATTTTGTTGGATTCCTCTTGCTCAACAACATCAGCCATAAGATCAATTGCCCAATTGAGCAATTCTGTCTCAGTTGGTTGCAGTTGTTTAACGAGCTCAACAGATTCCTCCTCCGTATTGCATTGTAAGACTTCTTCTGGGGAAAGTCCATCTAGCACACCAGAAGGAAGCTCCCGGAACCAGGCTTTAATTAGACCTGCCAAGCAGTGGACATCAATGTCGTTCGGCACAGTGCCTCTGTTCAGCTGGTCCCTTACATGTTCCTCTTCACTGTTCTCTGGGTTTATACGGAAAATCCCTTCTGCCTACAAAACCATTCAAAGAAACTCAATTAGAAAAGTCATGCAAAAAAATCTTTAGTGCCAATAATATGATCATGTTAATATATTTTACTTTCAAGCCTCCTTGTGTATATAACCTCTCCTGCATTAGCAAGAGTATTGTAGGCACGCTATTTCCCTGTGAATCATAAGAGCATTGCATTGATTCTGCTGACACGCCAAACACGCTAACACTGCAAAACCAAGTATTAGAAGTTTAGCATTCTACATTAATTTTGATCAGGGTGAAGAAATGGATGTTGGTCAGTGATTAATTTTAATCAGCTCGAGCTATTAGATCTTCAATCCTACTTATCCGGAATTGAGTGTAACAAAATCCTTAATGTATAAGCATCTAGGTACTAGTACAAGCAGTTAAATTAGAGGTAATTTGGCTAAAGACCTTGACGTAGGATTTAGGAACCTCAAAAATGACACAAATAGTTCCATAAATAGAGTAGCCAATAAGTTCCAAAAATGTCATCAAGATAACCCACATAATTAGCACAATATAGTCCCTTACTTCCTTCACATACTTAAGATTCTGGTCGGATAATTATTTAAACAGCTCAGTAAAATGGGAGTATTATTAGACCCCAATCCGAAAATGTTCCTGTTTAGTTTGGTAGAACAGAAATAACTCGTGTAGGCCTTCACTGTATACTCGAAACTCATTAGTTACAATTGTTTTTTTGTGGACGATGACTAAAAGAAAAACTAAAGACACCCACAATTCCACACACACACACACACACACACACACACACACACACACACACACACACATATATATATATATATATATATAGTAAAAATTCAAGCTTTAACCCCAATTTTATACTACATCTCTCTTTGTCTCTCCATATATACTGTATCTATAAGCAGATCTAAAGGTCCAAGACAAAATAATTTTCGTGAACCGGGTATACAATTAAACTTAAAAATCAAATTATAAGCAAAACCCAGAACAAGATTTTGAAATGAAATAGCACCCAAATCAAAGAAAAGTAAGACAAAATTCCCAACCTTGCGCTGGGGACTCTGCAGGGGATTTCAACTTGGAACTCAACAGGAAGACCCAGAAACCCATGAAACCGGTCAAATGTAACATGGGTCAAGTGCTGAAAATTTGTGGGCCTCCCAATTTCCATGTGATGAAGAGCAGCTGAAGAGGAGGAAGATCTTGAGCTGAGCTGATCTTCCCCTCCTCCTTGATGTAGCACTCTACAAGAAACCATTGATTTCCTTAGAGCTGCAAGTAGAAATGCCACAAATGAGAGCTGGTTTTCTTGCTCTTCAGCAGCAGCTCTTCTTGATTCTTTACCCCCACCACCACCACAAACACCTCCCTGTGTTATCATCACCATTCCTGTCATTTCTTAATTTTCTCTCTAAAAAAATTCAAAGATTTTCTCTCTCTAGAAGAAAACAAAAACACACACACACAGTGCGTGAGTCAGAGTGATTTGAAAGTATGCGTTGTTTTATTATCCGTGGGTGTTAAGTTAATGCATTGAAGTTGGTTTGAAGTTCCCGAAGTACCAAGCTCGAATTCCTCAGTACTTCTTCTAACGACCATTCATTTCAAATTTCGTTACTATTATCCTCAGCTTTACTAGATTACCCTTACCTATGGGTTGTAATTTCAAGAATTGCCATTGCGTCTTGCATCTATCTTTGTTTGGGTAAAATAATACTATAAAATTAAAGAATTGATAATTTTATAAAAAAAAATAATATTTTTATAAAGTCTTATTGACAGGCCTTATTTATTATTTATGTAAAAAGTGTCTTATGAAAATATTAATTTCTCTTATAAAAATATTAATTCTCTAAATTTACAAAAAAACACTTTGGATATATATATATATATATATATATATATATATATATATATATATATATATATATATATATATATATATATTACTGCACTTATGAAATCTATTATTCCAATAAGAAAATTTATACATGAGAAGAGATAGAGAGAGAGAGGAAATTATTAAAATAATGATTTTTTATTAATGTAAATAATAATTGTCTTAACTACCTAATTATTTTGACTAAAAATAATTTAAACATAACTCTCAAATAGCGCATCAAAATTTAACGCTTGATTCTAATTTTATTATGGGTAATTTCCGTTATGCCCATTCATTCTCTTACGCTTAAAAATAATTTGTCAAGTTAAATAATACTTTAAGATTATGTTTATTTATAAAAAATATGTTTAGATTAAATTATTTATTTTAATTTAATATATTTTACACTATTTAATCTTTTAATTAGGGATTATTAATTATTTAATGTTGGACTATTAGTCTCATAAAACTATTTAATAGCTTAAAATAAAATGAACTATTAATCTAAATAATTTTATGAGATTATATAATTTTACATAAATAGTTTTAGGAATTATAAAAAATAGTTCATAGGACTATTTAAATAACTATTAATCCCATATTATGAAATAAAATAATTCAAAATAATTTTAAATTAATACAAATAATCAAATCTCAAGTATATTTTATTTACAAATAAACATAACTTAATTTATCTATCCTCTTAACTCTTAAAATGTAAATAAAAAAGCAATATAACCTTCAACTTTTACATGAATTTTACAATGTATAATGACCCATGTAATGATGGATACAATAATTTAATGTAAAAATAATAGAATCCACTATTTTTATATTATAAATTCTACTATTTTTATATTAAATTACTGTATTTATTATTGTATGAATTATTACTCATAATAAAATTGTTTTTACATGTATGACATTTTAATTGACCAAAACATGTTTAATAAGAATCTGTCATGACTATATTAATTTTTCAAAATATCATAAAAGTAATACGTACTAAACAATTACTATTATATATATAAAAAAAATGCAACATTGATATAAGTCAATGAGGTCTCATCCGTGTAAGTATTTATTTATTTATTTATTTTTATGTAAAATGTGCTTTAAAGAATTCCTTATGTAAAAAGTAAATTAAATTTAAAATTACATGTGATTTTTTCTCTTAATTATCCATTTTGGTGTGGAAAGCCGAAGGCTCTTTTATTTGTAACAAAATTAGTGTGCAGCCATTTGATTCAATCAAAACTCTTCATTTATGGTAGCATATTTAACTGGGGAAAAAAATATAAGTTAACAAAAATAAATAATAAAATAAAACATAAAATATATTTTAATTATTAAAAAATAAAGTCTGACATGAAAGTCTGAACGAGATCCTACTTTTTAATAATTAAAATAAATATTATTTTATATTTTATATTTAATTTTTATATATGTAATAATGTCCATTTGAGCGTCGTAGAGAATGGGATATTGGGCTCTCCAAGCAACCAGTGTACCCTTTTTTTTACAACAAAATTACCAATAACTCCTTGGTCTTAATTTCTTTTTCTAGCCGAAATTCTTTGTATTTTGTTTGTTTTAAACACCAGACTCCCTAGTCCCTCCTGTCGTTATATTTTGTTAAAATGACATAATCAATGAAAATATGTATTCCTTTCCACAACTGTGTACTCCTTTACTCTTCGGAAATATATTTATTTTTTTTGGGTAAAATAAAATAAAAGAAATTTCCACAACTGTGTACTCCTTTATTACGCAAATAATTTGCTGACCTCATAACTATTATTATGATTAAATATGTAAAACTAGCACAAAAAATAAATAATAAAATAAATAATAAAACTAAGGATATAAACATCCAAAACACTACTCTTACCAAAGTAATGGTCTCAAATTAAACAAGAATAATAAAAAAATTAAGTACAGAGTAAATCTATTAGTACTATACATTATTACTTTATTTAATTTTTTTTTGTTATACTCCCGAACATTATTATTTTAAATTATTATTTCTATTCTTTATCTAGAGTTATTACAATGATGACACCTTTTTTTTTATTCTACTTCCGTATATTATTATTTTAAATTTTAATTTATGCTCTTTATCTAGTGTTATTACAATGATGACATTCTAACAATTTTCTTTCAACCTCACTAATTTACACTTTTAGTTAATTATTACAACTGGCTATAATTAATTTAGCTTATAATTTAATCTTCTTTAACTATTTATTATTTTCAAAATTAGATGATTTATATTAAGTTTTAAGTTTTAAAAATATAGTAAATTGATTGTAAAACAAAAGATGGTATGACTTTATAACGAATAGAATAATTTTAAATAATATTTTTATTAATCTTCCTTTTTATTTTTATTTTTTTTTTATAAAAATTACATCATATTAACCTCCAAATTGTTAGACTGTAATTTATTTCTAAAAAGATTGCCATTTACAAAAAATTTAAATTTTATTTATATTTTAGTGGTAGGAAATGAATAATATCTATCAACTTATTTTTAACATAAATTTAACCGATCGATCTAATAACAAGGTAATATTGTCGCTTGACACCTTTGCTTAATTACGATTGTTATATTTTACTTTTTCTTCGCCAAATTAATCTTTAAAAATTATTTATCACGCTAATAATAGTCCTCAACTTCTAACAATTAATATTCAGCACCTTCACCAATTTGCAATTTTGATTTATTATATTTTTTTACCATACAATTTAGTGTTCTTTAACTATTTATTATTTATAAAATTAAACAATTTACATTATTAATTCAGAAGTTTTAAGATTACAGCAAATTAATTGAAAAACCAAAGATGGTATATATGACTTTGTAATAAATAGAATACTTTTAAATAATAGTTTCTCAATTTTAAATAACATGCTTTAACTAGTTACATATAAATTTCGTTTTTAATAGTTTTCTAAAATAAGTTATCATCTTTCTTTTATTCATATAAATTGCGTCATATTAAAAGTTAGGTGCTGTTTGTTTATCTCTGATTAGCTCTTAATAGACTGCCTCTTATTCGGTAAGAGGTAGATAATTATTTTATTTTATTTTTTGTTACCTCTTAATGCCTCTAATCGGTTAAGATACAAAATCAAGTCTAAATAATTAAGAGGCAAGTTTGAATGCACATTGTTATTTTTTAGACAAAAATACCCTCCTTAATATTATCATTTTCCTATCCTATCCCCAACCAGATCTGTCACCACGCCACCACACCACCACCACCATGCCACCATCACCAAACACCACACCATCACCACGCACACCAAATCTAGGGAGGGGGAAGGCGGCGCCGGGGAGGGGGGAGCTCGGAGCAGGGGGCGGTGGGGAGGGGGGACGCCTGGGAGGGGGGTGGAGGAAAGGGGGGGTCGTGGGGAGGAAAGGGGCGCCAGGGAGGGGGGGTCGTGGGGGAGGCCGGAGCAGGGAGAGAAAAAGATGCAGCGGTTGTTGCTGGTTCTTCTTTTTTTTTTTAATACTTTTGTGCATATGGGTAAAATAGTAAAATATTTTTATTCATACATTTTGAAAAAAATAACTATCAAACAATATTTTTTCATTCAGATACAATTATATTTAAATGCTCTATATTATTCAGATGTCTAAACTGTTCAGATTTTAACAACTAATTTTATCAAACACAACCTTAGTCTATTAACCTCTAAATTGTTAGAATATAATTTATTTCCAAAAAGATTGTCATTTACAAAGTTAAAGAATATTTTAGTACAATGTATCTTTTACTTTCAAACGGGAAAAAAAATAGTAAATTAGAAAAAAAATCACTATATCGAAAATAAAATAAAAATTAAAGGTAAGTGTCTGAGATAACTCCTGTTATTACTTATATATTTTCTCAACATAAAAATTAAAAAATAAACAAATAAAAAGCATAAAGAAATTAAATTAATATTTTATCCTAAATTAAATATGTTTTTGTCAATTTTTTAATTAATTTAAAAATAAATAAATTAACCATATATTTTAAAACTAATAAATGAAATTGAATTAATAAATATAACAAGTCCCACGCGCTAGCATCTACCTAGTTTTTGAAGGGGGAAAAAAACATGGTTACTTTGTTGCTTTTTTGAAACTGAAATCATTGTACTTCAGTCCACAACTTCGATCTGAAAGTAAAAAATTCGTAACATTTACCGAGAAAAACGTCAAACTTTATCAAATCATTTGAAGGGCGTCCTTTTTATGAATTCTTTAATTAATTAATTAATTAATGTTTTTCCGGTCCCAAAATGCCTATGATTTTTTCAAAAGAATAAGTATAAATAAACAAATAATAATTAAATATTATATTTATATTTATTATTAAAAAATTAAACATAATATTAAAAATCATGTTAGCCTCTATTTTTTAACAATACAGATGAATATAATAATTGTGTCGGACCGAGTCTATTCCATTGGAATTTGGCAATTTGCCATGCGGACCCCATCGCAACATTGTCTGGGCCCCACCTGTTTAATTTATTTAATTTGATCTCCCTCCAAAACCTATTCAAATAGTACCACCATTACAACGAGGGCACTACGGAACCATTTGGATCGAAAAAAGAATCTTCCCTTTGTGAAGAGAATTTCTGATTTTCATATGCTGCTCTTGATGGCGGCCAGGTTTCTAGATGTCAATGCTGATGTTCCTGCATTGGCTCAGCGCGCGTGCAGACACATACTCCTGTACCAGCTCCTAATCGAGAGTCCATGGCCAGTACCTCTTGATTTGCCAACTGGGGCTGCCCATTCAGTGAGCCAATATGTCACATGTATCTTCTAGCAAACCAATTATGTAACGTATAATCCAAGCTTTAGTACATTTGCTGCTTCCAATGATTTTAATATAATACATGACGTGGTTTAGTTGGTAAATTATTTAAATTATAGCAGCCTACAGAACCCGAATTTTAATTGGATTTTACCAATTTTTACTTTAATTTTGGTTGAGAAATAATTTCGCTAGAAGGGATTAGTATTATTTTTTCCATTTAGTTTGTAATATAATGATAATATAACAACTAAGAAATCAAAAATATTATTTGACAAATTACTTTCTTATAAATATTTTATGATGTCAATCATAAATTGTTGAAAGATTTGGACAATCATATACATTTTGGATTGAATGTCTAAATCGATCAAATTTTTAGACTGTATGGTTAAGTTTAATTTTTTTTGACAGAATAATTAAATTCCAACTGAATAAAGTAAAAAATAATAATTTTTTTTAAAAAATATTAAATATTATATTAAGTAATATTAAATAAATTTACAACAATTTTGAATTTTTTCAAAGGGATAAAATAATAAAAATATATTATTCAGATATTTCAGACATATCACTTATCAAACAACTTTTTTCATTCAATATTCAGAAATTTATTTCATTCAGCTCATTCAGATTATTTAAACATTCAAAATTATTTCATTCAGTTTTTATCACACACTCAAACCATGAAAGGTGATAGCAGTCCACTTGGTGCTATTTATTTTGGCGGGCCTCTATCGTTAATTCCTTCAATAGAAATATATTTTTGCACAAATATATATAATAATGACGTGCTAAAATCTTGTAATCTACGACTACTTAGTATCATGCAGAATGATTTCCGAAGGTTTGGGCACAAGATGATGTGATAGTTTCAGAGATCATCAATTATAGACTTGAGGATTCATTGGCCGTGCCTCGTAAGACTAATTTCTTTCAGGAAGTTTAATATCATTCCCGGTCCTTGTGTATCCTCTCTCCTTCACTCTATATTTCTGAAAGCACATTATGTATTACCCCTAAATTTTCTTCATAGAAAGCAGTGAAAGCACACCCTGGCTTGAAGGTTGATTTAATTTAATACAGCGGTCTGGGGGCATCATATCAAAAACTTATAAAAGTTAAGGGGTCACTACTACAAATGTGAAAACCTCATTTTTTTAATCACATGACCGAGGCTTATAGGGGGGAGGGGAGAATAAATTTTTCTGCACCATGACAGCCAGTTTGGATGAGTTTGCCTTTCTTCAGCCAAGGTGATATAATGTCAACCACTTCGTTGAGCCGACTGAACCTATTTGGTCAAGATTCTGTTCATAGGGGGATGCTTGCTGATGATCCAGCAATTTAGAAGTAAGCCTCGTTGTCAAAACTTAGAACCAACTTCTCTCTGGCTGCCTGCCTAATGAGTGAATAGTCTGTGTGATCACCCACCAGGTGGACCTTACACTTTGCACTGTAGCTTCAATCTGCAATATATTCAATACAAGTATCAACTGATAAACTCAGATTGACAAGGGGGATAAAATACATCATCCACAACAGAATTCAATGAGATATATGTTGATCTCATATATGAAAATATATAAATGGGAACTGATATTTCCACATGATTCGCTCTCTCATGAGCATAAAAAAAGATCCCACCTTCAGGTGAGAAGGGGGACCATGTGGAAATAGTGATCCCTATATACAATTTGAGATGTTCATAATGGAGTGTCAAGATCAAGCATAAAAAGAATATATAATAGGAGACAATAAAGCGACTTGTGTGCAAGTGTTCAACTTCTACAAGGTCTATAAATCAAGTGCAAACTGTGAATTTAAATGCAGAATCACAGCCTGCCAGCAGTAAGAATTACCAGACCTTTTCACGCAGGAGGCACTACCCGAAATTCATCGCAGCTACAATATGAACAGTTTGTTAGAATCCCACAACACTCTCATCACCCCGAGTTTTTTCTCCGCCTGATCAAATGAGATTCCAGTGGCTTCACATGGGTGTGGAAGCCTTGCCCATCTCTCACTCATGAGCTCAATAATGTCCACAACACACGTCCCTAATTCCTCCTCCAAGTTTCTTCCATACCATTTGCCGTGCACTTGATACACCTTTCCTTTGCCAATCTCTTCACCTTGCTCATCTACAAGCATAACATATTGCCCTTCTGCAGGGGAAAAATCAACCGATTCTGCAACTACATGCCCGGAGTTTTCGTTGCGCCCAGTTATTAATATGCTTCCACCAACTACATCCTGGTGACCCACTTGCGGAGCCAATGGGACATAAAGATCCTCCACCGGACTCTCGGATGAGTCATTGAGGGGTATGATTCCTGACCCACCTTGTTTGTTAATACAAAGATTGTCCCCTTCAGATAGTCCTCGAACATCCTTAGCTGCACGGGCGAGCCTGGCTTTCCGGTTGTTCAGCCTGTTGATTCCACAGAAATATAAAAATAAGTGGGAAGTGGGGAAATTCACCACAAAAGAAAATTACTTTAGCATTGGGGGATGAATTAGGATATAGCTTAATTCACCTTTAACAATCATAAACATTCTCTCTAAACACTATATTTTAATAAGACGAGCTGCTCCATGCCATCTAGGTCAAAATTTAAATAAATTCACATAATCATATACATCATTGGTGAAAAGTTTCTTCTGTTTCAAATCAAAATTTGTATCTTCATTGCCTTCGGCATCAGTGTCATCCTATAGCCATTCATATTTGGGGACAATAAAGTGCAAAAAAGTGCCAAGACATAATAACCTTAAAGACAAGATCTAGAGAGATTTAGTACATAAATATGACACCCTTAAACAATTTTCTTGTTTTAAGCAATGGGATTCACAAAGACCAATATCAAAAGGAGAGAAAAAGCACAACGTTAGGACAGAAACGTCAAAATATTCAAACCAGACACTCCCAAGCAACAAGTAACAAGATTCAAATATCTTGTTTCTTTTCACAAATTTGACTGCAATTAATAGGATACAAAACGGACAAGAAGAAAAACAAGTTAAACAACTGAAAGAACATGGAAGGACTTTCTTACCAATTTTTTAGCTGGGAAGCCGTAACCTCAGAACCCTAATAAAGACATTTCAGAACTCTTAGGGAAGACAACACAGTCTAATAAATAACTAAATAATTATAAGTGCATTTATATCACGTACATGTTCACTTAATCGATCAGCCCACGATTGTAGCGAGGCCGCATGTCGCTGCATGTCAGGTTTATCCAAGAGGGCCTTCTCGATTAGGGTAGTCTGTCTATCATTCATTATGGTTCTTTTCCGTTTTCTTCGCTGCTTCTCTGCACACTGAATAGTTTCAGCCTTTTCGTCCTCTTGGACATTGCTGATTTGATCAATGGAGTTCTTGCCCCGTGTAGAGCTAGAATCAGACCCACTTGTTTCCACATTTTTAGTATCATTGTCAATCTCTCTCAAACCTCGTGCTGCAATCTTACCAGGTTTACCTTTATCTCTTGTCTTATATTCCCTCAATTCATCATCAGCTTGATCTATAGCCTTGCCCCTGACATAGAACTGGTCTACTTCTTGGAGTGCTAAACTTTTCCAAATGCCCTCTTTCAGGTTACCACTTCTGTTATTATAATCTGGAGATGCTTTTCTGGAGAGGGGTGATGAGTATCCATCTGCGCTTTGAGCCTCCTAATTAAAATGAAATTTTATCCTCAGATTGTGCATTGCATTTAGACAATAATATACACCATGATTTGAGAATCAGCTGACTCGTGTGATTTCGATCATAATAATGAAGACTATTTTGGTGGGGTTTTATGCTTGTAATAATAAACTCACCTACCTAAAAAAGGGAAACTTACCTAAGTTAATGTTTTATAGCCACCATGAAATGAAAGTCTTGTATCATGAATTTCCAACCTTGGGCAACATAAATAAACATGTTCGATGCAAGTGGAGTAAAGTGGTTATGGTGATCATCAATTGCAAGTTAAATATATTGAACTTCCGGCATTCACCTGATGATGTTCATTGATATTGAGTTTTGATAATTTGTCCCATGATATTGACCTCTCAAGTTTGTTTTCCTAAATTTCCTCCAGCAGCATAGTTTGACCAATTTGAATATGAGAATTTCACCACAACTATTAATAATGAAAAGTAAAAAGATGTTCCACGGCAAAGAAAGAGTAATAATAATATAAGAATATTGAAAGAGAAAGGAAGAAGGCCTTACTTGAACTTGATTCATTTTGAATTCAGGAGTACTAATTAGTGGTTCTAACTGAGTTATGAATACCCTTGCAAGAGAAAATTGAAGAACTTCTATCAGGATTTGAACCAGAATTAGAAATGATGTCATTTGGTCAAATGAATGAAACATAACATCATTTTTGAAAACATGCCTACGACATAAATACAAACAAAATTAAATATTTGTATGTCTATACATATAAATAATAATAAAGGAAAAAAAGGACTTGGCCCTACTTAGTGGTTTGTATTAGCTTGATATACATTATTGGGTCATCTTTCTAACAGCTTAAGCTTTTAGATGAGTTAGTTACTTAACATGACATCAAAACTATGGATGTGCGAGGGCTTGGGTTTAATTCTTCCCAACTGCACTTTGCCCTTTATATTGGTGTATGTTATGCAAGGTCTTTGTGTTCAAGCCTCCCCAATGCACATTACCCTTTATATTGATATTAATGATAATTTGTCTCTCCAACGTATAGAGGGGGGGTGGCAGTTTTTGTGCAAAAAAAGATATCTGTATTTAGTCCATTCCTTCCGACATCTAAAATTTGGACTACCAACCGGTAAATTACTCAATTCCAGAGATCCTTAGAAAATATAAGACAGTTCACACTTCTTCCATGTACTTTTTAATAATTCCAATTGTCCCACTCCAACACTCCCTTTCACCCCCACATTATAAACTGCCCCACCCCCCAAAAAAAATAAAATTATAAAGGTGGTTTAGGATGGAGCAGGGGATGGATGACCAAGGCCAGAATACCTTTGGGGTGGGTCTTTGGAAGGTCATTGTTGGGGTTAGGAAGCATCTATGTGATAGTGACTGATTATGCTTTGATGGTTGACAGGCAGCTGCCTTGGCAACCTTCATTTGGATGCATTTTAAGGATTAATGGTATTTGAGTCTTGTCAGTGGAAATGGGCTTTTTGGAGGAGGCAAGGATTCTAAAGCGGTGGGAGAGTCACTGTAGTAATAATGTCTCTGTAAAATCTATTTATAGGTCACTTCGAGGACAAGGTACTTAAAAAGTTAGGATTTTGAACAAAGTTGTTTTTTCACTAGGACAACAGTGCTAGGAGAATTGTGAAACGAGAGTCACTATTGCGGAGGGGTACGTGTGTGGTAAACCGGTATATCTATGCAAGAGCAAGAAGAATTGGAAGTTGACTGATCATTTGATCTAGCATTGTGATTTTTCGAGGCTTTTGTGGGGGACTGTGTATCTCTTTTGTGTGATGTGGGTGACACTTAACTCAATGGTGGATTTTTTAGGTGCTTGGAAGGGGCCTACGGTTCCCAATAGGATTCATGCTCAATGTGACATAATTCATTGTTCAACGTTGCCTTTGGTGAGCACTTTGGAGGGAATGACATTGTAGATATTTCGAGGTTACAGAATATTCAGTTGGCCACATTAAACACATTCTTGAGCCTACTTTTCTTTTGGCAGATCAAGGAGTGTGACTATTGCCTTTCTTGGGATATGATGTAATTGTGTCCTGCTTTTTGTATCTCTGCTTGTAGATGGGTGTCACCTCTTGGTACCTCTATGAATATATTTTTACTTATCAAAAAATTAATAGTAATTAGTCTATCAGTTTGTAAGCATGTTGGTTTTGCAATAACTGTTCAAGTCATCTTTATTGATATTACTGCAAGAAAGATTTTATCAGCTTTTCTAAGCTTACGTGCACCATGGCTGGGATTGAAAACTGTACCAATAGTCGCTCGGCATCGGGAATCAATTACTTTTTCAACACCCGATACCATTTCCAGCAAATGATGAATGATTTTCCAGGACTACATACACAAAAAATAAGTACTGCACGGTCAATATTTAATCACCTTAAAAGTTGCACATCCTCCTCATTTAAAAAGCTAGGAGTTAAAGATTCAGCATGACTCAACAAGGAACCTTCACATGCAAGTCAGTCATTAGGAAATAAAAATATAGATGTTACTTAAATAATTAAAATCTTAGTTAGAGGAATACTTACTCAAATTTCTGCTAATAACGAGACCTTTTTCTGCTGCAGAGTTGGAGGAAAATCCATCTGATAAGTTAGGAAGTTCCTTTCGCAAACATTGGAAAAAGTTGTTAAGGAAGAGATCCTTCTCCTCTGATGAATTCAAAAAAAAGGCTTGATTTTAATAAAAAGAAAACAGAGATCAAATGAAAGCATACCTACCACCAAAACCAAAAGGGATTCTCACACACAAACTGGAAACAGGTCAGAATAATCAGGTTTAATCAAGCAGATCTAGGCTAAAGCATATACCTTTGCAAATGTCCGGTACAAAACAATGGAGATTTGCAATTACTTTGACCAATAATGATGTTCTTTGATGTGCGTAAGAAGCCCGAGGCATGTTACAAGGAATGAAGGTGGATTCTGAACTCATCGTGACTAATAGATCTGATGAGGTGAGAAAGTTTAAAACCCATCTAGCTGCAACAAATGGGTCATACTCCAGCACGGCATCTTCTTCCCAAACCAGAAGGTCAGATGCACACCAACTAGATAAGAACTCTCCGTGTGGGAGTGAAAAAAGTGTAGTCAAAACCTCAGTCTGAAGAGACATGAACAATAACTGTCACAAGCCTTACAAAAGCAATTTATACAGAAGAGGTGGCAAGCACGTACATATACGGAAGATAAATGATTTCTCCCAGGCACATGAGAATGAAATTATCAAAAAATGCTACAGCATCAAAAGGGAGAATAACATATTCAAAGCAACAATTTTTTTTTACAATAAGTAAAAGGAAGCAAGTATATTGAGTACAGAATCATGAAAATCCACAGGTAGTGGAGAAAAACTTACAATGTGTATTGTGATGTAAGATCGAAAATTTGAATCATCTGAAAAGATATCTGCAAGACGCATTGCATTAAGTTGCAAAAGCCCCTTTGGGATATTTTTGTCTGAGCAAGAACTTGGCTCTTTATAATATCCATTGAAAAGTGTCTTCAGTAATTCAAGAACCTAATCCACAAGAATTATATTTAAGACCAATCAGTTACGCAGTTAAAGCAAGCTCCAAGTAGGCAATCATGGGACAGAATTTCTATAACCATAGTAGCCAAACTGTTGGATAAATTATACACATCATTCAAATTTATATACACGGTCTTATATCAAGTCAATGAACCGTTACAATGAGGAATTCAAGTTGTAAGATACCTAAAGAAATTGTTGTTTGAATTGAGATCTAATTCAAAGAGAAAGGTATGATATGAAAAGACAGGTTTGAATCCAAGCCAGCCTCTTTGGGGAAAAAGTATGCCAAAAATGAGGTATGTGTCTAGTCTACCCTACCAACATCGCAATGGATAAGGTCTTAACACCTAGACCTTCATCATTATTTGTTCTTGATAATGCTTGCCCAGTTTCATACTTCCTCCTCTTTCACTGATATAAATGACTTCCCCTACAAACTTGGTACTCATTTCCAATTATCAAATCTTCTTGCTCAAGAAAAGATCTTACCGAATGTAAGATCAATAATACTGTAAATTTCCATATAGTTTTGCCAAAGTTATGTTAGATAGCAATACAGAGTGAGGGGCTCAACTCTTTTTCTTTTGTAGTTATTTTTTATTAAGAACACAAAAGACCCAGTAGAGGGATCGGAAATCACAAAAATACACACTGAACCGCCACAAAAAAGGCTTACAAGAAGAGCACAAAAACCTGAAACAACTACTAGTGGAACAACCCCTAAAACCCTTATACAAGCAGCCTTCAGTTAGAACTAAAAGCTATCTAGTGAGAACTCTCTAAAATCCAAAAACAGAAATATATCTCTGGGGCAAGACATGTGGGACACCCATTATCCACCAAGTGTAAAAGCATATTATAGCTTCCCCGTTGAAGTTAGTTTATAGTTCAGTTTTATTTTTCCTAACTAATCAATGAAGTGTGGTGTTGTCTTCTATTTGCTTTATTCAAATTCTGTACCATTAAGTTACATGAGGTGGGATACATACAGCATAACTCATGAAATCAGTATGATTTTCTATATGTTTGTTCTACATAATTTCTGTTTGACTACATATGTATGCACCATTAAAACAACATATTAAAAATGTAGAAATATCTGTATATTATGTCCAAAATCAATATAACTAACATTTTGTTAGGTAGGTCAGATTAATATCAAATTGTATCATACGTAGACCATATGATAGCACGTGTCACAATGTTCTGTGAAACGACCAGATTTTCAGATTACAAGGAATCTTGTATATGTTTATTTAATGTTTGGAATTTTAGGGGATAATCTATCAAATGACACATTACCTACATTACACAATGTAATCACTGTAGCACAATACACCAATAACATGAGATGCCATATCATAGCCTAACCAAATGACTCATTAGGACTCCATTTCAAACTTTCGAGTGTTTTAGTGAATTATATATAACTATTTTGGCTATCTGATTTAGAGTTGAAGCTTATATTCAATGTCTTCCCAAGATTCAAGAGATCACTCTCCACTGGAATTTGGTTTCAATTTTTGTTTTATACTTTCGCAACGAAGATAGTCAATATTTACACAGCTAAAGTTATTGTACATCATGCTAAGGCAACATAGGAAAAGGAATAGAAGCAGACATAACCCTTGACCTAGTGGGATTCTCTCTTTGGAAATTCAAAAAATAAATAAAAATGCAAGCTATACCCATATAAGAATGGACACTTTAGTAAAAAAAAGTAACACCTATCTTGTGACTTGATATCATATGTGGTCATTGGGGACATATAAGACCAAAAGGCACATGTAGCAAAGTTCTACTCCTCAATTGTACAAAGATATCAAAATGGTGAGACATGGATGCATAGACGCTAGGTGAGCATGCTGACATCAGAAAAACATTGACAGCTAATATATATGCAATTTTACACAAGTTGAAAATTTTGTGCTTAATAATATGAAGTGTTTGCTTGTTTTGCATTATGTTCTTCTATCCCTTCTCAATAAACTTTAGTATAACAAATATTATGAAATAAAGAGCCAAATAAACTATGGTACATGTGCTCAGGTGCGGGTATGTGTCCAAGTGTCAGAACTTTTTTAACCCAACTTTAGGATAAGGGGACTCGGCTTCAAAAGTGCCCACATATTGATTGGGTGTTGTAACTGGAGAAGTCTTGTGTGATAATCATGTATTCTTCATGATAAATTATACATAATTAGGTCTAATTGAAATATTGAATAGCCTATAGTGAGGAAGAGGGATTCCACCTTTTCCTTCAATGAGAATCTTTCCTATTATTGAAAATAAAATTTTAATTTCCCATCCATATACACCTGACAGATTGAAGAGTCAGATTGTGGCACGAGTATTGAACACGTCCCAGTATCTAATGTCTCCACAGGTAGTTCAACCCAATTAATAGAGGCCATGTAACCTAAGAGAAGATCTAACACGATAGCAAGCAATGTTGGGAAGTCCATATACTTTAGAGACTGACAAATCTAATATAAGATCCCGATACTTCACCATTACTATAGGATATTAGACCAATAGTATTTGGAAGTAAAATCCTTCTTTTTAACATGTATTATACTCTTCTTGGGCACTTGATAAACTATGAGCAATACACTTCAAATGCTAATATCAGCAAAACAAGAATGCTAAGATGCTTTGGAGATGATGCGTCTTTACAATTATTCTTAACAGAATTCTAAGATTTTTAAGTATCAATATATTCCTTTGCCTTTGCAACGGGAGATAGTTTTTATTAATTATAAGTATCCTCTCGTTGTGATCGACCACGATGAAAGAAATTAGCAGCCTTTTTTCCATTTGAAATTTTCAAAGGGATTAAATGACAGCACTTTAATTGGCCTTTTGTTCAACTTCAGTTGATCATTATCCCCATTTGCATCTTTCCTCTTCTACAGATAATATATTAATATATTCCTTTTATATCTTAAAGGACAAGTTTAATTATCAAAGAAACAAAGAAAAGTATTGCATCAAAAAAACATACAACTTGAGAAAAAATGTTATTAAAAGAATATGTTCTGGAAGAGGGAGAATAATGGTAATAAATATATGCAAAATATTAATTAAATAAAATCGTAGTATTCACCACATCCTAGCAGACCATATTATCCTAACTATACGTCTATACGTCAAAAAAAATCTCGTCCTCACATGTGCAAATCCCGTATGTAGGAAGTGTTTGTAGTTTAGTATTATTCAAGAAGATCTACAATTTTGTAGATCTTGCAATGAATAAATTCAACAAATTCAAAAAAGTTTGACTAAACTGATTCCAATTTATCTATGCTCTACGCTGGTTTTGTATTTTGAAATTGATGTGCCTTTGCCGCACTACTCAACCCAAAATCAATATTGCAAATGCACTGCTCATGCAATTCACAGGGAGAGAATCTCACAACTTGAAGCACCTTTTGAAATTTTTATTGATATAACAAGTTTCTGGAATTTCTAAACCCTTTTATGTTGGTTTCCTAAGCACTGTCAATAATCAGTAATTGATATTCCACAAGTTAAAATGAGAGATCCACAAGCTTGCTCTCACAATCTCACATGAATAGTAAATGGATACCACACTCATGTGAGAGGAAGCTTGTGGAATATCAAATTTTACTTGTGAAAATATCAAATCCCCAATAATATTGATGATAAACAAAGAAGAAGCGGGCATCCTTGCAGGACTCAGCAAGTCCCACAGACCAAGAAGTCAAGAACAGCTTAATCATGAACCTATACTAACCAACTGTATTAAATAAAATACTTAAAAGAATATTTATATGCTATTAAATTATCCTTCTGCCTACTCAAACAAAGCCCTAAAATAAATTAAATAGTTCAACTTTATCATAACAAAGGGGACTCCTAAATACATGTTTATGAAATTTATCCATAAAGTAACCCTAGAGATTACTACATAAAAGTATGAATTTTGAAACATTGGCAATATATGACAAGCCCAATAAGCCTACAACCTACAATTAAAGAATAGCAAGGTGACAATTATGCTTATAATAGCCAATGTAACCCACAAAAATGTTTTACCACACAACACATGAGTCGAAACTTGGAAATCATAGGCATGCCTGAAATTTGACTTCATTCAAGAGTTCTCAATGCAAAAACAAGAAAAGCCAGATGATAATATCTTCATTAGTCGATTTAAAGTAATCGCAGAGAAAAAGAAATTACGGAAAATGCAATAGCTATGCATCAGCAGATTGTGTACCAAAGCTATGCTAACGCCTAACAATACGCATAATGTACGAATACATAAATATCCTAGGAGAACATTAGATTACATTATTTTGGCAAACAAACCTCTAATGCAACAGACTTGGCTAAACCCAAGCTTCCAGGAGTACTTGCAACCTCATCCAAGTAAGATATGCTTTCTGCTTCACAGAGGTGCAACAGCTGCAGAAGAGGAGTTGTAGCTGATTCAATAAATGGCATTAATTCGCAAAAATATCATACTGTGAAATGCTGCAGTAGATTGGCAAATTTCTTCATGAGATGATACCACGTGAATCACATTGACTTACAATAGATAAAACATTGGACTTCACTCTAGATAGAGCCCCAGCAACATTTTTCATCTCAGGTAGTGATGTCAGTATGTCCAAGTCCAAAACAACTCGAGCCAGTAAAAGAATGCCACCTTTTCCACATAATTCCTGAAAAAGGTACAAATGCGTGTAGTAAACTAAAAGAAAAAACTGAGAGACCTTAATTCATGGAGTAAGAATACAGAATTCTAGTTTCAAATCCTTCAATTATCTAATAAAATACAAATATAAATGACAAGCAGAAAGAAAGATAATTTGCATTCATTACGAGAAAATAAATTGCATTTGTTAATTTAGACCATAGGGCATCAATCAATGCCATTGAAGAAAAGTAGAATGTTGCCTACTTTTCTATATATGCCTTACTGAACAAATCTTATATGAAAATAATAAAAAATTGTAGCAATTAAGAAAATCCGCCCATTATTCTTCACTCCACCAACCCTATCCAGACTTTGGCACTCTGCATCTGGAGAAAGGTGAAATTTACTTCCACTTCTTGCCTATACTCTATAAACTGGAGCACTTAGAGGATTTAAATCCACCGGGTACACAGGTTACTCTGCATCCACTTGACTAGTACCAACAAAATGCTCATTTCAGCTTATGTTAAGCTAGTAGAAGAAACAATAATACATTTATACTCCTCTTGACAAGCATATGCAAAAATATTAGTCTTAAACAAAAACCTTATGTTTCACAAGGCGGTCTCGAAACATCTTTTGTTGACACAACATATGAAGAAAGTGTAGAGAAGACTCGCACTGCTGGCAAAGATGCATAGTTGGCTCTTCAGCAGGACTTGAATTCACACAGGAATCAATACATTGACCTGACAGCTTGATCTGAAGAAGCTCGATGTCTACGCGAACTGCAGCAAAAACAGCCTCCATAAATTTGTCAACCTGTCACCGAGAGCTTTGTCAGACAGCAAGTTTGTACACAAAATGATATATGCAAAAGAAAAAAAATAGATACTTTGACCTTAGGATGATGAACTAGAACATTAACAAGCTCTGGCCAATGTGAAGAAACAAATCCTCTTAATAGGCGTAGACTGGTAGCCACAAGCGTGGAATGCAAAAGGGTCATATGAGTCGAAGATTGATGTTCCTGGATCAGAAGACGTAAGTCTCAGTATTAACAAAAAATGTAAAAGTCGTTAGATTTTAAATAAGAACTTAAAGGAGAAAAAAAAAAAAGGAAACCTGTGCATAATTATTAAGCATGATAATTATATAAAAAATCAGATCCAACAACTGTCTTGACAAGGGGATGTCATCGAGCAGTATCTGCAAAAAAAATATCACAAATTTTTAAGTACGACTTCCCTCCCATGTGGTAAGAAGTCTACCGAACTCATTGTGCGTGTGTTAGTGAGGTAATGAAGAGAGAGAGAAGACAAAGCTGATTATCACCATGTACAAAATAAGGTGATGTGTAATATACAAACAAGAAAGATGAACCATTAGATATTTCGTTCTTTAAGTATGCTTTTTTTTTAGCACAGTAACATAAGATCGACAGGCATGGGATAAACAAACAAGTGATTTATCGTAATGGGTAGTAGCAAAAAAGAAAATATCTCTAGGCAGAACACTCTGGGACAACAAGACTTTCGATTGCTGTCCAAGGAAAAAGTAAAACAAGTAAATTCAGTATTGATGGAAACTCCAAAATAGCATAACACTTGTGGGACCAAAATGGTAGAAATTACAAAGTTAATTACTGGGATGAAAATATCTTGTAAGCTAAACTGCATGGACTATTTAATAATGCCAGGAATAAATTTTTATTTGTATGAACCTCCCACTGGTGCATCTAGGGTCTAGTTCAAGGTGTTCGTCCATATTTAATGAACCACCAGAGTAATAATGCAATTCCCACTCCAGACATATCGCAGTTATTGCTGAATGTCAGTGAGAAATTCCCACAGGCCAAGCTTACCTTTTTATAGATAACAGAGAAAAGGGACGACAGTAGGCATCCAATAGGATTAAATATTAATCCTGTGCTTTCAGAGGCCAACATACCTTCATAGAAGGATAATCAAAAGAAGCAAGAGAGAACCGGGTAGAAGACCACAGTTTGCCTATTCAAAACAGGAAATTCTACAACGAAAAAAGCATAGCATACAATGAAGATCAGTCGATAGACCTATCAAGAAGACTATTTCGTTCAATTTAGATGAGCTACATAAACACAAGGAACACCTAAATACATGATTTATGAAGATGAATACCTATTTAACCAGAAAAACCTCTATGATCTAGGGGTCCCACCAATCTGTTAAACTATTATGGTTAATTGTATACCTGTGATCATAGATCTATTTTTCTTCTTTTATGAAATAACTAGTTAAATATCCCGTGCAAGGCACGGCAAAATTTATTTGTATATTTTTTTCATTTTATTTAAAACTAAAAATTACATACAAGAATAATTTAATTAAGTGTTTGTAAGTAATTTTAAAGGGATAGAAAAGCTTTTACAAATAAATTAAAGTTTAATCTATATAAATTTCTATTACAGTGTTTAACTACTATTAATTTTTTTTAGTAATTATATGTGCTTAATTACTATTATTTATGCTTAGTAAATATATTAAATTAGATTTCTCTACTAAATATTAATTAGGGTCTTTGATTACTGTAAGATTTCTTTATATATTTAAATACACAGTTAGTCTAGCGACCCTAGAAAAATATATATTTAAGAATACTGAACTCTGTAAGGAGTTCAAGATTCTTGGAACTTTTAGAATTTTATATTACTATAGATTGTTTTGATTGGGTTAGAGTAAACTTCTATCTGACATAGAAAAAGTAAATATTTTAATTTAATTTGGAAGTATTTAGTAGTTTTAATAAAATCTAACATGAGAGCTCTTTTTGTTTCAGGTTTTATATATTAGATAGATGAGTATCCATCTTTTTAGTTAATAAACTCATAAATTCTACATCTGTGCAGCTCGGAATCCTGACCATAAACAATTTTTTGTCTTAACTAGAAGAATATAAATATAAGAATGAACTTGCAATAACCTGCTCAAGTTTGGAGTGCCGAGGTGCTATCTCATACAAGGTACGCAAGAGGCTTATTCCGGACAACATGTATCTGAAAAAGTCTTCATCTAGATTAGACTGTACAAGCTTTGCAATAAGGTGTTTAGGAATTTTAGCAAGGTCTTCAACATCAACCTGAAACATTTAAGACAAAAACACACTTAGGAAAAGGATTTGGGGGGGGGGGGGAGTATAACAATAATAATAAAATAATAATAATAATAATATGATGTTGGTATTTATTTGGTTTTTTAAGTCAGAAATGATGATATAAAAAAGGCAATAAATGCTAACCTGAATAGATGATCCATTTTCAATGATAAACTGAAGACTATTGTTTTGAGAGTCCTTGATGAGTTCATACAGCTCCTCAGAATTAAGCCCACTCAAAATTTTCACTGTTGAGATTAAGTCGATGACCTGTCCACCAAATATTAGCAAATTAAACAAAGTTGATTTAAAAGAAAAAGAGAGAAACAGTATAACATCAACCCAAAATCATTAGAGTACTTATCTGCTTTAACACCATTCCAATTCGTTAATAACATTCCCAATAATTATTCATGTGAAATAACGGAACTTAGTGCCCTCT
This sequence comes from Hedera helix, assembly GCA_947179155.2. Classification (NCBI taxonomy): domain Eukaryota; kingdom Viridiplantae; phylum Streptophyta; class Magnoliopsida; order Apiales; family Araliaceae; genus Hedera; species Hedera helix. The sequence continues at coordinate 44,596,861 of OX359276.1, read as the reverse complement.
AGAAGTTCAGGAAAGATTAAAAATCAAAGAAAACTACCATACATTTTTCATACCAAATGACAGTAAAGACTGCAAACAACATTCTCCTTCCATCCCAAATTATTTGTCCCAAAAGTATGTCACCCTAGTTTTAACTTAGATTGCTGATTTGTCCTTTGTTTCAAACATTAACACTTGGACTTGGGGATGGCAATTTGACTCAAAACCAACTGAAAACCATAACTGCCCGGCTTTTCCCCGAACCGATGTCTTGGAAAGTGCAGTGTCGGTAACTCAGTATGCAAAAAAATAAAACCGAGGCCCGTCCGTCGCAGTGTTGGGGTTTAGTGTTGAGCCTGCAGTGCACCGAGGCCTTGAATATATATGTATTTTTCCAAAATTATATAAGAGATGTAATTCGAACCCCCTAACCTCTAACTAAAAATCTCTAAACTAAGATAAGTAAACTAAATTGATTAGTGCATATTACTTCAGGGTTCATTTCAGAATTATAAATAAAAATTAAGTTGTTTTAATAAATTATCTTTTAGTTTTAAATTTATGTGCTGTGCAATTCATATATTAAACCAGTCAGTGGTGCCACAATTTATTGAACTGGTGTCGGTGCAAGAAGCATTGAGGCCAGTGCAAGTAGCATTGAGGCCAATGTGGTGGCGGATCATCTAAACACTGGCACTGCCCTGCTCTGCCCCATTGCCATCTTCATTGGTGTGGGTCCATAACTTAACAAAACTTTTAAAGTATTGACATTTCCACAAGCAAAGCACAATGTTATTTCTACAAGATCCTCTTCAATGAATATTTGGTACACTCACACATGAGGACCTTGTGGAAACTTCATTATTAATTGTGGAAATATCACTTCCCAACTTTTACAAGAGGGGCTACTGTATTGAGAAATTACGATACTGAAATATTGCTAAAGGAAAAAAAGTATAAATCAAACCATTGCACCTTAGGGTTCACTTGCACAAATTCGTCCCTGGAGGACTTCATTCTTCTGTATCTGGACCTGAGTCAGAACAAACTGAGAAAATATAAAACAAAACCAGTAAAATTTCAAAACAACACTAGGGAAAAATACCTAGGTTTAATGGCAAAATTTCTCAACACTAAGCTAACCTTACTAAGAATAACGCGAATTGAATTAGATGGTGGATGCTAACGGCAACGAAAATTGATGGGAGAAGGAGATAAATTATTCGCGGGTTAACTATGAAATAGAGTTGAGGACAAGGTTTGATAAAGCAGTAGTCCTGTACTCCTATTTATAACCGCTGGATTCTGGGATGGCTGCTAATATGCGCCACTGTTGCCTATTCTATAACCTAAGCCTAGCCTGGATAGGCTCAAAGCGGAAATCATCTCTTAAATTTATGTGTTTTTTTTTTATTAAAAAAAAAAAAACTTATTTTTCCACCTGCAAAAAATTAAAAATGCATAGATTCACTTTTTGAGGGAAAGTCTCAGGCTTAGAATTTATTAATTATAGTATTTGAAGGGAAGATATTCATCTCTATTATTTACAACTTTGGCTCCTTTAATTTAGATCTCTTAATTTAATTTTGTAATTAATCAAGTCTCTTAATTCATTTCCCTTAATGTAATCGCCTTAATTTAATTTTTTTATAATTTGATTCTCCTTTTGCCTAGGACCAAAATGGTAATTTAATTTTCCTTTCGCAGGACATAATATAATTTAAAGAATTAAACTAAGATCATCAAATTTAGGCGAGTCATGAATGAATAAGACAATTAAATTAAGAGTATCAAATTAGACAGTTGTTGACACAAATTTATATCGATATTAAATATTTAACGTATATAAATACATAATATAGGAGGAAATTAAAAAAAAAAAACTCACACGTTATTATTCTATCTTACCACTTAAGATTTTATATTAGTCGAAATTCAAATTCATCATAAAATTCATTGATATATAAATTATTTTGCATCAAATTAAGAGAACTAAACTTAGAAAGTCAAAACGAGAGAATTAAATTAAAGACTTGATATTTTTACAAAAAAAATTGATATTTTTATAATACTCTACTCGCATAAATAATAAATGAAACACATGTTCATTTAACAGAATCTTATAAAAATATTAATTTTTCTCGTAAAAATGTCAATTCTTAATATGATAATAAAATGAAACTACCAATTAAATTACTCGTGAAGTTTGAGATTTTAGAACATATCAAACCCGTGAGATAATTTATTTTAACAAGTTTCTTCATATTTTTATTTTCTCAATTTAGCTTTTTAGGTTTTATATTAATCATAAACTTCATGATTAGTCTTGAATCTATTTTTTTTCAATAACAATAAACTAAACTAATGCTCAAGAGTACGTACAAAAATGTCCCAATCCAGTAAAAAACTTCATTGTGAAGAATAAATCAATTCAGCATCAAATTGATCAGAACATATCAAGGGGGAATAAATGGATCCCGTTCCAACAAAGATAAATCTAACACCATTTTACTTGTGAAAATGATATCATTGAACACTTTATGGGGATATGAAAAATAAATTATTCATTATATATATATATATATATAACACAACTTGAGGGACCATCATCCCCTCATTACAGAACATCCACCGGCAAACTGACTCTTCCCAATCACAACCACTGGCCTGATTATACAAGTACTCTAAAAGCAATACAGGAAAATAATGGCGGCCACAGACGTCTAAAAGATAAAAAAAATTCCTTGAGAATTTCAAGCTATGTATAATTTAAACAAGATTCTCTTCAGCTTGCAAAATACAGAAAGGCATTCTATGTAGGGTGTCAGATGGTGGATTCTTCTGATTGACATTGAACTGAACTATTGTGCAATCTAAAGACTAGGGATTTCCATATAAGAAACTCGCAAATACACATATATTGATTGATGTCATATATACGCGAGTGAATTTCGATCAAGTTCAGGCTGTGGACGACCTCTGGTAGGAGTTGGTGGTCTTTGAATGTTAAGTTCCTGCAGCAGTCAGAAATCCCTTTCAACACCGAGGAACCAACAGGAGGGTGGGGGGAAGAACTTCTTATGACTTGGGATTGTATTCAACAAATCAGGAGCATAGCAACTAGATGTAAAATTTGTCTTAAAGAATCTTACCTGCATCCATGCGTCATCCATGACTCGTTCTGGAGATGTCTCGGGTGAATGCATGGGAGGTGGCAAGGGGTGAATCAATTTTGGAACAATCACCAGCCCTCTCCCAACTACTAGTATAGCTCCAGCATTGTTTGCCACCCCTGTATGCATATTCTTTAATTAGACTGAAAATTAGCACCTAAGCAGGAGAAAAACCAAAAATAGTAACACTTGCCACAATAGTTTGTTGCAGAGAAAAGAGTGATCAACTGTCCCTTGGCGAACCGTTCAAACCCATCCATAACACATTCATGGGCTCTTATTATTAGTTGTAACTTGTTCCTCTTACAAAAGTCTGTGACCCGATCAGGCTGCAAGTAGTGACAATACATTATGGCGTGTAACGCTAGGGCAACCAGAGTATACTAAAAGGTGAAAGTTCACCCACAAATTACCATATTGATTTCAAAACAAGATGTTAAAAATTTAGCTAACAGAGTTACAGAACTGCATCACAACTAGAGACGACTCCTCTCTTGTGCAGGAATTACGATAAGGAAATTATTAGGATAGTATTACATGACCTTACTGCTCAAACCAAGACTTCTAGAAAAATACCCAAGAATATATTCATTGTGGAAAGCCAAATATTTTCAAGCTATCAAGTTCGCTTGATTAACTAAAAATTGGGATGTCCAACTATAAAAGGATACAGTTTATTGGCAGTTGTCACTTCAATGTTATATCTAGATCACTAAGTTTGCTTTAATTAACACCATGTAGATCAGATTGTGTAACAGGGATGCTGTTTTGCTACTCAAAGGAAAACAGATGTGCATTTGTCCAAACTCCAAAGATACTGTAGACAACCTTTTCTTGTGAAAAAATAGTTAAGGATGGGGCTATGTTCTTGAAGCAGCCGTTAATATTTTGTCCACTAGAATTATCAGATAGTAAGGAATCTGGAACCAACAAATAATTTCTGGATCTCTAGTGGCAGATATCAATATTTATGTTTTTGAGTCAAGATCAAGGACTTGTAAGAAATAAATATGGGTAAAGTCAAGCCAAAAGAAAAGGTAGCATCCTCACAGTACAGTACTGATAAAGAAACATAAACCCACACAACCATTCCATAGTTGGCGGAGAATAATAACGCATACCCCAAAGGTGACAAGACCAGGCCCTCTGGGATTTGGTCTCAAGCCCTCTACACTGTCATTTTCTGTCGGATCAGACCTGCATAAAACATGAAATAATGTAAACAGTTCTGAAATAAAACTTAAAACTGAAGATAAACAAAATCTTACCATAGCAAATCCATTAAGACTAGAGATCCGGCATCCATGGTTATGGGCCTTTCTAGTTTCTCTATCTGTTCTACTGAATGTATTGACCTTCCTATGCCTCCATGCATACATATAATCTTCTTCTCAATAAGGGAGGCAAGTGGAAGATAGTTGAAAAGCTGGTTGAACCGCGTCCATGCCCAGATCCCATCATTCTCTCCCTGCACATCCATCTACCATTAGAACACCAAAGACATTCAAAAGAAGAAATGACAGCATAAATTCATTCATACCATTCTTTCAATGCATTCAAGACGAAAACCAAAGAGTGCATTTATGTCTGCAGCCTCATGATTCCCACGTATTAAGTGAACATTCTCAGGATACTCAATCTGAATATTATAACAAAGAGCCAAAACCATCAAATAAGTAACACTGCAAAATGAAACCAAGTACTAGAATTGTCTAGGCAGAAGCTTGCCTTTAGCGCAAGGAGCAGAGTGATGATTTCCAAGCTGTGTTGTCCTCGATCAACATAATCGCCCAGAAACAAATAATCAACGCAACTGAAACATATAATAGATTTGCTATTAAACACCCAAGATCTGAAGAAGACTAACAAAGCTCGTCATTGAAATTCTCAATTTACAATTTAGCACTGGCCAGAAGGCTTTTTTAGCCGGCGCATCTCTACCTGTCCAATATACAACTAACAGCCAAGATTAGGGTTTCACTAATTTCTTCTGCTATGCAGCATAGCTGACAATATGTACCATTTCTTTTAGATCAAAATGCACTCTGTGGATACTGTAACAAACCCAGCCCATTGTTTTGCCTCTCTTCTGCTGGGTTCGTTTTTCCATATGAAAATAGAAGTGGGTTCTTTTAAAAGTTCCAAGTTTGCATGTTGAAGATTTGCTGAATTTTTTGATTTATTGTGCGTGTTTGAGATTTTGAGAAGAAAGTTAATTTTCTGTGGCTATTATCACGTAGATTTGCAGATCTGGTTTTCTTTCTCCTTCGGTCGATGATAGTGTTCGGTTGTGGATTGGAGGATCCGAGGATACCGGCGAAGAGTTGGATATATTTTTAGTGAACTTATTTAAGGTGAAAAATATGCAATCATGTCGATGGTGATCCCCCACCAAAAGAGTACCAAAATATGTAATCCTGAGAGATTTTGGTGCGATGCAAGAGACAAACGAAATGATAGAACTCTGGGAGGTATTGGAAGAGAAACATGATTAGAAACAAGGGTAATAGTATATTTTAGTACGTATATACTTATTTAAGATCAGTGTTGAGAGAGATCCATACGAGATGTTTTTCGGATGTTCAAGAGAGTTCACACTAATTTAAAACTACCAATTTTGATACCTCATACCTCTCATGGAATTTCATGTCCACCAACCATCAGAGCACTTGTCTTCCTTCCATGAATTAATTGAAGAGGGTGCAATGCTGCGGTTGTAGCCTCACCGCTATTCTGAATAGCACAGGACAACCATCCAGAACAACTTACGTAACAAAGTTATTTAAGTCTTTTCGCAGGTTTACAGACCTTTTGCTACTCTAAATGGTGGACGGAATTTGTGAAAGTCTAACCTTGGCCGTTAATTGTAATTTGGATGGGTAAAGATGCACTGGCTGAGTAGAACTGCTTTTGTAAAGCTTTAGAAACTAGACAACAAATTGCTATTCTCCATTGTTTGTCAACCCACCAAACGTATAAAAAGGGTCATTCCTACAGCCCTAGTCGTACTTCTGTCTTAAACATCTGTCAGAAGGAAGTTGAGTTTGGGTTTATAGACTCACAATCACCATTGAACCTATGCATGAACGTTGCCATGATATTGAGTTATGCTTCACTCTTTACTATTAGAGGTGCATAAGTTCATAAAGCTGGAATTCCTACACTGATCCAGTTATGTTATAACAAATGAGATACAAGGAAATAGTTTGCATAAACTTCAGTTTCAAACTTACGTTATATCTCCTGTTGTGGAAGGAAATCCATATTCATCAAACAGTCGCATCAAGTCACCAAATTGTCCATGAAGATCACCAAACACTTTGACAGGAGCTTTCAACTGAAGAACTGTTGGCTCATGCATAAAGATCTGTTCAGCAGCATAACAAAGCTCACCCACTTCATAAGAATCGAGAAAAAACCTCCTATTAGCAGGAGGTTTCCAATTTCGAGGCCTAAGCAATGTAGATATAATCTGCCAAGAAAACATGTGATAACTAAAGAACGAGAGAATAATCAATATCTTTCCCAGGGACAATTAAAGAAGAAAGGAAGAACTCTAACAGTTTGTGCTGCTTGCCTTCTTATGCACGCCTTGAGGAGATTTCTGTCTCATGAACTTTTTGGTAGTATACGACAGGTCATTATGAAATGGGACCATTCGTCTACTCTCATTCTCAAATTGATCCAAGGACAACTGCCTTACCATTCCACCTAGGCTCCCTATAGTCTCTTTGGCAACAACCACCTGTAGAATCAGAAACACCATTAACCTTATGAATGGAACCCTCGATGAATGGAATCCTCTAGTACAATAGAAGTCTAGATGATGCATACAGCTCTAGGGTGAAGGTGAACATCTGCCTCAGTGTCACTACCCTCTGAAGTGGTCTCAGCAACTTGTGAGTTGTCACCCAACACAGATGTTTCTTCAGGATTGCCAGGTGAAGACTGCACAGCTTGCCAGACAGCACTTGCAGCCTCAGCTTCCGCAGCAGAAGCCTCAGCCAGTTTTTCCATAGAATTTCTGTCCATGCTGGCAAAAGAGAATGGCGCACAATTATTAGTAAGCTGAGTTAAACTTCCATACAAACATATTAAGTTGGTGACATAGAATTAAGGAATAATTTTAATGACCTTATCTAACTTATACTAAAAGTAGATACCAAACATACTAAAATAACCAAATTAAGCAAGATACTAATTAATTCCCAATAAATTCAAAATTGCTACAATAAATTCCAAACTAACCCTAATAGGTATATAATGTAATTTGTTAGTATTCAAAAATGTAATTGTTTCCAAAATTAAATACTTAAATAATAATAATCCATGAAGAATGTTAAGATCCTTTGACATGCCTCCCCATCATTCTCCCTAGTCCCCACCATTGTGAAAAACTCATCCTCCAGTTTATTGTTTTTGTGTTTTTTTTTGGGCTAATTAATGTGTCCTCCAGTTTTGAAATGTTGAAAGGAAAACCAAATACTTATTGCCCAAGAAGCAAGATTGATTGAAGAAAGATGGACTCCAATGAAGAATCTTCTTCAAGCATAAAAGACACCAAAATATTTCTGATATTTTTTTGAGTTTAAAGAAAAAATGTGTTGAGAGGATTTTATGGGTGGAATTTATATTAATGCTTTGATGGATTACGCATGTTCCCAAAATTGGAAAAGCAACAATCTTGTGTTCTCTCCCAAAGCGTGTTTTGTTTCCACTTTTTTTGGAACAAAATAAGTTTTTTGCTCTCGATTTCAGAAAATGGAAACAAAAATCAAAACCAAACCAAAACAAAAATTTGGGAGAAAATCAGGCAGAGAGGATAGAGAATATTTTTGTTTCGGTCTTGCCATTGTCTAATGGGGTTTGGTCAGGTTGCAAGTTGGTCTGTCCAAGAGTGGGTTCAACAATAAGAAGAGCTGAATTCAAAAGAAATTGAGCTGTTCTAAGAAGTGAAAGTTGAGCTGATTAATGATATATTGTGTAGGGCTGATTATTAAATAAATGTTCTGGGCAATTGTGGGGTTAACTGGTTTAATCTGGTTTTAATTGCTAGATAACTGACAACATGGGCTGTTTGCCGGTTTTAATGAAATAGTATGGGCCTGATTTACTTGTACTTCAGAAGTACTGGCTTAAAAGGCTGAGATCAGGCTGAACCACAAATCGGCTGGGTGGGGTTTAAATAAAATTATGCTCCAAGTCAAATAAAATGAAATATGGATCGACACAAAAGAAATATCAGATACTCTGTAGCCAAACTCCTTTCTTCTCAGGTTGCTACTAGCAACTTAGGGTTTCTGCAACTTAAACACAGCAGCAGTGATTCGCAAGCTGCAGCAAGGATGATGATGACGGAAAGGATTCCAGTAAGAGTCCTTTGATACCAACGATTGAAAAAATCGATTCAAATCCAGGCTTTTACCTTTGATACTAATTGAGTAGACTACAATCACAGAGATAAGAAAAGGGAAAGAAGAAAAGTATTTCACCCTCGACAAGGATCAGCACGCTTATTCTAAAATAATTAAACTCCTTTATACTTGTGGAGATTATAATATAACACTTAAATAGGAGTAATAAAAACCCATAGTTATCACTAGAACAAATAATCCAATTAAGGAAATAAGTCTTATTACCTAAACCAATTTATACTAAAATGTAGCTACCAAATAACCAAATTAAGCTAGACAGTAGACACCAAAGAATCACATTAAAATTTAAAGATAAAATCAAAACAATAAAATCTAAAGTGACCCTAAATATAATTACAAGGTTAGCCACCTTCACCGGCTCACCCATAATCCATGAAGAGTGCTAAGATCCTTTGACATGCACATATCATTATGTCAAAGCAAAAAATAAGAGTTTAAAAATAATAACAATAACAATAAAACTATACCTTGAGCCACCAGAAGAGATAATCTCAGATCTGCCATCTGGAGTTGTAGAATTAGAATGATCTATTCTTGGGCTTGTCATAGTTGAGGCCTTCTCAGAAGTTAAAGCAGGAGAATTGCTGTCAGACTGAAATTTTGCATCGTCTGCAAATAGAAAATCGTCTAACACCATATCTGTACCACGTAAGGTAAAACCTCATGTTATTTCTCAAAACAGAGAAAATGAGAATGAAGCACACAGAATTATCCATTCTAAGCCTCATCAATCATTCAAATTGCAAACCAACTAAGAAAGAAAAAATTTATTAGTGTTCACATCATTAGAATGTGTACTTATCATTCAAGTACAATTTTATAAGCATCTCATCCAAATACCATTTCAAGGCACACAGAAATACAATCAGAGTTAATTAAGAAATGATTTGTTTTCCACATATACTACTTTAACACAACAAAGTATTTTGAAAAAAAAGAGTAAAATATGAGAGGAATGCATTAAATGAAAATTCAAAATCCATTCTGCTCATAGGAGTCAGCTGTGCAAAGAAAAAAAAAGAGAGAGAAAAACAAAGTTTAAAAGGTATAAGCTCATTTGCTATCTGGAGTGATACTTCTTTTCTTTCCTCTGTGTGATTGGACACCCGGTTATTGTTTGATTGGAGATAGTAATAGATTTTTATCTCTAATATGTATTAAATGGTGATACAATAGGCCGGGGGAATTAATTTTGAGGATAACTAAAAACTAGATTAACGGAATTAAATATCAATTCACAAAAAATGTAAATTAAATAAATGAGCACTTTTTGTTGTGGTGAATGAAGGTTGACTACCAAAGAGGGAAATGTCTTCTAAAAAAATCAGTGGGCATTTTTAATTTAAAAAACATGAAGGTTGTCATTTACACCCTATACTGAAAATTCTGTTGGGAAAAATCTTAATTTACACCAGATGTGAGTCCACTTTTGGTTTTGGGAGTCACCCAGTCAAGTAGATAATAAGGAATAAATTTGAAATATTTTCCATTTTAAAGCTGGAAGGACGTGACCTAACTATACTGAATTTGGGATGTATGACTAACTGAATCTTTCATGTATAACTAACTGAATCTTTCTGCTTCTACCTCTTTCTAACTTTTCCAAAAGCAAGCTGGTACCTATTACTCTTAAAGGCCGTTTAGTTAATGAAATTGCTCATAAACTTAATATAAAAAATTCCAATTTATTTTACATAAAAGTTACTAAAAATGGCTTTAGATCTATGAAGCAATAAATTGTATTCAAGGGGATTTGGCAAATCTCAAAAATGGGAAATTCGGGGTTTCAGCACATATTTACATGTTAAATAGATTTTCTATATACAAACATAAATTAAATTTTCAACATTAATAAATATTAATTCATGATAAATGTAAAAAATGCAAAACATAATTTTTTTTATATACTAATACTATTAGGAACTTACAAATATATATTTATTAATTCTTATACTAATCTCATAATTAGTTAGTATAGTACATCGTATTAGTAATATTTTTAATTTTATCATTAAAAAAACTATGGAAGAATCCCCCATAAGAATCTAGAAGAATCCACAAATCTTTATTCAAAATTCCCTGGGATTCGAGGATTTGCCTAAAAGTGTAAGATGTGCAAACGACATTCATACATTAATATCTTCAATTGCATTTAATATAGTGGAAAATATAATACACAAAATGCGTTGAGAATGTTATTATTTATAATATATTGTGTACATATGTTTTTGGCACATTGTAAAATCTGAACCAAAAACACTCTAAAAAAAGGCGACATTCTGCGGAACGGAGGAAGTACTTGATTATGTAGTCCAGGTTTTAGAAGAACTAGATGATCCAAGTTTTGATAAGTAGTAACAAAAAGTACCTCCTTTGAGACCACCATAAATATATATACGAACGCCAACAGATGCAGCCGCATGACGACAACGACGCATGAGCTCCAAAGAAGGATCAGCCTCACTCTGCCCCTTGCTGGAGCATGAAGAAGTCACCAGTCCATTCCTATCTAACCAAACTCCAGCAGCAGTGTCCAATACTTCCATAACATAATTATCATTGAGAAGAGAATGGTTCAGATTTTATTGAATAGCAATTATCACAAGTATCGATAATATGAATGAACTTAAGAACCTCATCCCATAAATTTACCTGCAATAGCTGCTTCACCGACAACTCCCCGTCCTCCCCGAAGAGAACCTCCTGTTACATGCAATCTAGCACCGACAAAGACCTGATAACAGCCATTTAAAGTCAGTCAAGGTAACTACAAAAATGAAACAAAAACTGCAAAGAAGAAGAAGAAGAAGAAAGAAAGCCAAAAGAACTTGTGAAATGAGCAACTAACACTTACCGCAGCATGTTGATACCTTGGTGAAGGAGAAACACCAGGTGCAAGAGTCCATTCCCACTGCCCATTCCTATGCAAAAGCAGTCCATAAGCATCTGTCAGTGGCTGCAGAAGCACAGATATAACCAGCAATCTCAGAAAAATACATCAATTAAAAGTTTAGTATAAAATATATAACACAAAAAAAAGTATACATCTAGTATGACCATATTTATGAAACCATAAGTTGATTTAAAATCAGGTTGCTTTAGGGAGGATCATCATTCTAATTAGTCCCTCTCTTTCGGTGCCTTCACCTAAATCACCTATCTTACTAACCAGAATAGATCAAATAATTTAATTATGAGCGGTGGTTATTTGATCCCTCATTGCTTCACTATCCAAGCTAATATTTACATACATCCATATGGAGCTATTTTTCCAAATTTAAACAATTTTTTCTTCCACTTGTATTGCTTCTTCGCAGGACTCCTTCGTTGCATCTTTATACTTCCTTTCTTTCTGGTACTTCTTTATGTTAAATGAGGGGGAGGGACAAATTCAAAACCTACAGGAATTCATTATTATGGGTGCAAATTAAATATATGTAAGATCAACAACCTATTTCTTTTTCTTGATAAGATGAGAATTATATTAGAAGGGGCCCTTTTAGGGGGCAAAACCCACACTAGCCATATACATCAGAATGATATGGTAAGAATTATATTAAAATCCACCTTCTTCTCCTCTGGTTAGATTATTAAACAAAGTCAATTTGAGCTCCAAAAAGAACTTAAAAAGATAATAGGTTAATACAATATTAGTTAAAATATAAGTGGCATATTATCGTCGATCAAACTTTGCATAACAAGTAAGTCTAATAACAGTTGAACAAACCCAAAGAATACAAATTCAGGGATAGACTTCAACCATATAGAATATATACAATTTATAAGTTCATTATCTAAGGCTCCACAAGTACAATAAACCATACCGTGCCAGAGGTGTCTCTTCCCCCACAAAGCAAAAACATGCCATCTGAGCGGGCACTTGCTGTTGCATACCTATATAGATTAATGTAAAAAACTTAAAAAGTGAAAATTAACACAAAATACAGGTGTTCATAATTTTGCAGCTGACATGAAACTGATATTAATGGCTTAAATTTAGCGACTGCAGATCTCATTTAGTTATTTTGACACCGAAACACTGAAATTATTTCTGTGTATAAATTAATGACTGAAGGACTGCATGTAAGTTGGGCAATGACAAGTATCGTCTAACAAGAAGGGGGATTATAAAGCAAACTATTGAACTGTATATTGAAGATTTGGAATTGCAATCTAAGGTAGAATATGATACCACTAGGAAATGGAGAAAACACTCTCCAATCATCAAATTGCAGTAAAATCAGGAGAGAGATCAGACAATTTAAGAGCCTGACTAAAGCCAACCAATATAACTAATTCAATTTCAGGTGCTTCTAAATATCTTTATTGAGAGCAGGGAGTTAAACGAGTTAAGCTTTGGCTTTGCAAGTTCAAGGTCACAAAAAAAGTTAAACGAGTAGAGTCAAGTTGAGTTTCTAAACGAGCACAGATGGGGTGTTCGAGCTCGACTTGTTTAATAAGTGAGTTGTTCACCAGCTTTGCTTAATCAAGTCTAGCTCGAGTTTTATATGTCTAATGAATATTTTTATTATTAATAATAATTTTATATTAATGATAACATTATAGGTTATTAAATGAGCCGAGTTTAAGTGATTCGAGCTCAAGTCAAACACGACACATCTCGAGGTCAACTCATTTATTACACAAACGGAAAAAAAAAAATTGAGCTTGACTAGTTAAATGAACTTCGAGTTTAGTTCGTGAAAGGCTCGGTTCATGTACAGCTGGGAGTGATATTGAGATATATAATGCCACTATGCATGCTTCTAGAGTTCTTTATGCAAAAGCAGCAGGTATCTGCAACAGCAGCTAGAAAAGACAAGAAGAAGAACAGAGCAACAAGTAAATGCATATTACCGAAGGAAAAATATGAAACAGACAACATACAATAATGAGTCCATTCAAAATAAGAAACCGCCAACCCGGAAACAAATGAAGACCGTTCTGCTACTGACAGTCAGAAGGTAACAGTGTCTTAAAACCTATGCATGCCACTATGCATGCTTCTAGAGTTCTTTATGCAAAAGCAGCAGGTATCTGCAACAGCAGCTAGAAAAGACAAGAAGAAGAACAGAGCAACAAGTAAATGCATATTACCGAAGGAAAAATATGAAACAGACAACATACAATAATGAGTCCATTCAAAATAAGAAACCGCCAACCCGGAAACAAATGAAGACCGTTCTGCTATTGACAGTCAGAAGGTAACGGTGTCTTAAAACCTACATTCAATCTTACAAAGTTTTGCTATTGACTTCTCCAAAATAGTGTCCCAAAAATATCCAAGTAAAACATTAACTACTTTATCAAGTGTACCTCCTTAACTAATCTTTATTTCCAAATCGCAAGACCCCTTCTGGAACTTTTTCTATTTAAGCAAGTGGAAGATCATTTGAGAAATAATAACTTCACTTAAATTTGATTACCCAGATAAATCTCAAGAAAGATTAGGTATTACCATCGGCATTATACATTAGAATAAAAGCCGAAAACTCACGAGGGTAACCTTCGAACAAAAGAAATTTTCAAAACAGCTTGCTGAGCACACACCATTGGGCAGTTAATAAACAGTAACTTTATGATCAGAATATAACTCACATTCTAGCCGAAGGTCTATCGCCTTCCGGAGTGAGCTTCTGCCACACATATGGTTTTTGAGCAGTATCCAAGACCCAAGCATCCAATAGCACTCTTTTACCTGGATAAAAATATAATTTACTTTTAGGCAGCTATGAATTATGATAAAGCCGTAAAAACATACTTCTCTAATGCTGTATCACATGCACATGCATTAATTTATGATTATCCCAAGGAAAGAGTTGCTTGCACAAGCTTGTATTTACTAGTGATTACCTCTTTACAGCTTTATGAGGGACATAAAAGGCTCAAGTGTAATGAGAACAAAAGGGACAGTCCCCTAAAATAGGGAACATGTGTATGGTAATGTAAAGTTCACATGAGGTCAATAATTCCATAAGCTGGAGCTTTGTTTATGCAAAGGATTATTTTTTATTCTGAAACATTCCATTTCAGGATTCCAAATACCTATTTTCAGTCCAACTGTAAGAGCACATTCAAGTCAAAATATTATCCTTGTTAGAAGGACCAAAAGCTGTTCGTAAGCTTCATGACAGGACCATCTCCTGCCAGAAATTTTCCTGACAGAAGTCTCGCACTGATTCTTATAGGATTGATATCAGGTCAAGAAAAGAGACTATACTACCAGGTCAATAACACTTTCATAAAGATCACAATTGGCATTTTATATGGACTAGTAGAATTCTATAGTAACTTGTTCCGATTTCTTTTTCAGTTGATAACATTAATCTTTTATACTCGCCAAGTGGCATCCAAATAGGTCTAGTACAGAAACCTACTCTGCCACCAGCTAGCGTATAAGAATTTGGACACAAAGGTTTTAACACTAGGATGTGGACTTATTATCATAAACTATCTCAAACATTGATAAAAGCACGGCCATTACATAGCCAACTGAAACAGCATATCTAAATAAAGTTTTTTCTTTACAACCAAAACTCAAAAGTTGTTGGTCGACCTTGACCATCTACTGCCAGCAATTGTCCTGTAAAGTATTCAACATTGACTTTTATTTGTACATCAATATGAGAAACAATCCAACACCTGATGTATGACTTTTAAATACACAAAGATCAGATTCAGCGTAGTAGGCTAGTGTCATTAGATGATTGTAAAGCACTACAGTAAGAAATGCCTTCTTCTTTCCTTACACTTTTTCCTGTTTTGTACAGGATACATGCATGGTCGCCAGACCTAAAATTACATAATGAATAAGGGGTGTTTGTACTAGCCAAGGTGCATCAATGATGTTTTGCTCCAAAACCCTCTTCCACCACCAGCTGTCTTGCAGGAATCAGGATATTGAGGGTTACATTTGGATTGCACACAATCATCATAAACAGTGAGAAAATTTGAAAATTATAATTTAATCTTATCCAAAATAGTTCAAATAGCTTCTGGTTGTTATCAACCGCGGGGAAAATGCTCGCTTATTTTGGCAATACATTAAAAATAAAATTAAAATGAGCAACTTTATTAATGAGACCCCTATGGAATTATCTGTGTTCCTAGAAAGACATAAGAAATAAGGGCGGTAAATTGCACATAATTAATTCAAGTAGCCAGTATTGATGTAAGTACAATCATTGGTTATTTCATTGCAATGTCCAGCCATTATCAATGCTACTTCACTTAGGACTCATTTAGCATAAAAAAACAACAGCATGATACAAGCAATAAAACCTAGGATGCGCATTATTATACCCTAAAAATTTATTGAAGTAAATTAACTGTAACTTACTATCTGACATGTAAACACGTAAGTAGTTGGTAACTCTAATTGATTCCCTTGAGAGAGTAAGAAAACTAGTAGCTTTTTCCAATTAGCAAACCAAAATAAATAACTCAAATGATAAACTAAACAGAGAAACTGGACTCACCATCGTTTCCACTGACAGTAACGAGGTATCTTTGGGCAACCAAGTCCATTACATGACCATATCGAGGCCCAGGACCCTGTCCTTGAACGACAACTCTAGATTAAAACAACAGTAGCCAAGTCAAAATAAAGAAAAACTCAACAAACAAGCTAATTTTTTATTTTATTTTTTCGCAAATTGAGAAACCTACCGATGCCACTTGAATTTTTCATTGGTCATATCAAGCACATAAAGATCATCTGTTGAATGACCAGCCGGACCTATTCCCCCCTAGCAATGCAGCAAAATCCACCAACAATAAGACCAAAAGAATAAAAAATATATATATCTTTTCTCTTTACTTTGTGGAGTTGCAATCACCTGAAACACAACCATGGTGCCAACTGCTGCAGCTGCGTGTGCTGCCCTAGGAGAAGGTGGATCACCAGCTGGTCTTATTCTGGATAATATGAACACAAAACACAGTATAACACATTTAACTTCAATCCAATTTAACACACCCATTTCATCTAATTGTTGAAAGAACAAGTATAATTCAAGTTAAAGTATTTCTACTGAATTAACAAAAGAACAAGTATAATTCAACATGCCTGATCCATTTCCTTGTGATAACATCATAGGAATGAACAGTATTCGTCACACCATCTAACCCTAAAAAAAACAAAATTTTACAAACATCTCAGTTCTCAACAACGTGTATGTATATGCGTTTGTATAGGAAAAGAGAAGCGGGGAAGGAATTGTACGGATGCCGGGAGCGGAGGGGCCGCCGCCGCCTTCAATGGCGGTGGCCCCGCCGAAGAGGATGAGACGAGGGCCGTGAGATTTGGTGGGTGCGACGGCGGTGAGAGTGTGACTGTAGCGAGGACCGGGGGCGTCATCTTCTGTATCCCAATAGCTTTCCAAGGAGCGATAAGTCGGAGCCGGAGATAGCCACGGCTTCGAAGAAGCCATCCCGACCCACCCGTCAAAATTGAATTAGTTACTATATATATAAACTCCAATTGAGGTATATAGGGACAGTTAGATAGATCAAACGAGTACAAAAATAGAAAGAGTTGTTAATTTCAAGAGAAAAAATTTAGTTGGGATCAAAAATTCATAACACCTCCTCCACCGTATTTGTGGCGGCGTACGGCGGGGCTTGTTACCGGAATTTTATCCTGTCTTTGTTTTTGTAAAAAAAAAACTGTAATAATTTTTTGTAGTACTTTAGTGGGTAGCTGAGCTCTATTTTTTCAAATTTGTTTTATCGAATCGAGTGATTTTAGAGAGAGAAAATGAAGAAGGGAGGGGGAATTGAATTGTGTAGAGGACGGTGAGATGATTTATTTTGTTTTGTTTTGTTTGTTGTGGCTTTTATGAAGGGCCTTTTTCTTCCTCTCCGGCGGGCAGACGTTTACAACCGGTGACAGACACAGACAGGATAAAAACACAGACAAAATTGTTGTTCTTCAGATAATTCCTTATTTTAATAATATTAGTGTATATTTCTATATAATAACTTCTTATGATTTTTAATAAATTGGATATCGTTTTGTTGGTGTAAATTGTAACGTAATTATATGATTATTATGCAATTATTTAATAAATTGTAATGAACCTCTAAAAATACCTTCAAAATCATATTGTAATTTGATTGTTAATAATCAAAACAGTCATAATTTGATTATCTATCATTAATTAAATTATCATAATTTGATTATCAATAATTAAAGAGTCATGATCTGATTATTTTTATAAGCATAATCTTTTTTTTCTTAAAAAAATACAAATAGGCATTTAAAATATTTATAATAATTTAATTATAATTAAATACCAGTTTATTCAAATTTTCCAAATTTAATCTTTTTTTAACCTTTATAACAAAAAATAAAATTGATTATGGCTTTTTGCATGAAAATACTTATGTGATAAACAAATATTCTCTCTATTTTAAAATTAAAAAATATTTTTTTTGTAAAATTAAAAATATTTTAATAATTTTAAATATATTTATATTATTAAGTCGTTTTAAAATGAAAGATACTCCGACGATTTCATTGCTCTCTCTCTGTCTCGCTATCCCCCACAAGAGGTCGCCAAGTTTGATTAGTTCTCTGTATTTAAGAATAAGTTAAAGAGTTAATTAACTATTTGAGATTTTGGGCCTGGACCATGAATGTCTGTTGCCTACTAAAAGTAAATGACAACTGGTCAAGCTGAAGCTTTCTTCGTGCCTTCTTCCCTTTGAATTCAAGGTCAACCCCAGAAGCCTCATGTAAGTCCAGAGTTTTAAAAAATACTAGTATAATAATAATATAATCATAATAATTGCTCCCCCGTCCTCGAGAGAATATTTTTACCCACCAAAGAATGTCTAGAAATAGATAAGTTTATATTAATTAAATACGTTAAAAAGACTAATTTACCCTTAAAAATACAATCTACTAGTTTAAGGGGAAAAAATACTTATTATATATGTTTAGATCTGCTATGAGTAATATTAAAACTTATTTTATTATCTCTGCACAATTTTAATTTTCTTAATATATGTAAAAAATGTCTACTCAACATTTTGAAAATAAAAAATGTATTATTATAATATTATAGTAATGTAATAAGAATAATTATACTCTTTTTGTTTTACAAAAATTGTCTTATTTATCAATCCCCCCCTCATTACCTCCAAATAAAGACTCAAATTAATTTAGTGTTCATTGAACAAAAAAATATATCTTTAGAATATATAAAAAAAATAAATGTCATTTTTTTCCTAGAAAAAATAATAGGATTTTTTTTTTTTTTGTGAAACTGTGGAAATAATATTACAGACGGAATGACCTAGTAAAAACTTGCAACCAGTGTTATCCCCATGTCTTGACTCTTGAGAGCTGTTTTTTGAAACAAACATTACATAATTTGTCTGAATGGAGTAAAAAATTATGGAATTATTATGGGCCAAATGCGTTCCTAGTATCAAAACATAATTTTTCTGGATCATATATATATATATATATATATATATATATATATATATATATATGCACAATGTGCATATATACTCGTATCTGTTGTCGTGAATAGCTGTCGACAAGAATAAACTGGATTCCAAGGACTAGGATCTTTTCCGGACTAAATTAAATAAATCACGTCTTATATAAAACATTTGATAAAAGGAAGCAAATGGCAAAGCAATACCATCATTCTCAGGGTCAGGGACAGGGATTCGGGAACCTTGAATGAACCTTGTCAATATCTGCAATTATTTCAGGACCGAGTTCGACTTCACATCCCTTGAGAACCTCTCGGAGCTGTCCCAACTTTGTTGCTCCAAATACAGCGCTAGCAACAAGCGGGTGCCTCAAGACAAAGGCTGCCAAAAACGAACCAAGAGCGAGTTAGGTGAAGGAAGGGTACTAGACAAGGTACAAACCAACATGACAACTTAATCCACAACCGACTACTCTTGGACCAGGGCTTTCAATACGGGACATTAAAAGATCGATACATGCAAATCGTGTCCACTGTCTAGCAATAAAAAGCTATACTACAATATAAAGAACTAGAGTTGATTTGTGATCTAGTTCAGTGCTTACAAATTTCAGGATTTTTTTTTTTTAAAAAAAAATCTAAATATTAGAAAATGTAATTTTCTAATAAGAAAATCACCAGCACAAATTGGGAGATGCACTCACGAGAATTGAGAAGAATTCTTTTGCGGCCACAATAAGCTTCTATACCAGAAAGATGTACTCTAATAAACCAGAAATTTGAACAATAGCTGAGAAGTGGAAGGGTCGAGCGTATTACAAGTTATCATTTGGACATATTAGAAATGAGACTTCTGTATACATCATCATTTGTATAAATTGAAGAATAATATTGAACACGGGAAAGGACGAGAAAAAGAACACAATAAGCAAAATTTCTGAACTCCCTTTGACTTAATATTGCCTCATTTATCCAATAAATTTGTTTTTAAGTTCACTGGTCCCACCAGATTATATAATTTCTCCCCCCTTTAAGTGTCTGATGATTGCACTCTTGAGATTGTGTCCCCTCCAACTGAAGAAGTACATTGAATAACATCAGTAAGTTTTAAGACTGCATACACATGTTTTTACTTGGAAAAAAAAAGATGCAAGACCTTGCATACCATCTACATTCTACACTTGAAAGATGAACACTTCAGAACTAGAAATATCTTGTACAAGCCCTAAGTTATAGATTGATATTCCATTGCATTAGAGCTAATTTAAAAAGCTCCTCAAAGGCACACATTAAGGAAAAAGGACATTTTGGGGAATATTAATGGCAAAAGGCTATAGGTGAATTAATCGCTGGAAACTCGGGTATGCATGTGTGCAAAAAGTGACGCGTGCACATGTGAGCACATTTAGAGAGAGGAGAGGGAGGGGGGGAGGGGGGGGGGGGGGGGGGGGGGTGAGATCGTACCAATTGCAAGAGATACAGGCTGAATACCATAATTTTCTGCAATGGCAAGGTATGCCTGGAAAAATTAAGTTCAGGGCAATTCATCACACAAAGACAG
Source organism: Hedera helix (assembly GCA_947179155.2). NCBI lineage: Eukaryota > Viridiplantae > Streptophyta > Magnoliopsida > Apiales > Araliaceae > Hedera > Hedera helix. Next base: position 44,576,262 of record OX359276.1, on the reverse strand, counting down.
GAATAGATTTGTATCACTTAATAAAGAAGTCTGCATAACCATGTTTGATAAATAAATAAAAAAAGTAACAATAATAAAATAAAGAAGATGGGGCATGAGAAGTTTCACAAAAGAGCCCTTGAATAGAGTCGTCATCTGCATTTGTAATCGATTCTCCTGATCATCTATTAAACTCAAAAATGAATGTCTAATACAATTATTATAGACTCCCCATTCATTATTATTTCAGTAGGGCACCAGGTCCACCGCTATACAATTATGAATTCAGGTTAAACAATCTCAAGAATCCAAGTTGCAGCATTGTTGAAACCAACAAAAACAGTCTGCACTTACCTGCTGAAAGTTGATGCCAAAAAATTTAACCTACATGTCTACACGTAACTGATGAAAGTTTGTCAAAATTTTAACCTACAATCCTATGAATTGTTGATCACCAATTCAAACTTCACAATTTCCAAGAACAGTTCTTTTAACCTGTTTTTTTTTTCTTGCTGAACTACTAATAAAGTTTGATATAAATGTAATACTAGGCGAAAAGAATTGGCATACCTCGGTAGCTTCTTTAATGATAGTGTTAGACAGATTGTATCTGGACTCCCCTTCTGAATAACTCCCTGAAAAGAAAAACATTACCAGTCAGGATGAAGCATTTTTAACAGCTTGGACAAAACTAAACAAGTTAGTCATACCTCTGAAATGATTTAAGCGAGCATCAGTTGGACCCTTATCAGGTGAGAGGTACTTTCCAGAAAGTATACCCATTGCCAGAGGACTGTAGGCTAACAAGCTTATCCTACAAATGTCATGGTGCAAGCATCACCAAGAATTATTTGAAAAACAGGACACAAATTATTCCAGCATCAGATCAATAAACAAGAACTTCATATTTATAATATGGAAGCTCTTATGATAAGCATAGCCAATCTTAGAACAAAGCAAAGTTGCATTAATAACAGCGTACTTCCTCCACAGTTGCCTCTCCAAGGTTCCTAGTAAAATTAAATCACATACTAATCTAAACTATCCGTGCTCCAGTCACCAACTAATAAACACATGAGATACCTCTCATGATGACAGCACTCGGCCATTCCTGAGTCAAAATTTCGGCAGAGCAAGTTATAGGAATTCTACAATAGAGTCAAAGACGATGAGTTATGTATAAGCCTCAAAATGAATAAAGTCGTGAGAGAGAGAAGAAGTCTCAATATTGAACTATAATTGAGATATACAACACCTGCACAGATACTATTCTAGGATACCCAGGAACACTTTCAGCAACTTGTAGGAACTTCATGAGGCCATATGGTGTTTCATTACTGAGACCGATGTACCTGATCTACAAGAAGTTTCCATTCTATTAAGAAGAAAGTCATGTTGAAGAAAGAATGACTGAAGAGGAAAAAGTCTGGACATTATCACTAACCTTACCAGCATCAACAGCTCTGCCTAGAGTATCTAGTTGCTCCTCAATACCCACAGAACAAAGCTGTCTCATTGGGTCATATTCAGTTTCACCAAACATGGGAACATATCTAAAAAAGGGATACTTAAAATTTTAACATGGATAATCGTATGATACGTTAGTTGGTTACTTTTCTGAGAGAGTTTTTTTATCTATAACTGGTTCTTCTTTGTCAACAGAACTATAGCAAAGTACTAGATAAGACCAAAAATACAAACCGATCAGGCCAATGAATGTGGTAAAGGTCGATGTAATCCGTTTTTACTCGCAACAAACTGCATAAGTTAAGTAATACATTCCATCAGAAAACAATCGAATTTACATGAGCGCTAATACATTTCACTACAAGGATGTTCACTCATGATATAAAAAACAGAATCTCCAAATGCAAAACATAATTAGCATCATAGTTGTCAGAATCTTATGATACGCGATACGTATCTTATGATACGATACGGAGACAATTCGATACGTATCGCAGGGTGAATCTAAAATGATACTGTATCTTACGATTCGATACAATTCTTTCGATACGATACAATGAACGATACTTTTTAAAAATAAACGGCTTGAATTTTTTTTCCATATAAATTCAAAAGACTAAAAACAAAACTTTTAAACCCTTTAACATTTTAGTTGAAGAGGTTTTCTAACATAAATATATTTTATATCGCTTCATGAGCATTTAGGCCATGTTCGGGAACTACTTATAAGTTGGTCAACCCAACTTATAAGTGGTTAAGCTAAAAAATGTGTTTGGGAACAACTTTTTTTTCAGTTTATAAGTTCAAAAAAAAGTTAAAAAAAATAAGCAACTAATTGTTGCTTAAAAAAATAACTTATAAGTCATTTTTTTTAAGTCAGTCAACCATTACAAAATGACATAAATGTCCTCTTTTATTTTGCTAATGTTCTTCTTACTAAAGGATATTTTAGTAATATTTACATTTTACTTAACTTATAAGTCATTATTAGCCGAACACATCCACAACTATTACTTATAATTCTCGACTTATAAGTAAAAGTGATGCCGAACACTTTTACTTATAAATCTACTAAAATTTTAACTTTAAGTCAAAATAAAAAAGTCATTCCCGAATGGCCCATTAATCACTTTTTAGAGTATTATATCTAATTAAAAATATCGCTCTATTTTTTTCACGTCACTTTCTATGAGCAGATATATAAATCTCCACTTGTTAATTTGCATTATTCTCTTTTGTTTTATAGATTAAAGGTGAATTTGAATTTTCGTTTTCTCTTGTTACTCTATAAAGATTACTGAAATAATATTTAATAAATTAATTTAGAGTATTTTGACTATTGTTTAACTTTAAAATTTATTTTTAGTCTATAATAATATTTACTTGATTACTTTTATATATAGTTAAGCTTTTGTTTTATATGTTTAAATATATATTACTACATTTTTTATTTTGTTTCCGTATTTTACGATACGATTCACGATACGATACATGAAACACGATACGGGGGTTTTCGATACACGATATGATTCACGATTTGATAACTATGATTAGCATAACTAAAATAGCACACTGAATACTTACTATATAAAATAAAAGGCACATTGAAATGCAATGCACTTAACTTCTGTAAAATGAAAATCCAAAGATAATGTCAAAGCACCACAACTGAATAGCATTCAATATAATTAACGGTCAACCGAAAGAATAAAAAAACATAAAAGGGAAAATGTTTTTGCAATACAATAACAATGGAAAAAGGGCATTGACACCTGGGCATAGGTAGAAAAGTAGTAACGCGGTAATGCAAATGATCTCCTTATAATATTGTGAACTTTGAATGCTTCTGAATATGTACCAACACAGAATGAAAACATACAAGTAGTCATTCATACTCTGCGCACTACTATGGCAATTGGCATACAATACATGTCTTGTATGTGAATTACTAGAAAGAACTCATAAGACAAATCAAAACAAGAGATAACAAAGTAGAGAAGAGATCCAAGAATATCAGTTCATTTCTATAGATTTCGAATCAATGTTATGATAAGTCACCCATGAAACCAATTGGGGCTCAACCTATTGTCAATAGCCTGTGTTATATTACTAGCATCCAAACTTGTTGGCCCCTCCCTAATCCAAGTCATCTGTCCCGATGGGCCACTAACCTGTAACATAATGATTCACAATAATATTCAAATCAAGCTTATTTCATTTCAAGGGGCATGAACAGATTAACATACCAACAAGTAAATACTAAATAACTTGTAAAACCCAGAATTCTAGCTTTCAAACACTGAAATTTTGGTTGATGAAAGTTCACTTCATCAACAAATTAATTACTCCTAGTCAAGCACTGCGGTCAGTTAAGTTTTTTACAGTTTGAGCTCAAAATGCTTAAAAAAACATCAGTTAACCAGGGACTGTAATTCATTGAAGCGTACTGACTACCTTAGTGGCGAAGACGAGACGGTCCCGAGGAATATTTCTCTCTTCAATCCAACGTCCAAAATACTCTTCGCTCCGCCCTTGAGTTTCGGCACGCTGTGGCACTGGATACCTGAACCCTCATACAAAATTTACAAAATTTTAGAAATTAATATGTATGAAGGTAATGAAACATAAACAGAGTAATTGGGTATTCCGAAATAATTACATACATTTCGGCAGAATCGAAGAAGTTGATTCCGGCATCGAATGCTTTGTCGAGAAGTTGAAAGGATTGAGGCAACGAGTTCTGCTCTCCAAAAGTCATGGTCCCTGAGATTAATTATATACAATAAAATTGTAAATAAATAGTAGCAGAAACACCAAGAAGAAAAGGCTGTACATTGAAGAGAGAGACCTAAGCAGAGCCTTGAGACGGACAAATCGGGAGCGAGATTGAAAAGAGGGACGGCCATTGTTACCAAATAATTAAGCTGCAGCAGCAACTAGTTCAGTTCAAACTTCAGAGAGCAGTAGCAAGCTAGCAGCGGCAGAAGATAACGATTGCCATTTAGTTGAGAAAAAAAAAATAGAGGAAAAGATAAAAGAAAAAAAAAATAGAGGAAAAGATAAAAGGGCTAAAATTCCATAAAGGAAAATGGAGATGCAGGGGATCGAACCCTGTACCTCTCGCATGCAAAGCGAGCGCTCTACCATTTGAGCTACATCCCCATGATGGCAGCTTTGCTCCAAATAATACTTTTTAATGTGTACAATTTTAATAATTTTTTGATATCTTCCTAGGAAATTAAAAAAATACTTCTTATTTTTTAAACATACAGCATATAAGCTAAAATGATGCAAGTTTTAATGATAGTCATATCGAAAGGAATAAAATAAAAAAATGAATTAAATGTTTTATTCTATTTCAAATGGAATAAGTCATTCTATACTTCCTCTAAATAATACTCCAAAATTTATAAATTTAGGAGAGATGAGAATAGTCCATTGCATTTCAATGGAGTAATCAAATACAATTTTTTTTTATTTTATAAGAATAAATTATTCCATTCTCGCATTTATTCCTTCGATCCAAACTTAACATAAGAAGTAGATAAGGTAGTATATTTTTGAATTGGAGGGCATCTTGCCTTCAAAATAATTGCGAGACTTACTTTCTGAGTTTGAAAACCTGGTATTCTTCCCCTGCTTGCCAAATCCTCAAATTCATCATGTAAAATTCTTGGTATAATAATGCTGCAGGGATCTTAACATGCATAGATAGCTCTCCATGATAAAAATGAAATGAGAATTAAGATGATCCTTCTCTATCAGCTTGCCCCAGTATATGGACAGAAGTGAAGCATTTCATAGTTTGCATTCCCTGATGCTGATTGCTGACACAAGGCTCAGGATTCTTGTAATATATATGCATTGAACCAGGGAAGTACAACTGGTGCACATATTGTAGTGTCCGTAGGTGAATGCAGGCTCCATTTCAATAAGCCATAAACACACAAGACGGGCACAAACTTGTAAATGTTGGTTGAAAGCTTGAAAACCATAATCATTTCAAGAAAATGCATGTCATCTAAATGAGCAGAACAACTTCAACTCATTCACTTTTCATGAAATGTATGACAAATGATCTATCTCCCAAATGTATGACAAATGATCTATCTCCCATTGTTTCTTTTTCTACCAGAGAACTCACCACTACTTTAGGTTACTACTTACTAGACTAGATCACAATTATACAATAACCTTTGGGTATTGTATAATCAATGGCGAGATAGAATTAAAAACTGCAATGCAATGCTAATAACAGCTATGCTTTCAGCAGATGACATCAAATTAATGTCTTTCACAAAATCAACCAGAAGTTGAGAGAGTAATAATTAACATTAAAAACACTACTGAGACTTGAGACAGCTGAATAAAATCTTTGAATATCCATCTCCTAATTCACATGCCCTGGATGATCAACACAAAACAAGGCTGCCAAAGAACGCATCCCGACAACATCGAAATAATAAGGTTAAAAGATGAATACAGTACTAGCAAACCATTACACTTCAAAGACATTTTTGCTTGAAATTTGTTATATCACACTCCCAAATCAAACAATAAATCCAAAAATAATTCCATGTAATCTCACACTTTAGAAAAAGTTTCAAAATAAATAATGGAGATAATAATTATATTCAACAGAAACCATTTCAATCCATAAAACTAACAAGAAATAATTATAATTCTTGTGTAATCATTCAATAAAAATTCCAAAAATTGGGGTTTTACATCAACAGAAGTCACAACCTGAAAACAGCAATGCCCACCCCTTCACAATATAAGTATTAAACATCATACAGCACAACCTCCTCAAAAGCGAAAGAAACCCTAAAATTCTTGTGAAGCAGATCCAATCTCGTCTTTCCCTTTCCCAATTTTCTTTGGCAACAGAGTTTGGTGAATGTTTGGTAAAACACCACCATTGGCAATAGTAACTGTGCCCAAGAGCTTGCTTAACTCCTCATCATTCCTCACTGCAAGCTGTATGTGCCTCGGAACTATCCGATTCTTCTTGTTATCCCTTGCAGCGTTCCCTGCAAGCTCAAGAACCTAAACACACAAACAAATATCACATCATTCAAATCCACAAAAACATACGACAACATAAACAGTAAAAGTTCACATTAGGCCTTCCAAGTAAATCTTAAGTAGAAAATGAAGTTAAAGTTCCCATATCTTTAACCTAAACAGCAGTCCCTAAAATATACTTTTCAGTTATAAAAACAGAAGAGATTGTCTATTATCATCGCCAGAGCTAACTTTATAAATGCCAGAGAAAAATAAAAATCAACCGAGTAAAGTCAAAAAAATGTTGACATTTCCAAAGATTTAATTTTTACCTCAGCAGCAAGGTACTCGAGGACGGCGGAGAGATATACCGGAGCACCGGCACCGACGCGTTCGGCATACTTGCCGTTTTTGAGAAAGCGGGCGATTCGACCGACGGGGAATTGTAGACCGGCTTTTGAAGATCTGGTAACGGATTTGGTTGACTTTTGCTTGCCCCTGCCTCCTTTTGTTGTCCCTGTAGAACTCATTTTTCTGTAGATTTGGATGCCGCTATATCAAACCCTAGGAGAGAGAGAAAATGGAGGATATATGCAAATATTTTAGATTGTTGGAGATTGAGAAGGATGGAGGGGAAAGCTGGTTTATATAGGAGTTTGAGGGCGACAGGGGTTTGGAAATCTGTGCTCTGATTGGAGGATTGGGACGGTACAGATTGCCAGAGTGGCAAGAAAGAAATGGACTCTTTGTGTAGAAGTGGCTAGAACACCATCTACCTAGGCCCAATTATTTGGGCCAGGCCATAGACACAAATTATCTAATTACTCCAGTTTCAAAAGAAAAATTACTCTTCCTCTACTGCCCAATCATATTGCATCAGATATTTCACACATTTTTATTAGTGAGTAATATATGAGTTCTATTTTTTGTGTATAATTTATATATATAATATTATTCTTAAAATTGCTATTAATAAAATACCCAAATTTATGTCATTTTGAGCAAATGTCACATCCAATTATGGCACACACAACTAAGTTATCTACACAATATATATTATATAATAATAAATGTAAATAGATAATAAAAATTAAAAGCATAAATAATCATTGGTTTCTTTACATTAGAAAATGTCAAAAGAAAGGTAATGTTAGTGATTAATTTTTTTTCTTTTAGGTGTTCTTTTTCATTTACTACTCCATACATTACAAACTAATATCCATCTTTTCTGTTTTGTACCAATAATTCTGTCATTCATTTACCGGAACAATAATTAATTTAGGAGTGAACACGACACTAATTCAATTCCAACACCATATAAAATAAGAGAGATAATATTTTTTGTATTATAAATAAATTTACATATTTAACATAAAATTTAAATGAGTCAAATACATATAATCAATTAATTGATACGTTTAAGACAATCAAACCTGTTTATTTAAAATAATTTGAAAATAAATATAGTATAACGTTATAATTTATCTTAAATATTAAGTTTTACTTTTCTTAATTATTTTTCTAAGTATGTTATATTGTATTTTGTTAAATATAAATTTTTATAATGACTAAATTATTATTCAATAACTAAATGAACGGTTATTTTTATTTCAAAATTTTAATATTTGAATTAAACGGGCTAAGAGGATTAACAACATTAATAAATAAGTTAGTATTAGTGTTTACATGTTTAATATAATAAGACACAATACAAATTCACATAACACAACACAATTGCAACCCGTAAAAATTATATTTTGATTTTTAACTTTTTATTTGCACGGGAGAGTATTAGAACTTTCTATGTAAATTTTAACACCTAAATAAGACTAATAATTGGAACAAAAAAATTGAAAAATTATGGTAAAGTTATTAGAATTGAAACAACATGGTGAAGGAAGCTTAATGATAATCACTAACAGTGTGCAAGACAATTGGACAAGGTGGCTTCGAACATTTAGCATTTAAAATATAAATTATTTAATTTATAAATATAATAAAATAAGTGTTTTAATTTACAAATTCGATCGAACTGGTAATACATTTTCTCAATAAAAAGAAATAAATTGACTAACATTATTGTCTTTTTTATATTTATTTATTTATTAATAAAATATCACAAAACGGGGGGGGGGGGGGGGGGAATAGATGGATCTTATGGTCGGATCATCCGAATAGTGAAAAGATGGCATATTGATGATCCAAAATTTTCCAAAACACTCATAAACAAACTTTATGTTACTTGGAGCAAATTCTAATTATGAATTTTACAACAAAGTCTTGTTACCCATTTCGGGTTTTCTAAGTAACTTGCTCTCCTTAAAAGGATCCAAGCACCATCTCCGTAGTCATTTTCTCTGTCAATTTCCGTCATGCCCGTCGTCATTGTTGTCACTTCAATCACCTTACGGTAGTGGAAAAGTTAGCATTATTCACTAAATAATTACCACTTGCGTGATTAGAGAGATAACGTGTTAGCTGACTCTGTCCATTACCGATTAAATAGTTATAAAAATAAGTGTTTTGAAAATTAGACACGTGCTTTATTTATTTTGGAAGAAGAGTTTGCGGTCTCGAAGGGGATGTCCATTGTAACGGATGTTATGACGTGACTCATTGGCCATTTGCCACACAATTTGATGACAAATGTACCAATCTCAATATTTTCTTGCTCAAAATTATTTAATTGGTAAAACAAGCATTAGTTTTTTTTTCTCATTGAAATGGGAGTTGATGTAATTATTATGTTGGTCAACTCAACATAATTCTATTTGTGTTTTATAATCACGAATTTTAAGTAATTTTTTTTATTTAAACTATAAATATATTTTCGGATCAGATTACGCGTAAACAAACAAATGAAAGGCAAAATCTTAAATTTGATGACTGAAATTTTATGTTCGCATATAATAAAAAGTCCTTTATTGTAGGGGTGACAATCGTATAGTATAGAGAGATTTCATGTCGTGTCGGTTATAGATATTATATATTATATAGGTCGACATTAATACTATTCATTTTGTTATTCGTGTTAAGATATTTAATATTAATACTAACTTTGTTTATTAATTGTGTTAACATCTCGACTCGTTTAATCTGTTGACTACATGAATTAATTTTTTTAAATAAAAAAATAAAAATTATTTATTTATTTATTGAATAATAATATAATTTATTCATCAAAATAATATTTATTTAATAAAATACAAGATAACATACTTAGAAAAGTAACTAAGAAAGATAAAACTCAATATTTAGGATAAATTATAACGTTATATTATATTTATTTTAAAATTATTTTAAATAAGCGTATCTAATCATATCAACTCGTTCATTATACGTATCTGATCTATTTAAATTTTATGTTAAACGTGTCGATCTATTTATGTTATAAAAATTATTTATACTCAACACCAACTCATTTATTTTATGTTATATTTATAATAAATTATCGTACCGTGTCAAAAATTACTACGATTCTTTATTGTCACTGTTATCAAATGAAAAGAAATTGCCCAAGTCTTCCTGAGAGAAAAAGTAGTAGGCCCTGTTCAGGGATTACTTATAAATTCGTCAACTGAACTTATAAGTAGTTAAATTAAAAAAAATATTTGGGACCAATTTTTTTATTTGCTTACAAGTTAAAAAAAAATCGAAAAAAATAAACAACTAACTATTGCTTAAAAAAATGACTTATAAAAAATTATTTTTTTTAAGTCGATCAATTATTACAAAATGAAAAAAATGTCATTTTTTATTTTTTTAATATTCTTCTTATTAAAGAATATTTTAGTAATCTTTATATTTTATTTAATTCATAAGTTATTATTAATCGAAGACAACCACAACTATTACTTATAATTTTTTATTTATAAATAAAAATAATATTGAATATTTTTACTTATAAATCTACTAAAATTTTAATTTATAAATTTATTTTAATTTTAATTTTAAGTTAAAAAAATAAATTATTTCCGAACAACCCGTAATGGTAGAGTGGTAGTAATCCTGAGTGTGTACCTAGAAGGAAGAGGACAGAGAGGACAAAATGACAAACAGTGAAAATAAAAGGGGAGAGGAAAATTGTGATTAGTGTTTGGCATTAAATGACGGAAAGAGCATAACTTTCTATCTTCCACTTGGCGGGATTGACCAAAACGGCACCACATGCCAAACGTGTGTGATTTAAAATAAGATAAATAGGATGGCTCGAGTTATTTCATTTTAAAAAGACAAATTTTAACAGGTATTTTAAACATTAAAAATAAAATAAGTTTTCTTTAATTCCCTTCTTGACCATTTTTTTCTTCCACTTTATAATATAATTAAATAAAAATAAATTTATAAATACGATTATTCTATTTTTTTTTCATACGTAAGTTCAACAGTCTGTATGATTAAATAAAACTCAAATGAGTTAAAGTAATAAGAGAAAAAAAATTATTTATTTGACCAAAATAACTTTTAAACTTGCGTATTAAAAATAAGAGAACAAAATAAATGTATCTATAAATTTATTTATTAAATAAATATAGATTACTCAAGTTTTTTCTTTCTTTCTGGTTTATCCTTAGTAATAATTAGATTCACATTAGTTGTGTTATCATACTATTTAATCCATAAAGATAGTAATGAGTTAGAAATTTTATATTTATTTATAATTAAAAATACAAATATAATATTTTATTATTAATTTTAAAAAATAAAATAAAAATATATTTTAATTTTAAAATAAAAAAGTGTGTGTGTGTGTGTGTGTGTGTATTTGGAAAAAGGCATATGTGGTGTACGTATACATGCATATATAGAGCATTACGAATCCCCCAAGAAAAGACAAGGAAAAGAGAAAGATACAGAAGGAAATGAGGGCGACATGACTCAAAAAAATGAAGAAAATTTGGGGTGCGGTGGGGTGGGGTGGGGTGAGGGCGGTGGAGTGAAAAATAAAAAACTAAATAAAATAATGATTTAAAGGACAATATCTTTGGGATGGGTCGGATGGCTGTGTTTGTGTGGCACATGCTTAGCCACCTTCATTTGCGACAACTAATGCGTCCAAATTAACACGCACTTTGGCGTCCGAACCTTTTATATATATATATATATATATATATAGGTACACGGTGTATAATACACGATCGGCTATGGCGACGGTTTTTTTGAGTTATGCCGACGGTTCAACCGTCGGCTTAGCCCCGAAATAGCTAAGCCGACGATTGAACCGTCGGCATAGCTCAAAAAAACCGTCGTCATAGCCGACTGTGCACTACACAGCTGTGTATATACATTTTCCCCATATATATATACAGTGATAACATATGATCAATTATTATTATTATTGTAACGATCTGGGTTAAATTTTGAGTCCGAATCAAATCACAGCAGAATAAGACCAAATGAGTTGTCTCAATAATATCTTCTTGGGTCATCTTAGTCCACCACAGACTCACACAAAAGGTCATGACTGAAGGTATTAATGATAACAACTTGGGTCCTTATAAACACATCTAACTTGGGTCTTTATAAACACATCCAAATATCTCACATTAACTGATGTGGGACTGGGATGTTACAGAAATGGTATCAGAGCCGACTCTCGATTATTATTATTATTATAAATAACTTGGTCAATAGCCATGCATTATCTAAATTAGCAAATCGATTATAAGTTAAAATATAAAAAAGTCTTTAGTTAACCTTAATATTAAAGAACTGATCTTGCTTCTTGTAATTTACAAGCTCGAGTATCTCATGCTTAAAATGCATGGTTTTCAATTCCCTATTGTCCATTTTATCAACAAAAACTTTTTTTTATATAAATAAATAAGTACGAGAACCGGATTCAATGGTCATCGACAAAGATATAATTAGTAATTTTATATTTTATGCATATATAATAGGAGAATTGTTATTTATACACAAAAATATTAATATTTTTATAAAATCTCTCACATACGTGCACAATTTATTTATTATTTATGTGAGACAAATATTTTAAAATTATCACCTTTTTTTTTTGCAAAAATTTCAATTCCCCATAATAATACAAATTGTAAATTAAAATTATATAATTGTATATACCTAAAGTACGTCGCACTTTTATTAAAACTATTGACATTTTTTTATTAAAAATAAATTTTTTAGAATTATCCACTTTTATTACTTATTTTTTTTTGACTCTTATATAAGACAAATAAGTGTGACCTACTCATTTGGGTTAAAGATAAAATAAGATAGGACCACACTCATTTGTCTTATATGCTGATAAGAAAAGTAGGTAAGTGTAGAAACATTCTATTAAAAATACTACACTCACAATCTTCGGGATTTGATAAATAATTACCTATAAACTTTATATATTCTCTAAATCTATATTTGTTTGTAGAAAATATACTTAGAATTAGATTATTTATTTTAATTTAATAATATTTTAGACTAGTTTATCACTTGATGGGGATTAATAATCCTTTAAATAGTCTTATGTGTTATTTTTTGTTATTTTTAAGACCATTTATGAGAGATTATATAATTTTGTGATGAATGTGAGATTAATATTTTTCCTATTTTAAACTATTAAAATAATTGTATGGAACTAATAGTCTCATATTAAAAGACTAATTAATAATCTGTCGTCAAATAATTAAATAATTTAAAATATGTTAAATTAAGATAAAATAATTTAATTTTAAATATATTTTTTACGAACAACAAATATGACCTAACGGAAAGTTGTAATAAATCATAAGCCTTTAATAAGATAAAATATATATACAAAAAAAGGGTTGGTACAAATAGGGAAAAAGAGAGAGATTAAAAGAGAATAGTTTCACTTTTACCTCCATCATTAGACGTGATTATTTATTAGTCTTGAAATATTTATCATATAATATTTTATATTATTTATGTGAATAATATATGAAATATCACCTAACAAATATTTTAAAAGTATTTAATAATTTTTCCATAACCGGAGCTTTGTTAAAAGAATCGCACGTCTGAGAATCTTAGGATTACTATATTCTCATCACTTTCCTTTCCATCTCAATGTTCCCGGTTGGCTACAAGTACGGATAAGCATCTGTCCCATACGAAACTAACAAAAACCCACCCACTCCTTTGTTTCTTCTTTCGAATTCTTTTCCCTACCAAACAGATGCGCAGACACTTTCTTATCCTTCTTCCTCCCGTTAATTGGGTCCACTTGATTTATGTTCCATGAAAAATCTAATCAAACTCAGACCGCCCTCAAGGCGGATTGGTCATCCCCAGGTCCCACTATGGATTGATCATCTATCAGCTGGGTTTGTAGAAAATGGGAATATGGGGCCCATGGAAAAGAGTGTATGACCGACACGTGGCGGTGATAATACACACGACAAAATGGAGAGGAGAGAGAAACGAAAAGGATGATAATTTTCGGAGACTGACAAAAACATGCCGTCACGCGCGTCGCGCTGAAAGACAAAATCGTGGCGTTCTGGGTGGTGATGTTGGAGTTATGTGGGAGGGGGAGGGGTACTTTGGTCAATATGAATGGGGGAGAAAAGAAAAGTTTGGTTAAAGGAGTCGAGACAGAAACTTTGTCGCCACGTGCCTTGGCGTCTGCCGCACGCAAGAAAGACTGTTGGCTTTTTGTCCTTCATTATAAGGCTGAGCAAAAAATTGACCCCAAAATGACAAAATTGCACTGATAAAATTGAAACAACAATTTGTCGTATAAGACGATTTTATAAATATTAAAAAATTGAATTTATAATTTAATTTTGAGTTCTGGGCTAAATTTAAATGTCCAAATTGCACCGTATTAATTAATTGTCAAAATAATATTATTTTAATTATATAACTAAAACGATGTCATTTTATCCCTTTATATATATACCCAATATTATAGAAACTAAAAGCCTTAAAATCTCCTCCCTCTCCTCTTCTCTAACTCTGTCTTCGTCTCTCTTCGACTTCCAACTCTTCCTCAACAGTTGGACATTTCTTAGATTGATAGTTTCTCTCGTTGTCATCGTCGATCGTTAGCCACTCGATTCCTCCAATGAATTCTTGAGGCTTTTGACCGATTTAAGTCTTGATGAGGCCGACTTTTTTATCAAATCGGGTTCAAACCGGATCAAGACTAGACCGAGAGCCTTTTATATATCCCTAATTCTACTAATAAATTTTACATTGCATTCTTTAAATAGTTTGCAAAATTAAGATAGATTTGTAAAATTTTACCTAAAATAACATAAAAAGAAGTTTACTTTTTGACTGTAGTACCATTTTTTTTTTTTACCGGTAAGAAGTAGTTGAAAAGACTAAAAAATATTTAGTGAATATTTTTTACAATGAGTGGAAGAATATAAGGTTGAATTTTTTTCTGCCAAAAAGTAGAAATAACTAATTCAAAAAATTGAGCCAATTTAACTAATTCATAAGTTACCGTATTACCAATGCGATACATATGAGATAAATTATTGGCTCTCAAAAGAAAATATGAAATTTAATATTCTTGTATTTGTCAATAATGAATTTTAAGACCTCTTAATTTAAAAAAAATTAACTTAAACGCTGTATCAAATCAGGCTTGATAACTAATAACAAAGTTGCTATTACTCTCCCCAAGATGACCTTGGGAAAACCTTAATTTAAGACCCAAAAAAAAATCAAATTGATCCTTCGGCCGTAGAGGTGATACTTGGGTAAGTTTGGTATTTTGTCACAAATCGGTGACAAGAAAACAAAACAAAATGAACACAATAGAAAAGATAAAATTTATTATATTGGGTTTGGTTTGCAGAATATAAATTTAATATAATATAATAGTTTATGTAATATAATAGAGTTATAATATAATAATAATAAATTATTATGACATATTTATTTGATTAGTTATTAATATTTATATAGTAATTATAATATTATTATATTATATTTAAAATTGTGTTTAGTTCATTAAATTTTATGAATGTATGTAATGAATAAACTAAATTAAAAGTCAAAATATCAAATCAACTGTAATTATAACTATTTTATCTCTTATTACATATTATATTACAGTTGTAATAAGTTAATACATTAATTAAAAAATATAATTAACAATTTAAAAATTAATATAATAATATTAACCTCATAATAAATTAATATATATAATAAATAAATTAAATATAATAAATATTATATTAATATAATAATTTATTATATTACGTTGATTTTATACGATAAAAACGCCAACTATATGTAAAGTAGCGCCAACAATCAGAATTAAGAAACAAGGTGTGAATGAATTCTAGTGCTTGGTTAAAGTTGGTACGCCATTAGCATTTTTTATTTTATAGAATCTAATTTATAAATTATTTTATTTCATAGAAGAATATTAATAATAATATAAAATTCTTAAATTTATCATAATAATTTTATTATTACAGTACAAAAATTAAATTGATAAGTTATTTGAGTAAATATATATTCTTAATATTTATAAATTTTATAAATATAAATCTTTTTATAAAATAGAGGGAATACTAGCCTACTAATTTTAAGTTAACTAAAAAATAAAAAGGAAAAGTATTAAATGGAAGGAATATGTGTATATGTATTGAACTAAAATTGAAGTAGTACTAATAATCAATGTTTTGAAAATCAGTTCGGACAGCGGTTCGACCAGTTAAATTAGAAATTGTTCAGCAAAACAAATTAATTTGGCCCAAAAATCGATTTGACATCGAATCGGTCAAAACTCGATTGATCAACAGTCGAACCGGTAAAATTGATTACTTGATATGGTTTTAAAATATTTTTATTTTAAAAAATATTAATAACATATATTTTTTATATTTATGACATCACCGGTTCAATAACAGTTCGACCATTAATTGAACTATTAATCCATCAATACGGTACCTTTTTCGATGACTTGTCCAGATTTAAAAACATCGCTAATATATTATATATATTAAAACGCAATACACTTTAACCGCAGGTTGCTGTGTGTCACATGACTCACACTCACATTAACTCAAATTCCCATTGATATTTATTATAATTGATTTATTATTATATTTACTTAATCATCTATTTTTTGAATATTATCCCATAAAAATATGAAAATAACAACAAATATATATCTGATTTTTATATAATTGCATATCTCACACATAAAAATATAACTCACAATAATTTTTTTATAGCTATTTTTTTTATATAATATTATCCCATAATTGCTTATAACTATCACACATAAATATATGTAATTTTGTTTTTTTTATAATATTTTTTTACAGCTAATTCACACAAAAAATAAAAATATAATATTATCATATAATTCAACACAAATATAAATCTGGTTTATATATATATAATTCTCACAAAAAAGTATGTATATTTTTCTCTCTTCATGTGAGTATGAAATTAAAAAATTATAAATGTAACATTATTCCATAATTGTAGATAACTCTCGCACACTAATTTTTTAAATATTATCCCATATAATTACAGATAAGTCTCACAATTTTTTTTTGTAATTTAAAGCTAATCTATTATTATTATATATATTAAAACGCAGTACACTTTAACCACAACATGACATTAAAGATAAAAATCTAAACTGATATTTATGTTCCAAAATTACAGCAAATCTAAATTTCTTTTGTATTTAATAATTTAAGCAATTCCAAATTGATATTATCCCGAATCTAAACACGTTTTTTATTCACACTATAAATTGAAACTAACATTTTAATTCCAAATCACACTACGAACAATTATCTCCTTATTGTGACGCCCCCAAATCTGGGCCCACCCAGCCCAAACTTGAGTCGTCAAAAGACTACAACAAAATTATTACAACAAAGCACAACGTACTACAATACAGTGTATAATAATACACAACTAAGTCTTCACTATTATTGCCACACTATTTTACAAAACGTGAAGACTATGATAACTATTCCTCGGACCCTCACTCCATTCCCCGGCTAGACCCTGTTATGTTTTCATCTCCTATTGAAAAACAATGGAACAAAAGAAAGGGTGAGCTCAAATAGCCCAGTAAGAAATATCATGACTAAGATAATGACGAATAAATTATCATTAGCCTTCAACAGTTGAGTTCTTGATAGAATACAATAGAATACAAGGTTTATATCAAAAACTGCAGTTAAATTCTTAAACAATGTTCAGATCAATAATAGCAGCGGAATGAGCAATCTATTAGAAGAATAATGCAGACTATAATGTCCACTCGCTTCTCTTTTTCGTAAAAACATCATCAACTTTTATCATCTGAAATACCATTAGTCATGATAATATAAATTCACAGTTCCTGATCATAATCATGCACATCAACAGTTCATCTTTGCACTACGGGCCAAAGATATTCAATATAGCACCAACGGTCATGATTATACCAGATTCAGCCTTTGGTCATAATCATACCAAACAACAGTTCATATTTGCACTACGGGCCAAAGAGAACATTCACCACGTGCCATAAAAGACACCGAACAGATGTATCGCCTTTAACCTATTATATCGCCTTTAACCTATCATCTGTTCAACAAATATATCACATCTGTGCCCCCGGCCACAGATATTCACAACAGCTTGATTTTTGGATGATTAGAATGATATAAATGATGAACAGAAGAGATAGGATAACAATAAGTATCGGAAGTTTACTTTGTACAGATTCAAATAATGTCCAAATTGTCAACATGATGTGGAGTGAAATTTAAAAATGATATTCAAGATCCACAGTTCAGAATAACGGTTACAATTCAATAGAAAGGTTCACGTAAATAGGAAGGTTCAGTTGAAATAATGAAGTTCAACTATTATGGAACATATAATATTTTCAGGAATTATAGAAGCAATAGTTCCATAATAAATTTCGATTTAGGAGTATGAAAGAAAATAATATCCCTTACCGTAGCAGGTTTGATTAACAAAAGGTGAAGGAAATTAATACAAAGGGTTATTCACCAACAGGCGGCAATCCGCTCCGTAAGGTTATTCCCACAATTTAATAGAATTTGAGTACAAAGAGTTATTCACCAAACAGGCGGCAATCCGCTCCGTAAGGTTATTCCCACAATTTAATAGAATTTGAGTACAAAGAGTTATTCACCAAACAGGCGGAAATCCGCTCTGTAAGGTTATTCTCAGAGATTAATAATGAATGAATACGAAAGGTTATTCACCAACAGGCGGCAATCCGCTCCGTAAGGTTATTCCCACAATTTAATACATGGAAATAAAAGGCACGTCTTATGAGTAAGGAAGAAACAATATTATTATCGAGAATCAAATAATGATAATCCCTTACCATAGTATGTTTGAATAATGGAAGATGAAAAAGATGGTATCCCTTACCTCAACACGTGACTGGATATTGATTTAAATGAGGTTGATTAACTTGAACAGTACACGTATACTTATAGATCTTCACAAATACTCAAGATGACTTAAGCACACTTAGAGAGAACTTTCACAAGAAGTATTTAGAGAGAGAAAGAAAGAACAAGTAAGGAAGTTTATGAAAAATCCTTAAGTTAAGGCTTCTATTTATAGCCAAAAATCTTATCATTCATTTAATCTAAACCATTCATTTAAAGATCATCTTTTAATCTACACCATCCATTTCAAATATTATATTATCTTTAATCTACACCATTCATTTCATATCACCTAATAATCACCTAACTTTATATTATAAACAAATCAATTTAATTATTCAACAATAATTCACACTTTAATCTACACCATTCATTTCATATCACCTAATAATCACCTAACTTTATATTATAAACAAATCAATTCAATTATTCAACAATAATTCACACTTTAATCTACACCATTCATTTCATATCACCTAATAATCACCTAACTTTATATTATAAACAAATAACTTTATCAATTCAATTATTATGACTAATTGTTATAAATACAGTATAGTTAGCTCTTAGATATCAAGTCAATAAATTAATGAAATACAACTGTTTAAATAACATCATAATAGAGATAACAATAATGTAAAATAAAGCATACGTTACTGTGTAATGACAATTATTGATTCAATAATGTGAATTACTGTGCATATGTTACTGTGACAATTATTAGGTTCAATAATTTTAAAAACAGTGCAACAACAATTATTGACTCAATGATATAAAATACAGTGTAATGACAATTATTAAATCAATAATGCAAAATACTGTGTAACAACAATTATTGAATTGATAATATAAAATATTATGCAGTGACAATTATCGATGAAATGATGCGTAACAGTTACGGTGTCAATTATCAGACCAAAAATATGAGACACTATGCAATACCGTGTGTTACTGTAGAGTACCGAGTGCTACAGAAAATACCAATAACTACCGTATGCTACTATTCTTTTATCACCGGTATTTTAACAGTTCCGTTGACTATTTTTATTTAAAAAGGTTATTTCTGTCGTTTTCTATATCCGACAAATATTCCGTTGTGGGGTCCACCAATAATTTGTTATTTCGGCGCCGTCGGACCAAACGAATATTCCCCGACCAAACGAATATTCCCTGACAAAGCGAATATTGTCCGTCAAAATAAAATTTGCACATAACATCCTTAACTTTTAACTTTATCGATTTAACCACTTACTGTTTAAAAAAAATATCTATATGAAGAAAAATTAAATTTTGTATTTCATAAAATTCGGGATCTTACACTTATAATTTTCTACTATACAATAAAATTATTATTATTTTTTATTCCTCTATTACTATTGTTAATACATTCAGTTGCTTTTTCTCACTCATAAATTTAAGGAAAATTCTAGACTTACCAACTTTTTTTTATCCATTTTTTTTACCTGCATATAAAATAGATGAGTATGATCTACTCATTAGGTTAAAGATGAAATGAAGTTGGACCATACTCATTTATCTTATATGCGAGTAAGAAATTTGGGTAAGAAAAGTTGATAACTGTAGAAACACTCTAAATTTAATTTCAAATTCGTGTCATTTGATTATATCTCAATATTCAAACAATTCTAAATTGACATTATCCACTAATTTAGTTTTTGAATTGTTTGATAATTCAATTTTTGCATATAACTTTAACATATAAATAATATATGATATTATCTAATAATTTAAATTTTTAATTTTTGTATTTATAAATAATTTTTAGCCACAATAAAATTTAATATTATTGCATAATTGGACTTTTAAACTTTATTTACAGATAATTTTCACACTTAAATTTTAAATTTTTTTTTTAATTCCTTATACAAAAAATATAACATTGTTCCATAAATATGTCACGCATACAAATCTAAACGAATATTAAATTGCAGCAATTTTAAATTGATATTATCCAATAATTTAATTTTTAAATTATTTTATTATCTCATTTTTATAGAAAACTCTGACATATAAATATATGATATTATTTAATAATTTGAATTTTTAATTATTTATAATGAATTATTAGGCAAAAAAATATATATAATTCATAGTTGAATTTTTGAACTTTATTTACAGAAAATTTTAAAACATAACTTTTAAATTTTTTTTAATTACATAAAAAAATATAATATTATCTCAAAATTTTTAATTTGATGAATAAATGATTTAATAATTTTTAATAATATATATTTTTTAACAAAATAAATAATCCCGTTGCAGTCCAAGGGTTATATCCGGTAATAGAGGAAATTGGAGTTTAATGAGAAACGGTGGGTCCTACTAAACGGGGTTTATACCTGCCGCGCGCTTTGTCGTCTCTCTCGTCTCCGTTCAGCACCGTCGTTCCGTTGCCTTTGACTCCACGCTTCTATTTCTCTCTCTCTCTTCATTTCTATTTCTCTCTCCTATTTCCGCCCCAATCCTCCCTCCTCTTATCCTACAATCCACCCCTTTCTTTCTCTCTTTCTCTCTTTGTTTCAAATTTCTTATTTCACATGTTCTTTTGATCTTCCCCTGGTGGCTCTGTGTCTAGCTCCTCTGTTCTTATTTCAGAAGTGTCTCATCTCGTTCTGAACCCAGAAAAGAGGAATCACGAAAAAGAAAGAAAATAGAACCCAATTACAGTGCTTACTCTCGGTTTTCGATCTTTTAAGCGTAATGGGAAGTCAGAAGGTGATCTTACTGAAGGTCAGTTTGACCCTTTAGTTTCCTAAAGGTTGAATCTTCAATTATTGTCATGGCTGGTAGTAACGAAAATAACGTCAATGAAGCCAAGGTCTGATTTCTCTCCGTCCCTCTTTTGTTTTTACTAATATCTTAGAATTTCGTAACTTTTTTGGGGTGATTAATTTGGAAGATGGTTTGGTTGATGGGTGTGTGTGTGTGTGTGTGTGTGTGTGTTTTTCTGCTGAAGTTTTGACACGCAAATGACTGATTTTGGTGCTGAAAATTTAATCTTTGTGATAATTTGAAGGGGATGAGTTGTACCCATTTCTTTTTTTATCAATTCCCTCGTTTCTTTTAAGTTATTATGTACTCATTCTGTATCATTTATAGAATGATCTTTTCCTTTTTTCTTGTTTTTATTTTTTTGGAGTTTTCCTTTCCCTTTATGTTCTTTTATGCATGAATTTATCAAATAAGTCCTGCTACAAGATTAAATATGATTAATTCAGAATTTTTAATTTATAGTTTTTCAGGGATTGTGAACTAAAATTGATACTAATCCTTTGAAATTCTGTCTTATTGCAGAGGGTTGTTCCGCTGAATACATGGATTTTGATATCTAATTTCAAACTAGCTTACAACATGCTTCGTCGTCCTGATGGAACAATCAATCGCGATTTGGCAGAGTTTCTTGACCGGAAAGTCCTTGCCAACACCATTCCGGTAGATGGGGTTTACTCTTTTGATGTTGTTGATCGGATCACCAGCCTTCTCAATCGTGTTTATCGATCAGCCCCGGAAAATGAAGCTCAATGGGGACTTGTTGAACTCGAAAATCCTTTGAGCACCACTGAAATTGTGCCCGTCATTATTTTCTTCCACGGTGGAAGTTTCGCTCATTCCTCTGCCAATAGTGCTATATATGATACATTCTGCCGACGCCTTGTTGGCATTTGCAAAGCTGTTGTGGTGTCTGTAAACTACAGGCGATCGCCTGAACATCGGTATCCCTGTGCATATGATGATGGATGGGCAGCTCTTAAATGGGTTCATTCGAGATTATGGCTCCAAAGTGGGAAAGATTCTAAAGTCCATGTCTATTTAGCAGGTGATAGTTCGGGTGGAAATATTGCTCACCATGTTGCTGTGAGGGCTGCTGAATCAGGAGTTGAAGTATTGGGTAATATACTTCTTCATCCATTTTTTGGGGGGCAAGAGCGAAAGGAATCGGAGACGAGATTGGATGGGAAGTACTTTATGACAATTCAAGATAGGGAGTGGTATTGGAGAGCTTACTTACCGGAAGGCGAAGATAGAGACCATCCGGCATGTAATATATTTGGCCCGAGGGCTAAAAGCATTGAAGGACTAGTAAAGTTTCCGAGAAGTCTTGTTTGTGTGGCTGGTTTGGATCTTGTTCAGGATTGGCAGTTGGCTTATGTAGAAGGCCTCAAGGAAGCCGGGCAAGAGGTGCAACTCCTATACCTAAAGGAGGCAACAATCGGTTTCTACTTCTTTCCGAATAATGATCATTTCTATAACCTTATGGAGCAGATAAAAAACTTTGTGAATCCCATCTGTTAAATAGATTACATTAACTTCAACTACAGGCAGCCATACATAACTGAAGCTTGACATTTCCATTGGGTTCTTTTTCTTTTTCCCCACTTTTGTAGTGATGGTGTGTGGTTTTATGATTGTGTAGTATTTTACTTCTTACTGTTACTGATGTTACCACTTGTGGTGTGGATTACGGGAGTACTGCGATTTTGGAACCAGTCCTTCTCGGTCTTAAGATTTTGTATTTGTTTTCTTGGTGCAAAAGGGTAACCCATGCTATATAGGTTCAATGGGATTGGAATTTATTCATAGATTTGGTAGAAGCACTTAATTTCAAGCTTCCCCTTTCAAACCTCCAGCCACAAGGAGGTGATAGTACCGCGGGTTCCTGATCGATGGTCGGTTAGTTACTTGGGTTTATGGCTATTATCACCGAAAGCTAATTTCAGAATATGGGATCTGAAGTGTTCATGTTAATGTGGACTTGTATGTTGTACTTCTTGTGCTCTTAGAATTATAATATATTTTAGTGTTTACTTCCCACTTGGATCTCTCTCTTCATCATAATGGAACAAAGTCTTCTTTTTCTAATTTTGCTTTTTCTGGTTGATGCCTAACCTATTGTTAACAGAAATGATTGTACCACTTTGTGATCATACACGGTATTAAAATTGTCAAATTTTTGTTTTTTATGTTTTGTCCGTGAATTGATTTGAAACCAGACGTTTGCTTTGTCAAATTGTGTCCAGAAACAAGTACACTGTAATTTATGTCAGTTTAACACTGGCAGAATGGTATACAATAAATTGGTAGAAATTTCAAAGTCACCCTGGTGTTCTGCACTTCTCAAGATAGTTACTTTGTACTTCCATTTGCTGATAGAGATTTAAGATCACTATTTCAGATATGGTGCGCTTTGCTTTTGGTACAGAGTCTTCTTTTTTCTTGTTGGCATGTAAACAGAGAATAGTACCAAACCACTTTCCTTGTGGTCAAGTGTGAGCAATTTGTGATTCACTTTCATTGTGACATCTGATCTTTCCAATGATCTCTCTACATCCCATTATGGATTATAACTCTCTAGATCACTGCATAAAGCCATTCACAGATTTTTCTTTCAATTTCATATTCTAAAGATTATATACTTTTAGTCCTTTTAGATGCATAAATAATATTGGTAGTACATATACTGTTTGTTTGGTGGCGTACCATTTGAACTGCGCTGTTGCCAAAGCAAGCCAAAACCGAACCACACCCACCATTTCAAAGGGAATAATTGGACACAAGTCCAAAATCATGGATGGCATCATCTTTCTATTTGAGTTTTGATTAGTTCTTCGTCGCTTCTTGATTTGTTTGTTTTTAGTTGGGTTGGTTTGGAATAATAGCAAATCACAAGAATTAGCTTTGTTTTGAGGAGGGGGGAACTCATCTCCTAGAGAACCCCCCCCAACATATATATATAAATATAAATATATCTTGAATTCTCTCCTTTGGGATTGTTTTGGTCCTTTTGGATGTGTTTAAATGGCCACTAAATGGTAGAAACAGCTGGGCTTAGACGAGGACTTGACCCCTTGTTTTATTCGACTTTGTTGAGCTTATTTGCTTAAAATATTATGCCTAGTTTTGCATCCTCTTGTCACCGAGTGTTAAATAAATCTCTTGGAGTTTGTTGGATAATTAAATACCATTAATATATAATATCGTTTCTTTGTTGTGACTTTGCTGTCTTTATTATGAATTTTGTCGTTTGCGAATTAGCTGTTCTAGTCGTAGAATATGTCTTACCAAGTGCCAACTTTTCCGAGCCGCGTGAATAATGATTTATTATATTATTAAATAAAAATATTTAATTAAATTTTTAGAAGATAATTTAATTATCAAATTATTAAATATTTATTTTAAATAATAAATATTTGAATTATATATTATAAGTTCATTTGATCAATTATTAAGTTAACTATTTGAATATAGTGCATATTTTTTTAGTTATAATTGTAAAAAAGTAATTATTTTAATTTTATTTAAGTTTATGGTGGAATTTTATATTAATATTTATGCTAACAAAATTTGCTTAAAATTTTAATTTGAATAGAAGCATGAAATTCAAGCTTTAATAAATTTTAATTTAGTTATAATAATTAGTTAGTAATGAATCTACGATAATTTTTTAACTAATTTTAATGTCAGTATGTTCTAAAAAAATTACATATTATTAATATAATTAATCATCTGATTTGATAAAATTTTAAGTTGTAATGAATTTAATTTTTTTAGGACATTAATTTAATAATGAAATTTATGACTAACATTAATATAATAAATCTCAAGATATGTTGAGAATTTTTTTCCATATCTTAACAAAATTGTAATAATAAAATTATCCTAAATAATTTTTTTAAAGATATATTATTTTAGATAAAACTTGTAATAAAATTGATAAAATTAAATAAAAAAATAAAATTATAATACTACTTACGCTAATACGAATAAGAATGACAAATTGATTTTATTTTAATATTTCAATTGTGTGCTGACAAAAAATATCATAATTCTCCTAAATACTATATCACGTGAAAAGATACAAATAATAATGTGTGATTGATTTATATTATAAAAGTATTGTTGATTTTATCTGTGATATATATAAACTTCATGTATATTTAATAGGACTATATGACGTAGTATAATGTTGTTATATTGTG
This sequence comes from Hedera helix, assembly GCA_947179155.2. Lineage (NCBI taxonomy): Eukaryota > Viridiplantae > Streptophyta > Magnoliopsida > Apiales > Araliaceae > Hedera > Hedera helix. Next base: position 44,550,428 of record OX359276.1, on the reverse strand, counting down.
TTAATTAATTGCATAAAAATTTTGTAATAAAATTGATAAAAATAAAAATGCTCTTAGAAGTTACTTTTTTAATTAAAAATTAGTTGATTTTTTTTTTAATATTTTACAAATTTAGATAGTATATATTTAATTATTATAAACTTATATAATACATTAAAAAGATTTTTTTTTGTTTCTATTTGAAATAGAAATATTTTAAAATTTGAATAGTACTTATATTAATATAAATAAATAATTAAATAAAAAATTTATAAAACCAAAAGTTGATGAAAATCAAATCGAATTCATACTTTTAATTATATAATCGATACCATTAAGTCAATGTCGTCGAATCATTTGTTTTTTGTTTAATAATCTAAGATTGATTATTATGGACAAATTTTGTCAATTTTGTCAGTCAGCGTGTTGCTGCTATGAATTAATCTTATTTGATGGGCCGTTGACCACGGTTTGCTTTTTCACACTTCGATTCTTTTAGCAAAACGTCTCTCGTATTTGTATAATATATGAGTTATGAAATGTATTGAGAAAGTTTTTTTTTTTTGTTGAATATAAGAAATTGGATAGAAATATAAAGTTAATTTATTATATTAAATATATTGATAAAATATTATTAATTATAAAATATTAATAATTATAATTATTTATATAAATCATAATTAAAAAAAAAGCTGATATATAAAATCGCATGATATACATATATATGTGGAAGAACTCAAAAATGTAGTTAATCACTCGTTACGCTTTTGACAATGTGTATTTAGTACGTTTGTAATCACTCGTTATATTTTTGATAGTGTGTATTTAATATATCTGTATACAGACATGTTTACGTTTAGAATTTTTATAACCTCTCTATTTTAAAATAGGAAAGCGATATTTTTATATAAAAAATAATAATATTTATAGACGAGTTTCTTTTACATATGTAAGTTTTACCCGTCTAAAAATATCAGTTTTCTATGCATGTCATAAGGTGTGAAGATTAGAAAAACTTTGGTTTCATATGTGGGTGAAAAGCGAGAATTTCATTTATAATATGAAGGATATATTACAGGTATGTTGCGTGGTGGGTGATTGCAGCTAAAAGGTGAAGACACGTTCGCACTGTTCAGAGGTTGGTAATGTATCACGATATTGGAGTCTCAAAATTGTGCATCTGTTATTGTAGTCAGCCTGGCACCTTGGTTAATCGTAAATTTTTCTAATTTTTGTTAATGTGTAAATTAATCTAATCTTTGCACAGTAAAAAGAATTTTTTTACTATTAGACTATCACTTTTGTTTTACTGATACGTAACTCTTAAGTAGGCAGTTCTTTAATTTGCTATAAGATTTAGAGTTTCAAACTTAAATTTTATATATAAGAAAAGGTAATCTAAGACGCGTTTTAGTCAATTTTAATTAAAATTATTTAATAAAATAACATAATTTTATATAAAATTTAAAGTTAATTTTTATTTTCTATAGAACTCTAAAATAAAAAAATTGATCCTAAGAGCATCGTTTTGGAGTATATATTTATACTCTCTCCATTTCATTTTATTTGTCATTTGAGGCTAATGCATAACTATTAAAAAATAATAATGATATTATAGTATTATGTGCAAAATTAAACACAAATTACTAAACTGTCCATTTTTTGTTTTTGTTTTTTTGTAATTGGACAACCTTTGATCTTCTTTATGAATTTTTTCTTCAACTTGAACAAACCCGTTTTAATCTCCCTCATTTTCTATCTCCATAAAAATGAAGTTTAAATTTACTCCTTTTAAAAAATTTAAAAATTTTACATCTACTTTTGAATTGACATAACCTAAAAAAACTTTAACATCAGAAATTAATAAAATTTTGGGAGAAAAAATCTCAGCATCTTAAGGTAAAATTTTGGGAACGTAAGTGGAGTATTGAAATAGGAGTTATACACTTGGAAAGATGAGATATTCTAAAAATAATCTAGGAGAGAGTATTTATTTTAAGGGTAATTTTGAGAAAATTGTAATTACTTTTCCTAAAAATCCTATTAGTCAAATATTTTGGAACAAGAAAATTGGCCAAAAATGTCAGGTTATTAGGAACCGAGGGAGTATATGAGAAGGAAAGGAGGCGGGTATTCTTAAATAAGATTAATGTTTTGGAGAAAAAACGTTACATAGTACAAATGTCCAACCAAGCAAGCATTGTCAAGCGGGTACAATTAAAGGCTTTTAATCTCTCTCTCTCTCTCTCTCTATATATATATATATAAATAATTTATAAATAAATAATTTATATGAGCACTATTCTAATAAATATATTTTATATTCTTCATAAATAAATTAAACAATCTAAAATGAGAAAAAATTTCTCGCTATCTCTAGAATGAGTGACGGTAGACTTGAGCTACCATTACTCTTTTTGGCAGTAGATCTAAACTACTGCTACTCTTTCTAAGTAGGTAAAAAAAACCCAACTTCTAATCTTTATGGCGGTACGTATTGACATACTTTGGTAGACATCGGTTGTTACTAGCTATTGCATGCAGGCATCAGCCGATACTTTCTTATGCATGCAGACATCGACTATCACTAAATGTCGATTGTTGATCCCTATAGAAACATGCAGGCAACAGTCGATACCTGCTGATGTAATGACCACGAATTTCATTAGTCATTGTAAATATACTTAATAAATATTTAGCAATGAATTTAAATTTTTCTCATTAATTAATTGTGCATTAGATAATTAAATAAATGTACTTATGTGCTTGTATGTTTATTTAAAGGATTAAAGCAAAGTGTATAATTAATTTAAGCAAATCTAATTGGATTATATTTTAAATCCAAATAAGTTGATAAACTAGGTTAAAGATATTAACCTAGTAGCCCATGTAATTAATTTAATTACTAGCCCATGTAATTAATTAAACAAGCTCAATGCTTGATTTAATTAAATGTAACTTAGACTATTTAATATAAGCCCAATGTGTTATTTAAATTGAGCCCAAACAATTTAATTGAATGAGCCCAATAGAAGTTATTCCCAAGCCCAATGTGAAGTCCAATTAAGGTCAAACTTTGGTCAATATATATATAGATATGTATATATATATATATATAGATGTATATATGCACATTTTAGCATTAAAAATAAAGAAAAAATGGCTTGAAAAATCCATTTTGCTGAATTTTTGGAGGGCCCCACTTGGATTGCTTGATTTCCATGTTGCTTCTAATTCACTCTATGACAAGGTTGGCCAACCACCCTAGTCAATCACCTAGTCATTCCATGCAATAGTAATTGTAATTAAGCACTAATTTCACCAACATGGGTGAATTAGCAAGCTAATGAGGAGTTAGTTGATGGCTATAAATAGAATGCTCCACACTTGGTTCAAGTTTGTTAGTCATTTGCTAGACATTTTCTAGAGAAAAGAGAGAGAGCTTTTGTGAGTTAAAAGAGAGATACACTTGTGTTTGTGTGAGAAAAAACTAGAGGAAGCCTTGGTGTATGTACACTAGCTACACAACTTACTTTGGTAGAAGGAGAAGAAGAGCATCCAAGACCTCAAGGTTTAAAAGTGCTCTCAACTTCATCTTATTTCATTTTTGTAGTCTAGAAAGCTTTTGATCGGTTAAAATCTATTTTTAACCGATCAAAACTCGTTTTGATGATCTAGAAGTATTTAACTATGTAATATATGTATATTCATAGATCTATGTGTTTATAACATGTTTTGGTATGTTAGAAATACATAAAAATGGTAGAAAAATTCATAACACAATTTTACCGGTAAACCCTAACTATGCATGCTAGGTTTATGGTTGTATTTTGAAATGTACAAATCGGAAAGTGGATTGTTATGGCTAGAAAGCTAGATCTATGAGTTTTAAAGATAAAACCTTTTTGAAAATTTCAAAAATAATGAATAACAAAGAAGTTATGGCTTTTACCGCAAAGGATGTTGATTTTAAAACCCTATGTTGCATTGTGAGCCATTTTGAGTCTAGTTACGTTTGGAATTTGGATTTGTGATCTAAAGAGAAATTGTACAGGGGGAAATTCTGATGAGAATGGACTCAAGAATCACCCCAAAATGTTTTCGTATGAAGAAGTTATGGCTGTCGGAGCGTCGGAGGGTCGAGCAGTCAAACTGTTGACTTTCGGACAAAATGGCTTACGCAGCCGCGTCAGGACTGACGCAGCTGCGTCATAACAATCTGTTAAGCAGATTTTTGGTGCTCCAGGTCGGGTCGGTCCGGGTCGGGTCGGGTCGATCCGGGTCGAGTTTTCTTTGAAAAATTAAATTGAAATAGGTGTAAAATGAATATATTTGGGTATTAAACAAATTTATATGGAGTCTATTTGTAAATCAATGCTATCTAAATATTTAAATTAAATACTAAGGTTAACCCAATTTAAAAGTTAACTTTTGGTATTATTTAAAGAATATTAAAATATTACTACATGGTTAATAATATTAATAAGTAATTAAATATTATGAAATGATTGATAATATTAGTAAGAGATTAAAATATTATTAAATGAGTAATAACATTAATAAGTCAATAAAATATTATTAAATAAATAATAATATTAGTAAATGAATAAAATATTATTTAATGATTAATAATATTAGATAATGAATAAAATATTATTAAATTATTAATAATATTAGATAATAAATAAAATATTACTAAATGATTAATAATATTAGATAATGATTTAAAATATTATTAGATGATTAATAATATTAATAAGATAATAAAATATTATTAAATGATTAATAATATTGGATATTAAATAAAATATTATTAAATAATTAATAATATTAGATAATGTTTAAAATATTATTAAATGGTTAATAATATTAATGAGGTAATAAAATATTATTAAATAGTTAATAATATTAAATAATAAATAAAATATTATTAAAGGATTAATAATATTATGAGGTGAATAAAATATTATTAAATAATTAATAATATTATAAGGACAATAAAATGTTATTAATGGATTAATAATGTTAAGTGATTGATAGAATATTATTAAAAGATTAATAATATTATAAGACTAATAATGTATTATTAAACGATTAATAATACTACAAGACTAATAAAATATTATTAAATTGTTAATTGTAATATCCCAGATATTTCCAAGATTTTAAATAATATCTTAATTAATTTTATTAAAGGTTAATGTTTAAAACCTAGAATTTGAGAAGTAAGATGTGTAGAAAATGGGTAAACATTTTTTTTAACATAATTTATTTGTTAGAAATTAAATGTGGGAATATTTTAATAATGCATGTAAATAATTTATTAAGGAAATAAATTCAATTGAGAAGTGAAGGTGATTATATTAATATCTATATATATACCTAGAGTTGAGTTTGTTAGTCAAACAAGATGAGGTGTGAAGTAAATTAAATACTCAATAAAACTAATAAATTAATTAGTTTTAGTATGGATTAAAAAGGAAAGTCATGTAATATAATTAATTGAATTAATTATATAAGTTATGAATTAAGGTTATGAGTAACAAGTAGGGAAGTGGAATATTGCCTAGAAGGACAATATTAATAAGTTAATTAATTAAGTAAATTACTTAATTAATAAGTTATTATAGATGTTAGCCCAATATGGAGATATTTGTATGAAATGAGTAATTAAATAAGGGAGCCCAATAAAAAGTAAGTTATGTAGCCCAAACCATTAAAAGTCAAATGATGGTCAATGGTTGGGAGAAGCATTTCAAGTATTGATTGAGTGTAGAGAATTAACTAGTGTAGGGTTAATTGAATAACCCTAGTTGGTAGACAAGAGAGAGCATTAACCAATCATTGGTTAATTGCTAGGTATATAAAGGCGGTGTTAAAAATTAACTATGAATGAGTTAATTAAGTAAACCAATGTGGTAGAATTAATTATAGCAAGTCTAATTGGATTATATTATAAGTTCAATTGAGGTATTAAACTAGGTCAAATTAATTAACTTAGTAGTCTATGTGATTTATTAAACATTTGTGTATTCTTGTTGTTCTTCGGTATTAAAGATTGTCACTAATAGTAATTAAATTAGTGAACAAACCTGAAGTGTGAAATAGCAAGAAATGTGCTATAATTAATTATGGTGTTAATTCAAAATATGGAATATAAATAATTTGAATGTGTATTATATTTAAATTATTAAATTAAATAATTTAAATATGTATTATATTATAAAAATGGGAATTTAAATAATTAAATAATTAAATTAATTATTTAATTATAGTACAATAATTATTTATTGGACCAATATGATTTGGGTCCATTTCTTTCAATTTGGGCCGTATATATTGGGCTTGTAATTGGTTATCCGTTAACCAAAATAGGAAGAGAGACTCGGTTAGTTGTAAGAGCCGGTGTCTGTGTTACGTAATGTGTAAGGTGGTTGTGAGCAGAGAACATGATGCTCGTCAGAGGGAGTTGGTGAGCAGGGTAAGGTCACTGATGGAACAGGAGAGAGAGTGGAGTGTTCTTATTTAACTAAGCCTTCTCCATTTCTTCTCCTTTTTATTTTCCATTTCGTCTGATAAGAGTGAGATAGAAAAGCAGGGTAGTGTTATTATTCTTCACTCCTATGTTTCCTTCTGTGAGCGTCCCATTGAGAGAAAGAGTAAGAGTTTGTGAAGAAGAAGAAAGCCAAGAGGAGAAATGAAGAAGCTATGAAGGTATATTGTTATACACTTGTTTAATGTTTGATTTGATTGGGTAAATGTTAGTTTTAATGAGATTAATGGTATTAGATCATGAATATTTTGTGGGTAATGGTCTAACCATAGATTTAAATGAATCTAGTAGATGATTCACGGATTAAATTAAATGAAAGGAAGTTGAAGAACACAAATTCGCAGGAAAGCGGTGTTGTGTTATGGTCGGTTGATGATTTTTATAAAATTGAATATTTGGAGTTAGAGAGTTGGTAAGGTACCAAATTAAAGCTACGGGAGTAAGCTACACGTAGAAATTTTTAGATCTCAGAAATTCTTTGTGGTTTGTTCGTAGTGACTGTTTGAATCAGTTTGGGTCAGACCGAAATGCTGCTGCCCAGAAACTGTAGCGATTTTTGTTCATTGTAAAAATCATATAAAATCATGTGTTTGGAATTTGAAGTTGGTATAAACTACAAAGTTGTAGATATGGAAGTTATCTAAAAGTACCCAAAATATTTAACGATTTTATGGTGTAGAGCATTTTTGAATGAATTAATGTTGTGTGACTGTCTTGGAGATTTCATTCTCTGGACAGGTTGTGTAAAACGTTAGATCTGTGTTGTTTGGTACATCGGATGAAGTTAAGGTCTAAATAAGAATTAAAGTAGACTTCATAAGGTTTAATTTGATATAAAGTTGGTCAAAAACGGACTAGTAACGAAGAAGTTATGATATTTCTAACAATTACCCTGCTGTCGGAGAACACTCTCTGGCAGTTGGCTGTCCGAAGGCCGAAGACGGAAGGAAGAAGGCCGAAGGCCGAAGGCCGAAGACCGAAGACGGAAGGCCGAAGGCCGAAGACGGAAGGAAGAAGGCCGAAGGCCGAAGACGGAAGGAAGAAGGCCGAAGGCCGAAGATGGAAGGCCGAAGGCCGAAGAAGAAGGCCGAAGGCCGAAGACGAAAGGAAGAAAGCCGAAGGACGAAGGCCGAAGATCGAAGGAAGAAGGCCGAAGGCCGAAAAAAAAAAAAAATAAAAATTAAAGGATTAATAGTAATTGTAAGTGGAATTAATTATTATTAAATGTTCAATAATAAGGGTAATTGGTTAAGTTGTTATTATGTGATTAAATAATAACCGAACATGGTTTAATATTATTGAAGAATTAATAATATAAATGTACAATTAAGATGTTACAAATTTGTTAATATCAATTGTAGATTAGTCAGATATTATTACGTGGATAATAATATCGTTGGGTAGTTAAAATATTATCCAAGGAAGATAATATTGGTTGGTAACTATGTAATTTTAAAAAGGGTTGCCATTAATTAATTACTATTAAGATATTAATAATTTAAGGGAAATGGAGATAATTAAATTAATTATTATGATATTAAATAATAATTAAAGTGAATTAAGGAAATAATTAATTATTGTGCAACAATGATTAAGGTAAACTATTATTAAAAATGAATTAATAATAGTAATGATTATTTAAAGTGTTATTTAACAATTAAATAACATTATACTAATTGATAGTCAGATTTAAAATATTTCTCGAAATGGATAATATTATGATAACTCATCGAGTTAAATGTTGTGATTAAGTTAAACCAAAGGTATGGTCCATTAGTGACTAAGTAGTTGTTCGACCTAACCAGAAATAAGGTCCAGGCATTAATACAGTGACAATAATAAATGTCAAAACTGCATAGTTTGCACAAAAGATTTACGGTGTTGAATATGAAACACTGAGTCAAGGCAACGAGAGATTTAAAATAGGAAATTAACTATATGGATTTTAAAAGGGGGACGATAAGAAGAAATAAATATCTTTAAAATAAGATTTAGTATTGAGTCAAACTTTGACTGATATTGTGCACCGTTGATCTCACATACCGTGTAGGTGGTGCAAGGAACGTCAAAGATTAACGTAAGCTGGTTATACAAGTCCAGGCAAGTTTTTCAGAACGTGTTGCATTATGTGCATAATTTATAAGTTTGTTATTAAACTGTGATGTGCTCATACGTGGTTATGTGCAAAGATGTGTTAATGTACTCTTGTGAAATAAGTTGATTTGAACTATTGATATGCGGTAGTTGATTTAAGACAATTGTTCTGCATTGAACTATATGTCATGATAGAGGCTAGGCATGAAGCATAGATTAAATGCGAGGCATGATATGCATGAGAAATGTATGTACTGCAAAGCATAAGATGCATGAAGCATGAAGCATGATTGAACTGTTTTTACGTGTTATGTGAAACTGTTAGACTTGCTGAGCCGTCGTGCTCACCCTTGCTTAAAACAAAACATTACAGAGTAGCTTGAAGAAGCCGATTACTTCGGTAGAGGCAAAGATGAAGATTGACTAACGAGTCATCAAGATTGAAGCGTAGGTGCTTTCGTAGTAAAACCTTGGGGTAGATTAATTCATTTACTTGTGTAAGTATATATGAAGAGTTTATGTTTTGTTGTGCTATAGATTAGCAAACTTAAAATGTTAAGAGAACATTTACATATTATTTGAATATCATTTTCAGACGTTGTCCTATATGAATAAGGATAATAGGATGGTGTGCATGAGTCATTATACATATGATCTCAAATGGATTGTAATAGAATGTCGTATCATGTATGATATGAAGACATACTAGGAATGTATAAAGATTGCGATTCTGGAATAGATAGAGATGTTATATAATTGTAAATAAATGATTATTTAGCAATTATAATATTGTTGAAATTCATGAACAATAAGGAAAATGTAGTACTCGTGTTGAACCGGATCCGAGGTTCGAGGAGCCCGGATTCGGGGTCGTCACATTAATAATATTATATAAGTGTATGAACTATATTAAATAATTAATATAGGTTTTTTTGTGTTTGAAATATTATCAAGTAATTAATGATAATGTTTCCTATGTGATTATATACTCATAATTATATAATTATGTGGTTCGTAAGATTTATAAAGGTCATTATACTTACAAGTATATGATACTAATTTAAGATCAAACTGATTTAATTATTAGGTCCGTTCAAGGATTGTTAAATTAAGTTGGTTAGCAGTAAACGACACACGAGGCAAGTCTTCTACCCTTAACTTGTACTTATTGTTGCAATTATTATTCAACTTTAATTACTTTGAGCAATTCAATTATTGTTGAGCAAGTATCTACACCCGTAGATATTTGACAGACCTTTGAGTGAATTAATTATCGAAAATTACTTCACATCGTTATTGATTATTGTATTCACACATAGTGCTTTTGCAAACTGTTTAAGAACGTCTAAGCTAATTGTTTCGGCTAGACAAATGCATGTTAAATTCATTTAGTTGAATATTATAAAAGCTTATCCAAACCATTAACTGGTGCGGATTCTTACAGTAAGACTGAGATAGAACAACCCTAGTTAAAGGGGATTTTTATTTGTCGGAGACCCGACAGCGCGCAAGAAAACTAAATGTGATGCATATACATAGGACATGAGAGGACTGATCCCCTCAAGTGTCCCGTTATTTTAACAAGGAGTCAGACATTGTATGTCTGTTCTACCTTAGTAGCAGTTCATGGTCATTAAAGACCACTCAGCAGTAAAGAGTCAATTCCTTCTTTTATTGAACATTGATTCTTGTTATCTTTCACAATTGTTATTGTTGAAACCTTGAAGTTATTTCCCTTCATCATGATATATCGTATGATTGTTGTTTATAAACTTGCTGAGCCATTTAGTTGCTTATTCTTGCTATATCATGACTTTATTTCAGCCAATCCCGAAAGCTCTAAATCGGATAAAGGCAAGGGGAAAGCGAATGTTTAATTTTAGTAGTTGCATGCTAGTTTAGTTTACTGTTATGTAATTACTGTTGTAAATCTTTTGTATTTCCCTTAAGATATGTAATGTTTAAGATTAAGGTAATAGACCTTGGGAAGTGTAGCCTTTTGATTAAGGAACCTTTTGTATTATTCCGCGAAGTTTGAATACAATTTATGTATTTCATTATTATTTAGTATTGTACAGTGAGAACCAAACCCGAGGTTAAAGAACCCGGATTTGGGGTCGTCACAGCTGATGTATGTCGATGCGTGCTGCCAGAAGGAATGCTGATGCATGCAGGTATCGGCTATCGCTAGATATCGACTGTTGATGCATGCAGGTATCAATCGATGTTTGTTGATATATACAAATATCAGTCGATTCTTGCCGATGCATGTAGGCATCAGTTATCGCTAGTTGCCGACTGTCAATTCCTGCCGTTGCATGCAGGCATTAATCGATACATGTCAATGTTTGTCGTTGCTTGCCGATACCTAACGCCAGAAGGAGCAGCAGTTAGGTTTGCTAGGTTTATTACCAGAAGGAGTTGCAATAGTTCAGGTCTGTCGTCACTCTATATAGTGATAAGGGGAAAAAAATCCTCATTTTGGATCATTAAATCTATTTATGAAAGGTGTAAAATGCATTTGTTATAATAGTACTTATAATTACCATTTATTATAAATTATTCCTCTCTCTCTCTCTCTCTCTCTCACACACACACACACACACACACACATATTCTTGTATTCATTATCATTGAATTATTTAAGTACAATATATATTTAATGTTGGGATATCCTAGTCGATTTTCAGGTGGATGCATACCTATAAATACAGCCATAAGCGAGGGTTATGGTATCACTATTCTTTTACCCACATAATTTTATATTTTTCAGCACTTTATTTACTTCATTATTATCATTTTTGGTCTGTACTTACTTTCACACCAGAACATCCAGTGGTGAAGCCAGGATTAATTTCCAATGGTGTCAAAATTATTATGAGGGTATAAATAATTTAGCGGGGGCGGCGCCCCCGAGTTAATTTTTTTCAATAATTTTATACTTTCAGGTTGCATATATAAAACATATATTTGATTATAACAATAATATAATAATTTTTAAGTCTATATATATTTATACACATGTATATATATACACACTCTATTGACCCTTAATAGACTTTTTTTAAAGACAAATTATTTATAAATAATTAATTTATGTAAAAAATAATATAAAATAGATTATTAATTAGTTTAAGAAGATTTTATGAATATACATATATAGAAGAAGTATGAATGATATGAGTTTGAGACTTAAGTGAGAAAATTATACATTTTTAATTTGACCCCTATATTGCAAAATTTACAAAATTTCAGTGGAGTTAATTCGTATATAATATTTAAAATTTTTAAATTTTACTATATATTATAAAACAAAAATAAAAATTGAGTGGAGTTAATTAACCTCACAATGTACTATGCAACTTCGTCACTGAAAACATTTCCCGACGACCCAAACCCTAACTCTTACCGGGGGTGATTAACGATTTTCTTGAGTAGAGATAGTTTGTGTTTTCGTGATTTTTAACTGGAGTACAAATCGTTAACACATAAAAGCAAACAAATACAATGATTGTTTGAATTGTCTTTGATCGCATTGGTGGCACCATTAGAGCGAGGGCTTCCTTCATTCTGCAGGTGGGTTCTAGTTTTGGGGCTTCCTAAGTTCTCAAAAATGGAGTCTCCCCAATGGGCCGTCCAAGGGCAAACCCGTCTTTTCCTCCCAAAGCTAATCGCTCTCCTCTAGTAAAATGAAATTCTTTTGTCACCTCCTCCAGAAAAAAAAAATTAAATTACATTTGGCTATAGGATTCGTTTCGTTACTTTTCAAAACAAATGAAAATGTAAATTCTACAAAGGCAAGTATCTACTTTGAGAGGTGGTTAAATATTCTACAGCGACTGATCATTAAATTATACTTAAATCAATAAATTTTGTAAAAAAATTATTAAAATAAATATTATAAATATTTTTTAAATAAAAATAATAATAATAATAGTTTTTAGAATAAGCACGTGGTTGAGATTTGAATAGGATAAGTTTATTTACATAATAATAGAACACAATATTCGGACACTATATTTATTTATATATTAAATAGTAAATGAATGTAATATCTGAATATTATATCTGATTATTGTGTACGTAAACTTATTCAACTGAATATAACTCGGAGAAGTGATTGATGGGTTATATATGGGATTTCATAGTTTTATGAAAAGGGCGGTAATGCCAGGACAGGATGTTTGATGGATGGATACACCCAAACCAAACACTGGTACAAGAAACACCAAGTACAAGTAGATGAGTGTAGAACCAAGTAAGTACCCACCCACTGGCCTGGAGGGAATGCAATGGATATTCTTTTCAAGGAATGTCGGTGCAAATTTTGCAAATTCAAATGGAGGGGAAGGACGAAAATTTCACATAGCAAACTAGACTTTCCCTTCCCCACTGACATCCCCACGTGATTGGACAAGTTTTTGGCATTCTTTCTTGTTTGTTTCTCCATTTCGGATTAGGATCCCTCAAATAGACTTATTTTTAATTTTTTAATACATATTCAATAATATAAATATAATATTTAATAATAAAATAAAATTTATCATAAATAATTAAATAAAAATTGGAGTCAAATCTTGTGAGAACTACTCTAAATTCTAGTAGGTTTGATATTTAGATATTTTATAGGAAATGATTGAATAATATTTCTTCTGTTTTATATTACTTGATTATTGTTAATTTTTTTAAAATTAAATTAAGAGACTTTTAAATTTAAAATTGACATAATTTTTTTTTTAATTTTAAGTAATACGATAATAAATATTGTAAACTGTTTCAAAAATATTACTCGTCGTAATATTTATTATTTCAGATTTTTTAATGAGTTATTTTAATTTTGAGATTGATAATATCTCAAATTAATTTTTAAGAATTAATAATGATCAAATAATTTAAAATGAACGAAATATTATTTTTCCATATAATTAATTAACTGAGGCCAAAAGTAATCTATGTACATGTATAACAAGACAAAATTTGTTTTTTGATTTTCGTCTTTGGCTTTCGGTATAGGTATAGAATTTATCTACTACTAAAATACTCTTTAAAATCTTTATAATTTTATTTTATTTACTTTAAATAAGTTTAGAATTTAATTACAATTAATTTTTTTTTAATGTGCATATTAAAGAAATAAGGAGAAAAGAAGGGAGGAACAGTACTTTTTGTAGACTCCTACTCAACTTTGAACTAACTCATTGAAAATATAAGAAAACATATTATGAGTAAATAATATTTAACATTAATAAATATTATATATATATATTAATGATTAAACTTCAGTTACCAATTCTATTCCATATAGGAGATGTTTAGTTAATTAATATTATAAAATAAATTCTAAGTTATATACGAGTGAGAAAAATTCAGTTAACTAATTTTAAAACTAAAAATCATAATGACATGTCATTGTTTTACTACATTTCTATTCCTAAATAACTATATATTAAAAATATATTGTGACTAAATAGTAATGAGTAATAAATAACTTAATATGTATATCAAAATAAATTAATGCATGATTAAATTTTACTTTTCAATTTTATCATAGTAGTAACTTAGTATTTTACAATCAATTTTATTCCTTATAAGATTCATTTAGCTCATTAATCATAATATTTCGTTTTTTTTTAGCAAAATTTGTAAACATTCTAATATCAATAATAAGTTAATTTCTAAAATTAAAAAAAAAAAACTTAGCTGGTAACACACACACACACGTGTGTACGTGTTTGTGTATAATCACAAGTTCCCCCAGTCTCTCCCTTGGTTCCCTTCCCTGTCTCATTATGTACTCCTAAAATTCAATTATAATAGTATAGAACCATTAAACTAGAAAGAATTGCGCCGTCGTAGATGGGATTGGTTCTGCAATACCAATCAAAGGAATCTCAGGTAAGGTCTAAAAGTGGAGGCAAGATGCAGATGAACTACAACTGACCAAACAAAACTTACGAGCATTAGAACATACATGCACCTATGTCAGTAAGATTCCAATCTAGTCAAGTCAATAACTTAGAAATCAAAACTTTTAACTATTAAAAGACGAGGTTTCCGACCAAACTGTTCACCAAGTTGCATTTATTTAGACTGAATTATGCAGCTGAAAATCGAAGAGTATTGCTCATTTACATCACACAAAGTTAGTTCAATGCAAGGAACAATCACATTCAAATAAAAAATTGGAAATCTGGTCTACTCCGATAGTATTGCATTTTACAGGTACTGAACTCCAAAAAACTACGACAAGGAATCACTAGTCATAGCATAACCAGCCCTCAAAAGAATTAGTATGAAGGATAATAAATACATAACATGTATGCTGCTTAAAAGCTCACCTGTCTGTGCCACTACTACGCATCTCTATAGTTTCTGATCCGTTGGTGAAGATTAGGCATGCTGTTTTCTGGACAGATATTTCCAGAACCACATGAAATATCAGATAGAAGCACCTAGATTAAGAGCTTTAGCAATTGCAATCTAGGTAACATGCGATTTCCCTCCTGATAAAGCTTTCCGTGGTGTCAAATGTGACCTGCAGCACAGATTGGGGTCCTTTCAAGGCAGCAGAATGCGAGTACTATTTCCTTGATTTTGTTATTCATGAAAATCAGGTGTAAAATCTCTCTTGGTGATGGACAAATTTAGACCGGATACAAAAGTGAACCAGAATTTTGTACAGCAACACCTTCTTGATCATTATGGATAATTTGCTGTCAGCATTCGGCATATTTGACATGGTTCATGACATAACGCATAGTCAAATTTTCTGCAATAAAATATAGTCAATATTAACAAAACTGACAACCAGAAAAGATGTAATTAAACCTCTCAAGTACAGACTAAGATTCTAAATGAAAAGTACTCCCTCCATCTTAAATTCAATACTACTTTCTTTGTAAATAATAGTATAATACAAAGAAAGTAAGACTTCTTCTGCAGGAAGAAGGGAGTAAAAAACATGCAAGACCCAGAATACTCCATAATTGTCAACATGTTGGGTCGAAAAATTCCCAGGTGAAGGCTCGAGAAACAAGATGATAAGAGGGGCAATTGATGGTAGACAACTAGACATCTTCTCTTTAGCCCTCTGAAATCTGAATACAGTGTCCATCGAGACCCATAATACTCCATAACTGTCCCTGTCGAGGACTAATTTACCCGCTAATATCTGTGGCTCCTCCCCTGCTTTGCTTCCCACTGGGGGGGAGTTCGGCCCCTCAAAATTTTCCGTGACATATATGGGGGTAAAAGAAAGGACCAGTCTCCCGTCTCCTCTTCACTCTTGAATATGGGGGTAAAAGGCAGGCATATATAAACAGTATCTTTAAGTTCCATTTTCAACAAGGAGATTAGAAAGTACAAAAACATGAGTTTATAAAAATTTACCTTTAAAATAATCATTTTTGTAATTCTTAAGCAGATGAACAGTATCATCAAAACTTCTTAAATTAAATATGAAAATCTTGTATGAAAAATAAATCATGCTACATCAATCATATGCATTATATATCTTGTGTGCACTCTACAACATGGTCTAGAAGATCCATAAGCCAATGTAGATAATAAATTAGCCTTTAACAGAAAATATTTTTATATGTAGATATATGTCGTTTATTGTAAGACAGTAGCAAGTTAACAGCTATTGACTACGACTTGAAAAGAAATCAGAACATCAAGATGAATAAATTCAAATAATTTGAGGCCCTCAAACAAATGAATCTCCAAAATAATGCAGTGTAACAAATGCAGCTTTACAAAATAGTGCCAATTAATAAAATTTAATAATATTCTCTTGCTGATATAATTCATCATATTTATGGGTGACAGGCCAACATTTATAAATCCAGAGAGTTTGGTACAATGATCTAGAAAGCAGGACCTTTGATGAAATTGATGGCAATCATTTTCCTTTTACAAACAGTATCTGTAAAACCAACCCACCGTAGGGGCTTTCATTCGGAGAGTTTTTGAAACTTGAAAGCAAGCAGGCCTAAATTTAGATCTTAATCATGTTATAAATCTATCTTAGGTGAATTATCTTAGATGAATTCATGAAAGCAAACTGTACCATTTAGATTCTATAAACCTTATGGCTGAAGAAGTAATCCGAATATGTGATTTGCATACTTGTAGCTATAGAACTTTCAGTCTTTCATGCAAATGCTTAATAATTATAAAAATAAATGCAACAGGTTGAAGAAACCAGATATATAATGCCCCAGATCATCTTGAGATCTTGGGAGGTGTATCCATTGTGGATGATATTCACCTTCAGGATATTAAGTTCTGAGCTATAAAAGTCCAAATATGAACCAACCAACGATCAGGTATCAAATAAGTATATGTTAGTATATAGTTGGGATCTCTAGTGTAGACTATGCCATCTACTGCAGTGTGTCTACAGTAAACCAACCTAAAGATTAACAGTTCTCAAACCAAAAGATGTCGTTTGTTGCTTCGAGACACCATAAAAAATATGAGTAGAATAATCAATAATACTTGTCGAACTACTTTCTTCAAACAAGAGGAAGTTGTAGTTCTAAGAACAAACCATATTACCAATTCATGGATGTACCTATTAACAAATGGCTTTAAAAGATTGGATAGGTGATATAACAGAAATGTTGGTGAGAAGTGGAAACTGAGTTATGGCAAAGAGTAAGCTTACCCTGTAACTCATCTTACAGATGTAATGAACCATTGGCATAGCTGCATGCTCCCTTGGCTTTTTCAGCACAAGGTACACTATGAATGAAATGGATTGAGAGGAATTCCATACCCATACTTGCACATAACTCCTAGGACCTGATCAAGTTTATGCTTTTTTCCCCATGCTGAATAGGCCTTGTACATTATTAGAAAAGTTTTCTTTGTGGGGTGCAGATTGAAATTCTCCATCTCATCAAGAACACCCTCCATTTCGTCAAGGCGCTTCTGTGAAGAATACATTACCATCTTACAGTGATACAAGGAGCGACAAATTCTCCACCCAGCATACTCTGCACGCTTCACAAAGTTTGCAAGCTTGTCCGCTGCATTGCCTCGGAAATAACTAGTGATTATACAGCGCATCACAGGCACAGTTGTTACAGAGGTGTTATTCTCAAATGCCTCGTTTATATAACTTTCCATCGTATCCACTATATCCTCTTGAGCATACAACCTAATCAACAGCACATTCAACCAAGGCCTATACTCATCCTTTGGAATTAGCTTCAGTAATTCCTCAACCTTTTCAACTCTACTTGTACTAGTGCTCCTACAGTAAGCACATATCATAGCTCTGATTAGTGCAAATTCCCTATGGTCCACCACATGGTAATTAACCAGCTCATAGATCTCTTCCATCTTTTCCAAATTACCAGAATGTGCATACCCTCGAAGCATTAACAAGTGAGTGTAAAGATCAGGCTTTATGCTGCCTGCCTTCATTATCATATAAGTCTTTTCCATGCAATCCCACATCCATGCTGTGATATATCCAGCAATGACAGTATTGTATGTATTCACATTAGGGGTGATGTTTAACTCCTTTATCTCATGCAGCACTGCCTCCATGTGATCTATCAGCATCAACCGACCAAAGACAGAAAGAAGAATGTTGTATGTTACAATTGTAGGCCTACAATTTGCATCCCTTTTTAAATCCTGAAAAAGTAATTGACATTTCTCAGCAAACTCATTATACATATAAGCACCCATGAGTGCATTGTAGGTGGAGGTTGTCTTCATTCTCTTGTTGGCTGCCTCGGTGAAAAGCTCAACCGCAAGATCGACATTCTTCAATCTACCAGCAAGTCTAATACCTTTGGCATACTCTTCAGATGTCATAGGAAAGCTATTCTCTGCTTGTTTCCTTCTCCAATTAAAAACCTGAATTGGTAAAAAATACATTACAACAGATACTTAAAGCAGTTAATTGGAAAATAAAACTACATATTATGGGCATAGTTTTCACGGCGCCACGGCGAGACGTGACGATAGTTGACCGTCAGGACGCCTAGGCGTAAGGCGCTGACCATGGAGTCCGTATGGTGACACGTTGTTAACAATGTGTAATTTATACATTATTTATTCTACTTAAAAAGTATATTGAACAATAAAATTTTATATACATTAAAACTCAAAACATAATAACTAACACTATGGAATATACTTAAAAACACAATTATATGAATAATTCACAATCAAAATTACAAAAAACAACAACCATAAAATAAAACACAATTATATGAATAATTCACAAGTCGACAAACACTACTTATAAAATAAAGAACCAACCAATTCAACACACATCACACATCACTTAAGTTAGCTACTAAGGCATGAGCTTTGGTAGCTCGGCGTCACCTTGTCCTTCTCTAGCGCCAAGACGCCTAGTTTGTCGCCTAGTCACCGCCTAGGTGATGCCGTGACAACTATTATTATGGGTTACCAATGAAAATATTCAATTACAATAACCATAATAAAGTTTCATTAACAAAAAATGAGATGGAGAAAAGAGATCAATACAATACAGAAAATAGTACATCACCCAAGTTCACTCAAAATTATAATTCCCCAACCATGTGTTAATAATTTCAAAGGTTTAGTTAATAACTAAATTCAATCTGGCTCCCAATATACATATCACTATACCTAATTGGATAATATACTAATTTCTCCATCCTAGTGTCCTCGTGGCTTTGCAAAATCACAAATTGAGTATAACATATTGCACATGTTAAAACAATAATTGTTCAATTCAACTGAATGCATTTTGTATGAATAGTTAAAGAAAAAAATTAAAACTTAAAAAGGATCCATTTCATATATCAATGCACTACCTTAGGGCCTGTTCGGGAATGACTTTTTTTTTTTGACTTAAAGTTAAAATTTTAGTAGATTTATAAGTTAAAATTTTAGTAGATTTATAAGTAAAAGTGTTCGGGAGTATTTTTAATTATAAGTCGGAAATTATAAGTAATAGTTGTAGATGTGTTCGGCTAATAATGACTTATAAGTTAAGTAAAATGTAAAGATTACTAAAATGTCCTTTAGTAGGAAGAAGGAAAAAAAAAACAAGGAGGGGCATTTTTGTCATTTCATAAGGTTTGACCGGAACTTAAAATTTGACTTATAAGTCAAATTATAAGTTAGAAAATAAGTCAGCCCCGAACACTTTTTTAACAAAACCGACTTATAAGTTGGGTTGACCAACTTATAAGTCGGCGCCGAACAGGCCCTTAAAGTATCATTGGAAGCAAAGATAAAGAGTTGTTGAATACTCATCTTTAAACTAAGGCCATTAAAACTGGCACGGAGAGAGTTTAAAAAATTAAATTAAGTTGTAAGAATGGAGATGATTCAAACCCTTATATAGGAAAATAGAATACATCAGCAATATACAGATTAATTTTTTAAAATAAATCCCACTATCCTAGAAAATCACAAAAATCCTGTCAAATTCTATAGCACAAGCAACACTGAAACAAGGAAACAGTACCTCAAATGCTAATTGATGCGAAGAATTCAACTGGTGCAACAGCTCAACAAAAGCAGCCCCATTGGAGTGGCTTCTAAACAAAGCAGAACCCTTTTCATCCAATATCCATAAAATCTGGTCATTGTTATTCTCATATTGGACCAATTCATCCCGCAATTTTGAGACCTCGGTAATAAGATCTTCTTTGTCTTTAGCATCGGCGTAACCCCACCTATCAGAGAACAATCCGACGATGTTTGGGAACGGATAGGAGCAAAAACTGGGATTGGAGTAGCAGATTTCTCGAATAAATCTATTGGTTGAGGTTCTAATGGAGGTTTTAAATAAGTAAGAAGGGTTTGGTATTAGGGTTTTGGGTTTTGCTGATATTCTGAGAAGGAACAGCTCTGCTTGGGCTGCGTCTGATATCTTCCAAACTCGCTTCATCATTTAAGATACTTTTAACTGTACAATCTGTGTATAATACTTCAATCAAGGGTTTTGTGAGATATTTTTAGAAAGAGAAATAAAATATAGAGAGAGAGAAAGGAGAAGCATGGGGTGGAAATGGAATGGATAGCCGATAGGCGACTGTTGGCGGCTGGCTGCGATGTCGAATTGCCGAGAGAGTTGCTGTGGTGGTTGGACACGTTGTGGGCGTTGTTTTATTCCGGTACATGGTGTGTATGGGCTTTTCCTGTTCTATTGCGGGCCTACGGCTCTTCGGGCCAAGTAAAATGAATGCTTGAACTGGACTGGACAGTCATCTCCGTTACCCAGTAACGTGAGTCGGTCGTTTTAATGAATTGTGTTTATCATATTTATAATTTTATATTTTTGTTAATTTTATATTCGATAAAGTATCAAAATTCTCACTCGGTAAAATGTCAATATTCTTACTTGAAGTGAGTATTCGGATGACTAAAAAATAATTGATAATTTTAGATTACCGCATCTTGATCATCTTGAGATTTCTCTACACACAAAATTATCCATCAAATTTTAATAAATTGGATATAAATACCTTTATTCACATATTATTATAAAAAGTTTACCAAACAAATACTCATATATCAAATACACTTTTTTTTATTTAAATAATTTGGACATAAATATTCTAATTTGTCCTTATTCATCTTCTTGTTGTTTAATGTTGTATGGTTAGTTTATTATTGAACTGAAATTGACTTAATTAATTAATCTTTATTTATGTATTAAGAATTGAATATATTATAAATTATTTTTTTACAAAAGTAATAAAACTTTTATTATTTTTTATTAAATATTACAGAATTAACTAGTTGGACGTTTAATTTTATCAGACAAAAATAATTTAATGGTGATTTATTTGACATAAATTAGTATATGGGGCATTTTAGTAAAAGGTGAATATTAAAAATAATATACTCGATAATCTTGAATTCATACCAAACACTTACAACAATTATTACAAATAATCAAAAAACTTATATTAAATAAAAATGATAATATATGATTAATTTTTATTACCAGTAATTAAATATTTAGTAATCTAAATTTCGGTGGATATCTGCATGAATTGTAACAAACACACTTAAAGTTTATAGTGTCCCTCCATCTAATATATATGACCAATATTGATATTTTAAAATTAATTTGAGAATTTTTTTTTTGTATAATGGAGATTATTAAATACCAATGCTAAAACTCACTAGAGCGAATGTTTGGAACTCCAATTGAGTCCTTATAGAGATAAATAACGAGATTTTTTTGAAAGACGGTCATAAAATTTGAATTCAACTTTTTTAATGTTATCTTTTGCCATATAATTATCACAATTATTGTATGCACGACAAGTATGAGATATTTTAAAATTTAATATGAATTGATTTAGTTTTAGATGATGTAATTATAAATTATATAAATCGTACTATATGATTTATTATTTTGAAAAGTTAAACGAATAACATTAATTTTAAATTTTAAAGTGTCTCTTAAAAGTCAAACTTGATTTCATATTTTAGAACTTAATATTTTTTTATAAATTATATTTAAAATCAATTTTTGCCGTAATACTGGCAAATGCAAAATAATTTATGTATTTTGGGTACGAATCCTGGTACTAGATTTTGATTTACATTTTTAACACTCTTTATTACTCACTTTGCGTCAATAATATATATTTTGATTTCTTATTTCCTTTTAATATGGACACAACATTTTTCAATGATTTTTCTTTTCCTATTAATAGCAAATAATACAATTTATTATTTAAAAGTTAAACGACTGGAAGCGGAATTACATTACCATGTAACAGCCCAATTTCAAAATTTCACTGCCATTTTTGGGCCTTAATTCTCTGATATGTTGGTCGGTTTCCCGAATCAAAGGCCCAAGATTAATTTGTCTTCACTTTTTTGACTCAATTGAGGGTCAATTTTTAAATTTCTTTTTAACTTTATGGTAATTTTGAAAACGATAATAAAATATTATTGATATAATTTTTTTTTAAAAATAAAATATTGTACAACATTAACTAGAAAAAGCAACAAAATAAAAATACTCTCTTTTTTATTTTTAAAGTTATACAAATGTTTAGATAAATAAAGAGAAATATAATATTTGTACAAATATAATAATAGCAGGAGTATTATATATTTTTTTAACTTTGACATTAAACAAAATTTTAGATAAAAGGGATGATAATTCACAACATCCAAATACAAAATTAAATATTAAATTTATTTTAACTATTAAAAGATAGAGTCTAGTACATATTTTAACGTCATGCTTTATTTTTTAATAAATATAATATTTGAATGTTGTCTACTTATACTTATTTAACAAATAATTTAAAATTAAGAATAAATAAGTAAAAATTGTTATGCATATATTATAAATAATTTTACTATACTTAATAATTCATATAATAATTTTTTATAAAATAATAAATATTATATATTAATTTTCTTATAAAATTTATTATTTTATAAAAAAATATTATATATTTTATTATATATATCATTACGTATAATAAATCTCTATTATAAATTAGACTTTGGAAAATCAATAAAGAAGCTACAAGTATGACGCCGTTGAGTTTGAGTTAACTCTCCCAAAAAAATATACTCACTAAAAAAAGAATAAACAAATCTAAAAAGAGACGGGAAGTCTACTGAGCGCTTCCATTCTCCTCTCACAAGCTACTGGGAAATCAATCTGCATACTTATCTCCGAAAGAGAAAGATCGAGCTGGTTTTCTGATTATTTCTCAGCATCAAAAGGTGAGAAATTTTGAAGCTATATAAATTATCATTTATTACAATTATTCCATCAATTTCTCCTCCCTCTTTTGTTTCATTATTGTATGAATTTATCTGTGGATTTGTGCTGAATATTTGGTCAATTTTTGTTTGCTGTTTCCTTTAATGGAGGTGGGTGTTTTTTTTCTTCCAATTAATCTATATCCATTCATCAGTTTCTGTGCTGTTTGATATTGTTTGGTTTTATAACAATGAGATAGAAAATACGAGGATAAGGTTTCATGGTGATTAAGGAAAGACAGAATTCAGATGAAATAAGTTGAGGTTGTCAAGGTCAACTGGTCTGAGAGAATAATGTAATTTTAGCTTGTATTGGAATGTGAAATTATTTACTTTAGGCGAATTCAACTGTTACAACTTGCAAATTAGTCATTAGTGACAAGCGTATTTGATGAACGATCATTTTGTCTTTCTAACAAAAGATATATATCTAGCGGTGTTATCATCCATTTACTTGAAAGATTAAGATACATACATGCATAATTTCATATACGGGTATGAATGATATCATTTGGGTCGTAACATTTATGATTTTTTAGCAGGGTTCTTAAATTTGAGACCCATTCTTGGATGAGCTGAAGGCTGCGCGTTTTTAATGCTTATGCGTTAATAAAAATGTACTACTTTAGAGCCTGGAGACGGAGAAGTACCAATGATAATTTGGGATATGCTTTAAGTAGATTGGAAATTGATTCAGAATATTGTGATAGTGAGACATCCAACTCTGTTATAGATGAAAATTCCTCTCCCATCAAACCCACGAATCTCTTGGACCATGAAGTTGCCCAGCTCACAAAGCTTAGATCAGCACCCCATGAGAATTTGAGCCATATACTTCCCGGGAAGCGTGAGTATCCTGTTTCTACTGTGAAGATGCTAGCTGGTAGAGAATGTAATTATTCAGGAAGAGGGAGATTTTCATCATCTGATTGTTGTCACATTCTTAGTACATATTTGCCAGTAAAAAGTCCGTGTGTTCTAGACCAAATGAAAACCCGGGCTTATGTACCGCAATTTTCTGTTGATGGTTCTCTTTGTGTTGTCGCATATCAGGTATTATTTACATTCTATCGTGAGAAACTGAAATATTTATGGAAATTTAAATCATATTTCTCTATTCATTATGTAAAGGGTTTCTCTTTGCCATTTTATTTTTTCTAAATGGAAAATTTACCTCTACCAAAGCCGAACTCCAGAGTTACTCTGTATTTCAATAATTTTGATTTAGATGTTTTAGATTTTATTGTATTTTAATTATTATAATGGGCAACCATATGTAGTGGTAGTGAAATTTGTCATTACATGTACTTTTATCTTGTTAAACAGGGAAGCCACATCAAAATTTACAATGTAGAAAGAGGGTGGAAAGTTCAGAAGAACATTCTTGCCAAAAGCTTGCGATGGACAGTGACTGATACATCTCTTTCACCAGATCAGCGACATCTCGTAAGCTATCGAACCTACCTTTTATGCTAACTGAATGCGCATGTGAATTTGCTTTCTCAACACACACACTCATAAGTATATATATATATATATATGTGTGTGTGTGTGTGTGTGTGTGTGTGTGTGTGTGAGGACTGATCCATTGACAACGTTGTAAAAAAAGATCTATACATATCTCAATCGTCTATGCTGAGATCTAATGGTTAAAATGACCCTTGTCCGCAGTTTAGTTTTCAGGAATTTGCAGTTTAATATTGCAGATGGTAATAAATGTCTAAAATACCCCTAATGGTAAATATACTATTCGCAATTTAATATTGCGTATGGGTAAAAAAAATAAATTATTTTCTAAAAATGACCTACCTTCTCTCTCTCCATATGGATACTACTTCTCTTCATCTACAATAACATCCCCGGACTAGAGAAGTAGCAGATGACCATATCAGATCAGGTTTTTAAAAAAGTGTTAATTGTTAGTTTTATCACTTCTCACTGAACAAAAAATAACTTGTTAGAGATTGTTCTCAACAGGGATTAAGATTGCATCTAGATTATTCAGGGATTCCTCAACGTGGCAGGAGCCCTATGTCTGGAGGTTTGTTCAAGCAGAAGCATGGGTTTCTGCATACAGTGTTGTTGCAGCAGGGGCTGCACTAGTTGCTGGATTAGGTGTTTTTGCATTCTTGCGAAGATCTGGCAACTGATGCTTGTAAAATATTCCGATCTTGTAGGGAGCATCAGAATTGAGTTCCTACTAAATCTCCAATTTGGAATTGATTGGAGCGTCACGTGCGCACTCAGTGTTTGATTTAATAAGATTCATACACACTGCTAAGGATAAAGTAGTGTCCATACACATTGCAAATTATTCGTTAATTAATTTATGCAGCATTAGTAGTAGTTAAAATAACACTGTTGAGGATAAAGTAGTGTTCATATGGACACTACTTTTCTGATTAGTGAACTCATATGGAGAGAGAAAGTAGGTCATTTTTAGAGAATAAAGTTATCCGCAGTTTAATACTGTCAAAAAATTTCTAATGTCTGTAGTATTAAACTGCGGACGGTAATTTTTTATTTTATTTTTACCCGTCTGCTGTATTAAATTGCGGACGGTAATTTTTATTTTTTTTACCCGTCCACAGTATTAAATTGCGGACGATAATTTTTTTTTTACCGTCCGTAGTATTAAACTGTGGACGGTATATTTACCAAATTGAATATTGGGGATATTTTGGACATTTATTACCGTCTGCAGTATTAAACTACTGATTCCTGTAAACTAAACTACGGACGAGGGTTATTTTAACCATTAGATCTCAACATAGACGACTGAGATCTGTTGTAAAAGTAGATCATTTTTTATAACGTTGTCAATGAATCGGTCCCTTATATATATATATTGTATTTATTTGTTTAATCTTTTACATTTCTATACCTTTCAGTTTTATGTATGATTTGCAAGGTGGTCGTGTATTTGAAAGAACTTTCAGAAAATATTGTATGATAGTATCTATTAACTGGGCATGCTTACTGGTTCACCTGCAGTTTGAGGACTGTCAATGTTATGTTGTCTCTAAGCCAAGCTCTAAGCAATTTTCTCCTTTCAGATAGTTGTAAGGTGGTCTTGTATGAAAGAACTTCCAGAAAATGCTTAGTGACACAGTTACGCTGTTAGGCTATTCCATAATATATATACATTATACAGCCATATCTGGTTCTGTATGTCATCCCTTATTACAAGAAATTAGATAGTGATTTTTTTTCAAAGAAGGAAAGGGAAGTCTAGAGTCAGACAAGTTAACAATTAATCAATCTGAAGCATGGATTGTGAAGTAAACTAACAAAACACCTCAACTCAGTGACAGTCTGCACTAATTGGGAGTAAATGATTAGAGTTGAGTCAAACAGTGGCTTACCCAAGCTCAAGATGTCCATACAGCGAGCTCTAGAATAAAGCTGAAATTTGGCTCATTTATCTAGTGACCATGGAATAGTCCACCTTAGTAGTTTTATTTTTTTATGATTTGAAAAAGCTAATAAGATAATTGAGTCAAGTGCAGGCCATTGCAATAGATTAGCATGAGTCATTTATCTAACTAGTCCATTTAAAGTCAAGTTTGGAGAGCTTTTTTTTTTCTTGATTACTTTGCGCAAGCGATAATGTGCTGACTTGAAATTTATTTTTCGGATATGAAATCTTTAATCTCTAATCTTAGCAACCTATTTTTTAAACTTTTTAAACTTTTTTTTTACTCTTTTTATTTTTTACGAATTAGGCAAAGCCATCTAATTGCAAGATACCAAAAACTTAAAATTTCTTCTTTGCGCTACATGTTTTTTAGTTGGTACAGGATGCTTCTTCTTTTGTTTTCTTTTGATCTTATTAATTCCCTGGTTGACCACTTCAAGAGTAAATTTAGGCCTTGTTGGTTCGAGTTCAATATTCAGTAAAAGCTTAAAGTTCAATAACATTTGTTTTACTGAATTCCGGTTGACTTTAATGTGGATATCTGTTTTTTGTAGGTTTATTCGACTATGTCCCCTATTATCCATATTATCAATGTTGGATCTGCTGCAACAGAGTCTCATGAATATTACGGTATGCGCTGCAGGTTTTGTTTATGTTTAGTATTATAGGTAACCTATTATGTTGGTTTGACCAATTTATGATTTGGGAATATTATATATCAAACACTTATTTTATGGGTCAGCTACGCTCAATTTTTTGGTCCATTTCTTTGGCAGCTTAAACTTTTGAAGCAAATTGTATAAGATGGTATCTGAACTCTGATTCCATAAGGTTTCAGTTTCCAGCCACGCCACACCATCTTCATTTGGCTCCCCATCTTGTTGCTATGTTTTTTTTTTCTTCGTATCTTTGTTCTCTCTTGTTTTGCCACACATCAAAAGGGAGTCCAAGCGATGAGAAACCGTATGTGTGGTAGCTCGATATCCTTATTTTTATTCATTCTCTAATAGAGATTTAAGTTTCTAAATGATATGGTTTCTAGTCCTTAATACTACAAGGTCTTGGGCTTAGTCTCCCCACATGCATTTGTGCCTCCATCCAGTTATTATGTTCATTATATTTATGCTTTGTCTGGTAGTTTGTTTGTGCTTTTTTGCATGGAGATGATAACATTTGATGGAGATTTTTTAGTGTTTTCATGTTAAGCTTTTGGAGCAAGTTGTACTGGTAGTCGGTAGTACAAGATGGTAGTATTGCCTTCTTTTCCTTTACAAAGTCCTGGGGTTCTACACTCTAATATGTCTCTGCTTGATATCCGGTTTGAGGTTTGAGGCATGTTTTTTCCTTTCTTTTTGGTATTTGTTCTTTCACGCGAGGAAAGGGGTTATATGTGAGGTAGGATTTTAAGATTTTAATCTATGTTTTAGGATGATTTGCTATCAAGCTTAGGCTTGATGTAGCTAGTTTTAATGATATTATGATGTTCATGTCTGGCCTGTTTGATATTTCAGGATATCCATGATGGTTTGGAATTTTCTGCTGATGATGTTGGAGGATACTCTTTTGGAATCTTTTCTGTGAAATTTTCCACAGATGGACGAGAACTTGTTGCTGGAAGCAATGACGATTCTATTTATGTTTATGATCTTCAAGCAAATAAGCTCTCCCTTCGAATTGAAGCGCACACGGTGCCAATCCATCTTTCATGATTGTTTGTTTTATGTGTTACTAGTTGGAACTGATTCTTCATTAAGTGGCTATTTTATTGAAGCAATAAGTTTTCTTTTGAAAGGTGATTTCACTGAAGAAATATCATCTCAAAATATTGATATACATAATGTAATTGCTTGTTGCTTCATAAGCGCTTTGCTAGTATATAACCTTTTGTCAGCTAATTTTCCAATAGGATCTCTCTTTCATGATGAGTTTAGTTTGTAAGTGATTATGGTCCCCTGATGTGTGATGCCACGACTTTGTGTGGAGAACAAAAATTGGCTAGGGAATTCTGCTTTTATGACCTTATGAGCAGGTTGTTCATGAATCATGGGCTATGAAATAAGATGCAGTACTCCAGCTAACCTAGTTGTTGAAATAAGGAAAAGAAAAAGAAGCTGGTGGTTGGAGAAAAAAATACTTTCAGTTTTGGCACATTACATATTTACATGTTAGCCAAGTGATTGTATCTTTGAGCACAAATACAAATGAGATCCTGGTTGTAGCTGAGAAAATGTAGATTTAGGACTGTCAAATACTTTATAGTTATATCTTCTCAAGGAGCTGGGCAAAAAACCTTTTCCTGCTCGATTGTTGCTGAGACTCAGTTGAGTTGATTCTTTTTGTTTTCTTGGGCAACAATACGCTGGAAATTGCGTTTTTCTACACTAGCTAAGTGACCAAAGTATGCGTGATGATGTACTTGATGAATTTCCAGCACGGAGATTTAACTTGGCTGCTTATCGGATGAGATACGCATTCAAGTACCTTATACAATGATATCGGTCATGTAAACTACACCTGCTCCGCTTGATAAAGAATTTTGCTTTGCTTGTTGAAGGAACTCCAATGCTCACCTTAGATAATCGTGCTTCTGCAAAACTATCATAGATGTCTTATTTATTTTCCATAATTCCAATTGTCAGAAAGTAATCTAATCATTTGTTTCTTGTTGTAGTCTGATGTTAACACTGTATCTTTTGCTGATGAAAGTGGGAATCTTATATACTCTGGGAGTGATGATAATCTCTGCAAGGTAAAACCTTATTTCTTAATTATTCCTTAGTTACTTTAGCTGTGAATTGTATGGATTCATGGTCACTATTTACTATGGATAAATGTAAAATATGATTCCTGTTAACACAAGAAATTTTTTCCTGGCTATCTGACTCAATAATCTCTTAACGAGATAGCATGAGCATATCTAAATTCTAAGTATATCTGCACTTGGTTGAAATTGATAGTGCACTTGGTTGAAATTGCTAGTGTACTTTTTCTAGTCCAGTTTGCTAGAGAAATGGCTTTCTCCCCATGAAACTGGGGCTCCAAAAACCCACTCAAGATGCATTTAGAGGAGGAGAAAAAGGTTGAATGTAGACCATGATGCTGAGAAATAAAACCCATTCGTGCCTTTTGATTGATGGTACGAAGCTGTAAATGGAACAGATGGAAAATTTTGCGAGGATTTGATTATTATTGTGGTGGTAAATGATGGAAAATAGTTGCCATTTATGGTTGTCAACTTTAGGGTTTTTGGGGTGAAACTTTATAGCCTTAATAAGACATAGGCATACTGAGGAGTGATAGATTCAAAAGGTGTAATGATATCCTTTTCCTATTTAAACAAGGTACTCAGGATAGCTTCTTTGTTCCCTGTACAGGTTTGGGACAGGCGCTGCTTTAGAGCAAAAGGAAAGCCAGCTGGGATCCTGATGGGACATCTAGAAGGTATTACATTTCTTGACAGCCGTGGAGATGGGCGATATTTAATTTCAAATGGTAAAGATCAGACCATTAAACTTTGGGATATCCGGAAAATGTCTTCTAGTCATCATTGGTATGTCCAGTTTCAGGCTTTCCATAGGAACTATGAGATCCTTCTTTCATTTATGTTTACAAGTTATAATATAGCTCAGCGGCCTGCGCTATAGTTAAAAATGTATTCGTGATGCTTACATGAACATTTGGTTAATCCTATACACACACATATGTTTATACATGTATAAGTTTTCCATCTAGTCAAAATCTAACGACTTTCGTATTACGGTTTTAACCAAATTTATTTGATGCGACTAATTAGTCTAGTATAGTTGTC
Organism: Hedera helix; assembly: GCA_947179155.2. Taxonomy (NCBI): domain Eukaryota; kingdom Viridiplantae; phylum Streptophyta; class Magnoliopsida; order Apiales; family Araliaceae; genus Hedera; species Hedera helix. Next base: position 44,519,807 of record OX359276.1, on the reverse strand, counting down.
TAAATGTATTCAGTTTCTCTCTAAAAGTTGTTCAGGCTGAACAGCTTTAGAAGCTTAGTTGAGCCAAACTGATATTCTCTTTTTCCTTATGTTATAGCAATCCAGGATTTAAAAATTATGAATGGGATTACAGATGGATGGATTACCCACCTCGAGCAAGGGATTTGAAGCACCCAAGTGATCAATCTGTAGCAACATATAAAGGACATTCGGTGTTGCGTACTCTAATACGTTGCTATTTCTCGCCGGTTTATAGGTAAGTTCTAAACAAAACCTCTCCTTCAGTAGAACTTGTTACTTTGTTTTATGATTTTTTAATCTAATTATTTAGTCAAAGTCTTCAAAGTCTATTCAAAGTTTTTCTCCCAGGTTCGAAGATAATTTGAGTAATATTTTTTGTTTAACCCCCCAAGTTGTTTTCTGAGAAAAAGGTGCTAATAATGAATTATAAGCACAATGTTGAATAGAGGTCGATAGTAATGTGCATATTTGTATTCGGAATTTAATAATTTATGAAATGAATACCCATAATTTGTTTGAAGCTTTTTAATTCCTAACTATTCTGAATTGTAATTTGATAACATTCAAAATAGAGGCCTCAATTTATAAATTATTTTTAAGTAGGTCAAAGTTGTATCTTATCTATATTATAAAGTGCCCATGGCGCTTTTGGTGCAACTGTGTCATGCTTGACTCTCTTTTTCCCCCCCCTCTTTTGCACCTAAAAAAAAATATTATTTTCAAAATATTTCGAGGGTCAATTACCCCCCATTCTATAACACGTTGCTTCGCCCTACCTATCCATGTATTGGAAAATTTTAAAGCTATACAAACCTTTCTTTCCTGTGTCTCGTCCTCCCTCTGGTGTAGTTTGGGGAGATAACAACTCCATTGTGTCCAAATAGACTCAAGTTATTTCTGTTTTCAGATGGTTGGGTCATACTTTGGTTATGAACATCTGACCTGCAGTTACCTTTTTATTATTTTACTCCCTATTTTATATTCTTGCAATATTTGACAATAGTTACGGTGTTATAAAATAACTTTCTTTGTATCTCTTGAATGACACTGTACAGCACCGGACAGAAGTATGTCTACACCGGATCTCATGATTCTTGCATTTATATCTATGATTTGGTAAGTATTTAATTTCGTAACTGCTCATTCGCTTTATCTAAGTATGGCATAAAGTATATAGCACTGTAGCCTACTGCATCCATAATTCTTGCATATCCTTAGTCTGTAACTTGATGATCATTATACAAGAAAGCTTTGTCTCGATGTTTTGAAAAATATAGTAGTAATATTTTCTGCGTACATATTGGGTGGCAAAGGCCTTCCAAATCTACCCCTTCCCCCTCAGTCCATCGAATTAAAGGTCATTTTTAAAGGTATTTGGAAACATTTCTTAACCCACCATAGGTTTTGAGGTAGATCTGCATAAGCACCGCGTCCTTTTGCATGCAAATCCTTCTCTAACTCTTTCATAATGGTGACTTTGCTATTTAGGTGAGTGGAGCCCAAGTTGCAAAACTTAGGCACCATAAATCGACAGTCAGAGATTGTAGTTGGCACCCTTATTATCCGATGCTTGTTAGCTCGGCTTGGGATGGGGATGTTGTCAAATGGGAATTCTCTGGGAATGAAGAAGCTCCATCCCCTTCGGACAAGGGCAGAAACCAAAGATGATAGATATTAAAGACCGCCTATCATGTCTTCAAGTTTTCAGTTTTTGATGTGGTGATTAAAATTCTTGCGTGGGGAAAAAAAAGGAGACCAGAAGTAAAGCTGCAAGTATACAATGTATATGCAGGTGTTTGTATATCAATAAACAGCCATTTATTATATTTTTGCGGTCTCATTAGATTGTATATTCTCTCTCCGCCCTGCAAAGAAGGTTATTTTTGTCTTAAAAATCAAAATGATTGCAAAAATAATTCAAACGGAATGTATTTGTTTCAAAATGATTGTGGCAAATAAACTGTATATTCTTTTCTCTTACATAACAGTGGAGTATACAAATGGTAGGGATACACAAGTGGTGGAATTCTTGTGAATTTCACTGTTATATGAGAAGAAAGAGCATACTATTCATTAACTCTCGGACACCAAATAATTTCTCATTATTTAGTGGGAGTGTCCTATGCAAAGAATTTAGGACCCAACTCCCAACTTAAATCTACTTTCAAATTATACCTAACATCTCTTGCCTATAACTTGAAATAACCCACATGAACATTGTAGTTGAAGGGCTATTAACTTTTCTTATGGCAGCCATATTTCTTCTTTTCCTGTATCCTTCTTCCTCTTTTTTTTTTTTTTTTGTTCCAAATCTGGCCTTGCCTTGTACTGCAATTCAGGGGAGTTCCCTTTATTTATAATGCTCTTATTCCCATCATCCCCAGCATTTGACCTTTTATTTTTTATTAATTAAATGCATATTAAAATTTATCGTAAACAGATTTAGATTCTACTTTTTTGGCAAATTTTTCTTTTGCAGTTGATAATTTTTAAATTTAATATGAAGAACAAAAAAAAGCATTGGGTATGAATGACATTTTAAGTCGATGCTACTTTTATTTTGGTACCGAGGAAGTATATAGTTGGTTGATCAACATCTTTCACAAAAAGAAACACAACTTGATGTGTTCAAAATCAATCATTTGCTTGCTGCTCCACCAACCAATTCTTGGGCTCCTCTGTTGATCAGTGGGAATAGGCAGGCAGGCTTCTGTGAGAAAATCATCAGGTAGTTCTGTTTTCATAGCTTTCATTAGAAACCTGTGAAGTGCTGCAAGTAACCAGGAATTCAAAAAGTATGCAAACCAACTGTTTAAAGGTGGAAGAATCACATGAATATTTATTTGAATTATGCTGCGTCTTACCTTTCTAGTAAGCTACCTGCTAAACTATATTACTCTCCCATTTGACCAAAAAAGAAAGAAAAAAATAATCCCATTTACAAGCTTTAGTAATATTAAGGATAATATGTTTGTTCCATTTATACCCCTCCCTAAATACAATAAGTTGTTAGTGATATAGTGTGGTATGCTAAAGAAATTATGATGACAAGCTTAAAGATATTGTGTAATTTTTATGTTACTATCACTAAAAGGTGTGAACTCTTTTAGTGGAATACAAATAAAAAATAAACTCTTTTTTGTGAAACTTAGGCTATGTTCTTTTGTAAAAATTATGCTTGGGATTGGAGTATTTATATTAATTTAATATTATTTTATATTATTTAATCAATGGATTATTAATCTTCTAATATTGGAATATTAGTCTTATAAAATTATTTAATAACTTAAAATAAGGGAGATTATTAATCCCAAATTTTTTATAGGATTATATAATCCCATATAAATAATCTTAAGAATGATAAAAAAAAATAGTTCATAGGATTACTTAAGGGACTAATAATCAAGGCTATATTTGTTTGTAAAAAATATATTTGGAATTTGACTATTTGTATTAATTTAACATTACTTTGAACTATTTTATCTTATGATGGAGGATTATTAGTCCCTTGATGTTGGACTATTAGTCCCATAAAATTTTTTAATAGCTTAAAATGAAAGGGATTATTAATTACAAATTCATCACGGGATTATATAATATTATAATCCCTCATAAATAGCCTTAAAAATGATTTAAAAAAAATAGTCCATAAGACTTTAGACAAACATACGAATCATATTTCAGGATAATAGTCCATAGTGTTAAATTAATACGAATAATCTAATCTCAAACATGATTTTTATAAACAAACATAACCTTAGAGAATAAATATTACTTTCTCCGTCCCAGGATAAAAGTCATCTATTGACTTTTATGGTCAAATTAACTATTTTTCAAATCAATATATTTTATTATTCTTTTATATATATGTAAAAAATCTATAAATATTATAAACTACATACAATTTAGTACAAATCTCAATATTTATTTTAAAAAAAAATTAAATATATATATTTAATTGTTAATTTTAAAAATAATTAATTTGATCATAAAAATTAATAAAAAAAAAATTATCTTGAAACTGAGGGAGTAGTTGATATATACAAGCCAATTTTTAATCTATCCTCGACAATTTTATATGTTATGTCTCACGCATTATTATCTTTTTCGCTAAATTACATGCATTATCAATCTATCAGTATGTTAAACAAGGAACGGAAACACAATATGGCCAGTTGGCCACGTTGTGCAGCATGAGAAATATAAATACAAAATGTAGAGTACCCCAAGGAGTAAGGACATGCCAAAACACTCGGATAGCGATGTGATAAATATTAATAATCGTAAGTGCACAAATGCAGAATGTCTATTATAAAATTAATAAATATAAATCGAACAACGTACACTAGATTAATTTTTAAATATATTTTAATTTATTTTTTAAAGAAATTAAAAATAAATATAATGAAGATAATTAACTAATTAAAATATGTAAACTAATAAATAATAACGAAAATTATTAATGAAAAAAATTATATAAGAATCCGAATCTATTAAGTACTAACATAATAAATAATTTTTTATTTTTTTGAATTAACTCCTAATTTTGTTTTTCTTTCCTTTAAAATTAATGACTCATATAATTAATATAAATAATCATAGATTATGAAAAATACGCATATTAACAATAATTTATCAAAACCTAATAATCAATATAAGAATCATAAACGAATTTTGCGCGAATATAAATTTGAAGGCGAAAACAACTAAGCATTAATATCATAATGGAAAGAAACTAATTATTATAAAATACTTAGTTTCATTATCATCCTATGTATTAAAAATTTAGTTAGCCATAATAATCAACATGAATTGAAAGAGAGAATTGTTACTTTTATTTTTATTTATATGAGTAGAAAATTAATAATTAGTTGGAATTAATTATGAATAATAGAAAATATAAACACGAAAATATTAACTCAAATTGAATGACGACTAAAAACTATTAAATTAATAATAAGTTGCAAGAATCAATTGCACAAATTTTACCAAAAACTTCTTGGTATTGGCCTTGGGATGAAGGAAAAGATAAAAATAAATCCACTTTTACTAATGCTCTTTCTCTATACTAAATTTAAAGAATTTAGTCTCGTCATTCTTTTTTGACTTTAATTTCTAGATAGTAATATTGTAGAGTCTTTTTCCTCTGTTAAAAAAACCTGAAATATATTATCTTTTACTTGTTCACCAATATTAATAAATAATAAATCCTACAAAACAGAATAAATATTATTAGTTAAATAAAATAGACACATAAAATAATAAAATTAAGAAATAATAATATGCAATAATATGTGTCTATCAAACAATATAAACCATTTTCAGAAATTTATTTATTTTGCTTAGCTTGCGTAGCAGGTATGTCCATACACGTGCACAAAGAGGAGACAGAGAGTTGCTCAATTTTTATTAGTTGTTTAAAAAACTAATGAAGAACATGGACCATAACGCTCCTAATTTTGTAGTAATTTTTTTGTACATAACTACTACTCCAGACAAAATATAAGTCGGAAAAACAGACACCACCACAAGGTTTAAATTAAGATAAAGGCTTTGGATTTCTTGGCTCGACTCTTGTGCTCAATTTGTAGGTTACCACTCTTCTCAACGTGGCATTGATCGAGTTATTATACATCCGGTCAGTATGAAGTTAACTTCATAATAAGTTAGACAATAGATCAATACAGTGAGAGAACACCTTCGACTTACGTGTCAATACTGTATTGATCTATTGTCCAACTTACTATAAAATTAATTTTATGTTAACCGAATTTAATTATTATTATATTGTCTTGTGCGATTTTACGGCCACGGCCTCGGCCATTGGCATTGCCATGCCAACCTCAAAGAAGACATATCTAAAGGGCAAAAAGGCTGGCGATTCGATTCCCACTGCCTAATTACAAAAAAATTGGTGTCAGTGTTCAAGAAGAAAATAAAGGAAAAGTAAAAGGTGAGAGGTGGTTTAATTTTTAGCATGTATAAAAAGGTTAAAATCCAATATGTTAACGCTTGAATTTCGTCCGCACGTTCAACCACCGGTTCGGACTGGGACCTGCACAAAAAAGAACCACCAGAAGTGCTTGACGGCTTGGGCCGCCGGGGGATACCTCCGGTGTGAGAGTAAGTACAGGTTTCAAGACGGGTCAACAATGGAGACATAAGTATTTAGTAGAGTAGAATCAGATCCCTGTACCTCTATTATTCACCATGTATTTATAGTACTCATATTGCTCAACAGGACTCCAATTCCTAATAGGAATTGTGTAGCAAAATCCTTGTTGGAGAAGGTAGTTGTCACGCTAATCAATGTTAGATAGGTAACTCCCATACCAATTCATATTTAGATATGACAATTAGTTAGTATCTGAATTGATAAGGAAAGCGATCCCAAGCCTATCGGACTTAGGAGTCCTCATAGGTAATTGCCAAGTTGATGAACTATTTGGGCCTAGCCCAATATTAGTTACCCAATCAGGCTTAGCGAAACATTCATCCTAACATTGCCCCTCACTCCTCCAGTATACAAATGTGCTGAGGGAGTAGATTGAAAATTTCTGAAGATAAATGTAAGCGGACAAATCCTGAAGGAAATTAACTCTTCGGGAATCTAAATGTATTGACGCAAAAGATATCAGACCGAAGGCAGATCCGCTTTGAACTTCATATAGGAATTCAAGGGCAACATAATAGAGGAGAGAAACTCCTTCGGGATCCTGAAAACATTGACCCGAAGGAAAAGCTCATTCGGAAACACAAAGACGTTTGACCAAAGGGAAAGATCTTTCGGTGACCCGGAGGTCTCTGGCCGAAGAGAAAGCTCTTTCGGGAACCCGGGGGTATCATACCGAAGAGAAAGATATTTCGGGAATCCAAGAACATCAGACCAAAGGGAAAACTCCTTCGAGAGCCCGGAGGCATCAGACCGAAGGGAAAACCTGAAGAAATATTGTTTTCGTAATTTCGAAGAAAGTGTGCTTTTGGGAGAAAATAAGCTCTTTCGGGAATCCAAGACAGCTAACCGAAGGGAAAACTTCTTCGGCAAATCAAGGAAATCAGACCGAAAGGAAAACTCTTTCGGGAGCCCGGAGGCATCAGACCGAAGGTAAAGCCCGAAGAAATACTGCTTTCGTAATTTCGAAGAAAAGTATGCTTTCGGGAGAAAATAAGCTCTTTGGGAATCCAAGACAGCTAACCGAAGGGAAAACTTCTTCGGCAAATCAAGGAAATCAGACCGAAAGGAAAACTCTTTCGGGAGCCCGGAGGCATCAGACCGAAGGTAAAGCCCGAAGAAATACTGCTTTCGTAATTTCGAAGAAAAGTATGCTTTCGGGAGAAAATAAGCTCTTTCGGGAATCCAAGACAGTTAACCGAAGGGAAAACTTCTTCGGCAAATCAAGGAAATCAGACCGAAAGGAAAACTCTTTCGGGAGCCCGGAGGCATCAGACCGAAGGTAAAGCCCGAAGAAATACTGCTTTCGTAATTTCGAAGAAAGTATGCTTTCGAGAGAAAATAAGCTCTTTCGGGAATCCGGAGGTGTCAGACCGAAGGGAAAGCTGAAGTAAAAGCCAAGTAAGACTGCAATTGTTGAAACCAGCGCTGCAGCATTTTCGTCCTCAAGGATACTTTTCTTCTACTGACTCCCGATCCTTCTAATATCGGCCTTAAAGAGCCTCTGCAATTGCTACCCACTTATGAGGTGATGACTTTGGCTATAAAGAATCAGAGGCATAACAGGGAGTTTTTTCTGAAGGGTGTGAAATTTGTTCTTGTTGATCCTCCTGAAGACCGACGTCAATTTTTCCTTGTAGTCTGTGTGTAACTCTTTGTGTAAATTTTTCTCAGACGTTTTTTGTGACGCCCCCAAATCTGGGCCCACACAGCCCAAACTTGAGTCGTCAAAAGACTACAACAAAATTATTACAACAAAGCACAACGTACAACAATACAGTGTATAATAATACACAACTAAGTCTTCACTATTATTGCCACACTATTTTACAAAATGTGAAGACTATGATAACTATTCCTCGGACCCTCACTCCATTCCCCGGCTAGACCCTCTTATGTTTTCATCTCCTGTTGAAAAACAATGGAACAAAAGAAAGGGTGAGCTCAAATAGCCCAGTAAAGAATATCATGACTAAGATAATTACGAATAAATTATCATTAGTCTTCAACAGTTGAGTTCTTGATAGAATACAATAGACTACAAGGTTTATATCAAAAGCTGCAGTTAAATTCTTAAACAACGTTCAGATCAATAATAGCAGCGGAATGAGTAATCTATTAGAAGAATAATGCAGACTATAATGTCCACTCGGTTCTCTTTTTAGGAAAAACATCATCAACTTTTATCATCTGAAATATCATTAGTCAAGATAATACAAATTCACAGTTCCTGATCATAATCATGCACATCAACAGTTCATCTTTGTACTACGGGCCAAAGATATTCAATATAGCACCAACGGTCATGATTATACCAGATTCAGCCTTTGGTCATAATCATACCAAACAACAGTTCATCTTTGCACTACGGGCCAAAGAGAACATTCACCACGTGCCATAAAAGACACCGAACAGATGTATCGCCTTTAACCTATTATATCGCCTTTAACCTATCATCTGTTCAACAAATATATCACATCTGTGCCCCCGGCCACAGATATTCACAACAGCTTGATTTTTGGATGATTAGAATGATATAAATGATGAACAGAAGAAATAGGATAACAATAAGTATCGGAAGTTTACTTTGTACAGATTCAAATAATGTCCAAATTGTCAACATGATGTGGAGTGAAATTCAAGATCCACAGTTCAGAATAACGGTTACAATTCAATAGAAAGGTTCACGTAAATAGGAAGGTTCAGTTGAAATAATGAAGTTCAACTATTATGGAACATATAATATTTTCAGGAATTATAGAAGCAATAGTTCCATAATAAATTTCGATTTAGGAGTATGAAAGAAAATAATATCCCTTACCGTAGCAGGTTTGATTAACAAAAGGTGAAGGAAATTAATACAAAGGGTTATTCACCAACAGGCGGCAATCCGCTCCGTAAGGTTATTCCCACAATTTAATAGAATTTGAGTACAAAGAGTTATTCACCAAACAGGCGGCAATCCGCTCCGTAAGGTTATTCTCAGAGATTAATAATGAATGAATACGAAAGGTTATTCACCAACAGGCGGCAATCCGCTCTGTAAGGTTATTCCCACAATTTAATACATGGAAATAAAAGGCACGTCTTATGAGTAAGGAAGAAACAATATTATTATCGAGAATCAAATAATGATAATCCCTTACCATAGTACGTTTGAATAATGGAAGATGAAAAAGATGGTATCCCTTACCTGTGACACCCCCAAATCTGGGCCCACACAGCCCAAACTTGAGTCGTCAAAATACTACAACAAAATTATTACAACAAAGCACAACGTACAACAATACAGTGTATAATAATACACAACTAAGTCTTCACTATTATTGCCACACTATTTTACAAAACGTGAAGACTATGATAACTATTCCTCGGACCCTCACTCCATTCCCCGGCTAGACCCTGTTATGTTTTCATCTCCTGTTGAAAAACAATGGAACAAAAGAAAGGGTGAGCTCAAATAGCTCAGTAAAGAATATCATGACTAAGATAATGACGAATAAATTATCATTAGTCTTCAACAGTTGAGTTCTTGATAGAATACAATAGACTACAAGGTTTATATCAAAAACTGCAGTTAAATTCTTAAACAACGTTCAGATCAATAATAGCAGCGGAATGAGTAATCTATTAGAAGAATAATGCAGACTATAATGTCCACTCGGTTCTCTTTTTAGGAAAAACATCATCAACTTTTATCATCTGAAATATCATTAGTCAAGATAATACAAATTCACAGTTCCTGATCATAATCATGCACATCAACAGTTCATCTTTGTACTACGGGCCAAAGATATTCAATATAGCACCAACGGTCATGATTATACCAGATTCAGCCTTTGGTCATAATCATACCAAACAACAGTTCATCTTTGCACTACGGGCCAAAGAGAACATTCACCACGTGCCATAAAAGACACCGAACAGATGTATCGCCTTTAACCTATTATATCGCCTTTAACCTATCATCTGTTCAACAAATATATCACATCTGTGCCCCCGGCCACAGATATTCACAACAGCTTGATTTTTGGATGATTAGAATGATATAAATGATGAACAGAAGAAATAGGATAACAATAAGTATCGGAAGTTTACTTTGTACAGATTCAAATAATGTCCAAATTGTCAACATGATGTGGAGTGAAATTCAAGATCCACAGTTCAGAATAACGGTTACAATTCAATAGAAAGGTTCACGTAAATAGGAAGGTTCAGTTGAAATAATGAAGTTCAACTATTATGGAACATATAATATTTTCAGGAATTATAGAAGCAATAGTTCCATAATAAATTTCGATTTAGGAGTATGAAAGAAAATAATATCCCTTACCGTAGCAGGTTTGATTAACAAAAGGTGAAGGAAATTAATACAAAGGGTTATTCACCAACAGGCGGCAATCCGCTCCGTAAGGTTATTCCCACAATTTAATAGAATTTGAGTACAAAGAGTTATTCACCAAACAGGCGGCAATCCGCTCCGTAAGGTTATTCCCACAATTTAATAGAATTTGAGTACAAAGAGTTATTCACCAAACAGGCGGCAATCCGCTCCGTAAGGTTATTCTCAGAGATTAATAATGAATGAATACGAAAGGTTATTCACCAACAGGCGGCAATCCGCTCCGTAAGGTTATTCCCACAATTTAATACATGGAAATAAAATGCACGTCTTATGAGTAAGGAAGAAACAATATTATTATCGAGAATCAAATAATGATAATCCCTTACCATAGTATGTTTGAATAATGGAAGATGAAAAAGATGGTATCCCTTACCTCAACACGTGACTGGATATTGATTTAAATGAGGTTGATTAACTTGAACAGTACACGTATACTTATAGATCTTCACAAATACCCAAGATGACTTAAGCACACTTAGAGAGAACTTTCACAAGAAGTATTTAGAGAGAGAAAGAAAGAACAAGTAAGGAAGTTTATGAAAAATCCTTAAGTTAAGGCTTCTATTTATAGCCAAAAATCTTATCATTCATTTAATCTAAACCATTCATTTAAAGATCATCTTTTAATCTACACCATCCATTTCAAATATTATATTATCTTTAATCTACACCATTCATTTCATATCACCTAATAATCACCTAACTTTATATTATAAACAAATCAATTTAATTATTCAACAATAATTCACACTTTAATCTACACCATTCATTTCATATCACCTAATAATCACCTAACTTTATATTATTAACAAATCAATTCAATTATTCAACAATAATTCACACTTTAATCTACACCATTCATTTCATATCACCTAATAATCACCTAACTTTATATTATAAACAAATAACTTTATCAATTCAATTATTATGACTAATTGTTATAAATACAGTATAGTTAGCTCTTAGATATCAAGTCAATAAATTAATGAAATACAACTGTTTAAATAACATCATAATAGAGATAACAATAATGTAAAATAAAGCATACGTTACTGTGTAATGACAATTATTGATTCAATAATGTGAATTACTGTGCATATGTTACTGTGACAATTATTAGGTTCAATAATTTTAAAAACAGTGCAACAACAATTATTGACTCAATGATATAAAATACAGTGTAATGACAATTATTAAATCAATAATGCAAAATACTGTGTAACAACAATTATTGAATTGATAATATAAAATATTATGCAGTGACAATTATCGATGAAATGATGCGTAACAGTTACGGTGTCAATTATCAGACCAATAATATGAGACACTATGCAATACCGTGTGTTACTGTAGAGTACCGTGTGCTACAGAAAATACCATAAACTACCGTATGCTACTATTCTTTTATCACCGGTATTTTAACAGTTCCGTTGACTATTTTTATTTAAAAAGGTTACTTCTGTCGTTTTCTATATCCGACAAATATTCCGTTGTGGGGTCCACCAATAATTTATTATTTCGGCGCCGTCGTACGGCACGAATATTCCCCGACCAAACGAATATTCCCCGACAAAGCGAATATTGTCCGACAAAATAAAATTTGCACATAACATCCTTAACTTTCAATTTTGTTAATTTAACCACTTACTGTTTCAAAAAAAAAAAATATATATATATATATGAAGAAAAATTAAATTTTGTATTTCATAAAATTCGGGGTCTTACAACCTCCCCTCCTTATGAAATTTCGTCCCCGAAATTGACGTACCTGACATATCGAAGAGGTAAGGATACTTAGATTTCATCTCAGATTCTAGCTCCCAGGTCATTTCCTCAGTATCTTGGTTCCTCCATAAAACCTTAACTTGAGGTATAACCTTTGAGCGTAGGATCTGCTCCTTCTTATCCAGGATCTTAACAGGTACCTCCTCGTATGTTAAATCCTCTGCTATAACGTCTGGTTCTAACTCAATGACGTGGTTTGGGTCCTTCACATATTTACGTAACATAGATATGTGAAAAACGTTATGGATGCGAGATATACTTGGTGGTAGGGCTAGTCTGTAGGCTACGGTTCCTATTCGATCGAGGATTTCAAATGGGCCAATAAATCGAGGGTTGAGCTTTCCTCTCTTTCCGAATCTCGTAACCCCTTTCCATGGAGAAACACGTAAGAATACATGATCTCCGACGTTGAAACTTTCGTCTCTCCGATGAAGATCAGCATAACTCTTTTGTCGTTCTTGTGCGGTCTGTATTCGTTGTCGGATCATTTGGATCTTTTCGGTCGTCAAGCGTACCAACTCGGGTCCCAACAATTTTGCTTCTCCTACCTCATTCCAACATATTGGAGAGCGACACTTCCTTCCATACAAAGCCTCGAATGGAGCCATGCCTATGCTTGCTTGGTAACTGTTGTTGTAAGAAAATTCCACCAATGGCAAGTACTTATCCCAACTTCCTTTGAAGTCTAATACACAAAGTCTCAAAAGATCTTCAAGGGTCTGGATCGTCCTTTCCGATTGTCCGTCCGTTTGAGGATGGTATGCAGAACTAAAACATAGTTCAGTGCCCATAGCTTTTTGTAGACTGATCCAAAAGCGTGAAGTGAATCTAGGATCTCGATCAGAAACTATGGAAACTGGCATGCCATGCAATCTCACGATCTCATTTATGTACATACCGGCAAGACGTTCAAGTGAAAAGTTTTCTCGTATAGGCAAGAAATGAGCAGATTTGGTCAATCTATCTACGATCACCCAAATTGCATCTAAGCCTTGAGAAACTTTTGGAAGACCCGTCACGAAGTCCATATTGATGTGTTCCCACTTCCATTCGGGAACTTCAAGTGATTGTAATGGACCTTTAGGAACTTGATGCTCTGCCTTGACACGTTGACAAGTTAGGCACCTTGAGATAAACTCCGCAATCTCTCTTTTCATATTGTTCCACCAAAATGTATGTCGAAGATCTCGATACATCTTGGTACCTCCTGGGTGGATTGCAAACGGCGTGTTGTGTGCCTCCATCATGATTTTATGCTTTAATTCAGGATCGTTAGGAACACAGAGTCGAGAGTTGACTCGAAGTATTCCTTTCTCGTCGATTCTTGCTTCGGGAATGACACCTTCTTGTACTTTCTTTATCATGTTTATCAGTTCCGGATCGGTAGCTTGAGCAGCTTTAATTTTATCGATTAAAGTTGGTTCTACTCGCACGTGAGCAATCTTCGAGTGGGTCCCTGGTGTCTTTAGCTCTATCTCCATCTTTTGCAAGTCGTACAAAATACACTTTTGTGTTGTCAGCAGTGCACTTGTACTTGCATAAGATTTTCTGCTCAAAGCGTCAGCTACAACGTTCGCCTTTCCCGGGTGATACTGGATTGTGTGGTCATAATCCTTTAACAGCTCAAGCCAACGTCGTTGTCGCATGTTGAGTTCCTTCTGGGTGAAGAAATACTTGAGACTTTTATGATCCGTATAGATATCCACTTTTTCTCCGTACAAGTAGTGTCTCCATATCTTCAACGCGAAAACGACTGCTGCCAACTCTAGATCATGAGTAGGATAATTTTTCTCATAATCTTTGAGTTGTCGAGAGGCGTAGGCTATAACCTTTCCATGTTGCATAAGGACACAGCCTAGACCTTTGCCAGAAGCATCGCTGTAGATAACAAATTCTCCTGATCCTGATGGTATGGTCAGAACAGGAGCTGAAACCAGTCTCTTCTTGAGTTCTTGGAAACTTTTCTCGCATTCCTCGCTCCATATGAATTTTGTGCTTTTCCGAGTAAGCTGCGTTAATGGAGTGGCGATTCGAGAAAATCCTTCTACGAATCTCCGATAATAACCAGCTAGACCCAGAAAACTTCGGACTTCGGTTACTGTTTTGGGTTGTTCCCAATTTAGTACCGTTTCAATCTTCGCAAGATCGACTGATATTCCTTGACTAGAAATCACATGCCCAAGAAACGCGACCTCCTCAAGCCAGAACTTACATTTCTTCAACTTGGCATATAATTTATTTTCACGGAGCTTTTGTAGTATCAATCTCAGGTGTTGTTCATGATCCTCGCGACTCTTGGAGTATATGAGGATGTCATCAATAAAGACAACCACAAAATGATCCAAATGTTCCTTGAATATCTGGTTCATCATGTCCATGAAAGCTGCAGGAGCATTAGTTAGTCCAAAAGGCATGACTAAGAACTCATAATGCCCATAACGAGTTCTGAAAGCAGTCTTTGGAATGTCCTCAGCTTTAACCTTTAACTGATGATATCCAGAACGAAGATCAATCTTTGAGAAATGTTGAGCGCCTTGCAATTGATCAAACATGTCATCAATCCGAGGTAACGGGTACCTGTTCTTGATGGTGACATGGTTCAATTCTCGGTAGTCAATGCACAATCTCATACTCCCGTCTTTCTTCTTTACAAATAGAACAGGAGCACCCCAAGGTGATGCACTCGGACGAATGAAACCGGTATCCAACAATTCTTGTAGTTGGACTTTTAACTCTTGAAGTTCAATGGGAGCCATTCGGTAGGGAGCTTTGGAAATGGGCTTGGTACCGGGTTCAAGATCAATATAAAAATCAATTTCACGGTTTGGGGGTAAGCCAGGAAGTTCTTCAGGAAAAACGTCAGGAAACTCATTAACAATGGGAATATCATTTAAGTTTGACGTATTTTTGTTCAAATCAGTGACATGAGCTAAAAAGGCTTGACATCCGTTTTTCAATAAACGAATGGCTTTATGGCTAGAAATAACAGTTATAGATTTCAATGGTTTAGTTGCTTGAATTTGCATGACAGGTTGATTAGGAATATGAAAACTAATAATCTTATGAAAACAATCAATTTTAGCATGATGGGTAGTCAACCAATCAATTCCTAAAATCACATCAAATTCATGCATCTCCAAAGAAATAAGGTTAACAGGTAATGTGAGGTTGTTGATTTGAACTAGGCAAGAATTATAGACAGTAGATGTAATGGTCATTTCTCCTAATGGGGTTTCAACTGATAAGTCAAAGTCCAAATTTTCAGGAGTTAAGTTTAAACGCTGAGCACATGCAGGTGAGATAAAAGAATGGGTAGAGCCAGTATCTAACAAAGCGTAGACTTCACGAGAATTTATGAATAGCTTACCGGTTATCACCTCGTTCGAATTTCGCGCCATTTGGGATGTCACAACAAAAGCTCTCCCTTGAACTACAGATTTTCCCTTATCCGCGCTAGCTTTTGGTATCATCATTGCAGCTGGACTTGATTTTGTGGCAGGACAAAACCGCGCAAGATGACCCTCTTTTCCACAACTGTAGCACTTTTTGGACTGCAGTGTACAGTTTGGGCTGATGTGACCTTCCTGACCACACCTATAGCATCTCACTGGTGGTCGATCTTCTCCCCTTGAAACTGGGGTCGGTGCTGGTGTTGGTACTGGTGCTGGTGCTCTTCCATAATTATTATGGAATCTCTTTCTTTTGAAATTGTTCCCACTAGATTCTCCTCTTCTGTTATTTGGTATGGAATTACCACCGAAGTGTTGGTTACCTCCTCGATGGTTCTCGTTCCTGTGGTTGTTGTCATTCCTTTCTCTATGCTGATCATTAACTCTTGGCTGCAATGTTTCATCTGTTTGCTCCACCCTTTGAGCCCTATCTACAACATCTGAATACAAACTAAATTTATGAGAGCTAAGTTGTTGACGAATTTTGAATCTCAAACCTCTTAGGAACATCCGACTCATTCGTGCTTCGTCATCCACAAGATGGGTGGCAAAGCGAGATAACTCGGCAAACTTGGCTTCATATTGGGAGACTGTCATGTTTCCCTGCTCCAGCTTAATGAATTCCACCTCTTTCATATGGCGGATGCTTTCTGGGAAATACTTCTCGTTAAACAGTTCTTCGAATTCTGCCCAAGACATTTCGAGTGCTGAAGGTTGGATACGTTTTACCGCTTCCCACCAATGGTCCGCCTCACCTCGTAACATAAAAGTGGCAAATGGCACCTTCTGATCATCAGCGCATTGTAAGACATCAAGTATTTTTGTCGTCTGCTTTAGCCATGCCTCCGCTTTGAGTGGGTCAGGTTTCCCGTGGAATTCAGGTGGTCCTAATTCTTTAAATTGCTTAACAGTGACCATCCTCAAATTGCCAGCGTTTCTACCGTTATTATTGACTGGATTTCCTCTTCCTTGATTCTGTATGAACTGCATGAAATTCCTAAAGAATCCATCGTTCATCATGTTATCAGGAACATTATTTCCTGAGTTGGCAGGAGGATTGTTTGGGGCCTCTTGATTCTCGGCTACATTTGCTTCAGGCATTCCATAGTTAACCTCTTGATTTCCAGATGTCATACTAAACTGTGGTCACAAAATAAATGTTAGTTCAAATAAACTGACTCATCACTTCATGTTCCTACATTCAAATCGACTCATTAGATAATAAAATCTATTTTAGGTAGGACACACTAGTGACTGACTCTATTCGTCTCTCCCCTCCTAGTTCTACCCCAGATCTCCATTAAAGACCATATCCCTAAGCTCTGATACCAACTGTGACACCCCCAAATCTGGGCCCACACAGCCCAAACTTGAGTCGTCAAAATACTACAACAAAATTATTACAACAAAGCACAACGTACAACAATACAGTGTATAATAATACACAACTAAGTCTTCACTATTATTGCCACACTATTTTACAAAACGTGAAGACTATGATAACTATTCCTCGGACCCTCACTCCATTCCCCGGCTAGACCCTGTTATGTTTTCATCTCCTGTTGAAAAACAATGGAACAAAAGAAAGGGTGAGCTCAAATAGCTCAGTAAAGAATATCATGACTAAGATAATGACGAATAAATTATCATTAGTCTTCAACAGTTGAGTTCTTGATAGAATACTGACTACAAGGTTTATATCAAAAATTGCAGTTAAATTCTTAAACAACGTTCAGATCAATAATAGCAGCGGAATGAGTAATCTATTAGAAGAATAATGCAGACTATAATGTCCACTCGGTTCTCTTTTTAGGAAAAACATCATCAACTTTTATCATCTGAAATATCATTAGTCAAGATAATACAAATTCACAGTTCCTGATCATAATCATGCACATCAACAGTTCATCTTTGTACTACGGGCCAAAGATATTCAATATAGCACCAACGGTCATGATTATACCAGATTCAGCCTTTGGTCATAATCATACCAAACAACAGTTCATCTTTGCACTACGGGCCAAAGAGAACATTCACCACGTGCCATAAAAGACACCGAACAGATGTATCGCCTTTAACCTATTATATCGCCTTTAACCTATCATCTGTTCAACAAATATATCACATCTGTGCCCCCGGCCACAGATATTCACAACAGCTTGATTTTTGGATGATTAGAATGATATAAATGATGAACAGAAGAAATAGGATAACAATAAGTATCGGAAGTTTACTTTGTACAGATTCAAATAATGTCCAAATTGTCAACATGATGTGGAGTGAAATTCAAGATCCACAGTTCAGAATAACGGTTACAATTCAATAGAAAGGTTCACGTAAATAGGAAGGTTCAGTTGAAATAATGAAGTTCAACTATTATGGAACATATAATATTTTCAGGAATTATAGAAGCAATAGTTCCATAATAAATTTCGATTTAGGAGTATGAAAGAAAATAATATCCCTTACCGTAGCAGGTTTGATTAACAAAAGGTGAAGGAAATTAATACAAAGGGTTATTCACCAACAGGCGGCAATCCGCTCCGTAAGGTTATTCCCACAATTTAATAGAATTTGAGTACAAAGAGTTATTCACCAAACAGGCGGCAATCCGCTCCGTAAGGTTATTCCCACAATTTAATAGAATTTGAGTACAAAGAGTTATTCACCAAACAGGCGGCAATCCGCTCCGTAAGGTTATTCTCAGAGATTAATAATGAATGAATACGAAAGGTTATTCACCAACAGGCGGCAATCCGCTCCGTAAGGTTATTCCCACAATTTAATACATGGAAATAAAATGCACGTCTTATGAGTAAGGAAGAAACAATATTATTATCGAGAATCAAATAATGATAATCCCTTACCATAGTATGTTTGAATAATGGAAGATGAAAAAGATGGTATCCCTTACCTCAACACGTGACTGGATATTGATTTAAATGAGGTTGATTAACTTGAACAGTACACGTATACTTATAGATCTTCACAAATACCCAAGATGACTTAAGCACACTTAGAGAGAACTTTCACAAGAAGTATTTAGAGAGAGAAAGAAAGAACAAGTAAGGAAGTTTATGAAAAATCCTTAAGTTAAGGCTTCTATTTATAGCCAAAAATCTTATCATTCATTTAATCTAAACCATTCATTTAAAGATCATCTTTTAATCTACACCATCCATTTCAAATATTATATTATCTTTAATCTACACCATTCATTTCATATCACCTAATAATCACCTAACTTTATATTATAAACAAATCAATTTAATTATTCAACAATAATTCACACTTTAATCTACACCATTCATTTCATATCACCTAATAATCACCTAACTTTATATTATAAACAAATCAATTCAATTATTCAACAATAATTCACACTTTAATCTACACCATTCATTTCATATCACCTAATAATCACCTAACTTTATATTATAAACAAATAACTTTATCAATTCAATTATTATGACTAATTGTTATAAATACAGTATAGTTAGCTCTTAGATATCAAGTCAATAAATTAATGAAATACAACTGTTTAAATAACATCATAATAGAGATAACAATAATGTAAAATAAAGCATACGTTACTGTGTAATGACAATTATTGATTCAATAATGTGAATTACTGTGCATATGTTACTGTGACAATTATTAGGTTCAATAATTTTAAAAACAGTGCAACAACAATTATTGACTCAATGATATAAAATACAGTGTAATGACAATTATTAAATCAATAATGCAAAATACTGTGTAACAACAATTATTGAATTGATAATATAAAATATTATGCAGTGACAATTATCGATGAAATGATGCGTAACAGTTACGGTGTCAATTATCAGACCAATAATATGAGACACTATGCAATACCGTGTGTTACTGTAGAGTACCGTGTGCTACAGAAAATACCATAAACTACCGTATGCTACTATTCTTTTATCACCGGTATTTTAACAGTTCCGTTGACTATTTTTATTTAAAAAGGTTACTTCTGTCGTTTTCTATATCCGACAAATATTCCGTTGTGGGGTCCACCAATAATTTATTATTTCGGCGCCGTCGTACGGCACGAATATTCCCCGACCAAACGAATATTTCCCGACAAAGCGAATATTGTCCGACAAAATAAAATTTGCACATAACATCCTTAACTTTCAATTTTGTTAATTTAACCACTTACTGTTTCAAAAAAATATATATATATATATATATGAAGAAAAATTAAATTTTGTATTTCATAAAATTCGGGGTCTTACATTACCGTAGTAAGTTTTAATAATAGAAGATGAAAGAAGATGACATTCCTTACCGTAGTAAATTTAAGAGTGTGAAAAGAATGATATTCCTTACCTTGATATTGTGAAACAAGTTTATAGCCGAACAAATCCTTCCTTGTTTGTAGCAGTAAGGAATCTGACTTTTGAGTCTTCTAGAGTTTTTAAAATCTCTTTATGCTTTTAAAATAATGTTACTCTCGGAAAGATAGACGACATAGACTCAAGAATCACTCAATTCGGAGTTAATATGAATGAGTTATGAATTTTCAAAACTAAGACTGAAAATAGCGACGAAAATCAGAATAGGTTACGGTTTTTAGTATTTTAAGGCATGAAGATGATTTCAGATGACTTTTCTTCCTTCTTCAAAGTTGTAGAGGACGAAAAACTGAAGAGACAGGCTTTTAATTCATTAAATTCTGACAAATAATGAATTTACTATGATTTTTCGAAAGAGTTACTGTACATAAGAAAATTCCACTCGGGAATTCAAAGGAGAATACAAAAGATTTCAAAACTAGGAATGACTTAAGAACACTTAGAGAGAACTTACACAAAGAAGTATTTAGAGAGAGAAAGAAAGAACAAGTAAGGAAGTTTATGAAAAATCCTTAAGTTAAGGTTTCTATTTATAGCCAAAAATCTTATCATTCCTTTAATCTAAACCATTCATTTAAATATCATCTTTTAATCTACACCATCCATTTCAAATTTTATATTATCTTTAATCTACACCATTCATTTCATATTACCTAATAATCACCTAACTTTATATTATAAACAAATCAATTCAATTATTCAACAATATTTCACACTTTAATCTACACCATTCATTTCATATCACCTAATAATCACCTAACTTTATATTATAAACAAATCAATTCAATTATTCAACAATATTTCACACTTTAATCTACACCATTCATTTCATATCACCTAATAATCACCTAACTTTATATTATAAACAAATAACTTTATCAATTCAATTATTATGACTAATTGTTATAAATACAGTATAGTTAGCTCTTAGATATCAAGTCAATAAATTAATGAAATACAACTGTTTAAAAAACATCATAATAGAGATAACAATAATGTAAAAGAAAGCATACGTTACTGTGTAATGACAATTATTGATTCAATAATGTGAATTACTGTGCATATGTTACTGTGACAATTATTAGGTTCAATAATTTTAAAAACAGTGCAGCAACAATTATTGACTCAATAATATAAAATACAGTGTAATGACAATTATTAAATCAATAATGCAAAATACTGTGTAACAACAATTATTGAATTGATAATATAAAATATTATGCAGTGACAATTATCGATGAAATGATGCGTAACAGTTACGGTGTCAATTATCAGACCAATAATATGAGACACTATGCAATACCGTGTGTTACTGTAGAGTACCGTGTGCTACAGAAAATACCAAAAACTACCGTATGCTACTATTCTTTTATCACCGGTATTTTAACAGTTCCGTTGACTATTTTTATTTAAAAAGATTATTTCTGTCGTTTTCTATATCCGACAAATATTCCGTTGTGGGGTCCACCAATAATTTGTTATTTCGGCGCCGTCGTACGACACGAATATTCCCCGACCAAGCGAATATTGTCCGACAAAATAAAATTTGCACATAACATCCTTAACTTTTAACTTTATTAATTAAACCACTTACTGTTTCAGAAAAAAAAATATATATGAAGAAAAATTAAATTTTATATTTCATAAAATTCGGGGTCTTACATTTTTTATGACAAATATTCTCTTCTTCTCATGATGAGTTCTGTGTATTGTATCTGTTTGCTAGTTTAACACTTATATTCCCTTGCCCCTCTAGCCTTATCTGATAGGCTGAAGTTAAGGCTTAAAGAACAAAAACTAAGCGATGCATTTAAATAGAAAATAAGAATGTGATAAAATAGAACAATCATAATTGTTGATATCGAAGAAGAGTTAAGATAACCTCCAAAAAATATTCAGTACATATATGATTGTTGATAATATCGCCGAACCGTATACCATATAGGCTTTCTGTGGTTTGAAACTCTTCAACAATCATATGGAGATCTTCTTAGGTGGGTACAGGTACAATAGGCTTCGGGAATCCGAGGACTGCTCTTCGGTTTCTTCGGCTAGCATATCTATTGGTTCAGAATTATTTTCGGTGAAGTTATCATCCTCTTGTCTTAGATCACCCATTGAGTCTCTTCTGTCATCATCTCTTTTGTCGGCTATATTGCCCCTAAGGTCTCTTCTCCGATGATAATTATCATCGAATCTCGAAGGACCCCGAAGGTTGGTGAGGGCCTCTTCTAACTCTATAAACTTATCGGCCTTTTCATAGGCCTCTACTAGAGTTTGAGGAGTTTTAGAAATGATTTCTTCAATCAAGCGACTGGATTTGTCTACGTTCAAACCCATAGTTAGAAATTGAATCACTTGGGCTGAATCTATAGTGAGGATCTCGGACACTACATCTCTGAACCTCTTCATGTACTGCCGAAGAGTTTCGTCGGGTCTCTGTTTCACCTGTAGGAGAGACGTCATCATTCTGGCTCGTCTTTTGTTACTACCGAAGCGGGTGTGAAATTGATCTCGCAATTCTTCCCATGATTTAACATGTGACGCCCCCAAATCTGAGCCCACACAGCCCAAACTTGAGTCGTCAAAAGACTACAACAAAATTATTACAATGAAATACAACGTACAACAATACAGTGGATAATACAACACAACTAAGTCTTCATTATTATTGCCACACTATTTTATAACACGTGAAGACTATGATAGCTATCCCCGCACTCTCACTCCATTCCCCGGCTAGACCCCGTTACGTTCTCATCTCCTGTTGAAAAACAATGGAACGAAAAGAAAGGGTGAGCTCAAATAGCCCAGTAAGAAATATCATGACTAAGATAATGACGAATAATTTATCATTAGCCTTCAACAGTTGAGTTCTTGATAGAATACAATAGACTACAAGGTTTATATCAAAAACTGCAGTTAAATTCTTAAACAACGTTCAGATCAATAATAGCAGCGGAATGAGCAATCTATTAGAAGAATAATGCAGACTATAATGTCCACTCGCTTCTCTTTTTAGTAAAAATATCATCAACTTTTATCATCTGAAATACCATTAGTCAAAATAATACAACTTCACAGTTCCTGGTCATAATCATGCAGATCAACAGTTCATCTTTGCACTACGGGCCAAAGACATTCAATATAACACCAACGGTCATGATTATACCAGATTCAGCCTTTGGTCATAATCATACCAATCAACAGTTCATCTTTGCACTACGGGCCAAAGAGAACATTAACCACGTGCCATAAAAGACACCGAACAGATGTATCGCCTTTAACCTAGTATATCGCCTTTAACCTATCATCTGTTCAACAATTATATCACATCTGTGCCCCCGGCCACAGATATTCACAACAACTTCATTCTTGATGATTAATACAAATAACAGTGATACAAATGATGAACAGAAGAACAGGATAAACAATAAGTATCGGAAGTTTACTTTGTGCAGATTCAAATAATGTCCAAATTGCCAACATGATGTGGAGTGAAATTTAAAAATGATATTCAAGATCCACAGTTCAGAATAACGATTACAGTTCAATAGAAATGTTCAGAAAATAGGAAGGTTCAGTTGAACTAATGAAATTCAACTATTATGGAACATATAATATTTTCAGGAATTATAGAAGCAATAGTTCCATAATAAGTTTCGATTTAGGTGTATGGAAGAAAATAATATCCCTTACCGTAGCAGGTTTGATTAACAAAAGGTGAAGGGAATTAATATCCCTTACCATAGTAAGTTTGAATAATGGAAGATGAAAAAGATGGTATCCCTTATGAGTATAAAGGAAAATGATATCACTTACGAATATGGAATAAAAGTGTCATGTGATAATTCGTGTAGACAAATTATTTCCACACGAGACAAATAACAAGGGTTATTCACCAACAGGCGATAATCCGCACCGTAAGGTTATTCCCATCAATTTGAATACGAATAGTTATTCACCAAACAGGCGTAATCCGCACCGTAAGGTTATTCCCACAATTTAATAGAATTTGAACACGAAGAGTTATTCACCAAACAGGCGTAATCCGCACCGTAAGGTTATTCCCACAATTTAATAGAATTTGAACACGAAGAGTTATTCACCAAACAGGCGATAATCCGCACCGTAAGGTTATTCTCAAAGATTAATAAGGAATGAATACAAAAGGTTATTCACCAACAGGCGGTAAACCGCGCCGTAAGGTTATTCCCACAATTTAATACATGGAAATAAATGGCACAAGAAAGAAACGATATTATTTTCGAGAATCAAAGAATGATAATTCCTTCAAGTAAGAAAGAAAATAATATTCATTTATGATGATGAAAAGAGTGATACCCCTTACCGTAGTAAGTTAGAATATGAAAGAAGATAAAATTCCTTACCACAGTAAATTTAAGAGTTTGAAATGAATGGTATTCCTTACCTTAACACGTGACTGGATATTGATTTAAATGAGGTTGATCAACCTATATATTTATAATATAAATTAGTAATTACCACATATAAATTTCAAAGTGTATGATAACTCGTATAATATGAATTATCAAAATTATATATATTTAACATAATTTTTGTAGTATAATATAACAACTTTAAAATAGTTTTTAAAATAATATTTCAAAATAAATCTTCCAAAGAAAGCTTTTAAAAATGAATCTTCTAATAGAAGAGTCTTCTAAAGGAAGATTTGTGAATACCGTGAAAAATAGGAATTTATAAAATTACTACTCTTTAATAAAAGACTTACTTGAAAAATTCCTGCACTCCTTTTGGCTTTCAAACTCTCAAAATAACCTTACTATTCTCAGAGAAAACTCATAAAATTCTTATAGAAAAATTTTATGTTTTAGGTGTGATTTTTCTATTCAGTTGAGCAAGCTATTTATAGGAGAAAAGAGGTCACTGTGCAGTGGTAGGTGGCTGGCGTGCTGCACGCCAGCCTGAGAATTCAAAGCAGCCGCCCACGCTGCATTTCCAACCATCTCCAACATTTGCATGCTTAAAATTCATGTGGCCCCCACAGAGGGTCCACATGGTTACTATTCCAAATAGTAAAAATTATTATTATTATTATTATTATTTTTTTTTTAAATTTATTTATTTATTTATTCTTCCTGTAGGTCCTACGTATATAATAAAATATACTACAACAATAATTTAACAATAATGTAATAAACACGTTACAGATTATTATTAATTTAATAATATAAATTACAATATATTTGCAACTGTGACAATTATTAGGTTCAATAATTTTAAAATACAGTGCACCAACAATTATTGACTCAATGATATAAAATACCGTGCAATGACAATTATTGAATCAATAATGCAAAATACTGTGTAGCAACAATTATTGAATTGATAACATAAAATATTATGCAACGACAATTATTGATGAAATGATGTGCAACAGTTACGGTGTCAATTATCAGATCAATAATACGAGACACTGTGCAATACCGTGTGCTACTGTAGAATACCGTGTGCCACAATAAAATACCATAAATTACCGTATGCTACTATTCTTTTATCACCGGTATTTTAACAGTTAACACCGTTGACTATTTTTATTTAAAAATGTTACTTCTGTCGTTTTCTATATCCGACAAATATTCCGTTGTGGGGTCCACAAATAATTTGTTATTTCGGCGCCGTCGTACGGCCCGAATATTCCTCGACAAAATGAATATTCCCCGACAAAACGAATATTGTCCGTCAAAATAAAATTTGCACATAACATCTTTAACTTTTAACTTTATCGATTTAACCACTTACTGTTTCAGAAAAATATATATATGAAGAAAAATTAAATTTTATATTTCATAAAATTCGGGGTCTTACAACCTCCCCTCCTTATGAAATTTCGTCCCCGAAATTGACGTACCTGGCATTTCGAAGAGGTATGGATACCTAGACTTCATTTCAGATTCTAGCTCCCAGGTCATTTCCTCAATATCTTGGTTCCTCCATAAAACCTTAACTTGAGGTATAACCTTTGAGCGTAAGATCTGCTCCTTCTTATCTAGGATCTTAACAGGTACCTCCTCATACGTTAAATCTTTTGCTATAACGTCTGGTTCTAACTCAATGACGTGGTTTGGGTCCTTCACATATTTACGTAACATAGATATGTGAAAAACGTTATGGATGCGAGACATACTTGGTGGTAGGGCTAGTCTGTAGGCTACGGATCCTACTCGATCGAGGATTTCAAATGGGCCAATAAATCGAGGGTTGAGCTTTCCTCTCTTTCCGAATCTCGTAACCCCTTTCCATGGAGAAACACGTAAGAATACATGATCTCCGACGTTGAAACTTTCGTTTCTCCGATGAAGATCAGCATAACTCTTTTGTCGTTCTTGCGCTGTCTGTATTCGTTGTCGGATTATTTGGATCTTTTCTGTTGTCAAGCGTACCAACTCGGGTCCCAACAGTTTTGCTTCTCCTACCTCATTCCAACATACTGGAGAGCGACACTTGCGTCCATATAAAGCCTCGAATGGAGCCATACCTATACTTGCTTGGTAACTGTTGTTGTAGGAAAATTCCACCAATGGCAAGTACTTATCCCAACTTCCTTTGAAATCTAGTACGCAAAGTCTCAAAAGATCTTCGAGGGTCTGGATCGTCCTTTCCGATTGTCCGTCCGTTTGAGGATGGTATGCAGAACTAAAACGTAGTTCAGTGCCCATAGCTTTTTGTAGACTGATCCAAAAGCGTGAAGTGAATCTAGGATCTCGATCAGAAACTATGGAAACTGGCATGCCATGCAATCTCACGATCTCATTTATGTACATACCGGCAAGACGTTCAAGTGAAAAGTTTTCTCGTATAGGCAAGAAATGAGCGGATTTGGTCAATCTATCTACGATGACCCAAATTGCATCTAAGCCTTGAGAAACTTTGGGAAGACCCGTCACGAAATCCATATTGATGTGTTCCCACTTCCATTCGGGAACCTCAAGTGGTTGTAAAGGACCCTTAGGTACTTGATGCTCTGCCTTGACACGTTGACAAGTTAAGCACCTTGAGATAAACTCTGCAATCTCCCTTTTCATATTGTTCCACCAAAATGTATGTCGAAGATCTCGATACATCTTGGTACCTCCAGGGTGGATTGCAAATGGCGTGTTGTGTGCCTCCATCATGATTTTATGCTTTAATTCAGGATCGTTAGGAACACAGAGTCGAGAGTTGACTCGAAGTATTCCTTTCTCGTCGATTCTTGCTTCGGGAATGGTACCTTCTTGTACTTTCTTTATCATGTTTATCAGTTCCGGATCGGTAGCTTGAGCAGCTTTAATTTTATCGATTAAAGCTGGTTCTACTTGCACGTGAGCAATCTTCGAGTGGGTCCCTGGTGTCTTTAGCTCCATCTCCATCTTTTGCAAGTCGTACAAAATACGCTTTTGTGTTGTCAGCAGTGCACTTGTACTCGCATAAGATTTTCTGCTCAAAGCGTCAGCTACAACGTTCGCCTTTCCCGGGTGATACTGGATTGTGTGATCATAATCCTTCAACAGCTCAAGCCAACGTCGTTGTCGCATGTTGAGTTCCTTCTGGGTGAAGAAATACTTGAGACTTTTATGATCCGTATAGATATCCACTTTCTCTCCGTACAAGTAGTGTCTCCAGATCTTCAACGCGAAAACGACTGCTGCCAACTCTAGATCATGAGTAGGGTAATTTTTCTCATAATCTTTGAGTTGTCGAGAGGCATATGCTTGCATAAGGACACAGCCTAGACCTTTGCCTGAAGCATCGCTGTATATGACAAATTCTCCAGATCCTGATGGAATGGTCAGAACAGGAGCTGAAACAAGTCTCCTCTTAAGCTCTTGAAAACTCTTCTCGCATTCCTCGCTCGAATGATACCGATATCTAATAATCAAACTTTCATCTCTTGGCGTTCTATGGGAGCCATTTGGTATTGAGCTTTGGAAAAGGGTTTAGTATCGGGTTCAAGATCGATACAGAATTCAATTTCTCGGTTTGGGGATAAGCCAGGAAGTTCCTCAGGAAAAACGTCAGGAACTCATTAACAATAGGAATATCATTCAAGTTTGACGTGTTTTTGTTCAAATCAATGACATGGGCTAAAAAGGCTTGACATCCGTTTTTCAATAAACGAATGACTTTATGGCTAGAAATAATAGTTATAGATTTCAATGGTTTAGTTGCTTGAATTTGCATGACAGGTTGATTAGGAATATGAAAACTAATAATCTTATGAAAACAATCAATTTTAGCATGATGGGTAGTCAACCAATCAATTCCTAAAATCACATCAAATTCATGCATCTCCAAAGAAATAAGGTCAACAGGTAATGTGAGGTTGTTGATTTAAACTAGGCAAGATTTATAGATAGTAAATGTAATAGGTATTTCTCCCAATGAGATTTCAACTGATAAGACAAGATTTAAGTTTTCAATAGACAAATTTAAACGTTGAGTACATATAGGTGAGATAAAAGAGTGGATAGAGCCAATATCTAACATGGCATAGACTTCTCGAGAATTGATGAATAGCTTACCGGTCATCACCTCATTCGATTTCTTGATCATCAAGGCTGTCATCATCAAATCGAGTCCCATATACTTCATCCGGATCTTCACATATTTCAACCATGGGAATACCGCTAAATAATTTTCTAACAAACTGTTTCTCGGATTCATCAACTTCATCAATAGTAACGTACCAATGATTTCCATAAGAATAGTATTTTCGATAGACTGCAGTTTCCATGATAGTGACTAACTTAACCTGAATTCCTTTAAATTGTAACGCCCAAAAGTATAGATACATCATTTTTAAATAATCTTGAAAATCATAGCTCGAACACCATAAATCCCAAAGACTTATATGAAAAGTCCATATATTCTGATCCTTTGTTATAGAGCATAACCAGGTGATATGACTCTCCCAATTAGTGAGTAAATTAAAGGCGATAATTTCCGCAAGTTCCGGATATCCTTTAAAGAACGAATTTGGAAAAACGACGGTAGAACTTTCACCTTCTTCTTCTTTAGATCGGATACAAATAATTTTTGCTTTAGGCAAATTATTCAACTCTGAGTTTGTAGAAGAATTGTTTGTGGCCTCTACATTCACTTCGGGTACTCTGTAGTTAACCTCCTGATTTCCAGATGCCATACTTAACTGTGGTCACAAAATAGATGTTAGTTCAAATAAACTGACTCATCACTTCATGTCCCTACATTCAAATTGACTCATTAGATAAAATATTATTTATGTAGGACACACAGGTGATTAATTCTATTCGTCTCTCCCCTCCTAGTTCTAACCCCAGATCTCCATTAAAGACCATATCCCTAAACTCTGATACCAACTGTGACGCCCCCAAATCTGAGCCCACACAGCCCAAACTTGAGTCGTCAAAAGACTACAACAAAATTATTACAATGAAATACAACGTACAACAATACAGTGGATAATACAACACAACTAAGTCTTCATTATTATTGCCACACTATTTTATAACACGTGAAGACTATGATAGCTATCCCCGCACTCTCACTCCATTCCCCGGCTAGACCCCGTTACGTTCTCATCTCCTGTTGAAAAACAATGGAACGAAAAGAAAGGGTGAGCTCAAATAGCCCAGTAAGAAATATCATGACTAAGATAATGACGAATAATTTATCATTAGCCTTCAACAGTTGAGTTCTTGATAGAATACAATAGACTACAAGGTTTATATCAAAAACTGCAGTTAAATTCTTAAACAACGTTCAGATCAATAATAGCAGCGGAATGAGCAATCTATTAGAAGAATAATGCAGACTATAATGTCCACTCGCTTCTCTTTTTAGTAAAAATATCATCAACTTTTATCATCTGAAATACCATTAGTCAAAATAATACAACTTCACAGTTCCTGGTCATAATCATGCAGATCAACAGTTCATCTTTGCACTACGGGCCAAAGACATTCAATATAACACCAACGGTCATGATTATACCAGATTCAGCCTTTGGTCATAATCATACCAATCAACAGTTCATCTTTGCACTACGGGCCAAAGAGAACATTAACCACGTGCCATAAAAGACACCGAACAGATGTATCGCCTTTAACCTAGTATATCGCCTTTAACCTATCATCTGTTCAACAATTATATCACATCTGTGCCCCCGGCCACAGATATTCACAACAGCTTCATTCTTGATGATTAATACAAATAACAGTGATACAAATGATGAACAGAAGAACAGGATAAACAATAAGTATCGGAAGTTTACTTTGTGCAGATTCAAATAATGTCCAAATTGCCAACATGATGTGGAGTGAAATTTAAAAATGATATTCAAGATCCACAGTTCAGAATAACGATTACAGTTCAATAGAAATGTTCAGAAAATAGGAAGGTTCAGTTGAACTAATGAAATTCAACTATTATGGAACATATAATATTTTCAGGAATTATAGAAGCAATAGTTCCATAATAAGTTTCGATTTAGGTGTATGGAAGAAAATAATATCCCTTACCGTAGCAGGTTTGATTAACAAAAGGTGAAGGGAATTAATATCCCTTACCATAGTAAGTTTGAATAATGGAAGATGAAAAAGATGGTATCCCTTATGAGTATAAAGGAAAATGATATCACTTACGAATATGGAATAAAAGTGTCATGTGATAATTCGTGTAGACAAATTATTTCCACACGAGACAAATAACAAGGGTTATTCACCAACAGGCGATAATCCGCACCGTAAGGTTATTCCCATCAATTTGAATACGAATATTTATTCACCAAACAGGCGTAATCCGCACCGTAAGGTTATTCCCACAATTTAATAGAATTTGAACACGAAGAGTTATTCACCAAACAGGCGTAATCCGCACCGTAAGGTTATTCCCACAATTTAATAGAATTTGAACACGAAGAGTTATTCACCAAACAGGCGATAATCCGCACCGTAAGGTTATTCTCAAAGATTAATAAGGAATGAATACAAAAGGTTATTCACCAACAGGCGGTAAACCGCGCCGTAAGGTTATTCCCACAATTTAATACATGGAAATAAATGGCACAAGAAAGAAACGATATTATTTTCGAGAATCAAAGAATGATAATTCCTTCAAGTAAGAAAGAAAATAATATTCATTTATGATGATGAAAAGAGTGATACCCCTTACCGTAGTAAGTTAGAATATGAAAGAAGATAAAATTCCTTACCACAGTAAATTTAAGAGTTTGAAATGAATGGTATTCCTTACCTTAACACGTGACTGGATATTGATTTAAATGAGGTTGATCAACCTATATATTTATAATATAAATTAGTAATTACCACATATAAATTTCAAAGTGTATGATAACTCGTATAATATGAATTATCAAAATTATATATATTTAACATAATTTTTGTAGTATAATATAACAACTTTAAAATAGTTTTTAAAATAATATTTCAAAATAAATCTTCCAAAGAAAGCTTTTAAAAATGAATCTTCTAATAGAAGAGTCTTCTAAAGGAAGATTTGTGAATACCGTGAAAAATAGGAATTTATAAAATTACTACTCTTTAATAAAAGACTTACTTGAAAAATTCCTGCACTCCTTTTGGCTTTCAAACTCTCAAAATAACCTTACTATTCTCAGAGAAAACTCATAAAATTCTTATAGAAAAATTTTATGTTTTAGGTGTGATTTTTCTATTCAGTTGAACAAGCTATTTATAGGAGAAAAGAGGTCACTGTGCAGTGGTAGGTGGCTGGCGTGCTGCACGCCAGCCTGAGAATTCAAAGCAGCCGCCCACGCTGCATTTCCAACCATCTCCAACATTTGCATGCTTAAAATTCATGTGGCCCCCACAGAGGGTCCACATGGTTACTATTCCAAATAGTAAAAATTATTATTATTATTATTATTAATTTTTTTTTAAATTTATTTATTTATTTATTCTTCCTGTAGGTCCTACGTATATAATAAAATATACTACAACAATAATTTAACAATAATGTAATAAACACGTTACAGATTATTATTAATTTAATAATATAAATTACAATATATTTGCAACTGTGACAATTATTAGGTTCAATAATTTTAAAATACAGTGCACCAACAATTATTGA
The DNA here is from genome assembly GCA_947179155.2 of Hedera helix. Lineage (NCBI taxonomy): Eukaryota > Viridiplantae > Streptophyta > Magnoliopsida > Apiales > Araliaceae > Hedera > Hedera helix. The sequence goes on along the minus strand of OX359276.1, from coordinate 44,487,473 downwards.
CTCAATGATATAAAATACCGTGCAATGACAATTATTGAATCAATAATGCAAAATACTGTGTAGCAACAATTATTGAATTGATAACATAAAATATTATGCAACGACAATTATTGATGAAATGATGTGCAACAGTTACGGTGTCAATTATCAGATCAATAATACGAGACACTGTGCAATACCGTGTGCTACTGTAGAATACCGTGTGCCACAATAAAATACCATAAATTACCGTATGCTACTATTCTTTTATCACCGGTATTTTAACAGTTAACACCGTTGACTATTTTTATTTAAAAATGTTACTTCTGTCGTTTTCTATATCCGACAAATATTCCGTTGTGGGGTCCACAAATAATTTGTTATTTCGGCGCCGTCGTACGGCCCGAATATTCCTCGACAAAATGAATATTCCCCGACAAAACGAATATTGTCCGTCAAAATAAAATTTGCACATAACATCTTTAACTTTTAACTTTATCGATTTAACCACTTACTGTTTCAGAAAAATATATATATGAAGAAAAATTAAATTTTATATTTCATAAAATTCGGGGTCTTACATAACAGATCTGGATGGAAGGGAGATGACCCACTCCCTGGCAGTCTTCTTTAGGGTGGATAAGAACAGGTGGCACATCGCCACTGCATCATGACCGTGAAAGTGCATGGCCTGCTCGAAGGAATAAGTGTGATCATGTGGGTCTCCTGTTCCGTCGTACATCTCCAGGGTGGGTACTTTGTGACTTCGGTCGATTTTGGCCTCTTCTAGATCTTTCGAGAACGGAGAGAACCGAACTTTCTTGGACCCATAGTACTTATCTGAAGCCTTCTTGGGTGAGAATTCTCCAGTATGGCTTTCATGGCTTCGTCTGTCTCCCCGATCTCTCTTCGAAGGTGATCTGGCTCGCTTCCGAAAGTCCGCCGTCCAAGTTGACTTGGAATGGACCGGCTTCTTAACGCGATCTCGTGCTTCACCTCCACATCGTTCCAGGTGTCTGTCGTCTCGTCGGTCACAATGTTCTGAGCGGGAGGCCGAGCCTCTCTGGCTCAAAAGGTCATGTTCTGCCTCGTTTAATTCCTGGTATTGCTTATTAAGCTCCTTCTGCTGGATGTCCAGAGCTTTCTTTTTGTCGAGAATCAACTGGAGGCGACGTTCTTTATCCGCTATTGTCTCCCGGCGAGACTTAGTGGGGAGTGGTCGCCGTGAGTTACTTTGACTCCGCCGCGATTGTGAGGCTTCCATGTCAATTCTTTTTTATGGAAGAAGTACTCGGTGCTAAATGCTGCCCTCCTTCTAGCGCCAATGTTAACGCTTGAATTTCGTCCGCACGTTCAACCACCGGTTCGGACTGGGACCTGCACAAAAAAGAACCACCAGAAGTGCTTGACGGCTTGGGCCGCCGGGGGATACCTCCGGTGTGAGAGTAAGTACAGGTTTCAAGACGGGTCAACAATGGAGGCATAAGTATTTAGTAGAGTAGAATCAGATCCCTGTACCTCTATTATTCACCATGTATTTATAGTACTCATATTGCTCAACAGGACTCCAATTCCTAATAGGAATTGTGTAGCAAAATCCTTGTTGGAGAAGGTAGTTGTCACGCTAATCAATGTTAGATAGGTAACTCCCATACCAATTCATATTTAGATATGACAATTAGTTAGTATCTGAATTGGTAAAGAAAGCGATCCCAAGCCTATCGGACTTAGGAGTCCTCATAGGTAATTGCCAAATTGATGAACTATTTGGGCCTAGCCCAATATTAGTTACCCAATCAGGCTTAGCGAAATATTCATCCTAACACAATACATGTGTCATATTGGGATTTTATGTAAGAGAGGTTGAAGGGGTGTTGGGTAAGTGAATTAGATCTACTCCATAAATCTTGAGAATAAGGAACCCAAACATGCAAGTAATGCTATGGTCATTATTATATTTATTTATTAATTTCAAATATAATATTGGTCGCGTAATAAAATAGTTGTATTAAGTAAAGTAGTCTTTTTCAGTATTTTTAGACTCAATTAATTAATATTATTGTAAATAAAAATCTTGGAAGTAATCGTATTGTACTATACTTTAAAGTTAGTTTTAGAAAAGGTGAAGCAAAAAACAGATACGGTCTTTTTTTGGAAGAAGTAAAAAGCACTTCCTTTATCGGTTGAACTGGTGAGCAAATTTAATTAATACAATAAAATAAATCAAGTCCCGAAGTACATATATGGTTCAACTCATCATCTACTTGCCCATAAGGTTTGCTCCACCATATATTTATGAATAAGCCCAAAAGCAACATCTCTTTTCAATAATACTTGCTTTGCTATCTTAATTACTTACTTTAAGAAAAATGATGAAAGATAAAATCCACTCTTAGCAACAAATTTAATACTTAATTTAGAATTTGTCTTTTTTTAATTTGTGTAAAATATGTATCTTAAATATTTATTTTTATCGTTTCGAGTACGGATGGAAGGGAGGGGTATATATATATATATATATATATATATATATATATATATATATATATTATAGTCTACTTTCACCTACTAATATTATAAATAATATGTTATTTTATGAATCAAATGTAAACATAAAACATTGTTCTTAATGGCGGTGAAAATCTACACAAATAAACTACTACTAAATAAATAAGGAAATGCAAAATATTCTCAACAAAACCATATATATAACAAGTCTTCACATCACAGCTACACTTAAGATGATGATGCTTTTTCTACTTGTAATATCCACAATGAAATTTACTTCCATTTACCCAAAATTATAACAAAAATCAATTAATTGAATTTAATACCTCCCAAAACCCAAAACCCAAAATCAATCAATAAATAAATTACTGATTATAATTAATTATCTTGATTACCAACCCAAATTCCTAATTTACCCCTTCGGGCCCTTCCATTCAATACACTGCCCGGTGGGCCTAGTCTTCTGCTTCCCAGCTTTCAAGGGGCAAGGAGTCTGAACAGGAGGCACCATGCAATTATACTGCAAACATAAGGAACTGCTCACCGGAATCTCCACCGTTGGACTAATTGCCATTCCGGTCAGAAAATTATGCTGTAGGTACAATATTTTTATACTCGAGTCTAGTAACCGGTCCACGAATGTTCGCGGTACTTGACCCATGAACCGGTTATTGTTGAGGTAAAGAGTTTGTACGGTGGAGAATAATGGAGATATTTGACCCGAAAACCGGTTGAAACTGAGATCGACGGTCGGGATTCTGACCTGATCAGCCGGTTGAACCGACCCAATAAATAAATTCCTTTGCAATTGGAGGTTTGATAATGGGAATGCGAACAAACCGCCCGGAATGTAGCCGGTGAACTGGTTCAGGCTAAGGTCCAAATAGTTTAGTCGGTTCATCCGGGCTAAGACCCGATACACCGGACCGCTCAATCGGTTCCATGACAAGGATAGGTACTGGATGGAGGGAGGCAGTGAATATGGCGGGAGGGAACCGGATAACTGGTTGTGCTTTAGGTCCAGCCGGATTAGCCTTTGTGAAGTAAACCGGGGAATTGAACCGGAAAGACGATTGTGGCCGAGAATGACGTTTGTTAACGCCGGTAGACTTCCAATTGACCAAGGGATACTTCCGGTGAGCTGATTGTAGCTTAAATCTAGGGTTCTTAATCCCCGAAGCTGACCCAGTGTAGCCGGAATAGGGCCAGAGATGAAATTCCGGCTAATGCCGAGGAACCGGAGGTTTTTCAACTGAGACAGACTCGGCGGCAGGGTACCCATGATTCGTCCCGGAACGACGGTGAACTCGGCGAGAGAAGTAAGCTTGCCAATAGCAGGAGCAAGGCGGCCGGCTAAACCTGGAGAACCAGCTCGTGGGTCACCGAGATTTAAAGCGATTATTCTATCGCGGGCGCAATAAACTCCGGCGAAGTTGCAGGGGTCGGCCGTGAAATCCCAAGAGGCAAAATAATTAGAGCCTGGCATATCTTCCAGGGATTTCCGAATGGATTGAAGAGCAAGAAAATCAATTGGGTGTAATATTGCAAATGCTAGTAAACTTTGCTGAAGAAAAATTAGCAGATAACATAGCAAAATCCCCATTTTTGAGCGGTATTTACAATGGAAAATAGGTAGAGCAATTGTCTATATATATACAGAGAGAGGGGGAAAATAACGAAACTTTTCCGTGTAGGGGAACTGGGTTTCTCGTGGGGAGTTGGAAAACTGTGAAAGCCTTTAATGGAGAGCAGCCAGCTAGACACAGCCAGCATGCAAGAAAAAAGTTTCAGAGGAGAGAGAAAATGAAAGCTTGGTAGCTAAGTAATGGCGTATATTTCGATTTTCTCTTCTTCTACAAATGTTGAATTTGGCTTCTCAGAGAAGGATCAATGGCTACCGTCACCAGTCTTACACGCTGTCTGACAGTCATTCTCTCTCCTATTTTTTCTGTTTTTTGCTGCAAGGTGAGGGTTTTAGGACTTCTATTGAGTTTTTTTTAATGTAATTAAAAGATGATTAATGTTTTTGTTTCTTTATGGGCATAGCTTCGGGGACCAAACGGTTGTCCGAGCCTTAATGGGAGGGTCCAAATTGAGGTTCAGAGTGACAGATCAGCAGACTCGGCGGGGGTTTGCGGTGGTTTGGAGTAGGACCACGTGAGCCTAAAGGTCACGTGACCATTCGATTGCTTCCTAGTTCCCAGTCCATCCATAAGAGGCAAATAGCCAGAGTCCACGCCATATCCCATGAATAATGTGGTCTTTATAAAAGATCTTTTTATTTTTGTTATGTATTTATAAAAGATCTTTGTAAATATTTTTTCCCCTTTCACATCACCGTAGACGTTATTTATTATTTAGGTAAGAATGATCTTGTAAAATTATTATATTTATTTTAAAAAATTATAATATTTAATATATATATATTACAAATATGGATGTTAATTTTTTAATTAGTAATTTCATAAATAAATATTAATGATAATTTTTATAAAAAAATGTGTAATAAATTTAACTCTCTTATAATTATATTTAATTTTATATATTAATAAATATTATAATTATATTTTATATAAATTTATTGTAATAGATAACAAAAAAAATTCTATTTAAAATATCATATACTATGAAGCAAAACATTATTGACATATTTTTTATAAAAAAAATAACCTGAGTTGACAAGTACTGATATTAATTCGTATTTTGATAATAGTATTTATTAATGAATAATATTAAGAGTCTTAAATGATATGATATTAAATAATATAATATGATATTTACTCAATTAATATTATGAAAACGTATTATTTGTGACACTTTTTTTAGACAAAAAATTTAAAACCCTAACATCACATATTATATTTTAAAATAAATATTACTATACTAATAATTTATAAATAAATTCATAAATAATAAAAAACAACCAATTTTTTTATTATAAATATATTGAATGACTCATATTTTATAATAAAAAATTTAGTTATCATTCACTATTCGTGAATTTATTTATAAATAATCGAGAAATGATTTGCAGCCCCCCACGCCCCACCCAGGGACCCCCTCGCCGCCCGGACCCCCACGCACGGAACCCCACGGACCCCCAAAAAAGTTATATATTGCAACCATTATTGGTCCAAAAGAGGAAATTATTAATTAGTGCTTAATGATGGTTCTACATGCATAATAAAATATCTCTCATTTATAAACCTTACCCAATAAAATACAAAAAAAAAAAAAAATTGCATTTTTCTTTTGCTGGTCAAGACAACAATACATTGTTTTAGGTAGAAGAATGACTGCATATCAATTTAGGAATTGAGGGTTTATTAGGTAATTAAAGTACACCATCACTATATTTTTTGTCAATCTTAGGAATAAATTTAGAAATATTAAATTATTCTTAAAAATCTTCCTTATATATGTGACTCTCAAATTTTGGAATTAAAAGAGTATTAGATAAATAAAGTACTTTTATGCCACTATATTTAAATTTCTCACATATGTTAGGAATATATTTGAATAAAATAAAATTATTACTAAAAGTCGTCGTTAAAAAGCTAAGAATGTCATTTTTTAATATATCTTCACAGTCTACAAATAAAATTATATATCTAATTTTAAAACAAAAAAAAAATATATCTATAATTTGAATTCCACAATAAAAGTTTTATCGTTAAATATTTTGTTCAGATTAAGGGTCCCACATTTGAAATAATGTCACAAAATTACTAGTTTTTTTGAAAATTACTAGACAATTATAATTAGTGGGGCGTAATTATAGTATCCAAATATTTTTTCTAATTTTAATTTTGGTGATTTTTAATGTTTCACATATCATGTATTTTGCACTATTTATTTGTTAATTCATGTGCTAATTTATGATAATTTGATTCTCAAATATTTCACGTAAGAAGAGTACGGTGAAACACTGTAAACTCACTAATTTATTTTAGTAGTATTTAAAAGTTTATAATTAATTGTTCATTATTTTTTGATGTATAAACAAGTTTAAATTATAATTTAAAATATATTATTATTAATAAGGATATAATAGTCCAAACAATATTTTTTATCCATTCATTTAATTAATCTTGAAAAAAATAAACATAATATAAGATTATTTTAAATTATCTCATGAATAATCCCATAAAAATAAACACGTGACTAAAATTATTTAATTTCAGGACTAATAATTTTGAGATTTATTATGAATTATAATCTCGAGATTATTATATTTATAAACAAATATAATCTTAAATTCTAATTCCTTCTTTCCATACTTTGGTCTGACCGGACTCCGCTACTAGTTTTGGTTGGTTGGGCCGTTTCACAGACTTCTCTATCTCTCTTTCAGACCACTAGCAATTGGGTCTACATGTTCCTCTGCCCTACCCTTTTGAGCGTAGCCCAAGTGTTGTATTTATAAATTGTACTTAAATTTCATAAGAAGTGTTATATTTATAAATTTGAAAGAGATAGCTAGCTAATAATAGCTATGATGTCTCTTTCAACAAGCTGTTGCTAGCTACACCCTCTCTTGTTCGAGGAGGCTTCAGCAGGCCACCATTTTCACTCTCCACGCAGTGTATGTCTGGGCCTGTAGAACATATTCCTTCGATTAATAATTCATAACAAGTATTTATTATAAATTAAAAATAAATAAATACTATTTATATTATTAAAAAATAAAATAAAATTAGGATTAGAAATTAAAATTCAACATCAACTACTATTTGTAACAGATGTTTTTTTTTTTTTAAATATCCGCTACTAATACTAGCGGATGCTAATTAGAAAGTCAAACTCTAAATATTAGATCAAAAAACTAAACCCTAAATCCTATAAATTAAAACAGATTTAATTTCTAGAATTCAGAGTTTAATTTTTTGATATAATATTTAAGATTGACCTTTCTGATATAATATTTAGTGTTTAACTTTTTGATCAGCGTCCACTATTAGTAGTGGACGTTGATTTTTAATTTCTAATCATGTACGTTATTTCTTGTTTTTAATGATATAAATGGTGAATATTAATTTTTGGTCCATAGCAACTACTTGTTATAGATCACTTCTTCACACACACACACACACACACACATATATAACTTATTAGGTTTTCTAAAGGTAATTATAAATTTTGTTTCCTAACGAGAATTTTAGATTTATATTTATATCGCTTCAAATCACCGATTCCTTTCCAAAAAGAAGGGAGTAGTAGTAATACTCCATCAAAATCAAATATCCATACTCTTCATCATATATCATCCATTATCTGAGCAGAAACTAGCCCCAGCTGTCGATAAAAAATTTAAGGGTCCTTTACATAAGTATACAACTTTTAGAAAATAATTACAAAAATAGTACACTAACAAAAATAATTAAAAAAAAGTGCACTAACAAAAATAATTACAAAAAGAATACAAATGAGAGAGAAAGAAAAAACAGAGGAGAGGGAAAAGAAGACACCTGTCCCTCCCTCCCTCCCGCCCGCCTCCTCCCTCCCCCCCGCTCCCGCCTCCCGCCTCCGCCTGCCTCCTCCCCTCCTCCGTCCCCCATCCCCCTCCCCCTCCCCCTGCCACCTCCTTCCCCCCTCCCCGCCTGCCTCCGTCCCCCCTCCAGCCTGCCTCCTCCTTCCCCCTCCCTCCTCCTACCCGTCTGCCTCTTCCTCCCTCCCCCCTCCCCGCCTACCTCTTCCCTCCTCCGTCCCCCCTCCCCACCTCCCTCCTCCGTCCCCGCCTCCCACCCCCCGTCTCCTCCCTCCTCCGTACCCCTTCACCGCCTGCCTCACCCCTCCCCTCCTTCCTCCCCCCGCCTCGTTCATATAAAGGTAACCAACCCTGTAATACAAAGGTAACCAAACCTTAATAAAGAAGGTAACAAACCTTTAATACAAAGGTAACCAAACTTTAATACAAGGTAACCAATCCTTAGTACATAGGTAACCAATCTTTAATACACAGGTAACCAAACTCCTAATACAAAAGGTATCCAACCTTAAAACAAAGGAAACCAACCTTTAATACAAAGGTAACCAAACATTAATACAATGGTAACCAATCTTTAATACAAAGGTAATCAAACTTTAATATAAAGGTAATCAACCCTTAATACAAAAAGGTAACCAAACCTTAATACATATGTAACCAACCTTTAATACAACGGTAACCAAAAAGTACGCGAAGGAGGCGGGGGGAGGGGGTGGCCACCACGATCAGATCTGGAGCCACCACGAGGAGAGGATGAGGGGCAGAGTCAGGAGGATGAGGGGCGGGGATGGGGGGAGGAGGTGCAGGGGTGGGGAGAGGAAGGGGAGGAGGGACGGGGTCGGGGACGGGGACGGGGACGGGGGCGAGGGGGGGGAGGTGTCGGAGGAGCTGGGGTTGGGGGTGGGGGTGGTGGTCGGGGGGAGGAGGGGTGAGGGCGGGAGGAGGCGGGGGAGAAGGGAGAAGGCGGGGGGAGAAGGGAGGAGGAGGTGCGGGCGTGGGGACGGGGGGAGGCGGGCGGAAGGGAGTGGCGGGCGCGGGGAGGAGGAGTGGCGTCACTAATTATGGAGAAGACAGAAGATGGAGGAGATAAAATGGTGAAGAGAGAAATGAATAAAAATTATCTATTTTGAAATTTGAAATTTGAAACCAACTAACTACCCATTAAATCACTTACCTAAATTAAAGGAATAAAAATGCACTAATTTATAAATTAAATATTGAAGATGTATTAATTTTGTAAATATTTTATGTATGTATTTTTATTGTAATATTTTAAAAAATTGTATTGGTAAATGTAAATCTCCCAAAATTTAACTTTTTTCGGATAAAATAGGCTCCGACTGAAAGAGAAAAATGGGCCTACCTCACTTAATACAGAAGACTGACACAAGGCCCAAGTCAAAATGGTAGCAACTGACAGACAGGGAAAACACATCCAAATAAAGGAATTGGTAGCCCAATGATTCACAAGTACAAAATTCACATGAGAACATATAAGAGTATTTGGCGAGGCTAAGTACAATATATGTCGTCCAACTGCTATCATAAATCACTGAATTAAATTCATCAATATTTTGACTTGTCAAAATCATTTTACTGGACCATAATAGTCTGTCTACCCATAATCCTTTTTTCTTTTGTTTTGCCAGGAGTAAAAAAAAATAATAATAAAGAAACAGAAAAAGATTAATAATCTGTAAATAGGTAACATAACCAAAGGTCTTTAGCCCGAGTACTACTACTCAATCTATGATAACTATGAGGTTGGGGATCGAGTCTTGACATGTCAAGATAAAGTGTGTGATTATGTTTAAATTTCAGTCTAATTAACAAAAAAAGGAAAAGAAAACTAATCTATCGGATCAAAGTTTCAAGCACTTGATAGGAAAATGCGAAACATAAAAAATATTACATGTAGCTGCTATCCATCATTGAAAGGAGTTATATTTCTTAAAAGGCAAAAGGGTTAATAAACCCTCTGACAACAGTGCTCGACTCTTTCTTCGTCTCTCGAGCATAAAATCACTACCAGTTATGACCCACCAACATCTATAATTTGTTGCTCGAGCTACATTTAAGAAAGTTAGGTTTATTTTGATGCACAACATATGAAATTTCTAGAAGATAGAAAATATTTGCCGAAAATTAAAACGAGTAGTTTCCCAAAAGAAAATTAAGCTAGAATCAATTCTCTATTCGAAAGTGTACTTCACCCTGAACAATGTTTGAAGCTTGTTCTTTACAAGATAGTATTCATCTTTCACTTGTTGCAGACATCTCAAGCACCTGCATCAAACATCTTTTAGTCACTCATCATCTTAGTCATCATACTGGTGTGATCATTGACGACAATGGTCCCGACTCATGGATGACACTGACACAAGGGACGAGGGCAAATTAAAATGAGAAAATTATTTTTGAACATTTAATTAAAAGGATCAAAATTCGAAACGGAATGTCAGTTCAATTTTTTTTATTTTTATAATTTTACTATAGCTTGGTCATGTAATGTTAAAAAATCAATTTCGTTTCAGGTATTCATCGTGATAATATGACTGATCAGAAGGATTTATAGGTAATCGAGTTATGGGTAATGCTGTAGTTAAATTTAACAAAGCTTCTTCCAGTCATACGGTTGTTCAAGAAACTAAAAAAAGCACAAAGCTAATATGAAAAATAATACCTGGAACTACTTACTGCCCTTGAACTGGTGGACACAGGCATCAACCTTACAATTCGGGAAAATAAACCCCCAAAATCCATTTCAAAACTCAATATATAGAAGATAATGAAAAAGAAAATGCAGAAAGAAGCCTCACAAAGCCAAGGCCAAACTGTCGAGAAGCTTCTCAGAATCTCCAAAGAAGAGGGACACCACTTCATTCACAAATTCTGGGTTGCTCCCATCTTGCAGTTTCTGAAGCTGTAAAAACTGATCATCCAAAACCCCCTATTTTCACACCCATGTTGAAAAGAAACCCAGAAATCGCCAATCAAAAATCACAAATACCCAAATGAAAATCTCATACAGACCTCATGATACACAACAGCTCAGCTGATAGGAAATCGACATATTGTCTCTGCAACTGATTGATAATATCCATGATCGATTGACTGCTTCTCCTCAAGTCAACCCTTGTTACTTTCAGATGAATGTTATGATTGCAATTCAGGAAATGGTTAAGAAATAACAGAAAAAGGAAAACAGATCAAATTATGAAGAAAAACAAAAGTGGAACAGAACAGAAATGGAAGAATTTGGAATTAGAATTGAGCAACTCAGTTATACAAATCTGAGAAAGGAGAAGAATTACAGTCAGATAGCCTCCTTCACTCATTACAAGCTCTATTTATACAACCAATTACAATTGCTAGGCTCTAACAAACTTTCCCGCTCACCAGTACATTTTGAATTCTAACCACTCATGACATCGCTATAACTAACTCTGACATCTCACTAAGCCACTAACTAATACAGATGCAATAATTCTGCAAATGGCCTAAGCCATGGTGTTCCGGCTGGAATGATCATTCTCACTGTTAACAGCCTTGTAAGACTTCTTCTGTTGCTGCTTGGTTTATCAGCTGAGCTTCTGAATTCTACAATAACCTGCACTTCATAACAATGATTCGCAGCCAAACAGTGGGAATTTACAAAAGAATCTCAAGGACAGAGATGTGAATGAATGAAAAACCGATCAGGCGGAACCAAAATCCAAAATAATGGAGTCAAAATAGAATCTCACCCAAATAAAGTTTGTATTTTGCATTTTATTAATTATGGCTTGTTATTATATGGTCAGTCTCTAAACAGAATCTCACCAATCATTTTGAATACAACTCCCTCAATCTGAAAGATGCTACATTTTCTTATGAATAAAATAGATTTGTTTCAAATATTCAAATTTTATACATAATTTAATTTAGTATAAATAACTATATATAATAATCTAAGAGAGGATCTTAAATAAAACTAATTTGAATAAAAATTAATATTAATTTTGCGTATTTAAATTTCTGTATCAAAATTGGATCGACTCAAAATACATGTAAGGTTAGACTAACACAAAATTTATTCTACTACTTTTATATATATATATATATATAATAATCTAAAAAAGAAAATCTATAATTGAATTTATTTGATTGATCATAAAATTAGTAGATAACTACAAAGAACCTAAATGAAATTAATTCGAATCGCCAAGAAAAAAGAAGAAGAAGAAAACATCTCACACCACCACAAGTAATAAACATATTAGAAAGTTAGCCCCTTTTTTGCAGGAATTGAAAGCTTTGTATATATAAATATATAATTTTAAAATCATAATTTTTATTAAGAAAAGGTATGTAAAAAATTGTCTATGATTATGTATAAACAACGTATCAAATATGTATAAAAAGAAGTCAAATGTCAGGTGCAATCTCCATTTTATGAGTCAAAAATTAAAAAATAACAAGATTCTCTTCTCATTTATGGTGGGTAACTGTATATTATTAATTTTTTGGTTGTCAAAAAAATTGCTCTTAATTTTGAAAATTTGCGAGTGGATTGCACACTCATACTTAGATGAATCCTCATTCTTATCCTCAAAGTAAAATTATGTCTTTTTTTTTATTAAGAAAAAACTTCACTTAAGCTTTTACTTATAAAATTATACTCTACATGTTTCATAAAAAATAAAAAAATAAATATTTTATTTTGACGTTTGAGAAGTCAGTTTGAGTGTTATAACGTTCAAAATTAATATACTTTTATTTTAATTTGAAAATAATAAATTTGGTTTTACTTTTTTATTTATAATATTCATTACATAAATTTATATCTGTATTGAACATGAAAATGTAATAAATTAATTTAAATAAATTTAATAAGGAAAAGGAGGGAGCATTTTATTTTTATTTTTTGGAGTAAAAGGGCGAACAAGGTTGTAATTTTTCTTCCTCATCATTCAAAATTTGACCGGCCACTCATAAAACCAGTCTTAATACCCCCATCCCATCCCATCCCATTTTTGTTAGAAATTAGTAACTCCAATCAATCACAAAAGAATAATATCCTAACACGTGAAAAGTAAGTAACAACATAATTAGGAAATTAATCTCTACATATCCAAGTCGGCAGCCTCCATGCACCTTCAACAACCCCATGGCATTGGCCTACGTTATCATCATCAAATCCATCCTTTTCATTGCTTCAACGGTAAGAATTTTATGCTACATGAAAAGAAAACCAAACATTTGTTTTGTTCCACCTCCACCTGCTAATAGTATGTGTATTCATTATAAACTTCAGGCACGCCCAGGCTAAGGCTAGTCAAAACTATGACAAATATAATAATAATAATAATAATAATAAAAGACATTGTATGATTGTTTGGGAAATAAAGGGGCAACGGCGGCTAGGACGACGAGATGCGTCTATTTTTAATCAAATTACACCGTTTTCATAAAGTTAACCGTTCTATTTTCCTGGTCTAACGTTTATTGGAGAGGGAACGAGAGTATGGAAAAAAATAGTTGCTTATTATACATACCTAGCTAGGTAGCTAGAAGTAAAATAGAGACTCGGTTACCACTTTATAGTAAGTTCACTTCTAGAACGATAAGGTATTGACACGCAGATAGAAAAAACACTCCTCAACATGTGTATTAATATCTTATTGATTTAAAAATAAATTTACCATAAAGTTTATTCTATAGTAACTGGATTCGAAAAATGGACCGGGGTTGTTTGTCATATGCATGCAGTATGTTTCTATTTATGAAACTTCATCATCATCATATATCTGACTGAGTACTATTGGAATGAAGATTATGTTAAATTTAATGATTTCTCTTCTTTTATTAATTTGTTGCTAATCTAGAAAAAGTGAAAAAAGTACATGCATTCTGTGCTCTTCTTTAAAAATTACGTACGTGTCACCACAGACAAAGTTGGTCACTCAGTCTTGTACCCACATACATCCATATCTTAGGACAGAGTTAAAATTATTGAAACATGACCGTTGTTAATAAAGGATGAAACTCTTTAAACAAGATCTGCGCCCGGCCCGGCTTTCTTTATCTCCTTCCTCGGTTGTTTTTCAGATGTTGGAGATTGACAGCATCCAAACAAAATGGTGTCCGACTTTAATTCAAATACTGTGTCTCCATGTGCTCTGTTCTTCGGGTTGCGTGCCAACAACATCACCAGCTCATCCCATTTGAGACAATTTCAATCCATAACAAATACAGCTATATCTATATCTATATCTATATATATAAATATATCACTCACTAATATGAATTACGTGGTTTTGGACGATAATCTAAGTTCGTTCTTGAATATTTACACCAAATATTATTTTCTCGTACGCACTAAATAACTTATCTGGAGTATTACACAAAACAACGTAATTCAAATTAGTGAGGGAAATTGTATTTGATAATGAAGTTCACGTGGGAGAAAATGACTAATACGGTTGAGATCAACCAAGATGCAAGCTTTTGCAACTTAAAAGTTTGTGCAAAATATCTGAGATTTAGCATTAGATACACGGCTCATAATTCAGGTTCTCTAAATTGAGTGTTGCACTATATATTTGCTTGAATAATATACATAGAAGAAAATTCAGGATCACTGTCACCAAGTGCCTGAGGGTGTACAATAACTAAAAGAGAAATGGTCATTAGGGAAATATTTACATATCCAAGATAACATTAGCTCTACCCAAAAAAAAGGGAAGAAGAAGAAGAAGATTAATTACAATGTAATGACACAATTATTTTAGTACTTCATAATACATAAATGATTTTTTTCCCAACACTTGAATCACCTGTTCATTTGCTTGAATGGGGAATGAACCTGCCAGGCAGTCTACAACTCGTATTTCAAAATTTTAGCAGGGAACTAAAGTTGAATTCCTCACTTATACAACACCCTAGCTAGCAAGATGAAACATGGTGTTCAAACTAGCATCTGCTTTGGCTGATTAAAACCATTTGATTCCCCAAATGAGGTCAAGTGATGATCCTCCGCACTAAAAAGTTCTTCATAATACCTCCTCCAAAATGACGACTTTCTACATCTTTTCACCATATCCAAGCTGTTGTGGTCGCCTTTTAGAATCTGTAAAACCTGCAGGGGAAGCATGTTTTTCACCGTGTTCTAATGGTTAATGGGAAAAATGAACTGATCAGATCGACTCATGAATTCACCTACATTGTTAACCTTGCTACCTAGTGCCTAAACTTCATCTAATAAGATTGATTCGTGCTCAACTTGAAAACTCTCAAGATGTTTACTATTGAAAACTACATATCTGAGATTGAGTAATAATATCAGCACATGCCTGACTCATTTTAGGACGCCTGATAGATGACTGTTGCACGCATAGAAAGGCAGATAAAACCATGAGGTTCATTTGCAGTGAGTTATAGTCATCAGCAAGGGAATGATCAACAAGCTCTCTGATATTGTTCTTCTTGAGTAAGGGTTTTGCCTGTCACAAGCAATTCAAATCTCAATGGCCATATTCCAATACTCTGATCTTTGAAGTGTTGCATTAGTATAGAGAAGTTTTGATTAATGAGGGTGAATGGACAGAGGCATACCCACATGACAAGGCTTTGTTGTGAGTAATCCAGAGCCCGTCGTCCACTAATAAGTTCCAACAGAAGTACTCCAAAGGCGAAGACATCAGTTTTTTCATTTACTATGCCATGCATTAAGAACTCTGGAGCAAGATAGCTGCCAAGAAACCAATGAAACTAAATATATTGAACTACAACTATAATGGATAAGAAGGCAAAACAAAGAAGAAGATAAGAGTACAAACCCAAATGTGCCTTCAAATTTTGACACAGTGTGGTGAGTCCATTGCTCTGGGAGCCATTTTGCAAGCCCAAAATCACAAATCTGGATTCAAACAAATAGTTACTCTGTGGTGCAAAATCCCAACACAAACATACATTACTAAACCGAATTTGGGAGATTTGTTTAAGAAACTCGAGGGTAATGCAGTTCAATTCCCCAAAATCTAGTTAATACAAGTATTACATAGAAGTAAGATCAACAATAATATAGACATCACAGTTAATGCCTGAACATCATTGGTCTACACAATCAAAATACATACATATAAAACATACTATTGAATGAGAAAGATTAGCTAGATGGATTGGGAAGGAACCTGAGGCTCAAAGTCCTTTGTAAGCAATATATTTGCAGCCTTGATATCTCTATGAATGATTCTCCTTTGACCACCTTCATGAAGATATAACAGACCTTCAGCTGTTCCTACTGCAACCTTATACCTAATACTCCATTCTAATTCCACTTTTGATGCTGTCAAATGATCAAACATAAAAATTCGTGTCAAATTTCAATAAACAAAATTGCAACTTGCAAATACAAATAATAACGAGTACGTTGGATATAAGACTGACCATGAAGCAGCGACGCTAAACTACCATGGGGAGAGAGCTCAAGGACAAGGTGCATGCCTCCTTCAACACCGTAACCTATCAACTTAGCAGTATTCGGATGGTTGACATGAGCCATGATCCCCAGCTCCGATAAGAAGTCCCCTGTTCTTTCTTCAGGTGATCCTTTTGTCAGTTTCTTAATTGCAACAAGCTGTCCATCTCGCAAACACCCTTTATAAACTTCAGCATAACCTCCCTTTCCAATAAGATTTTCTATAGCACAGGAAAGCAGAACTAGGCAAATATTATATTTATAAACATTTGCTATCTAATTTCACAATAAAATTACTAACCATGGAAGAAATTGTTGGTAGCAGATTGTAGTTGCGAGAGGGTGAAATTCTTCCAATGAGGTTTGAAATGGTTCAAATCAGAATCAACATGCGCACTTGCTGCCGTGATTTCCTCTCTCATACTACTGCTAAATCTTTTGGATAGTTTAAGAGGATGCAAGGTGCCTAAACGTCTTTTTGATTTAAATTTCAGTAATTCGACAAAACCAGCCCATCGAGAAGAGGGTTTTGATTGATCTTTGGATTCTGAAGTGCTTTCTTTTGAAGAGACTGTTTCGGATTCTAAACTCTTTAAATAGTCTTCAAGTACTCCGGTAGGAGAGTAGGCGTCTTCCTTTTCTTTCTCCATACCTAGAATTTAATTTATCTACCCAAGAACAATGACATAATTCAGCACTCAAAAAATGAAAAGTTTCAAATTTAGCTTAAAAAACAGAATGATCATAAGAAATCAGTTCCACTAATATTTAAGCATAGAATTATATACAGCAGCTGCTAGCTTACTTAACAGAGCAATTAATACTATGAACAATAGAACATAAACACCAGAAATCCAGAGCCATAAAAACTACTCTCATATTAGAGATATTTCATGTGAATAGAGATATAGACAAATACCTTGAAAAAGCAAAATAAACAAAGATATTAATGGAAGGAAATGAATTTATTGACATCAATTTTCTCTTTTTTTTTATGTATTTCTGTTAGTAACAAACCAAGAGAGAAAAAGGGTCAGACCAGCTTAAACAAAGGAGAAAATGGTGGTTAGCAATTTTCAAAATAGGCGTTATAAATCAATAAATCCCAACAAAAAAAACCACATAATTATGCAAATAAACAAAAACTAAAGAAACCCAGAAAACCAAACAAGGTAATTTCCCCTCAAATTCAATATACACAAAAAAACATACAATTAATTGCTTATAGAATATAAGGTGGCTGACAAGACATACCAATGACTTGGAAGAAACTGAAGATTCTTGGACATACTCCATGAATATGCCCAGATAGAAACAGAGGTAGAGAGAGAAAGTGAGAGATGAAAGGGAGAAGGCGGTGGGGATGTTTACAGTCACTACTTCTAATACAATCTTCCAAAAGGGTACTGCTCAAAAATCTTGCTGTATTTCAATTTATTTCCCTCTTTAATTTAGCCTTTCCATTTTTGAAGAAAAAAGGAGAAAGGGTTACAGAATCTTATGCAAATATGTCTGAAATTTAATTTAATTTTCTTAGAGAAGCATATAAATAATTAAATACTGTACTGGAAAAAAAAATACAAAAGAAGGTTAAAATAATAATGAAGAAACACAGTGTTTATTTTCTTGGTCAACTTTATCCTTATTCCGTGCTAAAGCTTTTTCAGTTAGACACGGCAGTACAAGTGTCAGATTTTTTTATTTATTTATTTTTGCATATTTTTGCCTTGTCACTGAACACAAAATTATTTAAAAAATTTATTTGACATCTAACTTGCTAAATTTGGGGAAAAGTCCAAGTATTAATATTTATATTTTATTTTTTGAAGATGGGAAAGTCCAAGTACGATTAGATATATTTTGACCCTATCAGACGAAAAGAATAAGTCCACGTACAAAATATTTAATTATAAAATTAATTATTATATTTATTTTAATTATTAAAAAATATATTTTTATATTAAAATTTATGTTAATTCATATTTTTTAATAATTAAAATTAATTTTATAATTGATTTTTATGTATACAAAAAAATAAAAATTTGCTTAAGAATAAAATGACATAAGCAAACATACATAACATGGTAAACTAGCAGATTGTAACAAAATGTTTAATATTGGGCACCTTTAAATTGACTATTCTGATATTTATTTATTAAATTTATATTTTGACAAAAAATTAAAAGGAAAAAAAAAGGAGGGGAGGGAAATCTAGAAAGCAATCACTCCTAATTTACGGGAAATTAGTAGCAACATTACATTTAAACTAAAGTTAAAGGCGAATGCAAATGTTTTTTTTTTTTTTTTTTTTACGGGAAATTGTTGTTGCTATTTTTCAGTTTTTTTTTTTGGTACAAGTTTTTTTAAAGTTAATGGACATATAATTTTTGCGGATAAACTAGTTTGTGAAAATATTTTATATATAATTTTATTTTTTTTAAATTATCAACATCTTTAAAGAAACGGAGGGAGGTAGGGGAAAATGAGGTTGTGAATGTGATTCTCCATTATTTCTATCCCTATTACATTTAATACTTTGATCATACGCAATTTAGTAGCTCATTTTCTAAGACAATTTAGTCATTTTATAGTGATTTAATCAAATGAACTTAATTAATCAATCAATCATTCGCCACTAGCAAATCAAGAATTCTCGTACAAAAAAGTTTATAGTTACGTTAATTGGGCATCTTATTGAGTACTCTTCCCTACCAAAGCCAATAAAAACATTTAAATAATTATGCTAGTTATTGAAGCCTTTTATGATTGCTTTCTTTCGTACGTACTAAGCTTAACATATATATATATATATATATATATATATATATATATATATATATATATATATAAAAGGTATGCATTTATAGTAATTAATTATTAAAAGTATTATTGTAATAATTAAATACAAGTGTCAAATTGTCTTTATTTTTATCTGTCGCAATAGGCCAAAAAATTAAAAAATTGACCTTATCATTAGAGTTTTTAGCGACAAACAAAAATAAAATAAATTCGGTCATTATATGTGATTGCTACCAGAGGCGAAATCAAAATTTTATTTTAGAGAGTGTCAAAATTATATATAAAAATAGAAAATTATCCTCCATCTTAAATTAAAACATAATTTTGATGATATTCATAACTAAAAATATATAATACATATACAGTCTAAATTTTTATTTATATATATTTTTATAAGAGGTGTTAAAGTCCAAATATATAAAATATGTACTTAATTATATATATATATAACATAAGATTTTCAAAACTCAGGGGGTGTCATGATACTCTCAATTATATATATAGTTCTATCCTAATTGTTACAACAGTATTTTTAATAATTAATTATTATAGATAACTATTTATATATATATATATAGAGAGAGAGAGAGAGAGAGAGGAATGGATATTATTTATTGTTATCAATATTTCAGTAACTTTTTTTCAAAGTCATATTCATGTAATTATTAATAGTTTGATTTAGGTAAAAGTAGTGTCAACTTTAATTTAGATTTGGTTGGTGTCCAAATTCCTACTTACGTTATGTTTATTTGTTAGGATGGGTCCGCCTGGATAACTAATGCTTATAAGTACGTTTTCAATTTCCAATATCATTTCACTATTACAACAACCACTCTCTCTATATAGACATATATTTACTGTATTGGCGAAGTTAGATAATTTGTAATCAAGTCCTTTAGTTGTGATTTGTGGTACATAAATATATGTTGGTGCTTAGAATTTACCGGCATAAAAAACTGATAACTAAGTTACGTATTAGTATTAATAATATAATTTAAAATTATAGTGTATAATATTTAATATTATAATTTAAATATAAATAATATTAATATAAATAGTAATAAAATATTGAACATGAAATTAAAAAATTATATGTATTTTAAAATTATTGCATATATTTTTAATACCTACATGTATATCTTTAAAATAATACAACAAAAAAGATACAAAAAGTTTGATATAATTATGAATATGACATACGTTATATCAGTAAAGATGATGAACTCGAAACTAATTCGAAGACTAGGGATGTACAATGGTCGGTTTAATCAGTAAAAAAATAACCAAACCACTTAAGTTAGTTATAAAAAATTAAAAATCAAAACTGTTTAAATTTTTACTCCGTAATCGGTTATCGATTTATTCGGTTGTCGGTTAAATCGATCGGTTTAATCGGTTTAGTCGGTTATTAAAACTTAAGTATAAGAGAACAACTGATTATTAAAACTTAAGCATACGCGGTTAAGTTTAAAATATTGTATTCAAATTTAATTTAAAATCAAGTGTGTATATCATTATATATGTAATATAATTGTGTAACTAATTGTCATAACTAAATTAAATTTATTAAATCTTAAGTTTCATAACTAAAATAAATATTTATTAGAAAAACATATATAAATTATATTATAATTTTAAATTATTCGGTTGATTTCAATTTTTTGAGAAGCCAAACCGAAATTGGCCGAACTAGTCTCTGTTTTTCAATTTTACAATGTTCGATTTTTTGATTTTGTGCTTTTTGGTTTGAATTTTTAACAGTTCGGTTTGGTTCGGTCGATTTTTCAATTTTTTTTCGATTTTTTGTGCATCCCTATCGATGACCAATCAGAATAACTTACTTAATTTGAATAAAATCTCTAATTATCTTGTTATATATAGACTAAACTGATAATTTGTGCAAGACATATATTAATATCAATAATACAACCTAAAATTATGGCGTGTAATATTTGACTTTTTAATTTGAGTATAAATAGTATAATATGAATGATAGTAATATCTTGAACATAAAATTAAAAAGTTATAGGTATATATCAAAATTATTGTATATATATTTTTAATATATATATGTATACTCTTGAAATAATATTAAATAAATTTGTGCTCCATTGATGTATACTAGTTCAGTGGCATACACTTTTGTGTGTGCAAATTTAATAGAGTAAAAAATATCAACGGGGGAAATAAATTAGGAGCAATGAATAGAAGCACAAGAGAAAAAAAGAAATCAAAACAATTTTATATAGTAGATATATACTTGTGTATATACGTTTAGTAAAAAGATCCGGATTCACGATTAGCTTAGATGTAACAAATTGGAGCATACAATATAAATAGAAAAATAATATTTTTGATTACTTCTTGAAGTGCATATTTATAATCATGGTCGATTAAAATTACATGCTTTACGAACTCAATAATTCACATACTTCCAACGATAATTCATATTATATTATCACGAGTACTAAATATAATTTATATGATCTGAGAAAGTACAAATTTATAAATTTTACGAATGACTTCTAATAGTTGTGACAAGTTTTCTATTCTCTCTACTTTTTGGAAAATTATGAGCTCTCTTTGTTGTGTTGTTTTTCATAAAGAAAGCCTATACATGTTATATAAGCCCAGAAACAGTATTGGTTAATTAAGTTATTTGATTAGCAACTCCTAAAATCAAATAATATACCCAATTTAAGAGCAAGATAAACATACATATGCATTATATATAGATAATAAATCATGTGGTTATATTCATGAATGTTCCAATTTAGGTCCATTAATCAACACTAGAAAATAATCAGCTTAGGTTTAAAATGAGCATAATGAATCGCTTTG
The DNA here is from genome assembly GCA_947179155.2 of Hedera helix. Lineage (NCBI taxonomy): Eukaryota > Viridiplantae > Streptophyta > Magnoliopsida > Apiales > Araliaceae > Hedera > Hedera helix. The sequence goes on along the minus strand of OX359276.1, from coordinate 44,465,397 downwards.
TGCTAACAACTCAAAGTCTAACAACACAATTTACACTTAAAAATTAAATTTTTTATAGATAATTTTTGATATTATTAAAAAATATATTTTTCTGAAAGTTTTTAATATAAACTCCAATATATTTTTTAAAAAAGAAAGAAAAAGGAAGTAGCAAAAATATTACGTTTCCCGCAACTAGTAGCTTCTTTCTTAGTGATATTTGGTGGAGCCACGAATTGAACAAAGTAATTTGTCTGTTGCAGAGGCACTACATATTATTAATTGAATAACCTCCTCCTATCTATCCACCTGAAAAGACTGGACACTCAACTACTTCAGAGTAGCAAGTTGCAATTGGTTGGTCAGCCTAATGAATATTTTTCTAGTTGCTATCAAACAATAAAAGTTAATTTAGTCTTTATTCACTCACGTTTTACATGCTTTGAACAAAAATGTCGCAAATTCTTTCATGTCTGCGGATACAAAAAATAAAGGCTACTTTGGCACAAATAAATTGAATATTTATTTATAAGAATATCTTTATTCATAGGTCTGAAATTTATATCTATAAATTAAAAGTCCAAATAAATAACTCTGCAATCAAGTATTAGAATTAATAAATTTTTAAATCGTTCATTTGAAAAAATGAAAACCCTTCTTATGCTACCGCTATAGAATAGTCACCGGAAAGTTTTTAGGGAAAGGGATTACATTTATGTATTTTTTTGTTAATTGGTACGGTAAAGTAGACATTTTGGAAGTTTAGTGGACTCGTGGAGAGCTAGCCTTAGGGGCTTGATTGACCGCCATTTTGACAGACGGCCCGGTTCATTGGTTTGCATGTATCTGCTTAGCCCATAGGGAATTGGGAGATGGGTGCCACAATGTCTTGCGTGGCCTGGTTGGGCTAGTCTGGTGAAACCTTTCCTACAGTTTGAATGGACACCTTTAATTATTTTTGTAAGATTTATGCTGTAAGGACACACTAATAAGCAAACAATTAGTCAGCGGAGGACTTAAGAGACAGTGGTTTACCCTACGATGAACGTTAAAAGCTCCGAGTAAAATTCGTAAATCTTAAAAGAAAATAGACTTTTGATCACACTAGATTGAATTTATAACTCAAGAAAAAAAGAAGAGAATCTGTCTACTAAATTTGTCTATTTAATTTTAGCTAAATTTTGGTTATAATATCCGAATTATAAACATTTTCCATACTATAAAGACAATTTGCCAAGATCCGGATAGTCCACTACTAATGTAGTAGTATTTCATTATTATTTTCAGATGGTCTCACTGGCTACTCACTACACTCCTTTTATAGCTGCTATATTTTGACTGAAGCGCTTATTACTGACAGAATAAAATTAAAATGGTCGTTGCGTTCATCTGGCGGGAATGGTTAGTTATTCTCCGAAAATTCCAAGCACTTTCCAGCGCCATTTTTCTGTCTGCTTAAAATACTAGATTAACTAACTAAAAACAAGTCAATTTCCGCTACCGAAACAGGCCCTAAACAATAGAAAAATTATTAAATGTATCAGAAATATGATGAACGGAATATTTTTTCTATCATATACATGTGGATTCTAACGCAAAAAATCTCATATGAAATTTAAATATATATAAAAGAGAGAGCTTATTATTCATCGTATTCCTTAACAATGAAATAATTTCTACTAAACAACAACCTTCGTCTCTCTCCTCTCCTCCATGACCTGTAGCTAGCTAGCTCGTAACAGGAAAATGTTCCCTTTCTTCTTCTTCCTTGTCCTCTTTATCTCTCCTGACTCAGGTTTTCTTTCTCTCTCCTCATCCCAACCCGCCGCCACCAACACCACCGCCGTCCCATGCCCCCTCGACTTCACCGTCCTCAGGCGCCTCGCCGAGGGCTCCACACCCCGCTCCGTCAATGTCTCCGATCAGTGCAGTTTCATCCTCCGAGGACTCCGCCTCGTCCTCTCCGATTACCTCCGCCGGACCAACTTGTTTCTTCCCCCACTCAACTCAGCCGACTCCTGCTGGAACTCATACCAAACCCTAGTCGACCGATACATCCGCAATTTCAACATCCGATCCACCTGCGGCTTCCAAACCGTTTGGATTGCCCAGGGTTGCAGAAACATCACCACTCGCGCACAGTACGAAGCCATAAACTCTCCGTCAACCTTAAACGGCGTCGTCTCGGCCTGCAATCAGTCCTTGCTAAACAGCTCGCCCTGCGCCACTTGCACAGCTAGTCTATCCACTCTTCAACCCCCAGATCTTGGCGGCCGGGGAACCGGAAACGTTTCAGATTGCGTCACTTATCGGTCAATTTATGTCGCCGCTTTTGCCAATTCATTTGGTCCCACTGATAGAGGTACTTCCGACTGTTTGTTCTCTCTTAGGTTTAATTATTCTAAATCAAGTAATAAACAGAAAAATATTGTGATTTCTGTGGTTGTGGTAATTGGGTTTTTGATTTTGTTCCTGGGTTTTGGTGGGTTTTGTTGGGTGAGGAGAAAGAAGTTACAAAAGAAGAGGAGAGAGAAAGAGATTACAAGGAGATGGAGTAGTTTGAATCCTTCTGCGTTGGAGTCAATTAGTGGAAGTACTACACTGATTAGGTTCACATTAGAAGAAATTCAGGAGGCAACAAAGAATTTCTCTAGGTTTAATATAATTGGGAGAGGAGGATATGGTAATGTGTACAAGGGTGTATTGCCAGATGGGTCTGAAGTTGCATTGAAGAGGTTCAAGAATTGTTCCGCAACTGGCGATACGAGTTTTGCTCATGAAGTTGAGGTTATTGCGAGCGTTCGCCATGTGAATCTCGTGGCTTTGAGAGGGTATTGTACAGCCACAACTAATTTTGAAGGTCACCAGAGGATAATTGTGTGTGATTTGATGAAGAATGGGAGCTTACATGACCATCTTTTTGGCTCAACCGAGAAGAAATTGAGTTGGCCACTTCGACAAAAGATTGCGCTCGGAACAGCTAGAGGACTGTCTTATTTGCATTATGGGGTAACACCGTCTATTATTCATAGGGATATTAAAGGTAGTAATATACTCTTGGATGACACATTTGAGCCAAAGGTGGCAGATTTTGGTCTTGCAAAGTTTGCACCTGAGGGAGCGACACATGTGAGCACCAGGGTTGCTGGAACAATGGGTTATGTTGCTCCCGAGTATGCCTTGTATGGGCAGTTGACAGAGAGAAGTGATGTTTACAGCTTTGGGATTGTGCTTCTTGAGATTTTGAGTGGGAAGAAGGCACTTCTTGAGCTTGATGATGAGCAGCACACTCTTGTGGCGGATTGGGCTTGGTCACTGGTGAGGAAAGGGAAAGCGTTAGACGTTATTGAAGAAGGTATTCCAGAGTTGGGGCCACCTGAAGTTATGGAGAAGTATGTATTGCTTGCTGTGCTTTGTTCTCACCCGCAGTTGTATGCAAGGCCTACAATGGACCAGGTTGTGAAGATATTGGAAACAGATTTACCAGTTCCCATGATACCTGAACGTCCGATTCCACTTACTGCGGATATAGATGATATTGAGAAATCTAATAGCAGCACTAACTCGGGTCATCTGTCTAGTTATTCTGGCTACCAGCCGTACACAGTTGATCTTGATCGCCCTTCCAACCCCAAGGAAGTAGGGAGCTCATAGGCAGCAGGGAAAAATCTTGTTTTGCCTAAGATTAGCGGAAGTAGGGAGGTTATGGGCAGCAGGGGAGAGTCTTGTTTCCCATAATTTGTTGAATTCTCCAGAGTAGCTTGATTCAGCTATAACTTCAGCTCAGTTATGGATATGGATTTTGTGATCTGAAATAGGAATCGCCAACCCCCCATGTAAATTGAAAAAGCATATGTACAAGCAAAGTTGATTCATTTGTTTTAAAGAGGAATAGAGCATGATCATCATTCTTTGCGATCTTGTCCTGCCATACTTTTTGCAATGCTTACTGGACTGCAATTTCAAAGTTGCAGCTAACCATTTGAACTTTGAAGACCATAGAGGAGGTACAAGCCATATGTTTTATAGGCTTTTTTTCCCTTTCAGTATTTTGTTTTTAACACAATTCTTTTCGAAATTTAATTGCGTATTAATACCTTGTCTTTTTGAGGATTAAGGAGCTGGATTTGGGATATGATGACCGTGGTTTTTGGTTAATGTGTGTGTATATATTGATAATAATGATTTGTGGGCAATAGAAATGAAATAACTAGTCTCAGATTATAATCACGTGATATTTCAAATTAATTATATCTTTATATTTGAATAAGTTTTTTTTATTTTAATAAATTTAAAATTATATAAAATAAAACATAGTTAAAATAAAAAAAAATATTTAATTTGAAACACATCACGTAATTATACTCTAAAATTACTTTTTCAAAAGTCAAGGGGGTTGTCTTTTAGGAGGCTCGGTGTTCTGGTCTTTCCAGATATGCACATGATTGAAAGAGGCTTTTGCTTGGACCTCCCTCAACTTGGGGAGCGGGTTGCTGACTTGTTGGCACACAATTCAATGTGTTTGCCCTTCGGTTCGATATAAATGGTACGAATTCATCATAACATGTGCAAGGCAGTAGGGGCCCAAAGACTAAAATTTTCAACCTCGCCGATTCATTCTAGATTTTTTTTTTCAATTATAAACTAAGACTACTACTCTCTCTATTGCATTAAAAGACACAGTTATGTTTGCAGAATTCATAAATATTATAATTATATTTTTGTTCTATATTTATTTTTAAAAATAATAAAATTTTAATTTAATAGTAATAATAAAATATTAATGGCTATAATAGAGAGCTTATATATATATATATATAATAAAAAATTAACAAATAAAACTCTTTTATGAAACAGTAAGAATTACTTAATTAGTAAAATCTTGGCTAAAGTCCCCAGGAAATCCGGAATATTAGACAGAACACTTGCGGCAAGGTATGATATCAATAAGTTTGTAGACTTTGACGGTACCGATTCTATGACTATTGACGGGGGATTGCAATTAATATTTAGTTTTTTGGAGAGCAAAACTTGTTAGTTCTTTTTTATTTGACTTTTTAGAGAATAAAACTTGTTATTTTTTATCTATTGTTTGCAAATTACAAAAAATATATTAATAATTTAGTTTTTCATATTTTCACCACAATAAATACTAATTAATTTCTATTTCGTCTTTTTTAATAAATTTGTAAAGAATAATATCTAGATTTTATATTCTATTTTATCAATTAGATAAAGTATTAATTACATTTCATAATTTTTGTATTTCTCCTAATTAAAAATGAATGGAAGGAGTAATTGGTATTTTTTTTTGGGAAGAAAATGCAAAGACAAAAGGTGCCAAAGTTTATACTTTCCCGTCTTTTAATATATGTCGTTTTAGAGTTGTATATAAATGTTAATTTTTTTTTAATAACATTAAATATAATATCAATTGTCTATATTATTCTTATATTAAAATAAAAGAGTGTTATCGATTGTATAGAAAGTAGTGAGATAATTAAAATTATATTTAATATTTGAAATGATATTAAAAATTAAGTAATTAATGTTTATTTGAAATTCTTAAACGACATATATTAAGAGATAAAAATATTTTTTTAAAATGATATTTAAAAATAGACGGAGGGAGTATTAAATACATTTAATAGTCATAAATACATATCTCACGAAAATATATGGATTAAGATTTAGGTTCATCACACGAATATATATATATATATATATATATATATATGAATCTACGTCCATACAAAAATGAGTTCTGTTGAAACACGACAATTCATCTTCTCCACCGATAGCATCCATATTTCCTTTCTTTTTGGATTCTTTACCCAAACTTTCCGTATTGCCATTGAATTTCATTACATTTTTGCTACCCCACCCCACGCCACCCCCCTCCAGAATTCCGCAAATACCAAAATCAATTTTGTTTATTCATTCCAAAAATGTTTATTTTGCTCTAATTTTCAGGTTCATCAACAAGAAAGCAAACGTTGCCATTTGTGAAAACAAACACAAAGCTCGAGACTTTGCAGCCTGCTGTGCTTGCTGGCTGGCAACGCAAATTTGCCTGAAAACACATATTGTGAGTTTTCTGTAACCATTTTTCTCTTGGGTTTTTAAAAAATACTGTACAAAAAATTATTATAGATTTTTTAAATACATCCAAAATGAGAACTCTTAAGAGGAACCAAGAGAGTAATAGCCCCACCGCAAGTAAGAAATATTCATAGCTCAAATCATTGGTATTCATATATATTGAGGTCATTCATCGTTTTAAGCTTCTATATACCATAATAGTCTATTTATCTGTTCTCATCTAAAAGCTCAAAACCAACCACAAGTAAGAAAAATGGAGGAACATTACAGAAACAAACATTACTATTTTAAATATATAAATCTGGGCATTTTCTTTCGGCAAGAGTCACCAACCAGCTACCTATTCCCAGATTCAGAATTGAGCACAGACCAGTAGGTGAAAATTTCTTCATATGGGTCTGTGAAGTGTTTTCTCTTCTAAATCCACATCTCGTCTGCATAATATAATCCCTATTGTCTTATTATATTTCCACTTGTTGGGAATCTTTTTCTAATCTATCAGGATTTGGCATAATCCACATACTTACAGATTATAATACATATTTTTCCATCCTAAATAAAAGATGCTCTACAGATACAAATGATATTGAATTTTTTGGCTGTCAATATCATCTAGCAAGTTTTCATATATGAATAATGAAGTGTACTTATCCCGGACAAACAAAACTTAAATCTTGATTTCGACAAAAGACAAAGATCCGATCGATAATAATCTACTGTTAGAGCATGGTAAAGCTAATAGGATGATGATTAGAGAGGAGAATAAGCCAGCACACCTATGTCCAAATTGACACTGCTGATAAGAACTTACACACATGAAGCCAGTTGGGAATGATTTAATAGCCAAACAGAAAGGGACCATATTTATTTAACCATTCTAGAGAAAACATAGGGATGACCTTCCTTGCTATTTATTTTAAAAAAAAAGAAGAAGAGAGAAAACACCATAATAATAAATAATAATAAAAAAAGGTGACTCGTAATATTAATCTGTGATACTCTCTAACTGAATTTGTTTTAAATATATTTACTATAATATAAATTTATTCCTGAAAAACTACCATCCTCCTACTTCTAGGACACCAGTTCAATTATAACAAATGCAGATGAACCAAAATCAACATAGTGGTCAAATCCTAAAGAACCAAAAAATTTACATATCATAATAAAAAACTTGTCTGTAATCATACCGAGAATAAGATGATCAAAGTGATTAAGATATTCAAGATAAATTTTTAAAAAGTTTAAGAATAAAACTACAAAAGAATTTTATTCCAACAAAATTTGAGAGGCAATTTCCTCCCATATGCACAACGTGGTTTAGCCCTTGTGGAATAAGAAGAGTTTCATATAACTATCTAACATAGGCCACTATGTTGAATTTTTCCATCTCAAGAAAGTGACAGTTTTCTTCCTCTGAAAATGACAACTAAATACTGCATCAGCTAAATATTATAAAAAAAATTAAAAATCAGAACACAAGAAAAAGAAATCCAGTAATAATAATAATAATAATAAATAATAAATAAATAAGGAGACTTGACTAGTAAATATTAATTACACAGCCGCCTACTTGTCCATGTTAGTAGGCATATATTAAGAGGATAATAGATCAATATAGGAGTTTGAGAAGGAATTTCTTTAATGATTTTATCAATTATATATATTATAGAATATAGATGCCATTTACAAACTTCTTGCTTCTCATTCACACAGATTTCCCTGCAGTTGAACTCCATCTCAGCTAAATTTCCTTCTCTTTGTTATACACATAGCCTTGCAAGTAAACATACCGGAGAGAAATGGCCAAGAAACAGGATGCAGAGAAATCTGAGAACAGTTTGCAAGAAGAGATAAGAGCACCACTTATACAGGAAAAGGGGACTAATTCTTATAAAGATGGCGATGGGGTTGAAGATCAAGCCACCAAAGGCGGCAATGAGCATGAATGGATGGTTTACCTTACCACATTCGTTGCAGTTTGTGGTTCTTATGCATTTGGATCCTGTGTAAGTGCTCTGTTCATTTACTCTAAATATCCCATGATGAAAAAAAGAATTCTCAAACTACTAACAAACTCTGCGAGCAAATCGTGGTGATATGCTGTCTTATAATTTGTTTCTCTTTCACTTTCAGGCAGGTTATTCTTCACCTACTCAGGCTGGAATCATCAATGATCTAAATTTATCTCTGGAAGAGGTTAGCTAAAGATATATCCAGTCTCTTATGAAATACTTACACTAAATGGAAACCACATGTTCACATTAATCTCAACTAACTTCAGAACTAAAAGTTCAAAACTAAACTCAGAAATTATAAGAAATTAAAAATGATAAATGTCAATTTATAAAATTATATGTATTAAAGTTTCACTTAATGTCTACACAAACCATCTTGCATTGAATCAAGATTAGCATTTTATATGAACATCTCTGTATAATTAAGTAGATACAACTCAATGTAAGTCAAGTCCCAATCTTATCTTCGATCAGAACCATTTTACTGAACACTCCCAATGTTATGTATGCAGTACTCATTGTTTGGTTCCATATTGACTTTTGGAGCAATGATTGGTGCAATTACAAGTGGACCCATTGCAGATTTCCTTGGCCGGAAAGGGGTAAGCATGGTGCCATTACAATGAAGCTGTGTACTAAATGCCCATGACTCTGAAGGACATTCTGCTTCTTTGAATTCTTATTGCTAATAGTCAGTTACATGTGTAAACAGGCATTGAGAGTGGCAAGCGCCTTCTGTGTTGCAGGGTGGCTTGCAATTTTCTTTGCTGAGGTTTGTATAAATTATTAGTAGAGTTATTTCTGCATACAGTTCTAGCAGAGAAAGTTGATAATGCATAACCTCTTTTCCTATCTTTATTGTTATAAAAAGGGGCCTCTTCCTCTTGACGTCGGAAGATTAGCAACAGGATATGGAATGGGAGTTTTCTCTTACGTGGTAGATCTTTCTTTCTGTTCTACATCACACTCCCTCTTCCTTCTTACAATTTTTAGCAAATGTTCATGTGAAGTGTACTTAAAAAGATTTACGCTAATATGATTAGGTGCCTGTGTTCATAGCTGAAATTGCACCCAAGAATTTACGCTAATGAGAACTCTTAAGAGGAATCAAGAGAGTAATAGCCCCACCACAAGTAAGAAATATTCATAGCTCAAATCATTGGTATTCATATATATTGAGGTCATTCATCGTTTTAAGCTTCTATATACCATAATAGTCTATTTATCTGTTCTCATCTAAAAGCTCAAAACCAACCACAAGTAAGAAAAATGGAGGAACATTACAGAAACAAACATTACTATTTTAAATATATAAATCTGGGCATTTTCTTTCGGCAAGAGTCACCAACCAGCTACCTATTCCCAGATTCAGAATTGAGCCACAGACCAGTAGGTGAAAATTTCTTCATATGGGTCTGTGAAGTGTTTTCTCTTCAGATGTATATCTTTAAAATAATACAACAAAAAAAATACAAAAACTTTGATATAATTATGAATATGACATACGTTATATAAGTAGAGATGATGAACTCGAGATTAATTCGAATATTAGGGATGTACAACGGTCGGTTTGGTCAGTAAAAAAATAACCAAACCACTTAAGTTGGTTATAAAAAATTAAAAATCAAAACTGTCTAAATTTTTACTCCGTAATCGGTTATCGATTTATTCGGTTGTCGGTTAAATCGATCGGTTTAGTTGATTATTAAAATTTAAGTATAAGAGAACAGTTGATTATTAAAACTTAAGCATGCGCGGTTAAGTTTAAAATATTGTATTCAAATTTAATTTAAAATCAAGTGTGTATATCATTATACATGTAATATAATTGTGTAACTAATTGTCATAACTAAATTAAATTTATTAAATCTTAAGTTTCATAACTAAAATAAATATTTATTAAAAAAGTATATAAATTATATTATAATTTTAAATTGTTCGGTCGGTTTCAATTTTTTGAGAAGTCAAACCGAAATCGGCCGAACTAGTCTTTGTTTTTTAATTTTACAATGTTCGATTTTTCGATTTTATGCTTTTTGGTTTGAATTTTTAACAGTTTAGTTTGGTCTGGTCGATTTTTCAATTTTTTTCGATTTCTTGTTCACCCCTATCGATGATCAACTAGAATTACTTAATTAATTTGAATAAAATCTCTAATAATTCGTGTAAGACACATATTAATATCAATAATACAACCTAAAATTATGGTGTGTAATATTTGACTTTTTAATTTAAGTATAAATAGTATAACATGAATGATAGTAATATCTTGAACATAAAATTAAAAAGTTATAAGTATATATATTTTTAATACATATATGTATACTCTTGAAATAATATTAAATAAATTTGTGCTCCATTGATGTATACTAGTTCAGTGGCATACACTTTTGTGTGTGCAAATTTAATAGAGTAAAAAATATTAACGGGGGAAATAAATTAGGAGCAATGACTAGAAGCACAAGAGAAAAAAAGAAATCAAAACAATTTTATATAGTAGATATATACTTGTCTATATACGTTTAGTAAAAAGATCCGGATCCACGATTAGCTTAGATGTAACAAATTGGAGCATACAATATAAATAGAAAAATAATATTTTTGATTACTTTTTGAAGTACATATTTATAATCATGGTCGATTAAAATTATATGCTTTACGAACTCAATAATTCACATACTTTCAACGATGATTCATATTATATTATTATGAGTACTAGATATAATTTATATGATCCGAGAAAGTACAAATTTATAAATTTTAGGAATGACTTCTAATGGTTGTGACAAGTTTTCTATTCTCTCTACTTTTTGGAAAATTATGAGCTCTTTGTTGTGTTGTTTTTCATAAATAAAGCCTATACATCTTATATAAGCCAAGAAACAGTATTAGTTACTTAAGTTACTTGATTAGCAACTCCTAAAATCAAATAACCATAATAACCCAATTTAAGAGCTAGATAAATATACATATTCATTATATATAGATAATGAATCATGTGGTTATATCCATCGACGTTTTAATTTAGGTTCATTAATTAACACTAGAGAATAACCGGCTTAAGTTTAAAATGAGCATAACGAATCACTTTGTGCTAACAACTCAAAGTCTAACAACACAATCTACGCTTAAAAATTAAATTTTCTATAGATAATTTTAATAAAATTTAATTTTTGATATTATTAAAAAATATATTTTCTGAAAGTTTCTAATATAAACTCTAATATATATTTATTTAAAAAAAAAAAAGAAAAAGGAAGTAGCAAAAATATTACGTTTCCCGCAACTAGTAGCTTCTTTCTTAGTGATACTTGGCGGAGCCACGAATTGAACAAGTAATTTGTCTGTTGCGGAGGCACTACATATTATTAATTGAATAACCTCCTCCTATCTATCCACCTGAAAAGACTGCACACTCAACAACTCAAGAGTAGCAAGTTGCAATTGGTTGGTCAGCCTAATGAATATTTTTCTAGTTGCTATCAAACAATAAAAGTTAATTTAGACTTTATTCACTCACGTTTTACATGCTTTGAACAAAAATGTCGCAAATTCTTTCATGTCTGCGGACACCAAAAATAAAGGCTACTTTGGCACAAATAAATTGAAATGTATTTATAAGAATATCTTTATTTATAGGTCCGAAATTTATATGTTTATTTATAGGTCCGAAATTTATATCTATAAATTGAAAAATTCAAGTAATTAACTCTGCAATCAAGTATTAGAATTAATAAATTTTTAAATCGTTCATTTGAAAAAATGAAAACCCTTCTTATACTACCGCTATAGAATAGTCACGGGAAAGTTTTTAAAGAAAGGGATTACATTTATGTATTATTTTGTTAATTGGTACGGTAAAGTAGACATTTTGGAAGTTTAGTGGACTCGTGGAGAGCTAGCCTTAGGGGCTTGATTGACCGCCATTTTGACAGACGGCCCGGTTCATTGGTTTGCATGTATCTGCTTAGCCCATAGGGAATTGGGAGATGGGTGCCACAAGGTCTTGCGTGGCCTGGTTGGGCTGGACCATTGGGCTAGTCTGGTGAAACCTTTCCTACAGTAGAGGACACGGTTGCTTTCCAATATCCGAAGTTAAAATTTAGTAACGCTTTACTGAGAAATTGAGAAGCCCAATATGCGTTTACTATGATGGTAATGACTTTATTTTAAATAGTTAATTGGCCGATTAGCCTCTCCATTGCACCAACCAAAAAATAAGAGAAGAAGGGCAATTCGTTAGGTGTTGTAATAAATATGCTCCGAGACAAACAAGGAAAGAGAAAAAGTAAAGTTTGTACTCACACCTTTAATTATTTTTGTAAGATTTATGCTCCATTCCGCGTAAGGAATCACTAATAAGCAAGCAATTAGTCAGCGGAAGACTTAAGAGACAGTAATTTACCCTACGATGAATGTTAAAAGCTCAAGTAAAATTCGTAAATCTTAAAAGAAAATAAACTTTTGATCAAACTAGATTGAATTTATAACTCAAGAAAAAAAATAAAAAATCTGTCTACTAAATTTGTCTATTTAATTTTAGCTAAATTTTGGTTATAATATCCGAATTATAAACAGTTTCTGTTGACGCCTGATTCTATCGGGCAGTCCGGCTGGCCGTCCGGTAAGAATACCTGCACAAAAGTCCAAACGGCTTGGGCCGTTTGTGGACTCCTCCGGTGTGAGTATTAGCGAAGGTATCGGAAAAGTCAACAATGGAGGTTTGAGTATCTAGTATTGTAAAATAGTGCGTTACCCTTCTCTCCATTATCAACTGGATATTTATACTGCATACCTGAATAACAGTTACCTGTGTAACGGTTTTGTCCATTACGCTAGGTAGTTATGATGTACACCCGGTTCATCTTCCACCCACGTGCTGTAAGCCCAATAGGAAGGCTACCAGGCTGACGGTCTATTGAGCCTAGCCCAATGTGAATTCCCGGATCAGGCCTGGTTAAATATACATCCTAACATTGCCCCCCATTCCTCCAGTATATGGATGTGCTGGGGGAGTAGAATGAAACCTTCCGAAGAGAAAAACCTCCATCGGGAGTCCGGGGGCATCAGTCTGATGGGAGATGTCATTCGGGAACTCGGAGGTATCAAACCGAAGATAAAAGCTCTATCGGGAGCCCGGAGGCATCAGACCGATGGGGAAGCTTTTGGATAAGGCCTTGGGCCTTTATAATCAGAGTTTCAAGCTTTGGGCCCTAATGTACCAATCAAGCCCAAAATTTTATTTTTCAACCCAACGGATCCGGCCCAAGGCTTACACAGACGTTTCGTTTGCAACTTATTTTTGAATTTCGAAATCCGTGTCCAAATAGCTGGCGAAGCTTACGCGAGAAGGAGCATTTATTACGCTGCAGTAAATACTGCGAATGTGCCCCATCCGTCAGATCGTTTCCATCTGAACCGTTGCAACGCTTAAACAAGATAAAAAGGATCACTTTAAGTGTATCGTTGTTTTTACCAAAGACAGTTATCACGAAAGAAAGGACGTTTGAGAGAGAAAAATTCCATTCCCAACCCAGATTCTATCATTCCTGCCCTGATGTCTTCCGATCGATATTCAACCAATCCTTCTTATTAAGATAAAGTAAGTTCTTTACCCTCTTTTCTTCAATACCCCATAATGGCTAGAAGTACCCAAGATACGAGGGCTCAAGCTTCGTCTTCCCGGGTTGAAGACGAAGTTACTGTTGCCGAACCGGGGATCCCAGAGGGTCTACCATGGAAGCCTGTGGTAATCACCCGGACGAGGGATGTAGAGGAGTACAATAAGAATGAATATTTTAATATCCAGTATAGAGTAGCCAACATCCCTTCTTCCATCCGGAACCAATACTTCAATTTAGCCTAAACAGAATTCTACATCCCCGATACATATGAAATCAAAAGGTCTGGGGCTGGGGAGAGGATGTACTACCAGCTCGAGGATGGATGGATCCCGATCCATAGGCAGGCGTTGATCTATGGGGTCCGATTCCCTCTTCGTCCATTCGTATTGAAGTTACTGCATACGACGGGGCTCAGCCTGAACCAACTATCCCCCAATTCTTTCATCCATATAAACAGTTTTATTGCCTTCTGTTCTTCTGAGTCGACCCTCCCGGCCATAGATTTCTTTTTTCAATTCTTTTCTATTACTAATAATAAGGAAAATGGGTTTTACACGGTAATAAAGACCCCTGGGAGGGATACCCTAATGGAGACCCCCTCGACTAATAAATGGTGGCACGGGGATTGGTTTTTCATCAAAGGACCGGACACTGAGATGGTCGGACCTTGGTCAGACCCGAACAAAGACCAGCTAAATCCGAAGAGAATCTCTCAGGCAAGGTTAGAAGAGTTCGAGGTCTTATATTCCAAGAGACCATCTGTGAAATGGGACCGGAGTCTCCTTAACGACCAATATTGGTTGTATTCCTTTGGCCGTAAGTCATTTTCTCGTGTTTGCTCCTCCGTTCTCATGCCCTTTTGATATACTTACTCTTCTTTTCTGATTGTTTTACAGTGGCTGATCAAAGAAAGCATCCTGACAATGAAGCCATTCTGGAGGCGGCTGGGGCCCCGAGGACAAAAATGAGTGCCGCCGATAAACTAAAGGCGAGTCGAAGCTTGAGGGCTGCAAAGCCCAAGGACTCCACCCAGGCCGCTGCCAATCTCGAAATGGCCACGGGATCTTCTCAGGTGGATGATATTATCAAGCCCACCGAAGGAGAGAAGTCTGCTGCCGAAGACTCGGGGGCTAGCAGACCGAAAATTTCTGAAATCAGTACGTGAGGCAAGAACCAAGCAAGCTTCCGTTCCTCAAGGGAGCTCCTCCACTCCTCCCGCCGAGCAAAGCGTCATCAGGCAATCGGAGGAATGCCTTGCTCCCCCTCCTCAAAATAAAGGGAAAAGAACCGCTGAAGGTCAAGAGCCCCCGAACACCCAAGGCGATCCGATGGATCCCCCAATGACTACCGGGGGTTCAAGACCTGAGGAGGGGACTAATATGCATGCCTTAGGTTCCTCGATGATCCCATTTGCCGAAGATGGTATCGAGGGGGCTGATCTGAAGACGCTTATGGAGATGTTGTTCTCCTGCCATGCGAAGGTAAGGATCTGCTTGCCAAATTTTCTTGTTTGAATTGGTTAACGTTCTGACTCATTCATCGTTCAACCGTTTCTTTTTAGGGAAATGCAATTCTCCTGAGGGTCTCTGATGAGCAGAAAGTTCTGGAGAGAAGAGCCGAGGAAAGCAGCAAATTGCATGCCGAGGCTCTGAAGAACCACCAGAAGACCAAGGACCAGCTGAAGATCATTCATGACTCCTTCCAGATCATGAAAAAGGAGTATGAATCGGCTCGGGAGGCTCGTCTGGAGAAAGACAAGGAGATCGATTTCCTGAAGGCCCGGGTGATCGATCTGGAGAAGGCGAATACCCATGCAATGGATTTGGTGCAGGCCAAAGAGCTCAAGAAAATCCAGCTTGAGAACAACAAGAACGAGTTCGAAGCCCAAATCCAAAGTCAGAAGATTCTCCTGGCCCAATCGGAAAACACCATCCAACTTCAGACTGATCAGATGAAGAATCTCAAAGACAACGTCGAACTGATCGTCGAAGGTTGGGGTGCCAAAGAAGCTGATTGGCTGAAAGGACCGATTGCCTCCGCTTCCCCAAGTGTTCTAATTCCCGAGCTTAAAACAGAAGGTGATAGATGAATACAAAGTCTCAGACGTTTTTCAGGCTGACATCTTGGCCTCTGTGGTGAATGAATTCAGCGATGGGTTTGAATATGCTCGGGAGCTTGCCAAGGAGAAGGGACATGATCCCGACCAGCTGGGAATTGTGTTTCCCGAGGATTGATATGTAAAGATTTTTTTTTTTTACTTTACGTTTTGTAACCCTCAGACCAATTAATCAATTGAATGACTACAATTTATCTTTTCTCATGAGTTTTATTCTATCATCTGTATGTACAACTGTTTACTTATACTGCTTCGCCCCCCACTAGCTTGATCGGATATAAATCCAATGAGGCTAGGAGATGAATTTTAAAGTGTGTATCAAAACAGTAATACAAGAACCAGATGATAAAAAACATTCTCATTAATATCGAAAAGATAACAGGTTATCGGCTAAAAAGATAGTCTCAAAATTTGACGAAGTACAAAATTCCATCGGCTTCAATGATAGCCTCAAAATTTCACTAAGTATAAAATTCTATCGGCTTCAATGATAGCCTTAAAATTTGACTAAGTACAAAGTGTGAACTACTGATAATACCTACGAAGCCGAAAAGCATGCCAAGTATTTGGAACATTTTTTCCATCTATGCCCTGAAGCTTGTAAGTTCCAGCCCTCAACACTTCGATCACTAAGTATGGTCCTTCCCATGTTGGCATCAGTTTGCCAGTTTCCCGAGGTGTGGATGCTTCGGCTTGACGAAGGACCAAATCGCCCACATGGAATGACCTACTTTTGACATTTTTGTTGAAGTGCCGAGCAGTTCGTTGTTGATAATCAGCCAATCTGAGGACCACTGAATCACGTTCCTCTTCCAATAAGTCGAGCTTTAACCGAAGTCCTTCGCTATTGAGTATTTCATCGAAGTTTAAGACCCTTGGTGAAGGTACCCTGATCTCAATAGGTATCAAGGCTTCGGAACCATAGGCCATCTTAAAGGGCGTCTCCCCAGTAGTAGTCCGAGGAGTTGTTCGGTAGGCCCAAAGAACGTGCAAAAGCTCATCGGGCCAGGCACCATTCGCATCTTCCAATCTTCTTTTTATGCCATGAAGAAGTGTCCTGTTAGTAACTTCTACTTGTCCATTGGCCTGTGGATGGGCTACCGAAGTCCGACGATGCTGAATGTTAAGCTCTGTTAAGAACCCTTCGAACGTTTTGCCGACAAACTAAAGCCCGTTGTCGGAAACCAGAATCATCGGGATGCCGAACCGGTAGACTACTTGCTCTTTGAAGAATTGGAGACATATATGCTCGGTGATCTTGGCAAGTGGTTTGGCTTCTTCCCACTTGGTGAAATAATCGATAGTGAGGATCACAAATTTCACTTGTCCCTTACCCTGTGGAAGAGGGCCCAATATGTCTATTCCCCATACAGAAAAGGGTATCGGAGAGAGTATCGGAGATAATTCTTCGGGAGGTTGGTGTGGGACGGATGCAAATATTTGACACTTATGACATTTTTTTACGAAGTCTTTGGCATCTTCAAGCATGGTCGGCCAAAAATATCCTTGTCGCAAAATTTTATGGGCAATTGCTTTTGCTCCCACATGATCCTCGCAGATTCCTTCGTGGACTTCCCGAAGTGCGTAATCGGATTCCCCGGGGTCGAGACATCGAAAAAATGGGGAAGAATAAGATCTTCGGTACAGATGGTCGTTGTGGATACAGTATTTGGTGGATTTGTACTTTATTCTTCGGGCCATAGATTTATCTTCGGGCAATTCACCATTCAAAAGGAATTTGAAGATAAGGGTCATCCACGAATCCGCCTGTTCAATATCCAACACTGTCTGAACCAGGATGCTCGGATGTTAGAGATTTTCTAAGTATACTGCCCCATCTAATTCCCCTTGATCGGTGGTTGTCAATTTGGAAAGAGCATCGGCCATGGTATTTTCGGATCTGACCACACCTAATATCTGATATCTCGGGAAAAATGTTAATAAGGTCCGAACCAGATGGAGATAGGCCTGTAAATGAACTTCCCTTGCTTCATATTCTCCCAACACTTATTTCATAACCAGTTGGGAGTCGCTGTATATTGTCAAGCTCTTTACTTCCAGATTTCGGGCCAGTTTCAACCCTGCCACCAATGCTTCGTATTCGGCTATGTTGTTAGTGGCTATGAACCCAAACCGGATAGATTGTTGTACTTTGAAGCCTTCCGGAGAAGTGAGGATTACCCCAGCACCGCTTCTCGCCCCGACACAGGATCCATCGACGTACAAAGTCCATACAGTCTCCTCGGGGTTTATTGTCACTTCCTCATTCTCGGGTTATGTTTCTTTGGCATCCTCGGGGAATGAACATTCGATGATGAAATCGATGAGAGCCTGAGCTTTTATAGCCGTCCGAGGAAGGAATTCGATGTTAAATTGACTTAGCTCAATGGCCCATGCTGCCAACCTTCCCGAAGACTCTGGTCTGTAAAGAACTTTCCGTAATGGTTGGTCCGTGAGAACGATGATAGTCCACCCCTGGAAGTAATGTCTCAATTTCCGACTGGAGGTAACCAGTGCGTAAGCCAACTTCTCTAAATTTGGGTATCTAGTTTCAGCGTCCCGAAGAGCATGGCTTACGTAGTAGACTGGCTTTTGCCCTTGTGAATCTTTCCTGATCGAAGCTGACCCGACTGCCAAGGATGTGACAGACAAGTATATTTGTAGATCCTCCTCGGGGCAGTGCTTTGCTTAATATCGGAGGGGAAAAGATATATCTTTTAATTTGTTCAAAAGCCCCTTGGCAGTCTTCAGTCCATTGGAACGTTTTCTGATTTTGGGCTCCCTTCAGAGTCCCGAAGAATGGGAGGCATTTCTCGGCGAGTCGTGCCACAAACCGCCGAAGGGCTGCCAGCCTCCCGGTCAGTCGTTGAATTTCTTTGAAGTTCCTCGGGGGTTGCATTTCAAGAATAACCGATATCTTTTCGGGATTTGCCTCAACCCTCTTCGGCTGACCATATATCCCAAGAATTTGCCTGACTCGAGGCTAAATGTGCATTTAGTTGGGTTGAGTCTCATGTTGTTTGTTCTGACATTCTCAAAGCATTCTTTCAGGTCGGATAAATGATAATCCTCCTTCATGCTTCGAACGATCATGTCGTCCACATAGACTTCCATGTTCCTCCCGATCTGGCTGTTGAACACTTTGTTCATCATTCTCTGATAAGTAGCCCCCGCGTTGATTAACCCGAAGGACATGACTTTGTAGGCATAGATGGCTCGGTGGGTGATGAAAACCGTCTTCGGTATATCGCTTTCAAGTATGGCGATTTGGTTATACCCCGAGAAGGCATCCAAGAAGCTTATTATGGTATGTCCCGAGGTGGAGTCGATTAATTGGTCTATGCTCGGGAGAGGATAATAGTCTTTCGGACATTCTTTGTTGAGATCTGTGTAATCCACGCACATCCTCCACTTCCCATTGTGTTTTTTGACCAACACCACGTTGGCGAGCCATTCGGGATAATTGATTTCAAAGATGAAGTCAGCAGCCAGAAGTTTATCAATTTCATCATCAATTACCTGTTGCCTCTCGGGAGCTATGTTCCTCCGTTTTTGCTTTACGGGTTAACGCTCAACTGGTGTACGGCCACAGTTTTATCAATGTCTGGCACGTCAGCTGGAACCCATGCAAAGATGTCAGAATATTCCCGTAGAAGGGTGACCAACCGAGTCTTGGTTTCGTCTTGAAGGTTTGTGTTAATCTGTACAGTTTTCTGATCATCACCTCAACCGTATCTTCGGCCGGTGTTGCTAGTGGTTCAGTACATCCCTCAGTGAAAGGTTCCAGCTCGATCTTCATGATGGCTTTCTGTTTACTATCACTGGTAGAGGATGTCTGGATGGTCTGTAAATAACATCTTCGAGAAAGATCCTGATCACCAATAGATTCCCCGATCCCATTTTTGGTTGAAAATTTCATTTTTAAATGCGGGATGGAGGTAATCGCTTTCAATGCCGATAGAGTCGTTTTTCCTAAGATGGCATTGTAGTTGCTTTCCACTTGAACCACGTAAAAGCGGACCATGATGGAAGCTTGTTTCGGGGCAGTCCCGAAGATCACAGGCAATTCAATCGTTCCTGCTATACGGACCGGGTTATTTTCAAACCCGTATAAGGGGGACTCATTGCAGATCTCCAGCTTCCTTCCCCCTAAGTCCAGCCGATTGTATGCTTAGCTGTAGAGTACATCGACTGAACTTCCATTGTCAACAAGCATCCTCTTCATATCCATGGTGCCGACCTGAGCCGTAATGACCAACCTGATGAGGGGTAACCATCCCCGATGGGTAATCATCATCGGAGAAAGTAATGGGGTCGGTCTTGATGCCTAGCGGTTTACCGGACACTTGATGGATTTCTCTGCCGAAAGCTTTTCTTTTTCGATTGGACAGAGCGGAGATTGATCCTCCGGAAATGACATCAACCACACCTCTTGCTTCAGTAATGGGTGGTGGTGGCTCGAGGCGATCAAAGGCTGATGGTCGATAGGAATCGACGACGTAACTGTCTAGGTTGCCATTCCGTACCTGCTTTTCTAGGAAGTCTTTGAGATGGTAGCACTCCTCGGTATCATGCCATTTGGCTTCATGATAAGTGCAATATCTATCTCCTTCCTTTTGTCTTGCAAAAACCCGAATCTTTGGGGGCTTCTCATAGAAGGGTTTGTTTTTTATCGCTTTCACGATATTGCTTTTTGCTAGTGTTCAGGGGTGTGTAATCCTTGTCGGCACCCCTTCTATCCCTCGGGGGATCGTTTTTTTGTTGTCGATCCTTGTTGGAATCTCTTCGATCATTTCCCTTCTTTCCATTACCGTTGGATTTCTTTTCGGCATTAACGCCTCCGGGGTCTCTCTGGTGAAAGTCACCGGTATGTTTCGATGACCCTCGAAGATTGGCGAGAGCCTCTTCCAACTCTACGAACTTGTCCACCTTCTCGTAGGTCTCTGATAAAGTTTCGGGAGCCTTCGAAATAAGCTCATCAATTAACCTGCTGGATTTATCAACATTTAATCCCATGGTTAAAAATTGGATTACCTGCTTCGGGTCAATCCCGTTGATTTCTGACACAGCCTCCCTAAATCTTTTGATAAACTGCCGAAGAGTTTCATTCGACCTCTGTTTTACTTGTAGGAGGGATGTCATCATTCGGGCTCGCCGCTTATTGCTTCCGAAGCGGTTGTGGAATTGTTCTTGTAGCTCCTCCCATGATTTAATGGATCCGGATGGAAGGGAGATGACCCATTCTCTGACAGTTTTCTTCATAGTGGATAAGAACAAATGGCACATTGCCACTGCATCGTGACCATGAAAGTGCATGGCCTGCTCGAAGGAATATGTGTGATCATGCGGGTCTCCTGTTCCATCGTACATCTCCAAGGTAGGGACATTGCGGCTTCGATCGATCTTGGCTTCTTCTAGATCTTTCGAGAATGGAGAGAATCGAGCTTTCTTAAACCCGTAGTACTTATCCGAAGCCTTATTGGGGGAAGATTCTCCAGTGTGGCTCCCATGACTACGTCGGTCTTCTCGATCTTTTCTTATCGGCGATCTGGCTCGTTTTCTCAAATCTACTGTCCAGATCGACTTGGAGTGAACCGGTTCCTTCCCGCGATTTCGGTTTCCTCCCCCTCGGAGTTCCGTGTGATTATCATCCCGTCTGGTATGACGATCTGAGCGGGAGGCCGAGCCTCTCTGGCTCAAGAGATCATTGTCTGCCTCGGTTAATTCCTCATACTGCCTGTCGAGCTCCTTCTGCTGGAGGTCCAGAATCTTTTTTCTGTCGAGGATTATTTGGAGGCGGCGGTCTTTATCTGCCGCCGTCTCCTGGTGAGACCGGGAGAGAGGTGGTCGTCGCGGATGACTCTGCGACTGTGAAGTTTCCATATTACTGATAGTTGATGGAAGTTTTACTAGAGCCCTCCTTCTAGCCCCAATGTTGACGTCTGGTTCTGTCGGGCAGTCCTGCTCGCCGTCCGGTAAGAATACTTGCACAAAAGTCCAAACGGCTTGGGCCGTTTGTGGACTCCTCCGGTGTGAGTGTTAGTGAAGGTATCGGAAAAGTCAACAATGGAGGTTTGAGTATCTAGTATTGCAAAATAGTGCGTTACCCTTCTCTCCATTATCAACTGGATATTTATACTGCATACTTGAATAACGGTTACCTGTGTAACGGTTTTGTCCATTACGCTAGGTAGTTATGATATACACCCGGTTCATCTTCCACCCACGTGCTGTAAGTCCAATAAGAAGACTACCAGACTGACGGTCTATTGGGCCTAACTCAATATAAATTTTCGAATCAGACCTGATTAAATATAGGTTCTAACAATTTCCATACTATAAAGACAATTCGCCAAGATCCGGATAATCCACTACCTGCTATATTTTGACTGAAGCACTTATCACTGACAGAATAAAATTAAAATGGTAGTTGCGTTCATCTGGCGGGAATGGTTAGTTATTCTCCGAAAATTCCAAGCACTTTCCAGCGCCATTTTTCTGGCATTAACTAACTAAAAATAAGTCAATTTCCGCTACCGAAACAGGCCCTAAACAATAGAATAATTATTAAATGTATCAGAAATATGATGAACGGAATATTTTTTTTATCATATACATGTGAATTCTAACGCAAAAAATTTCATATGAAATTTAAATATATATAATAGAGAGAGCTTATTATTCATTGTATTCCTTAACAATGAAGTAATTTCTACTAAACAACAACCTTAGTCTCTCTCCTCCATGAACTGTAGCTAGCTAGCTCGTAATAGGAAAATGTTCCCTTTCTTCTTCTTCCTCGTCCTCTTTATCTCTCCTGACTCAGGTTTTCTTTCTCTCTCCTCATCCCAACCCGCCGCCACCAACACCAACACCACCGCCGTCCCATGCCCCCTCGACTTCACCGTCCTCAGACGCCTCGCCGAGGGCTCCACACCCCGCTCCGTCAATGTCTCCGATCAGTGCAGTTCCATCCTCCGAGGACTCCGCCTCGTCCTCTCCGATTACCTCCGCCGGATCAACTCGTTTCTTCCCCCACTCAACTCAGCCGACTCCTGCTGGAACTCATACCAAACCCTAGTCGACCGATACATCCGCAATTTCAACATCCGATCCACCTGCGGCTTCCAAACCGTTTGGATTGCCCAGGGTTGCAGAAACATCACCACTCGCGCACAGTACGAAGCCATAAACTCTCCGTCAACCTTAAACGGCGTCGTCTCGGCCTGCAATCAGTCCTTGATAAACAGCTCGACCTGCGCCACTTGCACAGCTAGTCTATCCACTCTTCAACCCCCAGATCTTGGCGGCCGGGGAACCGGAAACGTTTCAGATTGCGTCACTTATCGGTCAATTTATGTCGCCGCTTTTGCCAATTCATTTGGTCCCACTGATAGAGGTACTTCCGACTGTTTGTTCTCTCTTAGGTTTAATTATTCTAAATCAAGTAATAAACAGAAAAATATTGTGATTTCCGTGGTTGTGGTAATTGGGTTTTTGATTTTGTTGCTGGGTTTTGGTGGGTTTTGTTGGGTGAGGAGAAAGAAGTTACAAAAGAAGAGGAGAGAGAAAGAGATTACAAGGAGATGGAGTAGTTTGAATCCTTCTGCGTTGGAGTCAATTAGTGGAAGTACTACACTGATTAGGTTCACATTAGAAGAAATTCAGGAGGCAACAAAGAATTTCTCTAGGTTTAATATAATTGGGAGAGGAGGATATGGTGATGTGTACAAGGGTGTATTGCCAGATGGGTCTGAAGTTGCATTGAAGAGGTTCAAGAATTGTTCCGCTACTGGCGATATGAGTTTTGCTCATGAAGTTCAGGTTATTGCAAGCGTTCGCCATGTGAATCTCGTGGCTTTGAGAGGGTATTGTATAGCCACAACTAATTTTGAAGATCACCAGAGGATAATTGTGTGTGATTTGATGAAGAATGGGAGCTTACATGACCATCTTTTTGGCTCAACCGAGAAGAAATTGAGTTGGCCACTTCGACAAAAGATTGCGCTCGGAACAGCTAGAGGACTGTCTTATTTGCATTATGGGGTAACACCGTCTATTATTCATAGGGATATTAAAGGTAGTAATATACTTTTGGATGAGACATTTGAGCCAAAGGTGGCAGATTTTAGTCTTGCAAAGTTTGCACCTGAGGGAGTGACACATGTGAGCACCAGGGTTGCTGGAACAATGGGTTATGTTGCTCCCGAGTATGCCTTGTATGGGCAGTTGACAGAGAGAAGTGATGTTTACAGCTTTGGGGTTGTGCTTCTTGAGATTTTGAGTGGGAAGAAGGCACTTCTTGAGCTTGATGATGAGCAGCAGACTCTTGTGGCGGATTGGGCTTGGTCACTGGTGAGGAAAGGGAAAGCGTTAGATGTTATTGAAGAAGGTATTCCAGAGTTGGGGCCACCTGAAGTTGTGGAGAAGTATGTATTGCTTGCTGTGCTTTGTTCTCACCCACAGTTGTATGCAAGGCCTACAATGGACCAGGTTGTGAAGATATTGGAAACAGATTTACCAGTTCCCATTGATACCTGAACGTCTGATTCCACTTACTGCGGATATAGATGATATTGAGAAATCTAATAGCAGCACTAACTCGGGTCATCTGTCTAGTTATTCTGGCTACCAGCCGTACACAGTTGATCTTGATCGCCCTTCCAACCCCAAGGAAGTAGGGAGCTCATAGGCAGCAGGGAAAAATCTTGTTTTGCCTAAGATTAGCGGAAGTAGGGAGGTTATGGGCAGCAGGGGAGAGTCTTGTTTCCCATAATTTGTTGAATTCTCCAGAGTAGCTTGATTCAGCTATAACTTCAGCTCAGTTATGGATATGGATTTTGTGATCTGAAATAGGAATCGCCAACCCCCCATGTAAATTGAAAAAGCATATGTACAAGCAAAGTTGATTCATTTGTTTTAAAGAGGAATAGAGCATGATCATCATTCTTTGCGATCTTGTCCTGCCATACTTTTTGCAATGCTTACTGGACTGCAATTTCAAAGTTGCAGCTAACCATTTGAACTTTGAAGACCATAGAGGAGGTACAAGCCATATGTTTTATAGGCTTTTTTTCCCTTTCAGTATTTTGTTTTTAACACAATTCTTTTCGAAATTTAATTGCGTATTAATACCTTGTCTTTTTGAGGATTAAGGAGCTGGATTTGGGATATGATGACCGTGGTTTTTGGTTAATGTGTGTGTATATATTGATAATAATGATTTGTGGGCAATAGAAATGAAATAACTAGTCTCAGATTATAATCACGTGATATTTCAAATTAATTATATCTTTATATTTGAATAAGTTTTTTTTATTTTAATAAATTTAAAATTATATAAAATAAAACATAGTTAAAATAAAAAAAAATATTTAATTTGAAACACATCACGTAATTATACTCTAAAATTACTTTTTCAAAAGTCAAGGGGGTTGTCTTTTAGGAGGCTCGGTGTTCTGGTCTTTCCAGATATGCACATGATTGAAAGAGGCTTTTGCTTGGACCTCCCTCAACTTGGGGAGCGGGTTGCTGACTTGTTGGCACACAATTCAATGTGTTTGCCCTTCGGTTCGATATAAATGGTACGAATTCATCATAACATGTGCAAGGCAGTAGGGGCCCAAAGACTAAAATTTTCAACCTCGCCGATTCATTCTAGATTTTTTTTTTCAATTATAAACTAAGACTACTACTCTCTCTATTGCATTAAAAGACACAGTTATGTTTGCAGAATTCATAAATATTATAATTATATTTTTGTTCTATATTTATTTTTAAAAATAATAAAATTTTAATTTAATAGTAATAATAAAATATTAATGGCTATAATAGAGAGCTTATATATATATATATATAATAAAAAATTAACAAATAAAACTCTTTTATGAAACAGTAAGAATTACTTAATTAGTAAAATCTTGGCTAAAGTCCCCAGGAAATCCGGAATATTAGACAGAACACTTGCGGCAAGGTATGATATCAATAAGTTTGTAGACTTTGACGGTACCGATTCTATGACTATTGACGGGGGATTGCAATTAATATTTAGTTTTTTGGAGAGCAAAACTTGTTAGTTCTTTTTTATTTGACTTTTTAGAGAATAAAACTTGTTATTTTTTATCTATTGTTTGCAAATTACAAAAAATATATTAATAATTTAGTTTTTCATATTTTCACCACAATAAATACTAATTAATTTCTATTTCGTCTTTTTTAATAAATTTGTAAAGAATAATATCTAGATTTTATATTCTATTTTATCAATTAGATAAAGTATTAATTACATTTCATAATTTTTGTATTTCTCCTAATTAAAAATGAATGGAAGGAGTAATTGGTATTTTTTTTTGGGAAGAAAATGCAAAGACAAAAGGTGCCAAAGTTTATACTTTCCCGTCTTTTAATATATGTCGTTTTAGAGTTGTATATAAATGTTAATTTTTTTTTAATAACATTAAATATAATATCAATTGTCTATATTATTCTTATATTAAAATAAAAGAGTGTTATCGATTGTATAGAAAGTAGTGAGATAATTAAAATTATATTTAATATTTGAAATGATATTAAAAATTAAGTAATTAATGTTTATTTGAAATTCTTAAACGACATATATTAAGAGATAAAAATATTTTTTTAAAATGATATTTAAAAATAGACGGAGGGAGTATTAAATACATTTAATAGTCATAAATACATATCTCACGAAAATATATGGATTAAGATTTAGGTTCATCACACGAATATATATATATATATATATATATATATATATATATATATATATGAATCTACGTCCATACAAAAATGAGTTCTGTTGAAACACGACAATTCATCTTCTCCACCGATAGCATCCATATTTCCTTTCTTTTTGGATTCTTTACCCAAACTTTCCGTATTGCCATTGAATTTCATTACATTTTTGCTACCCCACCCCACGCCACCCCCCTCCAGAATTCCGCAAATACCAAAATCAATTTTGTTTATTCATTCCAAAAATGTTTATTTTGCTCTAATTTTCAGGTTCATCAACAAGAAAGCAAACGTTGCCATTTGTGAAAACAAACACAAAGCTCGAGACTTTGCAGCCTGCTGTGCTTGCTGGCTGGCAACGCAAATTTGCCTGAAAACACATATTGTGAGTTTTCTGTAACCATTTTTCTCTTGGGTTTTTAAAAAATACTGTACAAAAAATTATTATAGATTTTTTAAATACATCCAAAATGAGAACTCTTAAGAGGAACCAAGAGAGTAATAGCCCCACCGCAAGTAAGAAATATTCATAGCTCAAATCATTGGTATTCATATATATTGAGGTCATTCATCGTTTTAAGCTTCTATATACCATAATAGTCTATTTATCTGTTCTCATCTAAAAGCTCAAAACCAACCACAAGTAAGAAAAATGGAGGAACATTACAGAAACAAACATTACTATTTTAAATATATAAATCTGGGCATTTTCTTTCGGCAAGAGTCACCAACCAGCTACCTATTCCCAGATTCAGAATTGAGCACAGACCAGTAGGTGAAAATTTCTTCATATGGGTCTGTGAAGTGTTTTCTCTTCTAAATCCACATCTCGTCTGCATAATATAATCCCTATTGTCTTATTATATTTCCACTTGTTGGGAATCTTTTTCTAATCTATCAGGATTTGGCATAATCCACATACTTACAGATTATAATACATATTTTTCCATCCTAAATAAAAGATGCTCTACAGATACAAATGATATTGAATTTTTTGGCTGTCAATATCATCTAGCAAGTTTTCATATATGAATAATGAAGTGTACTTATCCCGGACAAACAAAACTTAAATCTTGATTTCGACAAAAGACAAAGATCCGATCGATAATAATCTACTGTTAGAGCATGGTAAAGCTAATAGGATGATGATTAGAGAGGAGAATAAGCCAGCACACCTATGTCCAAATTGACACTGCTGATAAGAACTTACACACATGAAGCCAGTTGGGAATGATTTAATAGCCAAACAGAAAGGGACCATATTTATTTAACCATTCTAGAGAAAACATAGGGATGACCTTCCTTGCTATTTATTTTAAAAAAAAAGAAGAAGAGAGAAAACACCATAATAATAAATAATAATAAAAAAAGGTGACTCGTAATATTAATCTGTGATACTCTCTAACTGAATTTGTTTTAAATATATTTACTATAATATAAATTTATTCCTGAAAAACTACCATCCTCCTACTTCTAGGACACCAGTTCAATTATAACAAATGCAGATGAACCAAAATCAACATAGTGGTCAAATCCTAAAGAACCAAAAAATTTACATATCATAATAAAAAACTTGTCTGTAATCATACCGAGAATAAGATGATCAAAGTGATTAAGATATTCAAGATAAATTTTTAAAAAGTTTAAGAATAAAACTACAAAAGAATTTTATTCCAACAAAATTTGAGAGGCAATTTCCTCCCATATGCACAACGTGGTTTAGCCCTTGTGGAATAAGAAGAGTTTCATATAACTATCTAACATAGGCCACTATGTTGAATTTTTCCATCTCAAGAAAGTGACAGTTTTCTTCCTCTGAAAATGACAACTAAATACTGCATCAGCTAAATATTATAAAAAAAATTAAAAATCAGAACACAAGAAAAAGAAATCCAGTAATAATAATAATAATAATAAATAATAAATAAATAAGGAGACTTGACTAGTAAATATTAATTACACAGCCGCCTACTTGTCCATGTTAGTAGGCATATATTAAGAGGATAATAGATCAATATAGGAGTTTGAGAAGGAATTTCTTTAATGATTTTATCAATTATATATATTATAGAATATAGATGCCATTTACAAACTTCTTGCTTCTCATTCACACAGATTTCCCTGCAGTTGAACTCCATCTCAGCTAAATTTCCTTCTCTTTGTTATACACATAGCCTTGCAAGTAAACATACCGGAGAGAAATGGCCAAGAAACAGGATGCAGAGAAATCTGAGAACAGTTTGCAAGAAGAGATAAGAGCACCACTTATACAGGAAAAGGGGACTAATTCTTATAAAGATGGCGATGGGGTTGAAGATCAAGCCACCAAAGGCGGCAATGAGCATGAATGGATGGTTTACCTTACCACATTCGTTGCAGTTTGTGGTTCTTATGCATTTGGATCCTGTGTAAGTGCTCTGTTCATTTACTCTAAATATCCCATGATGAAAAAAAGAATTCTCAAACTACTAACAAACTCTGCGAGCAAATCGTGGTGATATGCTGTCTTATAATTTGTTTCTCTTTCACTTTCAGGCAGGTTATTCTTCACCTACTCAGGCTGGAATCATCAATGATCTAAATTTATCTCTGGAAGAGGTTAGCTAAAGATATATCCAGTCTCTTATGAAATACTTGCACTAAATGGAAACCACATGTTCACATTAATCTCAACTAACTTCAGAACTAAAAGTTCAAAACTAAACTCAGAAATTATAAGAAATTAAAAATGATAAATGTCAATTTATAAAATTATATGTATTAAAGTTTCACTTAATGTCTACACAAACCATCTTGCATTGAATCAAGATTAGCATTTTATATGAACATCTCTGTATAATTAAGTAGATACAACTCAATGTAAGTCAAGTCCCAATCTTATCTTCGATCAGAACCATTTTACTGAACACTCCCAATGTTATGTATGCAGTACTCATTGTTTGGTTCCATATTGACTTTTGGAGCAATGATTGGTGCAATTACAAGTGGACCCATTGCAGATTTCCTTGGCCGGAAAGGGGTAAGCATGGTGCCATTACAATGAAGCTGTGTACTAAATGCCCATGACTCTGAAGGACATTCTGCTTCTTTGAATTCTTATTGCTAATAGTCAGTTACATGTGTAAACAGGCATTGAGAGTGGCAAGCGCCTTCTGTGTTGCAGGGTGGCTTGCAATTTTCTTTGCTGAGGTTTGTATAAATTATTAGTAGAGTTATTTCTGCATACAGTTCTAGCAGAGAAAGTTGATAATGCATAACCTCTTTTCCTATCTTTATTGTTATAAAAAGGGGCCTCTTCCTCTTGACGTCGGAAGATTAGCAACAGGATATGGAATGGGAGTTTTCTCTTACGTGGTAGATCTTTCTTTCTGTTCTACATCACACTCCCTCTTCCTTCTTACAATTTTTAGCAAATGTTCATGTGAAGTGTACTTAAAAAGATTTACGCTAATATGATTAGGTGCCTGTGTTCATAGCTGAAATTGCACCCAAGAATTTACGAGGAGCGTTGACAACCACAAATCAGGTGAAAATATATGCTTGTGCAAATGAGGAAGCACCTTTATTAAAACAAGCAAACATGCACACACATACACATAATATGTAAACCTAAACTCTCTAGTCTCTATGAAATAAGTGGAAAAAGACATAAGATACATGGGTTATATATGTAACACTAAAACACAGACATAATGTTCACATTTTGATGATCATGCCTAAATAGTTCCTACTTAATCTACAGCTCATGATTGTTTGTGGAGTGTCTGTTTCCTTCGTAATAGGAACAGCAATACACTGGAGGGTTTTAGCATTAACAGGTGAAACTTTCCCTATCTGCCTAATTATGAATTTCATTTACCATTAAACCTTTTCATAGGGGTTCATAAGTGAAAAATTAAGACGACACTTGACAGCAGACTTGTTTCTTATGTGTTTACAGGAATAATACCATGTGCTGTTCTGCTTCTGGGTCTTTGTATCATTCCAGAGTCTCCCAGATGGCTGGTAAGAAATATAAGGCACGAGGGAAGTATGTTGCGTGCTCAGATGGTAATACCAAAAAGAAAAGAACATTTGGTAACTAATATTCACGTAAATGCAGGCAAAGACAGGAAATCAAAAAGAATTTGAAGTTGCGCTACAGAGACTTCGTGGGAAAGAGGTCGATATATCTGAGGAGGCAGCTGAAATTAAAGTACTACTTTTAAACTCTAACTCTGATTTCATTGTCAATGTTTGGATGATTTTAAAGGTAACATGTAGGATTGTGCCATTGCTTGACAGGATTATATAGAAACTCTTGAAAAACTCCCAAAAGCTAAGCTGCTGGATTTGTTTCAGAAAAGATACTTGCGCTCAGTCATTGTAATGTCTTTCTCAAGCTTCTTGCCAGTTTCCGTGGCAAAGTTTTATCTATGAAATCTGGTATTCGCCTATCTTAATTTCTGTCTAGTCTAACATTCTTATTGACGACATTTGATGACCAGATAGGAGTCGGATTGATGGTTTTTCAACAATTTGGAGGAATCAATGGAATCTGCTTCTATGTCAGCAGTATTTTCGAGTCAGCAGGTAGATAAATTGCATATATGCTCCTGACCAGAACAATTTAAAATCTGGGATTTGCAGTCTCTATTTTCTCAATTTTCAACTGGTTGATATAAAAATTCTTCAAATAAGAGTTCCTCATAACTTCACCCGACTTTTTCCCCCCATATGTTAGACAGCAAAATCTAAGTTTGAGTATTAAAATTGACACTATGATCTGTAATATCTCAGGATTTCCTTCAGATCTTGGTACCATAATTTATGCATGTATTCAGGTACGCTGTCAAAAAATCTTTCTAAATAGAATTGGTTGCAATGAGTTTGTCCTTGATTTGATATTGTTATTACAGGTTGTTATTACTGCACTAGGTGCATTCATAATAGACAGAGCTGGAAGAAAACCCCTTTTACTGGTACAACCTATTTTGAACACTTTTACCTTCAAACACTAGGCATTGAAATTCTTCTATGATATAATATTATGTATATTATCTTCTAGGTTTCTGCATCAGGCTTGGTCATAGGCTGTATAATAACAGCGATATCATTCTATCTAAAGGTAATGACCATACTAATCATCCATAGATCTGGTATCCATCTTCGATTTAATGTGTAAATTTTTTATTATGAACCAGACTTATGAAATAGGACTCAAGGCAGCGCCTGCTTTTGCTGTTACCGGAATACTGGTAATATTACCAACTTTGTGAAACCATAGTATCCTTTTTCTTTACAAGTAAAACCATACTAATATTCCACTAAACTCAATTTCTTTGCCAAATAACTTTCAATGACTTCTGAACTGTAGCTTTCAACTTTTCACCATTGTTTTCTTTGATGATCCCAGGTGTACATAGGATCTTTTTCAATAGGAATGGGAGCAGTTCCATGGGTTGTAATGTCTGAAGTAAGTAAATATATGAAATTAATAAATTCCTTCTAAAGTTTCTCATGCCACCAATCTGAGAATTTCCATTCTCTTGTAGATATTTCCTATAAATATTAAAGGAGCTGGTGGAAGCCTTGCAACACTCGTGAACTGGTTTGGAGCATGGGCAGTTTCCTACACCTTCAATTTTCTCATTAGCTGGAGCTCTTACGGTAAATATTCCTAACATTTACCCATCCTTTTACTCAAGAGGAACACTAGTTTGTGCATCAAAGCTATAGAAGGGACTGAAAGATCCTAAAATCCTAAACAAAACATAATATGCAAGTGACAATCTCAGGTTAAAAATCCTAAACGAAGCATAATATGCAAGTCAAGTCTCAGTTTAGGTAAATGCAAAGTATGGTACTTAAGCAGAAACTATCAACTTATTTGACACACTGAAACTATTAAAGAAAATGTTAAATGGAGAGAGAGAGAGAGAAAGAGACTGACTGACCAAGTTGCAAATTGCATTCTCACTGTTAGAATCTTTATTATCAACTTGTGATATTAGGATAACTTCATTAATTCGTAAAACTTAATACTTTTCTTTTTTTGCAATTTTCAGGAACTTATATTCTTTATGCCGTGATAAATCTACTCGCCATGGTATTTGTGATCATCATTGTGCCAGAAACAAAAGGGAGAACTTTGGAACAAATACAGACGACCATAAATGCTTCGTAATCAGAAGGGTTTCATCTGAAGTTATGACAACTCGGTTAGATTTTCAATAGATGCAAAATGGTGGATATCGACAAGAACTTTGATTGAGATGACAATCTTCATTCCTAAATATTCAGAAATTAGCATCGCGAAGAACAATATAAGTTTGTAAACGACAAAAGGACAAAATACTAAAAACAGAAAACACATTTCCACCAAAAGGCAAAGTATAGACCTACACAATATGATACAGGTAGCTTTGTTTTTTAACATTGTACTTCATTTATTTCACTAGTTTCAACCAATTTACTAGAACTTGCTTCATAAAGAAAACCTTGATTGCGTACTTCTAGTATAAGAAATTTATGAGAACTTCTCTCCGACTTTTGGATGTACCCATTTGCATGCTAGTATTAATACAAGAAGCTACTACTTCTTGAGGCTCACTTTTTTATGACTCCAAAAATTGCAACATTTTCACATAGTTCTATTTATATAGTCAAAGAGTGGAATGATTTTTCAGATGCTTCTTAACATATCCTATCTATCGGCATGAGTTTTAATACAGTTTTATGTAATCAAATATTCATGGGTTTGGAAACAAGAACTCTGTCAATCTCTATTTTTCATCTCTATTACTGACTTCCACACTGAACTAATTTTATCAACCCTTCCTTCGTAAAGCATAAGGAATGCGTACATAAATACAGATTTTAAGATTTACTACTAGGTATGCAGGCAGGCAGGCATATTACACGACAAAGTAATTGACTATTGAGCCCCAGTGATGTTCTCTTGTTCAAAAACAAAAATCTGGGAGCCGGAGGCATGTTGCACGACAAAGTACTCGACTAGTGAAGTCATACCGGTGAAATGCACAAACGGGTGATATAAGTAACGAAGCTAGAAGAGTCCGCACCGAACAGGGATAATTTGCAAAATATTTCAATACATGGGATTGGATATAGTTATCCACGTAATTAGAAACAAAAAAGTCTTACATATAAAATCGCAAGATGTATCATTTTCCGAACTAGAAATACTTGAGATATTGGGCGCCAGAGCAGAAAGAAATCACTTAATCATTGCATTTTGCTAAACTATGTTCTAAACAAGTCCGTAATATTTTTAAGTGTTCACATTATAAAAATTTGCAGAACCTAGAATAACACAGAGGCAATCCATAGAAAAGAAAACATTTTAAACGAAACAGCACAAAGCATACGTATTACAAATATTTTAGTCGCTACGTTTACTAGATATTCAGGATTTAGTGCGGAGAAAAACTTACAATTCCATGAAATCAAATGTATTGTTATTGATTTTTCAGAAGTTTATATTTGACTTGTTGGGGCCCCACTTTCTATCATCATAAGCTATCAAATTTAAAAAGAACTTTGAATAATAGTTAAAAAAAGAGTCATTAATTAATTTTAATAAATTAATTACACCTCTAACAACTAATTAATTTTGAGTTGAATACTTTAGCATACACATTCTCTACAACATCACATTCTTGTTGTAAATGGAGTATTTATCAGCATCAAGAATGAAATTAGTAAAAGAAAAAGAGTTTATGAAAAGCTGGTACAAAAAGTTGTAGGTCGGAAAAGGTCTTTGTCATACTCCATAAAATAATTTCTCAATAGGTAGACGATAATAGTAAAGACGATAAATCCTTTTTTCCTTATCTTAATATCAAGTACTAAAGGACAACAAATCCAGCAGGAGTACTAGCAGTGGACCCCAAAAAAAAAAACAAACACCACTTAATTCGGCAGCCTACTTGGCCATGTTACTGGACACTCATCCAGGTCCAGGGCCAGTTTAGATCAAGTTCAACTTTTATTTATTTATTATAGGAATTTAAAAAGAAGACTTTCTTAGCTAATTATTTCAACTTAAAAATTTTAAAAAAATAGAAAAAGATTTTGTTAAAAAATTCAAACAATAAAAAATGGAGTAATATACACGCCATTCATCTTTCTACAATTGAATTCTGTATCAGCTAAAATTTCCTCTCTTTGTTGCAAGAATATAGCAAAGAGAGAAATGGCCATCAAACAGGACATAGAGGAAGCTGATGATAGTTTGCAAGCAGAGATAAGAGTGCCACTCATATTGGGACAGAAGATTAGTCCTGCTGATAAACATGGCCATGGACTTGGAGATCAAACTGGTAAAAACAGCAAGGGGCATGAATGGCTGGTTTACCTTTCGACGTTTGTAGCAGTTTGCGGTTCTTTTGCATTTGGATCCTGCGTAAGTTTCAATTCACTTTTTTCAGTTTGTTTTCATTTATCCTGGAAAATATAATTCGAGATAAAAACCATGATCAGAAACAAAACTTGTCAAATTACTAGCAAATTCCGATCGACGAGCAAATCTTGGTTTCTCTTTCATTTTTCAGATTGGTTTTTCTTCACCTATTCAGTCTGCCATCACAGAAGATCTTAATCTATCTATAGCAGAGGTCAGTCAGTAAAGATTCATTCTTTGTATTGTGAAACATTTATTTTGGATGTATATGTTTCTCCTTTTGGGTCTGATCCTGAATGTATGTATGTATAATCACCACATGTTTTGGATAGATGTCTCAGATTATTTCACTACTAGAAGTTCAAAATAAAACTCACAACTTGTGCAATAATAACAACTTCAAAATGATAAATAGTGATGAAACACTAAATGAGAATCATACCATATTCAAAAGCTTCAGGATCCATGCCCAATGCTTCTCTAATCCCTGTTAGCCCTTTGGCTTGTGCATGATCAAGGATCCACAAACCTAGTAAGAAATAACAACAAACCACCACAAATCCGAAGAATTGTAACACCCCAATCCCATATCGGTTAATATGGCTTATTTGAATGTGTATATAAGAACTCAAGCTGCTATCATAAATACATTCAGTCATGACCTTTTGGATAAGTCTGTGGGCCTTATTGTGCTATGATTTGTTTCGGACTCGGGATTTGACTTGGGTCATTACATATGGTATCAGATCCGACTATCGAAAGTTCGGATCGAGTCATGACAAATCAAAGTACCAAATCTCATTATATTAAGCAAGTTGTGTTTGGATGTTGTGTGTGTAGACTTGTCTTTAATTACGTTAACCACAATTATTGTTATCTTTTATGTGAAATTCTTAACCAAACATTTTGCAAAAGTTTAAAAATGATCAACAATGACTGATATTCGAACAGTTTGTAGCTTGGCAGAATTGTATAATGAACTGTATACAAACTGGGTTTAGATTAAGAATATCAATTTCCAAATTTACAATTATAAAATCTTCTAGGAATGTCTGCAATTTTTTTTGCAATGAACAAAGAATAGTTTATCCTGCATCTTCCATGAACATCTCTCTATCTATAATTACATATATTATACAACTCATTGCAGTCAAGTCCTAATCTTAACTTCAGAACCATTGTAATGAACACTCAAATGTTTTGTATGCAGTACTCATTATTTGGGTCGATATTAACTTTTGGTGCGATGATTGGTGCAATCACAAGTGGGCCCATTGCCGATTTTCTTGGACGGAAAGGGGTAAGCTTGTAGCCATTTCTATGTGCTTGATCATGGCCATGACTGAATACAAAAAATAAAACAAAGATCCCGGCCACGACAGTGAAGAACTTTCTGCTTATTGCTAATAGTCAGTTTGATG
Organism: Hedera helix; assembly: GCA_947179155.2. Lineage (NCBI taxonomy): Eukaryota > Viridiplantae > Streptophyta > Magnoliopsida > Apiales > Araliaceae > Hedera > Hedera helix. Next base: position 44,428,978 of record OX359276.1, on the reverse strand, counting down.
TGTAATATAAACAGGCATTGAGAGTTGCGACCGGTTTCTGTACTGCAGGGTGGCTAGCAATTTACTTTGCCGAGGTTTGGTATATATTACTCTTGAGCTTAATTAGTGTCTGCAATTGTAAGGGAGAAAGTCCATAATGCAGAATCTATTTTCTTATCTTTGTTGTTACAAAAGGGGCCAATTCCTTTGGATATTGGAAGACTAGCAACAGGATACGGGATGGGAGTCTATTCGTACGTGGTACATCTTCTTTCTATCCTACAATTATACTCCCTCCTATGCATACAATACAGTTTTGGCAAATGTTCATGTGGAGTGTACTTCACAAAAATTAACCTAATATCATTTTGGATGCTAAGGTTCCCGTGTTCATAGCTGAAATTGCACCCAAGCATTTACGAGGAGCATTGATAACCACAAATCAGGTAAGATATATGCTTGAGCAAAAGACATGAATACCTTTATATAATTTATATTCTCATGTCTCTGCAATAGATATAGGAAGAACAAGTGCAAAAGACATCTAAGATACATCAGTTATATACACAAGTATTTAACTAAAGCATAGACATAATGTTGATATTGTGAAGATCATGCCTAAACAGTTCCTACTTAATCTACAGCTCATGATTGTTAGTGGAGTATCTGTTGCCTTCATAATAGGAACAGTACTAACATGGAGGGCTTTAGCATTAACAGGTGAGATTTTAGAACCAACTAATTATGAATTCGGTTACCATAGATGGTTGTAATATTACAATGAGTAACACCGCGACAATGGACTCATTTTGTATGTTATTCAGGATTAATCCCATGTGCTGTTCTGCTTTTGGGTCTTTTTGTCATTCCAGAGTCCCCGAGATGGCTGGTAAGAGATACAAATCAAGAGGGAAATATCTTGTGCACACTGATAGTAAACAAGCATGAAAAGCACCATTTGGATACTGATCTTCACATTCATGCAGGCTAAGAGAGGCAGTCAGAAAGAATTTGAAGTTGCACTACAGAGACTTCGTGGGAAAGATGTTGACATATCTGACGAGGCAGCAGAAATCCAAGTTCTACTTTAAACTCTAAACTCCACTATTCATATATAATGTTTTAGATGATTTAAAAGATTTCATATAGGTTTGGTAATTTCTCGACAGGATTATATAGAAACTCTTGAAAAGCTCCCAAAAGCTAAGCTGCTGGATTTGTTTCAAAGGAGATACTTGCACTCAGTCATTGTAAATAAGTCCTTTTTCTCAAGCCTTGCATATTTAATACATATTTTTTTCTTTCTTTATGTATAGAAAATTTCCATAAGAATTTTTAATCCACAAAGTCTAATATTCAGATTTCCGTGCCTGGTCTAACTATTCGTTAAAAATTACTTTTGATGACCAGATAGGAGTTGGATTGATGGTTTTTCAACAATTTGGAGGAATTAATGGAGTCTGCTTCTATGTTAGCAGTACTTTTGAATCAGCAGGTAGAGAGATTTCATGTGTATCTTCTCTCTGGGGGAGAGAGTAAAATAACATGGCATTTGAAATGTATATTTTCTCAGTTGTTTACATCAGGTTAATGTATATGTACTTCACATAAGAGTTGAATAGTCCTCATAACTTCATTGGACCATTACTTACCATAATTTAGACAACAAACAGATTTCTTGATTTTTTGTATTATAGTTGAAGGTTATCTGACTATGATCTATGATTAACAACCCAGGTTTTCCTTCAAACCTTGGTACTATAATTTATGCATTTCTCCAAGTAAGCATCTCTAACTCCATCCACTCCCACAAGAGTATTGAAAATATTTTCTTTAAGGAAATAACTGCAATGGGTTTTATTCTAGTTTTTATGAATTGTACTTGCAGGTTGTGGTTACGGCACTAGGTGCATTCGTAATAGACAGAGCTGGAAGAAAACCACTTATACTGGTACATCCTAGTATAGAAGACCATTACCTTAACAATATTTGCTATTGACATTCCTCTTTGGTGTAACTTTATTTATCTTCCCTTCTAGGTTTCTGCATCAGGCTTGGTCGTGGGTTGCCTATTAACAGGGATATCATTCTATCTAAAGGTAATAATCAGACTAACCACCAACAGATCCTGTGTACATCTACTTTGAACTAATGAGTAAAACTTATGCTGTGGACCAGACTTATGAAATAGCTGTGAAGGCAGCTCCTGCACTTGCTCTAAGCGGCATACTGGTACTATTACAAACTTTTTGTAAAACCGTATGACTTTTGAATTGTTTCTTTAAATATAACCGTCATTTTGTTTGTTCCCAGGTGTACATAGGATCCTTCTCAGTAGGAATGGGAGCTGTTCCATGGGTTTTAATGTCTGAGGTATGCAAAATTAGTTAAGTTCATCAATCGCATCTAATGTCTCTGATGACACCAATCTGTGAATTGCCTTTGTCTTGTAGATATTTCCTATAAATATTAAAGGAGCTGCTGGAAGCCTAGCAACACTAGTGAACTGGTTTGGTGCATGGGCTGTTTCCTACACTTTCAATTTTCTCATTAGCTGGAGCTCTTACGGTAAACATACGCAACAAAACAGTAGTTTGGTGCATTAAAGCTATAAAAGGGGATGAAAAATATCAAACAAAACGTAATATGCAAGGTTTCAGTTTAAGCGAACTACTAAAGTGAAAATTAAAGGGAGAGAGGTTGACCGACCAAGTCACAAAATGCCTATTATCTACTAGAGCCTTTGTTATAACACTTACAATTAGCCTATATGTGATTTCAGGAACCTATATTCTTTATGCCGCGGTAAATGCATTCGCCATTTTGTTTGTGGTCATGCTTGTACCAGAAACAAAAGGGAGAACTCTGGAACAAATACAGGCTGCTATTAATGCGTCGTAGTCAGAAAGGTTCTGTTATGGAATCATGACAGCTCAAATGCTTTTTTTCAAGATATAGAAAATGGTGCAAATCGACAAAAGATGATAATCTTGGGAAGCTAAGCTACAAAATGGGTACCTAAATTTGAATAAAGAAGCATCAAATATTCAATGAACAACTAAATTTGTAACCTACAAAGGTGGAAATACTAATAGACAACAATCCCGTGCGAGGGGAATGTGAAAGACTTGGAGGAATAAGAGCTACCAAACCAATTCAGGTGCCATCACTATTTTTTTTCTATTATATGTTGAATAGGTAACTTAGCTTTCAATATGGAGCTTGATTTTATTCACTAGGTTCAACTTTTAGTCATATATCTACAAGAACGAACTTCCTCATCGTGAATCTTGCTTCCTGTACTTCTAGCTTCTGAAACTTATGGGAACTTCTCTATATGGATACTAGAGTTTCTGTAAGAGAGAAGCAACTTCTTGAGGCTCATTCTACGTCGCTCGAAATTCCATAATTTTCAAATTGTTCAATTTATATTTTCATAGAGTAAAATTTTGGATCAAATATCCATCACTCTTGCCATCATTAATATGTATTCTCAATCAATTCGCTAAGCTAAGTTTATGTCATACATCATGCAAGAAACTTACAAGGTTGTAAACGTTTTTTTTTCTCTCATAAAAACATATTTGCAGAACCACGATACCAAAAAGGCAATCCAAAGAAACTATTAAAGGAAGCAGCAATAACAATAACTACAAATGTATTACCTACATAAAAGCTTTTATGGAACTCATAAAAACCAGAAATGCACGAATTCTGCTTGATAAATTAACATAGATTTGTTTAATTACAGGGAAAAAATTAAGAAACTACATGCCTACATCTGAGGTTCAAATGATTCTTGACTTGATCACTTGGGTAGCATTTTTTGCACTCGGAACATATAGAACAATGGAGGATCCAGATTTCTGAGACTCTTAATCGCTTTTGGTCTTGGTCTTTTAACTCTTAACCATCTAAAGAATTTAAGCAAACAGTCAAGACAGCGGACATTTCCAGGAAATCAGCAAATTTGCGATTTCTTATAATTTTGGGGGTTTATATTGACTTGCCGGTGCCCCACTTTCTATGGCCACTTCTGATTAGCAATCGAAACTGCCTGGTTTTACAATGGATACTATCAAAGAACCTAGTTCACCTCTAGCTTTCATCACTTTGTAAATACCTCCTAAACCATCCTCAAGAGAAAAGGAACACCTTTTAAGAATTATGATCAGCTAGTTCAACTTCTCCTTCTGCAGAAATATACAATAAAAATCTTCAATTGCGGAGGATTCAATTCAAGGTCCAAAAAGCCTGTGAACTCCACAATCTCTTCTGAGGTCACTTCTCTTAACACAAGTTGAAACCTACCCATGGCAGACATGAGATCTCTTTCAGTTATTATATCACTAGAAGCTTTAGGAGCTCTCATCACAAACTCAGCCTCAGGGGATGAGTTATAAAAACCAACAACCCTCACTATCACCCAAATGATAATGGTCCAATCCTCTATAAGTAGTCACAACCACCTCATACATTTTCCCCAGCTCAAGACAAGAAATATCAACTGTTTGTTCATCCGTGACACAAGCCTTGTTCTAGTCAAACGGAAGAAATTCAAAATGTGCTGCAGTTGGAAGAATAACAAAGCGGGTCAGTTCTGGAGGTTGCATAATATTAAAGTTAATTCCCACAGAGCACTCTGAGGCAAGGTAGTCTCCACCTAACAGTGGTATCTCTCCTGCATTATTATTTGAGCTTTGAATAATATTGCTCCATGCTTCCGGTAGTAACACACTTAACATATCGAACATTTGGCCAAAGCTTAGTAATAATCCCTTCCCAGCTCCTTTCTTCACATCTTGATCGAATTCTCTTAGACAGATCTACTTGGGGACCAGAAATAACCTCAGTAACAGAGTCTCTCATTGTAACATCAGTAACATCCAAACTCGGAAACTCATTCTCTAGATCCTCGCATAGCTTTTCCCATTTAAGCTCCTAGTAGCCTGAATGCTTTAATCAAACCCGCAGCATATGGTGCTCATATTGAATCAACAAAATCGAAAAGCCTAAGACCGCAAAGGAGGTGGCGATACATCTGCTGCTGCACATCTAATCCTAGAATAACTTCTATGGGACTAACAAACATAAAGAGGAGGTGGAAAAAATTTGATTTATTTAAGTGCAAAGGGTATGCAGTGGCAGCCATGGCCTTGTATCCACCTTTTGTCTCTGTAACATTTCCCGCATAGTAAAACTATAGGCTCTTATTGATTGAAACTTTTGGTGGAAACAACCTAATTTACAGAACATTTCAAGAGAATTAAACTTCAGAAAATATCACAAATACCAAAATTTGTAGCAATTGAATTACTTAACAAACAATCTCAAGTAACTACATGGAATGAGCTATACCTATGAAGAATGGCTAAGCTACCTTGATGAGCTAAAAAGGAGATGGCCTTTGCAGATGATGGATCAAAATAAGGAATCAATTTCGGCTTCTTGGAACTTGTCCCTGAATTGCCAAACACCATCACATTCAAATATCAAAATTCCTAATCAAAGTTAAAATCTTATTCATTTATAAGAAAAACTGTCCTTGAATCAAAATACATCTATTTACTTTTCTTAATTTGTTTGCTTTTGAAAAAATTGCTAGTATTATTTTTGAAATTATTGGAAAATTTAGTCATACTACTTTCAACTTAACCTCAAATCTAATATACAAATCTGGTGCATGTAGCATTACCTAAACAAATTTCTTGTCCCAAAAATAAGAGTCCACTTGTAGAAGAATATATAATTAATACTAGCCAATAAATAATTTAACATCCTAACTCAATCTAATTAGTAGGAATAGTTGATACCCAAAAACAAATACTTTTCTTTAACTGTAAATTTGCAAACAAATTTTAGTCTGAATAAAAAAAAAATTACTGTTACTAAAATTGACAGAAAATAATTTAAAGTCTCGTTTTCATTATTTCATTCCTAAAACCACAGGGCAGACAAATGCGGAAAAGCATAATTAATCCAAACACTTTGAAGGATTAGTTTCTTGAGTTATATATATAAAAGAAACAGAGCAGAGGATCAAGAGACAGTAATGGCCGACCATCATCGTCGAAAAGAACGCCGTCATCGAGTTGATGGATGTGATCAGCGTAGTCATCGTAGCAATATAAAGGCACGGCTTGCCGGAAAGTAGAGGCGTCAACAGGCGCATGATAACCTCCGAGGTGGGGCTGGAGATAACTTGCGCCGGCGTTCCTGTCGAGGATGGTTTGGAGTGTATCCAGCTGGTGGCGCGTGGCGTACTTGGTGGTTTCCCCGAGCTTTGTGATGATGATATCGTCGTCCGTCATCCTCTTCTGACCAAGATGACGAATTTGGTCTGAAAAAAGACGAGGGAAATAAGGACATAAAAAAACTTAATCACAACATTCAAATATAATACCGTACTCATTATTAAAAAATATATTTTTATAATAAAATTAGTATCATATAATATTTTTTAATAAAAAAAATCGGCTTTACTTGATTTTTCTTGAGATGTCCCCTACTAATTTCTCACTTCGTCTTTTTTTAAATATCATTTTAAATAAATATTTTTGTTTTTTCATATTTATCGTTTGAGAATTTTAAGTAAATATTAATTGTTTAATTTTTAATATTATCCTAAATATTAAATATAATTTTCATTCTCTCATTACTTTTTATCCAAAAAATAATACTATCTTATTTAGTTATTTTAATGCAAAGATAATACAGACAATTAATATTATATTCAATGCTATATAATTAATTTTTTAATACTTGTGCACAACTATAAAAAAAAATATATATATTAAGGGATGGAAGGAGTAATAGATTATTTTTTGAATTAATGCAAACTTTTTTGAATTTTAAAAGTAAAAATTAATTATAAACTATCTATTGTCTTTGACTAAAATAAAATGAGTTCAGATTAATCTGAATTTATAAATATCACTATTTTATTTTTATTTAGTACCAAGAAAAAGATGATGTACCTTTGGTTTGAGTAATGTTTTAGTTGGGTTTTTCAGTCATTATATGGCCTTTCCATTTGGGAGATGGAGTTGAGTTATATGTCTACCTCTATTTTATTTTATTTTAAAAAGGTTACACCTCATTCTTAATGAGAAATTATACTTATATCGGTCCTGGCTAAGCACACACAAAATAAGGGTGAAGAGATAATTTTAAAATAAAAAATAAAATAATTTTTTTAAAACCAAAAATGTCACACGATTTCAAAAAAGATAAAAAAAAAAAAAAGAAAAAGAAAAAGAAAAAGAAATTCGTGTCCCTCCCATTATAAAATAGATATTTATATCATCATCTTAATTTTGTTGTTACGTGGACTTACAATAGTCTGGGCTCTTATTTAATGGATAGATAATGATTTATTTGCAAGAGATAAATGAAACATATAAATGAGGTAAAGAAGGGATAGGAATAGGATATACAAATCCTATATAACTAATTTCAAATTTTATTAATTCGAATATTAACTAATTAACATATTTAACGATTTATTCTATCCTATACAAAAAAGGTGACACGGTAGTTAAATTATCCGATAGAGTTTAGGAGCCATAATTCTTGCGGATAGTAAATAATAAAGGTATATAATATTTTATCCTATTAAGTAGTTGTTTACTCTCAGACCTAATGCCAATGCTCTCATGCAAGTGATTAGAAATAGAACAAAGAAAATCACAAGCAATTCATGAGTTTTTTTGGGTTCGTTCTCAATCCCTCCGACGACGTCCCTACATTCGGTCACCGGAACAGAGAATCCGGAATTAGTTTGACGTTTACTGCAGTCGGCGACATTAACGATGGCACCATTGCCGGTGAAGCCACTGCTTCTGATGCCGGAAACGGAGACGATGATTTGGCGGACGACGGTGCAGATTTGAGTGAAAGTGCTGGTAAGGATGATCGCTTCGCCGCATCTATGGAAGGCCTCCTAGGGTTTGAAACCGAGAAAGGGAAGGCGATAGGCGGCGAGTGTAATCCGGAGGAGATGGCGTCGCCGCCGCCGATAGTAAGAGAGGAATCAGGATCGGGAACGGCGGCGGTGCCGGTGGTTATCATAGGGAAAGCGAGGGCGAGGATTTTCCCGCCACTTTTATCAACTTTGAACAGAAACGGACGGCCGCGATTTAATCTGGAAATGGTGAGGGAGGCAGGGCGGTTACAGATTGTGCCGGTTCCAAATTATTGGCCGGAGGTCATACGGACTCCCCCCGGCGACGATCGAGTGAGAATTAATTTCATCAGCTGTGGTGATAAAGGCGGTGATGTCGAGAAGAAAAAAAAGTAGTTAGTGTCTGATAGGAGATTCATAGTAGCTAGCGGTAACAGCTTTGCTGGATCATTATTTAAAATTGTTAGTTCAATCCTTACCAATGCGTGATGATCCGTTTAAGCAATTGAAAGGCGTTGAAATGATTATATTTTAGAGATTTTGGCGATTACTAGCATTGATTTTGAGTGGTTGTTTCAGGGGGAGAAATTGAGTAATGACTTGCTTGCTGCGGCTAATTTTGGGGAAGAAAGTCGGGAAATTAACCGGTGAAGTATCTGTTACAGAATTTTGGGTAAATACTAAAATTTCTCAAATATTCTTCTCGTATATATTTTCCAAGAAAAAATGTGCAGAAAGATTAGCTTCAATTCTCATTTTTATGGACCGAGGGAGAATCTGAAAGTTTTTGCCCAAATTACCCCCAAGTATTTGAAGAATTCTACTGTATAATCCGCAAAAACTTCCATGGTATCATTGCTCGAGGGAGAATTTAGTACAGAAGAATAAGGAGGATATATGCATCCATCCCCCTCTTCCTATATATCGCCAAAATAATAAGCTCGGCTACTTAATGTGAGGTATTTTTTGACATTGTGGAGCAAGAAACATGACAGTTTGGTTAATTGGGCTTGTCTAGCAAGTAGCAACTGCCAAAATCCCATTAACTTGGGCCTGAGGTTTAGGAATAAGTTCATAGTAAAGTATGTTGGGTCTTATTCATAATAAAATATGTTTGGATGGATTCCGAGTAAGTAAAGTTCACACACTCATCACTAGACTCATTGTCAAAGTAACCAAAATATCTCTGCAGCACAAGTTTATAACTTGACAAGGAGCAATGTGTGTGTTTGTGAGATAGAAGACAAAGTTTTTGCCGAATCCATTCTTAAAGCCTAATTGATTTCCAGATCATATCCCTAGTCAGTCAGAAGTCAGCACTGATAAAGACTAACAAGCCAGAGGGCCACGCTTTGACATTAAGCCATTTTAGTCAAAGTGCTAATCTAATCTGTAATAAACCAAAATCGCATTGAAAGTGAGTGATATGTGCATGGTAATTACCACCTGATCAGATTGGCAATAGCAAAAACTGATATAAAAACACAACCAATACTTGTATGAAGAAGAAGATGTACAGATGAGATCAATAAACTCTTCAAACTCACTCATACTCAAAAAATCAAACACCAATACTAACTTAACTACTAACTATTTAATTAGGTATAAGCAGTATCAAAATCTTCTGCTCCCTGTCTCACATAAAAGAGAAATAAACCAAATCCAATTTAAATTAATGAAACAAGTCAGATACGTACTCTATCATTCTACATCTATCTCTTGTTTGTGTTTGTTCTCCATATACCCTTTGATGATGAGGAAGAATTTGTTATCTTTACAATTTTCTGCTTGGCCTGTCGCCGCTTCCTACTGTCAAACTGTTGACAATTATTATCTACTTTTGTTACATCTACTTTCACAATGTGATGATCAGAAGTCCCTTTTGATGAGACAACCGAGTAGGAACCAGGAATAAACTTGTACGGTGATTCCGGTGATAACAATACATAATCCACCCGAGTTCCATACTTGCATGTCCCCTGCACACCTGCATTTAGCATAACATATAATGTTCCGAGCCTTGTAAAAGAACACTAAATTCAATTCATTAAAGATTAAGTTAGCCATAGGGTCTCCTACTTTGCCCTTTCGCGATCATAACTACAGACTCGCACTCTCCTGCAAAGTCCTTAGCATCCGTGTATTGTTTACTCTTTAGAAACCTCATCACCTCAAGCTTTGGTGTTGGCTTTCCCATCTCTTCATAATACTGTCACATAAAAATTGCAGATAATTTTTTTGTAGTACCATTTTTGTATGTTTCAAATTGTGAAAAGTTTGTATAATTTCGTAACGCGCTAGAATCTTAATGAAGTAATAGTCGAGCTGAAGTACTTACCTTTACAATATCAGTCCATCTTTCTAATGAGTAATCTGTTTCGTCGAGAGAATTGAGGCCTCCAGCTAAAATGTGAGGAGTGTCACTGGATTCTATTATTGCATTCATCTGTTTCATTCGCCAGTTCTCATCAAGATGATCAAGGTGAGTGCAGTGGAAATCAACTTCTCCTGTTTGGGGAACATCAACTGTGGCCTTCAGAACATTCCTACATTGTTCAAACAATAAAATAAATGGAGTCATATAATCATCTAGTAGTATGTGATATTCTTGTTTTCTGGCTTAAATTTTATAGAACTTTGCATTAATTCTTAATTCAGCTAAGATCATCTGTTACTAGACACATAGGATATGCATACATATGTGTATATGTATATGTATATATAACAGGGAATTGGAAACAGAGGAGATCACACCATAGAGTACCTACAAGTTGCGCTGGTTGGAGTGTGAAAGAGAAAAGGACGTAAATGAGTTTCATAAACTAAACGCGAAAATAGTGGGAAAAGCTGATAGAAACAGCAGTGAAGCTTCTAAACTATAACAATGACAGATGATTGAACCTTTCTTTATATGAAGTATCTTTCCCGGAAAAAAACAGCAAGTATATCCATCCAATCCACAAAGTAACAGAACATTAGAGACTTAAAATAATATGAAGTCTCAAAAAAATGGAATTAAATAGCAGAGGCATCAATAATTAGAATGAATCATTCATCTTTTTCTTGAAAGAAGTCACAAGAGCCTTCCATTCCAAGTATTCAATTTTGAATAAATTAGAAATTTGGTAACAATTTAATTACTCATTTCATCATGAATAATATGCAATCACATGTCAAAAGAAACTAGAGACCAGAGGTAAAGGAGTAGGTAGAATATCAGTTCTATATCACAGCATACAGCTGTTCCAAATCTTGACAACCCATGCTGCTGTAAAAGGAAGGAATCAGACCTCAATATAGAAACAGAACGGCTTCTAGTAGACAAATTGAGATTTTGGTACAAGATTACTCAGTACAGAAATTACATAAATCTCATAAATTTTATAGGCAAGAAAAAACCTAAGAATGTGCAAAATAAACACTATGTACCACAAATTTCAAAATTAATTTTGGTTGATGAGGAGTAAATAAGTTTTAAGTAGTTCAATTTATTAACAAATTTATAATTAGTTACATGAATAATCACAAACTTTCAAGAAAAAAATCTTGAATAACTAGGGAACTTTTAGTATGGATAATTTAATTTAATTAGACACGGTTCATTTTCATCAAATCAAAACAGGAAAAAAATAAAAAATTGAAGACTAAATTGTTAAGAGGAAAAATTTAAAGAACCTGAAATCAGAATCATCAAAAATCTTCTGAGCCTTCCACTTCTTAATCGGCCATCTCGACAAAATTGCGTTACCATATTCTGGAGCCCAACTTTCTGCGAACACATAATTCATCCCCAAAGCAGCAGCCAAATCAGACAAAGGCTTCATATCTCTCTCTTCTTCAGCCTTCACATCTTGCAGAGCCAATATATCAGCATCCAATTCTCTCAATACTTCAACAACTGTTCTTGTACTGCTATAGCTCTGTCCATCAATTACAGTCACCCCATTTGAAGGCAAACTGAAGCTAGATCTCAATTTACCCTTTCCTTTCAAAATTCTACTAGAACCCACCTTATCATCATCAACTAGGCCTAATTGCCCATTTCGCTTCAAGGAAATCTCATTATCCGGTAAATTAATAGAAACCCTTAACTTAGATTTCGCAAATTTTTGCTGCTTTGATAGATTCTCTTGAAGATTCTCCTGAGGGTTTATTGAACTGGGATGCAGAGGACTCTGCTTCAGTATACTCTTGGGTCTATCAACCATGGAATTAGCTCTTAAGTTACAATCAATTGAGGGCTTAGCCTTCGCAAAATTCCCGTTTCCGTAGTCAAAAGTTGGGAAATTCTCTGTTTTTGGAACTGCAGGTGCCATGGAGAACAGGGCAGCATTAAATGTCGCTAAACGAATTGACTTTCTCGATTTTGAAGCACCCAAATGGCCATTTGGGTGAATGGTTGCAGACCCATTTGTAATTGATGATTCTTTTTGAGGTTTGGAGTTGGATTTTTCTAACCTTTTGATCACAACTTTTGGTTTGGACCGGCGGCGAACCGGCCACCGGAGTCTGGAACAGAGGCGCTTGAGGTTTCTGTTGAGTATTTTAAGCATTGCAGAGAAATAAAAAAGGATGTTTGCAGAAAAAGAAAATGAAATGAGTTGTCGATTGCATGAGAAGGAGGTCAAGTTGTGTTGGAGTTAATTATCTATATATGTTTTTATGGCTTTGGCTCGGCATAAGTGGAAGATTATGAAGGCAAAAGATAATCGATTTATTTATTTAAAATTAGTAGGTTGGTTGCTAGTAGACATATAAAATAGGTAGAAGTCTTTTTGGGGAATGGGTTGGTGCCACTTGGCATACATTTAGGGGTTAGTGAAGCTGTGAGGTTTCTTCTACTCCAAACGGAAACTTCGGTTTCCGGGGGTGGGGCCTAGAAAGAGTTTTTACAAAGAGATAGAAGAAGAAGAAGAGAGGCCTTCATCCAAGCACCTTCTTTTTTTTGGGATAATTGGGCCTTTATTATCCAAGCATTTGGCAATTTTTTTAAAAAAATATTAAAGATACCTACTTTATATTAAAAACTAAGGATACTAGTGCAACATTGTTTTTGTTCTTCTCCTACCAGCCCTTGATGTTAGACATTAACCAAATGGAGCAGGGAGAGCCAGTATAGTGCAACATTGTTCAAAGTATGAGCTACACATCCAGGGGTAGCCTCCTTATGGAGTCGGATGCCAAAATAGAGAGAGCAATATTTTTATTGTGATTTATGTCGTGAGAACACTATTCAACTCATTATACTTTGACTTAACACATAAGAGTTGAGTTTGCTTAATTACAAGACTTGTGTCTATCCATTAAACGAAACGGCAGATGAATTATTTTTAGGTTAAAGTTTATAATAATAGCATTTGGCTATATAATTGTAAAAATATTTTAAAAAAAAGTAAAGGATAAAATTATAAGAAAATGTGTCCAATATTTTTTAAATTTAATTCAAAATTATTTTTAATCCATTAGGGGAGGGGAGCAGAGAACCAACTGGTCCAACGAGGGTAAGGTGGTGGTGCTACTTAGGCAGACAGTAGAGAGATGTATTATGAGCTTCTAATAAGTAAAAAATAATAATACTCCATTAAACTATGCCAAAGACCTAACTACTCCCTAATCAGTCTATTCAAACAAGGATTCTTGCATGCAACGCCACGTCACCCAAAACACGGCGTCCCGCACTCCTATACTTTCTGGTGGAGCCCACTACAAATTAAAGTATAGATTAATTCTTCGGCGACCGCTTCAATTTTTTATTTTTTTTTTGACTCTTAAAATATTTATAATATTTATTTTAATAATTTAATTATAATTTAGATATATGTAAATAATTATGTTGTATAATCTGTTCGACAAAAAGGAAGAGAATTGTTGTTAGCATCATGTGCTCGAGATTGATAAAAATTAAGAGAACAAGAGAGAGGGAAAGGGAATCCCAAGGAGAAAAAAGAATGAAGAAGCTCACAGAGCCAACATAAAACGAAACAAGTAAGAAAACTGATTCAACTCTGATTCAAAGGATAATGAATTCCACCCAACCGAAGCTCACAGAGCCATTGAAACACTGAGAAGCAGAATTATCAAATTCTTTTTTCATGTGTTATAGTGCGTGAGAGAGAAATTAGAAATGAATTTGGAGAAGAAAGAGTATTTGTGTTATTACTTATTTTCCCTCTAGATAAAAGTTTATAAAAAAAATTGAAATATTTTTTAAAATTTTATACAATTAAAATATGGTTAATATACATTATAGGTAGTTAAACCGTATTTTTGACAAGGAATTTTGTTGATCCAACAAAAAGGGAGAGAATTGTTGTTTTAAAAAACGTAGAGGTATTGATTGAATATTCCCAAATATATAAGAACAAATTAAAATAAATTCATACTTATAGGAACACATTTGTCATTAACCCCAAACAAAATAAGGAGATGTAGTTGCTAGCTAGGTCAAAATTTGGGATAGTTCTAATTTTATAATTAAATTAATAATCTTCCATCCCTTTCAATTGGTAATACGTAGTATTTGTTTAGTCAAAAATAAAATAAGAAATTATTCAACGCCCGGATAGAAACACCAAGGATGTAACATAATGTGTCACCCCTTTTTCATAACATGAAAGTTTTGTATAAATTTTTATTTTTATAGAGTATATTAAGAGCATTTGTCATATATAGACAGATGTAATTTTTTTAAAATAAAATCAAAATTATTTTTAAAATTTTTATGCATCGTTTAAAAATAAATAAAATTAGAAAGACTTTGAGATGGAGGGAAGTAATAAATAAAGCTATTTGCAAATTGTTAGATCTAGAAGATACTAGTAGATATACATTATATGATGATGATAAGGAGCAAGTATCTATCCTAGTCCTTGAATTAAGTAGTCAATTATTAATGTCATTTTCATTTTAGGGAAATTAATGTCATGAAACACGACTAATCCATGCAAATTAATAAGAACGTAAGCAAAAATAACACAAAGCCGACCAAGCAGCTGGGACCATTTATTTTTATGAGGTGTCGTTTTATATGAGACATGAACAGCTTTAAATTAAAACTTTTCTTCCCTTTCTTTGTTTTTTTGTGAGTTTTTTTAAGGAGGGAAAAGAAATGAAATGAAGAGATTTTAACCTCCACTTTTTACCCAAAACTTTCTTCTAAAAAGTGACAAGAAGATTTGGGAAGAAAATTAAATCATCTTTACCCATTAATTAAAACTATTTCATTGTTTTCATCCTACCCTCAAAATAACAAATATTAAAATTTTAATTGATTTTCTCTCCTTAACTAATAAATACAAGAGAAAAAAAAAAGTTGATTTTTCCCTTCTAATTTATATCTGTGATGATTTTGATTTTTTCTTTTTTTTTTCTTTTCTTTCTCAACTCACAAACATATTTTAAAATATTGTTATTATAAAAAAATATCTCATGCAAGAGTGTAACGTAGCGTTCACCTCCCGTGCCTAGCCTCTTTTATTAAAAGTATTTATTAATGTTGTATGGTTATGAGTTTTTGGATAAACTTGTGAAACTTTTAGTTGAGTTAGTAGTTCGCAAAAATGATACCGTCTCTGTTCTAAATTATAAGATCAATATTAATTTTTTAAAAATCAATTTCAAATAATTTTAAACTCGAAATTTACATTAATTTATTTAATTTATATCAATACAATTATAAATTTTATATATTACCTAAAAAAATATTACGAGTTATAAGATTTATTATTTTAAAATTTTAAATAAATTATGTTAATTTTAAATTTAAAAATATTTTAAATTAAATTTTAAAAAATTAATATTAATCATCTTATTATTCAGAACTGATAGAGTAATTTGTAACCGTGGATTGAGCATTCATCGATCTTAATCAGGAAAAAATATCCCTTTCACATTAAATCTACTCGGTCTTGATCTTGAAAGACTGACTATCATTTTGGGTAAAATAAATTTTAATTATGACATTCAATTATTTATTGTTTCGCATTGAGTAGATCCTGATTACTAGGTCATCTATGACGATGATGGTGGTCTAAGAGATTAATTATTTATGCCAAAATGCATGGGTTCTGAGTCTGCATGCATTTGATCCCTAATTAGTATATGATATATTTATATATAATATATATATTATATATATTTGTATGTATAATAAATCAGTAAAATGACAGCACTTCTTTCCTATTCCGCCCTTGAGCGTGTATTCTTTGCGGCCATTGGGGATTTCTCTCTCTCTCACTCACTCTCACTCTATATATATATATATATATATATGTATGTATAGTAAGTAGCAAAATAGTATACTATAAATCTCACTGTAACCTTTACACATGAACAGTGTAACTAAGATTCTCTATAATCTATATTGTTTTCAAATCCATATAATGCTTTTTACTGTTTAGGCATTTGAAAAATAAATCGTAGGCCCGATATTTGTGTTTTTATGTCTCTGACTGTGAGTGGGTGAGTGAATGAGAGAGATTTTAATAATAGTACCAAAAAGCACAATCAAGGCCCAGGGGCCTTAGGAAAAATTATTGTATATTTTTAGAGTAATGTTATAATATATTTTATTTTATTTATATAGAGTGAGATTTATATGAGTCTTGTTACGTGTAGACTTCGTTCCCATGTGAGTAAGTAGAGTATACTGTAACGTTATTCTAAAAATATACAATAATTTCTCTTTTAGTAGTCTCCAATTTAATTATAGATATTATGAGAAAAAGTGTTTGAAAAAAGTTTTTTTTTTCTTTTTAATTGTGATTTAGGAAAATTTTGATATGCCTATAAAAAAGTCAAATATTCCAATGATACTATAATTATTAAATAAATTAAAACGAAATTAGACCAAAAGTAATAATAGTCTAGTGATAAAATTGTAAGATCACATGTTCGAGTTTATAACTCAATAATGTGTAAGTTCACATATTTGAATCTATCCCTCGTATTCAAGTATCTTTAAATCTATCCCTCAGTTACATAAAGTCAGATTTCAACATATGCTTCTCCTGACCCTTTTCTCACTCTCATGATCTTAAATTTAAAATATTCACTTAAATTTATTACATTATAATAGTATAGGTCTAAAAAAATATATTAAAAGGAAACTCTAAAAGTCAAATGTAAGAGAAAAAAGAGTTTAAAGAATATAGACATATAAAGTTGAATCAAAAGTATAAAAGATGGAGTGTAAATGAACTGTACTCCGCAAGGACATCAATAATTAAGACTCCTTTTTCCCCTCAAAATTATATATTCAAACTCTTATCATCATTTGACATGCAAGAGTACCCTTTTTCCAGAAGAATTTGTTTTTGTCTGAATTATGTGATTCTTTTGAAAGAGAATATCCAGCCCAGCACAAAAAAAGAAAAGAAAAAAAAAAGAAGTAGTTGAGATTTGTTGAATAACGATCTAATGCAAAAGCAGAGATTTATTGTTGAGGAGGTGAATATGTACTCTTCCATTAGGATTTTTAAGAGGCAACCAGGATGCCAGTTCACCAGCAGGCCCATTTTTGTACCATACCAAAAGGACCACATTAATTTTATAAAGAAGGTATCCAACTGAAAAGGCCCAATCAAAATCATAATAAACAGCTCATTGAATTTGAATTTCCATCCAAACTAACAGGAATTCCATCTCCTAAATATATCAGCATCACAACACATGGAAGGTAAGATCTCTTCTGCCTGTAAATCCCACAAAACACTTTACCATTTGTTATTCACTGTTCTTTTAATGGCAGGTAATATTGTCGAACCAGAAATCATATTGTCAAGAGTAATAAGTATCGTTTAAAGTATAAGTGTTGATAGATCAATTATAAAAGTATTGCTAAATATATCTTTATTCTGAGAGTATTAATTTTGTTCAGACAATATCAACCACCTTTCTATCATCACTCCGTGTATCCCAGTGTATCCCAATACCAATATGCCAACTGCCATAAACCCCTTGCAAGTGAAGGTACAGAGAAGGGGCAAAATTACTCGCCAGGCCATGGGCCAATTTCCCATCCCATGGGCCAATTTCCCATCCCAAAGCAAGAAATCATACCTGCTCCATTCCCTGGATGAAGAGAGGCCTAGGTTAAAGTGGCTCCTTGATAAATCTGTCAACAAGCTGCACCCTTCAATTTTGTTTAAAAATTTACAGGATCGCCCTCCATGCAAACTTCCTTGTACTACATCTGTCGAGGAAAAAAGAGTCATTTTCAATGGAAATTACAAAGAAAGTACTCTTTTTTCCCTGGCAGAGGGATTATCAGCTATCCTCATAACATCAGTGACTAGACTACAAGTATATAAAAGGTCCATACTTCCAAAAGGACATCTTATGTAAGGAAGTTTAACCACAAAACCTATGTTATTTTTAATGCATTCCAACTTCCATGTTGAACATTATCAGTCGTTGTGATGATGTTTTAACCAAGATCAGGTAAGAAGAAAAAATATAATAAAAAATTGCAAGCTGATTGCTATCAGAATGAAGAACAGAACGATAAAGATTTCATTCAAAAGTTTATAGCTAACATTCAATGAACTCCACTGGCTCAACTCTTCCACTTTTCTTTCTACCTTTCTTCACTTTTCTATAATGTTTTCTATCTTTCAGGTATGATCTAAATGCCAAAACTAACACAATCTGATTTTTGCTCTTTCGAATCCCTGCTTTTCTGGTGTAAAGGTGCTACTTAGTAAAACGAGCAGTGAACCGCATCTGGATTGGAGTCCTACAAGAAGGACAATCGTTCATCCCTTGCTTCTCATGAAGCACACTGCAATTTTCACAAAGAACCTGATGCGCACATGGAAGGAAAATCACAGATATGTCCTCTGTCATGCACATCACACACTCCCTCTCCTGCTTCACCTTTCCATACCGAGATATGTCCTGAAAAACTGGCAGCCTCTTAAGGGCATTGGGAACCGGGTACCCCTGCAAAGCCGGGGTACTCTTGCTGTCTGTGGGTACACTGCCATAGCTCCAATCGATTCCCCTCCGAAGTGCAGCAATTTTTGAAGATTCAGACTCCAATCTCAATTTTGATATCTCTGCCTCAAGCTCTTTTATGTTATTATTGTACTTCTGCAACTCATATCCTGCCTTCTGTCTGATCTTATCTCCCTCTTCTTTTGCCAGGGTTTCAAGTCTCTCTCTTTCCTCTCTTATGGAGTTAGCTTGCACGAGGATTTTTACCTTCTCCTTTTCCTCGTGTTTCCATAGAGCCTGAAATTTTCATTGTCCCGGTAAGATGGTACAAAATGATAAAACCAGATTAGCATTATGTTAACAAGCTTAATAACAGAGATGGGCATAATAGCAAAGAAGCTTAAAAATCACATGGAAAAGTAATGGCTTTTAAAGAATGGAAAGGAAGAAAAAACAGCAACTGCAAGTGATTAAAACAACATGTGTATCAGTTGCCAACTTTAAAATATTTGAAGTCCATATCAATCTAATTGAAGAATTTCACCAATCTATGAGCGTTAACAGAAAAGGGAAGCTAAAAAAGAACTTCAACTGCAACTGCAACCGATGAAATCAACGAACCCATATTTTTGTGTATCATATGTGACATTAGATAGCTGGTCACATAGACCCACTTTGTTCCAGCAGGTTCAACTACTTCATTTTGTGACAGCCAAAAAAGGAAAAAATTATATTACAACTGGTTAGAACCATACCTCACTTTGGTTGTAAAGACCTTTAGTCTTCTCTAAGTCCTTCCGTAATCCAGTTGCTTGGTGCTTAAAAGTTGTTAACTCCTCCACCAATAAACCCTTTTCGCAATCGCATGATTGAACCTTCTTCAGTGTCTCCTGCTCCCTTAGCACAGCTTCCTGCAACTCTGAAGCTGACCCCAAAGCCTTTAATTTGGCAGCCTCCATCTCCTTCTTCAAGAAAGAATTTTCCAGCTCAAGTCTGCTAATTGCTGAGTTCGCCATGTCAATCTGTCCACTAGCATTACCCAATGCAAACTCCATCTCTGACAGCCTTTTCATGGTGTTCTCCTCCAAAATTTGCTTTTCTTTTGTAATTTTTTCTGCTTCATCTCTCTCTTGCCTCAGAGTCTTCAGCTCTGCTTTGTCTTTGCCAAGCCTTCGAGCAGCCTGCATTACCTTCACATTTGTCCAATCTGTCCATCCTTGGAGCGCTTTCTCCAGAGCCTGCTTCTGAGGAACTAGTGCCAATAACATTTCATCCTTATCATTTTGTGGCACATACTTCCCCTTAGAATTATCATATCGTATTCCAGCATAATAATCAGGAGTCCTGGGAGAGGGAGTGGTGCTAATTTGAGGATTCGCACTAGGTTTTGTTTCTGGAGGAATTGACTTTGAAAGTTTGCTATCTGCTACAGAAACAATATCTTTTACAGGCAATGTAGCAGGGGTATCAGTTGCAGGTGAAAAAGATGGAGGGGCATTAGCTATCACTGCAGTACTTTCCTTCGAGGAAACATTCTTCATATATGCGGCAGAAGAATCGGGTAGAGACTTTTGTTTCTTATCCAAAACCAGACCGCCCAAGCTAGTGAGTTTGGATTTGAAAGCCCCCTTAGACATACGACCCCTGTATTTTTCCATATGTAATGTCCTCTGCCGAAGAATATCTCTCTTCGAATTCCCTGAGCCACACTTCCTAGCAACCCCAGATTTGTCTTCTGTGATAGTTGTTTGAGAAATGGTTTGGATTCCTCCAGTAACGGTCATTGATTTACCTCCAGGAACTGGAATCTTAACATTAAGAAAATTAGCGAATTCCCCTTCCAAGGGTATCTCAGAGGGGGGCTTTTGAGGATCAGGATTTGATGGTTTTGAGACAAGTGACTTACTGGGGTTTAAGACAATGGTTTCAGATGACTGACCCTCTGCTTTCATTTGAGGAAGATTAGAATCAGAGGAGCTTTCCCTGGTAACTTCATTATCACGTAAACCAGTCAAAATGTCTCCTTCCATTGCACAAGCATTAGACAAGTTCGTGTCACATATTAATAGGCACCACATTGCTTCTGCAACAGATAAAGATGGCTTAACTTCCCTCATCACATTTACCATCTCTAATGTTGTATACTCCACTAAACTTGGCAAATCCTCAAACAAATGATGTCTTGAAGTATCAAACCCCTTGCCTTTTCCCAAATAAAGCAAAGCACCATCCACAGTGTTTGAAACAGGATCTTTATCACCATAGTAAAGGCCGCTCCTCAATACAGCCCGCTCAGCAACCTCTTCACTGTACCCACATTCAACAAGCTTCTTAATTGCACTCGCAAAAGTTGCATACAAGCTATCCGACAAAATTTTCTCGAATTGACATGCTATTGGATCATTCCAATCAGCCAGCAGGCACTCTTTCACTTCTTCCTTTTTAGGCCGATCAGACCTTGCACTTGATGACCCCAAATTACTGGGTGCATTGCAAAGTTTTTCCCTCAACAATTCGTATCTAGGGAATTCCGTTAGAGACGAGGGAGTTCCATCAACTGGAACATTTAAAGGATATTCAAACAAAAACTTCCTCTTATTCCCACTTCCTTTCTCTTTTGCTGATTCAGAGGAGGACCCTTGGTTGCAAGCATTGCCATCGCCAGAATTGGACATAAATGCTAGTGTCCGCCAGAGGCCAAGTTGATTACCCCTCAAAGTTTTGTCTATGAACCCCAATGCAGTATTCAGATTTCATTCAGCCACCATATAGCCACCAAAATCACATATAAAAATAGAAACAAAGGAGAAGAAAATTAGGGGAAAATAATGTAACAGCAGCAGTCTTACTAAATTGCTAAAATCTACTCAGTGTTCAATGCAAACAAAACCATAATTTACTGAGGGGATAGATATTTTTGCAAGTAAAAATTAATATTTCCGTGAGTCCTCCTCTAATGGGTCTCACGCTCACATAGAGAAAAAAATGCCATCGTAAAGAAGAACCATACCTATGCAGAATGGAATACCCAAAGAGTCGATATCCTGCACCAAAACACCAAAATCTCAAGAAATTAAACTTTACCAGAAATGATAATCACTAGAGAAACATTTTCTAAAAACACTGACATATCTAAACAAACAAATCATTCAGCAACTTGATAAACCCCCAATAAACCCCATAGAAGCATTCTGCCAAAACGCCTAAAGAACAAAAGTACAAAACCAGCAGAAAACAATTAACTATGCGCCAAAGCTAAAAACCCAGATCAAAATAACCAAAGGGTTTTGGTGTACAAAAGGGTGGGAGTTCAAACCTTTGCGGTGGCAAAGAATGTGTGTTTAAATTATGTATTTATGTATTAAACTAGCAAAAAAAAGAAGATCAAAACTAGCGCAGCTAACTAAGGTTTTTGATTGAATGGACAAAAATAAAAAATCTCTTCCCCCCATTCCAGAAAAAAGAGATACATTTCCAAATAAATTAAACAAGGAATTGAAAAAATAACCAGAAATGCACAAAAACTTACGGTAGACGATGATGATTAATGGTAGACAGCGTTTGGCCTAACAGTTAGCTTACAAATCAAAGTCCGTTATCGCCCCTCTATAAGGATTCTAAGCCCACTATTGGCAGAGTAGCGCCATATTTCGAGTACTGGCTGTGCTCTCTCTGCTCTAGTGTTTAGAATGCTTATATAGGGAAGATAACAAACTCTGGTTTGTAGGCTAACCATGGTTAAGCTAGCATAAACCCATATGTAATCGACTAGTGAATAATTAGTACGTTACTGAATTCGATTACACATGTTTAGTAAATTGGATTGACTATATCTTACAATATTAAATTTAAGATTTTCTCTCCTCTATTTATTATTATTATTATTATGCTCAAAATTTGATGCTATCATATCCGTTTATGTAATGGCAGTGACGATTATTTGATCATTTTAAAGAACATAATAAGGGATATCACAAAAATTAAATTACTTTTGGCATATACAAAAGAGTCTAATTTTATGCTTCTAAAGTGAATTTATAAAATTTTATAATTTAAAATCAATATAAATTTATTTATTTATTATTAAGAAATGCTATTAATTAATTGATCAAATTGAAAACTACCTCCATTCCTTTTTATCTATAATAAATCTACATATACACCTTCCTTATACTCTCCTTACATAAATAATCTATTTTTAGCGACAAAAAAAAAAATCATGCAAATTACACAAACACCCTCCATACAATTTTCTTTTATCTATCTTTATAAGGTTATACACATAAATTAAGAAATATAATTAATGTTTTGTCTTACTGACCTTCTAACTACTCCTATTAACTTTCTAAAAATTTTTGAAAAGATGAGAGAGAAATAAATTAGCATTTAATTATAAAGGATAATATGAAAAATTAAGCATTTAATGTTTCTTTAAAATCTACAAATGGCAAATAAAAAAAAGAATAATTTTTTTTTCTTTAAAAGGACAGATAAAAGGGAATAGGTCTAATATAAAATTTCAATATTACCCTCCTAACATTATAAAGAAGAAAAAGAAACAAATTAGTAATATTTAATGTAGATATAGTATGAGATATTAAGTTATTAATATTTTTTTTTCTAATCTGCACACGACAAATAAAAATAAATAAATTCCAGTCTCTAAAAAAACGATAAAAAGGATCAAGAGAGTAATTTATTTCTCTTTAATCTTTTTAATAAATTTTAGAAAAATAATACCGAAATTTTATACCTAACTTAAATAATTCATCACAACATTAATTATATTTATTAATTTATTCCTTTCTCTTTAAATGTCAATTAAAAAATTATAAACGGTAGAATTTCCATTTAAAACAATCTAAAAGTGTTTGGTGTACCAATATTATGGGCCATGAGTCATTATGTCAAAATAAAAATTTTATGAAACAGATAAAGTAATTATTCCCTCCGCTCATTTTTAATCAATACTTTAGGAGAAATTAAATAAATAAATTAAAAAATATAATTAATATGTTGTCTTATTACATAAAATCTCAATATTACTCTTTTAAAATTTATTAATAAGATGAAAGAAAGATAAATTAATAATTTATATTTGGGAATATATATGAGAAACAAATTTCTATTTTAAATTTGGTCCCTAGACTACCAATTGTATAGTGAATTACTAATATGCAATACTACTCCAATTATGCCCTTCCATCTATTCTTATTCGAAGTATTATGAATTTCTCTCATGTGCAGGGAACGTAAAAGGCAAAATTAGGCAAACCATCTGATTTCCTTATTTACAAAGACAAGCTAAATAAACGAGTGATATTAAACTACTTTTTCTTTTTTATCATATAGCTTGTTTTTTATTTTTTTTATAATATAAGATGTTTTATATATATTTAAGAGGAAAAAATTTAATCATTTTCTATTTTACTCATAAAAATGGAATAATTGAGAGAGAGAGAGAGAGAGAGGAGAAGGAGGAATAATTAATTAGTGTATAGGCAATAATGAAATTTTAAACCAACATTAATTACTTAATATTAGTATTAATGAGACTTTTTAATACGTGTAATTATATCTTAAACGACCTATATAATAAAAAGAATTGAGTATAAGTTATGAATAATGCAGCAATGACAAAAGATATTTATGAAAAAATAAATATAAAATGGATTTTTTATTATATATTTGTGGGTCCAATAATTATATTTTATTATTATCATACACATTATTTTATATTTTTTTTTATATCTAATCTTTTATCACCAAAATATTATAAATTAAACATATATAAATAAATAAAAAACAGTCACAGCAGTTATAACATAATTTTTGAACATTAGTGCTAAATAAAATGTACCCTTTCTTTTTGATGAAATGAATCCGAGTAAGCCAATGAAGTCGACGAGAGGAGTTTTACAAGATCAGCCAAGTCCTCGTCATCCTATAAATGACAATAACATATTAAGATTAATGAAAGCATGTTCATAAATATATAAGAAATGAGTTTGGAGCGACTATCCATTACAAATTAAAACTAATTATGAAATAGATTATGGACCCAAAAATGTGATAGAAGATAATAGAATTGCTGATGTTTTAAGATTCAAAATTTGAATTCTGAAATAAATTTATAATTATTAATACTTTTACTTTTTCTAAAATTAATATATTTAATTTGATCAAATTAAATTTTGAATCAATTATTAATACTTTTACTTTTTGTAAAATTAATTATGCTCATAGCTTTTGTTTATTTTTTTAATAAAATATTCCAAAAGCCTGAAATATCTTAAAACTGTAATATATTACAAAAAATGAAAAGATAACAAAAGAATAATTGAAATGGTAATCATTTTAAACAAAATAACAACTAATCTAGAAGATGGTCAATCGTAGCAATAACTAGCGGACAATACAGATTTCAAAAATAATAATAGAGTATGCAGATTTAAGTTGTTATTCAATATGAGCAATGGTAGAATAAGTCGTCATGATAACGTTACACCCAAATTTAAACAATTTATTTTCATCAATCCAAACATCGAAAGAATTCTCGAACAAAAAAAAACTTCAAAAAGAGAAAGCAAAATCTTATAAGAGATGATAATAAAAATAAAGCCTTCTCGTAAAAAGAAAAAAATTAATTATTTGATGAAGAAAACAAACTCCACAAGACGAGAGAATAAATTAGTACTAAGCACATAGAGCAAATGGATAGAGATCCTAGGGAATTTCTCTCCAAAAATACGAGTCCTCAAATGTAAGACGGATGTTAGAGTTCTTGACTAAAAAATTGGGTATTTCCTATTCGCTTATAATTTACTTTAGTTTTATTAGATAGTTTATAATATAAATTGTAAAACATTCCGATTCAGGTCGAATCTGAATTATTTAAATTTATAATTCAATTTGAGCGATCTATTGTTTAGATTTATCCAGATCTATACCGCATTCAACTCGTTGAATACTATAATTGTTAGACACATCTTAATGAAAATTTAAAACTAGATCTTCTAAGTTATACATAAAATATTTTAAGGGTTTTTACACTACCATACTAGTAATTTTTTGTGTACACGTCAAATCGAGTTGATACTTGTACTGCAACTGGAATTTTTACCAAGGACTTGTAAAGTAAAAATATTGATCATACCATGGCTAAATCGGGAAACATTTGTTGTTGAGGAGTCGTCATTCTCTCCTACAATGAACGAGTGCCTATGCTTTCTTGCTTGAAATTGGTCCTTATTTTCACCTTTGCAATCGATTAGCAATGACAAAATTTACTAACTTTTGCTATTCAACTAAAATTGAACATAAAAAAGTTGGTTCAAAATACACGAATTGCACGAAGTTGAGTGCAGGTTTTAATATAAATTGATTGTGTGAGAATTTGTCTTTTTAAGAATTATGGCAAACGTAAAAGAACGAGAAATATCCTTAATATACAGACAAAACGTAACGTTTCAAGTTGAAAATACTACGTACTCATACAGCTGGATTTGTTGTGATAATAAATTTTATGATTCAAATTGTAATAGTTTTGCATGGAAAATATAGTAGACACTAAAAAAAAGAAGAAGAAAAAGGAAAATGATTTATGAATTATATATAATCTCAAAACAGAAAATGTAATTTTGACGAAATCACTTATGGTGTAAGAGCACGTATCGTAAACTTTTAACCAATGTTTGTAAACCCGGATCAGTCATCGAACCGAAAAGAGTACCGGATAGATGGGTTACTGGTCTAATCAGTGGTCGAACTATTATTGAACTAGTGACGTCATATATACATAAAAAATATATTATTAATAATTAATAAAATTTTAAAATATATAATTTTTTATAAGCTAAAATATAGTAAAATAATGTTATAATATTAGTAAAAATATTTAATTTTAAAAATGAAAATATTTTTGTAAAAAAAAAAAAATTAGATCAACCAGTTCAACTAACCAGTGGTCAACCGAGTTTTGACCGGGTCGTTAAAAATCTATTTTTTTGCCTAAATCGGACAGGCATACTGATCGATTCAGGTCGAACCGTCGGTTCGGTTCAGTCCATGTTTACAAACATTGCTTTTAATGCCTTATCAAAATCATTATTTTAAAAATTCTTTTCAAAATTACACAATTTTATCATTCTTTTTATAAAAAAGGGTTATTATACTTTTTCATTATTTCTTGATCAATAAGAAAATATAAATTGTGGATCCAATTTCTTTAAAACCAAAATTTGTTAACAACGTTTGTAATTAAGTAGTTAAAAAATAATTTATTACAAATCTCATTTCATGTAATTTAATTATGAGTAATTTGATCATATTAATTTTTTGAGCTCAATGACATCAAACTCTATATTAAGAGTGAATATGGTACGGTTTGAAGCTCAAATCACGCATAAAATCGCTTAGATGCGCTTTTAAAGCGTGCGGTGCGATTTCATTTGATGTGGTTTCGATTTCAAAATTAATTGAATATATACAAAAAATTAAAATTGAAAGAATACAAACACATAAAGAATCACCTAATTTTTAAGTGTAACATTAGGCTAAATTAGAACTACTCTTGCATAATAAACTAGTTATTAAATCAATAAAGTTATCGAAACACATATTCAATCTTATATTTGAACTAGTTAAACTAGTTTGGTCAAATATTTATTCGTAAAAATATATATTTTTTTATACATTTATATTTATTATATCACCGGCTTAATAACGATTCAAACATTGATTGAGCTAATTATTCCACTCAATAACTTTATCGATTCAATAACCAGTTCGAGTTTAAAAAAAATTAAATACGCATACATTATCATCAATTACATTAGTAAGAAAATATTAAATATTACAATAATATTATACGTAGTGTCACATTTTTAAATCATAGTCCTTTAGTCTAAATATCATGATGAAACATTTTTTAATGACACTAGCAATTCAATTTCTCTTTTTTATTATGTAACTAAATAACAATATTTTTAATTGATTTTTTAACTCAGTGTAATTAGAATGTAATATCATCTTAATGTAGGAAAATATTCAATAACGCGATATTAAATATTTTTCACACATTAACAATATATATATATATATGTATATAAGTAGGGCTAGAAAACTCAATAAAAATAGAAGTGCTAAGAAACAAGTGGAGTGCATAATTTATAGTTAATATATTACTAGCAAGTTAATTAGACTTCTATTTTATGCATGCATTAATGATGGATTATTTGTTGAGTGATAAGTAGTTGGGGAGCCAACAACTCTCCACAACCCCCATTAATAATATTTCAAAATTTCATATTCTATTTTTTGTATTTCAATTTTATAAATATTCATTAGAATGTAATAAGTTTCTATTGAAAGAGTAGCTTTATATTAGTGATTAATTCATAATATTATATAAATACATATTATTTTTAAAAGAAAAGAAAATATATTAAAGGAGACTTTTAAAAAATAAAACAAAACGATGTCATTTTGACAATTATTGATATAGTGCGGTGGACCGCAGAAATCGAAACTAAGCTCAAATGCGATTTTTCACCTTAAACCGCTATATACGCCAAAACTGTTAGTGCAGTTTGATCAATTTTTTATGAGGTTTCAGGGCAAATTTTGATTTTTTTCTCACCCCTACTCTATATTAATATTACAGATAAAAAAAATCTAGACTTACTCATTTTTCTTATCCACATATAAGACAAATGAGTGTGACCCACTCATTTAGGTTAAAGATAAAATGAGGTGGAGACACACTCATTTATCTTATATACGTATAAAAAAAATAGACAAGTGTAGAATGATTCTTACAAATAAATGCATGAATCACATTAAATGATAGACATAATAAATAAATTATAAGGGAGTCTATTTTTACATGATTTTTTGATATTTTTACATAATTTTCTCTCATATAAAAATAAAACTTATCTTTTTTTTATATAAAAAAATATCATGTAAAAATATCAATTTCCTAAATTATAATATCCATGACTTTCATTATTAGTTGGTGGGAATTTTGTTAATGAGAGTGTAACTTGCTAAATAGTTACGTGGAGGGATATAAGTTATTGTTATTTATTTATTATGAAAACAAATACAAAATATAATTAATTAAAATTTTGTCTTATATGAGTATAATAGTTATATTCAATTATAATTTTACATATTATTTTATTAATATTTTGGTACTTATTCATAGGGGTGTAAACGGATATAAACGGATACGGATATAATAGTATCCGTATCCGTATCCGAAAAATTAATTCGCTATCTGTATCCGTATCCGGTATCCGGCGGATTTTAAAAATCATATCCGTATCCGGTATTCGAAAAAATATCCGAATACGGATAATATCCGTTTCCGTTTATATCCGGATTCGATTATGTAATATAATAATAAAAATAATTATAACAATAATTATAATAATAATTATAATAACAATAATTATAATAATAATAATAATAATAATAATAAAAATTATAATAATAATGATAAAAATAATAATAATAATGTTAATAATAATAATAAACATAATAATAATAACAATAATAATTATAATTATAATTATTATAATAATAATAATAATAATATTAATAATAATAATAATAATAATAATAATAATAATAATAATAATAATGATAATAACAAGAATAATAATTATAATAATAATAATGATAATAAAAAGAATAATAATTATAATAATAATGATGATAATAACAACATTAATAATGTTAATAATAATAATAATAATAATAATTAACAATAATAATAATAATAATGATGATGATGATGATAATAATAATAATAATAATAATAATAATAATAATAATAATAACAATAATAATAATAATAATAATAATAATAATAACAACAAGAATAATAATTATAATAATAATGATAATAATAACAATAATGTTAATAATAATAATAATGTTAATAATAATAATAATAATAATAATAATAATAATAATAATAATAATAATAATAATAATAATAACAACAATAATAATAATGACAATAATAATAATAATAATAATAATAATAATAATAATAATAATAATAATAATAATAATAATAATAATAATAATAATAATAATAATAATAATCATCATAATAATAATATTGACAATAATAATAATTATAATAATGGTAATAACAATAATAATAATTATTATAATAATTATATTATAATAATAATAATTATGCTAATAATAATAACGATAATAATTATAATAATAATAACAATAGTAATAATAACAACAACAACAACAACAATAAGAATAATAAAAACAATAATAATAACAATAATTATAATAATTATTATTATTATTATAATAACAACAACAACAACAACAATAATAACAATAATAATAATTATTGTGATAATAATAATAATAATTATTATTATGATAGTAATAATAATAATAATAATAATAATAATAATAATAATAATAATAATAATAATAATAATAATAATAATAATAATGATGATGATGATAACAAGAATATTAATTATAATAATAATGATAATAATAACAATAATGTTAATAATAATAATAATAATGTTAATAATAATAATAATAATAATAATAATAATAATAATAATAATAATAATAATAATAACAATAACAATAATAATAACAATAATAATAATAACAATAATTATGAAAATAATAATAATAATAATAATAATAATAATAATAATAATAATAATAATAATAATAATAATAATAATAATAATAATAATAATAAAAATAACAACAATAACAATAATAATAACAATAATAATAATAACAATAATTATGACAATAATAATTGTGACGCCCCCAAATCCGGGTCCCTTGAACATCAGGTTCGGTGCTTACTATTCATCACTTGACAAACATTCATAAACTAAAACTTCAATAACTCGCGGAAAACATACATAATTTCATTACCAAACGTACCTTCAATCCCAGGTTCCACTAACCTTAATACATCATCATTACCTTATAATAAAAAAAAAAGGTTTGCACATATAGTACGACTAATTACGTCTACTCGTTCATCTTTCCTTTGTCGTGGTACTCCTTAGATCACTCGGCTTAACTGAAAATAGTTCATGATATAGCAAGGGTGAGCAACTACTTTGCCCAGCAAGTTTAAATAAACAAGAAATGATATATCATGAATGAAAAAGATTTATCTTCGAAATTTTCAACAATAAATAACAATTGTGAAATAACAAGAATCAATGTTCAATAAAAGAATAGATTGACTCTTTACTGCTGCGTGGTCTCAAAGGACCATGA
Organism: Hedera helix; assembly: GCA_947179155.2. Lineage (NCBI taxonomy): Eukaryota > Viridiplantae > Streptophyta > Magnoliopsida > Apiales > Araliaceae > Hedera > Hedera helix. The sequence goes on along the minus strand of OX359276.1, from coordinate 44,397,858 downwards.
ACTGCTACTAAGGTAGAACAGACATACAATGACTGACACCTTGTTAAAAATAACGGGACACTCGAGGGGATCAGTCCTCTCATGTCCTATGTATATGCATAACATTTAGATTTCTTGCGCGCATTCGGTTTCCCGACAAATAAAAATCCCCTTTAACTAGGGTTGTTCTTTCTCAGTCTTACTGTAAGAATCCGCACCAGCCAATGGTTTGGATAAGCTTTCATAATATTCAATTAGATGAATTTAAACATGCATTTGTCTAGCCGAAACAATTAGCTTAGACATTCATAAACAGTTCGTAAATTACTGAACTATAACATTTGCAAAGGCACTATGTGGGAATACAATAACCAATAATGAGGTGGAATAATTTTAGATAATTAATCCACTTTAAGTTCTGTCAAATAACTACGAGTGTAGAATTTGCTCAACAATAATTTGAATAGCTCAATGTACATAAAGTTGAAGGAAACTTGCAACAATAAATACAAGTTAGGGTTAAGAAGAACTTGCATGTTCCGCTGACTACTGCTATTCAACTTAAAAATACTTCCTTTGGGTGACCTAATATTCAATAACATTGATCCTCCAATTAGCATAACACATATAGGTTTATTTAACATTAATAACCTTAACATATATGTCTTAAATCATCTATCACTTAATCATAACCTTAAAACTCTTAATAATATTATCAATCCCTTGATAATATTTTAACTCACATAACCATCACTTCATTGCTTTATAATATTATCTCCTTTGATAATATATAAATACTACATATAATATTATTAATCGTATAATAATATTTTAACCATTTATTATTTCAAAAATAAATCACTTAACTCCTCAATATTATTAACCATATAATAATCCTCTTAATCTCTTTATTATCTCAACCACTTATTAACATTATTAATAATTAAATGATGCTTTACACTATCCCCAATGATATTAATTATCCAATAATATCTTACTCGTTTATAAATATTATTAACCATTTAATAATATTTTATCCTCTCAATAATATTATTAATCCTTTAATAATATCCTTATCCTTAGTTAATATCATTAATCATTTAATAATATTTCAATCATATGTTAACATTATTAATAATGTCTTACTCTTCAAATAATATTATTTATCAAATAATAACTCCAATAACTTATAAATATTATTATCCATTTAATAATATTTTACACTCAAAATAGTATCATTTAATACTATTTTCTTCTCTCATTAATATTATTAACCATTTAATAATATTATATTCTCATACTAATATTATTAACCATTTAATAATATTTTAAATCCTTAAATAATATTATTAATCATTTAATAATATTCTACTAACTTACTAATATTATTAACCATTTAATAATATTTTAATCATTCATTAATATTATTAACCATTTAATAATATTTTACTTATAATCTAATATTATTAACTATTTAATAATATTTTATTCATATACTAATATTATTAACCATTTAATAATATTTTAATCCTTTATTAATATTATTAATCATTTAATAATATTTTATTAACTTACTAATATTATTAACCATTTAATAATATTTTAATCCTTATTAATATTATTAACCATTTAATGATCACTTATTAATATTATTCATCATTTAATAATATTTTAATCATTTACAAATATTATTCATCATTTGATAATATTTTAATCTCTTATTAATATTATTAACCATTTAATAATATTTTAATCACTTATTAATATTATTAACCATTTAATAATTTTTTAATCACTTATTAATATTATTAACCATTTAATAATATTTTAATCTCTTACTAATATTATTAACCATTTAATAATATTTTAACCAATTGTTAATGTTATTCATCATTTAATAACTTTTTAATCATATACTAATATTATTGATCATTTAATAATATTTTAATAATCTTCAAATAATACCAATAGTTAACCTTTTAATTGTGTTGACATTAGTCTTTATGTTACATATTTAGCTACCAATTAGTTACTAATAAACTTCATATATTGGTTTAGTATTCAAACCCATTCATTTTACACTTATTTCAACTTAAATTTTCATTAAAAACTCGACCCGGACCGACCCGACCCGACTCGGACCGAACCGATCCGACCCAGAAAACTTGCACATTCTGTTTTGAAAGCCGGGGCGCTCAACTGGGCGCCGGGGCGTCCAAAACAGAAGCAAAACCCTAAAAATTGGATGTTCGACCCTCCGACGCTCCGACAGCCATAACTTCTTCATTTTTAAACATTTTGGGGTGATTATTGAGTCCATTCTCATCAGAATTTCCCCCTCTACAACTTCTCTTTAGATCACAAATCCAAATTCCAAACGGAAGTGGACTAAATCCTGCTCACAAGGACAAAGTGAAAACTAAAATCACAAATCTTTGGTTTTAATGGTTCAACCTTGAATAAAATAAAATCTATACATCCAAATGACACCAAATCAGTGTTGATGTGTTCCTAACCTCTTGTTTTACAATATTCCATGGTTGGATCGTCTTTTTGAAAACGTTTTACACGAAAATTACGGATCGAACCATCTAGGGTTTAAAAACGACATCCTTTCCGGTAAAAGCTATAACTTCTTCGTTATTCAATATTTTTGAAAGGTTCCAAAGGGGTTTTTCTTTAAAACTCCTAGATCTAGCTTTATAGCCATAAAAATCTAATTTCTGATTTGTGTATTTCAAAATACCACATCAAACACAACATGTATCGTTAGGATTTTACCGGTAAAATGTGTTATGAACATTTCTACAACTTTTATACATTTCTCACATACCAAATCATGATTTAAGCATATCAAACCATGTATCTACCAATTTATCATAGCTTAAGACTTGTAGACCATCAAAACCACTTTTGATCGGTTAAAAACATATTTTGACCATATAAAACATATATAGCCTACAAAAATGAAATAAAGATGAGATAGAACACTTTTGAACCTTATGTTCTTCTACTCTTGGCTAGAGACTTTGTTGGTGACTCCTCCTTGATAAGTCTCTAGTAATCTCCTTGGTGAAAAACCAACTCTCAAGAGCCTTCTCTATTTTCTCTAGAATGCTCTCTCTATTCTCTCTTGGAGTTCTTACAAAATGACTAACAAACCTAGCAAATGAATGGAGCATTCTATTTATAAAACCTCCCTAGACTTGCTTAACATCTACTAATCAACCAATGCTAGTCAATTAGGAGCTTAATCTTGCTTACTATGCATGGAATGACCACTTGATGGACTTTTTGATTGACCCTTTGATTGACTAGGGTGGTTGGGGGTTACTTGCACCACTTTACACTCCAAAATCAACCAACAAGCTAGCTTTATATCCATGTGGGCCCCAAAATTCGGGATTGACCAATTATTTATCCAATTTGACTTTATTTTTAAGTCTTATATAATTATATAAGTATTCATATATATATACACCAATATATGTATACATATTTACCTATACAAGCTTATTGGGCTCCACTTTGGACCTTAGAATTAACTTCTATTGGGCTCATTCAATTAAATTGCTTGGGCTCAATTTATATCACACATTGGGCTAGCATTTACATAACTATGCTACCTTTAATTAAAATAAGCATTGAGTTTGTTTAATAAATTACATGGACTAGTAATTAAATTAATTACATAAGCTACTAGGTAAACTTAATTGACCTAGTTTAACAACTCATTTGGATTTAAAATATAATCCAATTAGATTTGCTATTTATAAGTCCATTGGACTCCTTAATTAAATTAGCTTACATAACACTATCACTTACAAATTCTTTGGTTTGTTTTAATAAAACCCTAACACATATTATTACAAGTACATTGAACTTGATTAAATTAATTCATTCACTAACCCTTATCATCAAATTGGGTTTATAATATAATTAACCATACCCAAACAATTATTCCCACATTGGGGTTATCTTTAATAATTTACTTGCTTCTTCTTTCTCATTATTTATACAAGTAATTAACTTATTCATTATAAAACTTCTTAATTGCCATACAAGGCCAACATTCAAGCTTTGTGATTTCATCACATAAGCTTCTCTTGCAATCTTTTTCCTTCTTTAGTTAATTAATTTAATTAACTAATTTAATACCTCTCATCATACAACTTATCACATACACACATACTTCATACCTCATATTTTCTTATGGATATAATTAAATAAATAAATAAATTGGGTTCGTAATTTTCTCGGTCATTACATTCACCCCTCCTTATAAGGATTCTGTCCCCAGAATCACCGCTACAAGGTTACTTAAGATTTTCTTATAATTTATTCTTTTCCTCGTATGTCCGAATTAATTTTACGGACAACTTATTTTTCATCTTTCTAACATAATCCTTTGATTTAAGGACAATTCATTTAGTAAAGTATTCTACTTTCTTCGAGAAGTTCTATTTATTTCGTGGAATTCTCAGACAGATAGTACTCGAATCAAATAATACCTAAACAATTATATTATTGATCAAAAAATATCTGTCACCATGTCTCTTGACTTTCCTAGTATTACTTCTCGCCTTGCTTTCCTTCTTCGGGCAGTCCTTAAACGGATGACCCATTCTTCCACAAATAAAACACTTCATATTCTTTCTTGGACCAGGACAGTTCGAAGCACCATGTCCTTTCCCTCTACATTTATAGCAACTATATGTCCCTTTTAGACATACTCCTATGTGGTTCTTTCCACAACTTTCACAACTTTCTATTCTTCGTTTGCCTTTGACCATTCTCACCATTTTTATTGTTCCTCTTTCGTTTCTGAGCGTTACAACCTCCGGTACTACCTTTACCATTTTCTTCTTCACTCTTCTTTCCTTTCGTTCTTCCGTGTCCACTAGATGTGGAGCAATTCTCGCTAGCTCATTAAACTTGGCGGCATATTCTGCTACCGTCGTACTTCCCTATTTGAGTTTTAAAAATTTAACTTCCATTCTTGTCTCTGTACTATTTGAAAAATAGTTTTCAAAGAACAATTCCTTAAAACGAGTCCACATAACCATTTCTTCTCCCGTTCGGCTTTTGTTACCCTTCCCCCAATAATCAGCCTCTCCCTTCATCATAAAGGTGGCAATTGCTGTCTTCTGTTCCTCTGTAACACGTGCAACTTTAAACACTTTCTACATCTCTTCCATCCATGTCTGAGCTTCGATTGGATATGTTGTTCCTCGAAACTCAGGTGGTCCTACCATTTTAAAACCCTTAAAATTTGCCACTCGATTTTTCGGCGAACTTCCTACTACTGAATTTCTGCTTTGTATCGCTTCTGCTACCATATTAGCAAAAGTTTGCATGGGTCCATTTGACCTCCTTTACTATTAATTGAATATTCCATCCTTCGATTTCGGGGTTGTCTACGCGGCGACATTATCTGTTTTTAAAATAAAATTTACGTTATGCTCTTATATTCTGTTCCTTACATTCATTCTTGTAGCATTTAGTATTAATGCTCACAGTATCATTCTAAAGCATATAAACATAACATCTATATTTATACGTAACCAGTAGTGCCTTAGCACCTTATATTTTGAAACCTACTTCAATAAACGTTCATATCCCATAAAGACTGCAAAAGTCGGGACTTAACATAACCATCTAACCCACATACTCCAAGAGTTGGGTTTTACAAACACATAGTATCCCTTACTCCTCTTATTCACTTCTTCTTTCTCTTATACAACATATTTTACCTTCCTTACCCTGGAACTTAATAACTCGAATACCGTCTTTTTCTTATGTTCCCTTACACGTACTTGTTTGATAAGTAGTGTATCACTATTCTTCTTTAATTTCTCATCATCCAAAAAACTCACTATCATGTTAAACATTGTCATTTATTCCTCATCATATCCTCCATTAATCTTATACCTATCATCGTATTCTCGGTAATTTCTCATGCTGTTTATCAGCTTATTCCTTCCTTCCTCTTTCTGAAGTCTCCGTATCTTTAAACAAATACTCACACCTTCTCTGATAATGATTCTCTTCAAACCTAAGTAATTGTGGTGCCACAAACGTGATTACCCACCTTATCCTTCTTCAAATCATAGCTTGTTCCTCGATGCAAGACATCACTATATAACACAACTTACCAGTAGTATTCAGGAGAACAATACTGGCCACATGCAATTCTCAATTCACTGATAACTAAATCTTTATCTATGACCTTGTTCTAACCTCCATCACAAATTGTTCATCGAACTTACCACACAATATGAGTTCAGGAACTTACCACAATCGCATGGATTGAGGAACTTATCCTAGTCAGACCTTAATCGTCCATTCGCTGAGGGGCTCCACCATACAATTATGAGTCACGAACTTACCATACGTGTGAGTTTTAAGAACACGCACCTAATCTCTACATTCTCTACTTATCCGACATACTATGAGAAAAGACTCACCTTCTCGCCATATATACATCGGATAGCGCGACCCAAGATTTCAATGATTATCATAATTAGGAAGCTAAGTGGTTGTTAAACCAAACACAATCTCCTGCCCATACAAGAAATTGGTCAACTCGGCCACTATATTACTATAGGAAGCAAAGCGGTTCTAAAACCAAGCACTAATTCCCCGCCCATACAAGGAATTGCACAACTAAGCCACTAATATGAGTCCTCAAATAAAATCTACAACATCTAATTTTCATATTAACTTAATATGAATTTTCTTAATTCATACCTTAGCACATAACTCTGTTACGAGTTCATCTTTTTAGATCTTTACACGATCTTATTATTGTTCTTTCTACTACTCAACAATCTTATTGTAAGATGTTTTATATCACTTCCTTGATATCCTCTTCTAGATATTGCTTCTACATAATTTAATTTCTTGCCTCTGGATTTCTCCAATTTCATCGATTCATTCATCAAAACGTCTACTATTAGACTCGTCAATCGCTCGTAAGGAATTATGGTCTAATTCCTTAACTTTCTTCCATATTGTCTAGAGTATTCTTTCTTTAGAACTTTCTCTTGACCTTATCATTTGGCATAATACGGTAGTATTACATCTCTATAGATTTTAGGCATATACTTTTAATGCCAACATATAATTCATCACTTAAAATTTGTTAACATATCCTTCCTTGGTACGTAGTACCCCATCATTTATACATATACACACATTTAAGCATTTTTTTGCTTACTAACCATACACACAATTATCAGTCACCTATCTTCAAATCGTTTGATAGCCTAAACGCTATATCTCGATCTTCTCATTCAACCTACATTCTTCAAACTTCCATACTATCGTCATCTTCTCTTTCTATCATCCATTTGCATATAAACATTTTAATATGCATCACATTAGTACTTAGTACTATACTTGTTCTCAGCACCATGCTGATTACATAACATATCCCGCTTCTTAACTCCAAAATTGGGATTTTCAAAATTTTATAACTTCTTTCATCATTCTCATAGATCAAATTCAACTTACAGATTAGAAAATCGTCCGATTTTTAATCTTCTAAAATAACTTCCGAAACGTAATTCTTCAAACATATTCTCCAAAGTCAAACTCCCAAAGATATATACTTCCAAAGTTAGACTCCTCAACATACACTATTATCATTCTTATGTAATTCTTTATCATGCTTATTTCTTTCTACAATCATTCTACTTTTCCTCAATCACTTCATCATTATCTGCTTTTATGATTGACTCCAAAATCTTCTCATTCTTCTATGATTCATTTAACTCTGCAACCACTTATTTGTTTAACCCATTATTTCATCTCTATTTACGCTAATCATCTTTACTACCATCGATCCATATAGATCAATCTTCTCAAGATATCCTTAATGTCCTCGAATCATTCCTTAACATCATTTTCTTCTATTTTACCTTAGTCACATTTACATCTGATCACTTCTTCTTATTTATTCTCCATAGATTAAGTATCTTTCAATCCTTACGCTCTTTTCTTCGTCAATGCTTAACTCTAACCTTCGGATCATCTTTCGAATCCTCATACTCTTTCGATCTAATAACAGATCTTTTCTTACTTACACATAACTTTTCTTACTTGATGAATCTCCACAATTCATATCCTAAACTCTTTATGAGTTTTCTTGTCTTCTCTACGGTCATAATCCTAAGGTTTTCCCCCTACTTAACGTTTATAACCTACAGCTCTGATACCAACCTGTGACGCCCCCAAATCCGGGTCCCTTGAACCTCGGGTTCGGTGCTCACTATTCATCACTTGACAAGCATTCATAAACTAAAACTTCAATAACTCGCGGAAAACATACATAATTTCATTACCAAACGTACCTTCAATCACAGGTTCCACTAACCTTAATACATCATCATTACCTTATAATAAAAAAAAAAGGTTTGCACATATAGTACGACTAATTACGTCTACTCGTTCATCTTTCCTTTGTCGTGGTACTCCTTAGATCACTCGGCTTAACTGAAAATAGTTCATGATATAGCAAGGGTGAGCAACTACTTTGCCCAGCAAGTTTAAATAAACAAGAAATGATATATCATGAATGAAAAAGATTTATCTTCGAAATTTTCAACAATAAATAACAATTGTGAAATAACAAGAATCAATGTTCAATAAAAGAATAGATTGACTCTTTACTGCTGAGTGGTCTCAAAGGACCATGAACTGCTACTAAGGTAGAACAGACATACAATGACTGACACCTTGTTAAAAATAACGGGACACTCGAGGGGATCAGTCCTCTCATGTCCTATGTATATGCATAACATTTAGATTTCTTGCGCGCATTCGGTTTCCCGACAAATAAAAATCCCCTTTAACTAGGGTTGTTCTTTCTCAGTCTTACTGTAAGAATCCGCACCAGCCAATGGTTTGGATAAGCTTTCATAATATTCAATTAGATGAATTTAAACATGCATTTGTCTAGCCGAAACAATTAGCTTAGACATTCATAAACAGTTCGTAAATTACTGAACTATAACATTTGCAAAGGCACTATGTGGGAATACAATAACCAATAATGAGGTGGAATAATTTTAGATAATTAATCCACTTTAAGTTCTGTCAAATAACTACGAGTGTAGAATTTGCTCAACAATAATTTGAATAGCTCAATGTACATAAAGTTGAAGGAAACTTGCAACAATAAATACAAGTTAGGGTTAAGAAGAACTTGCATGTTCCGCTGACTACTGCTATTCAACTTAAAAATACTTCCTTTGGGTGACCTAATATTCAATAACATTGATCCTCCAATTAGCATAACACATATAGGTTTATTTAACATTAATAACCTTAACATATATGTCTTAAATCATCTATCACTTAATCATAACCTTAAAACTCTTAATAATATTATCAATCCCTTGATAATATTTTAACTCACATAACCATCACTTCATTGCTTTATAATATTATCTCCTTTGATAATATATAAATACTACATATAATATTATTAATCGTATAATAATATTTTAACCATTTATTATTTCAAAAATAAATCACTTAACTCCTCAATATTATTAACCATATAATAATCCTCTTAATCTCTTTATTATCTCAACCACTTATTAACATTATTAATAATTAAATGATGCTTTACACTATCCCCAATGATATTAATTATCCAATAATATCTTACTCGTTTATAAATATTATTAACCATTTAATAATATTTTATCCTCTCAATAATATTATTAATCCTTTAATAATATCCTTATCCTTAGTTAATATCATTAATCATTTAATAATATTTCAATCATATGTTAACATTATTAATAATGTCTTACTCTTCAAATAATATTATTTATCAAATAATAACTCCAATAACTTATAAATATTATTATTCATTTAATAATATTTTACACTCAAAATAGTATCATTTAATACTATTTTCTTCTCTCATTAATATTATTAACCATTTAATAATATTATATTCTCATACTAATATTATTAACCATTTAATAATATTTTAAATCCTTAAATAATATTATTAATCATTTAATAATATTCTACTAACTTACTAATATTATTAATCATTTAATAATATTCTATTAACTTACTAATATTATTAACCATTTAATAATATTTTAATCATTCATTAATATTATTAACCATTTAATAATATTTTACTTATAATCTAATATTATTAACTATTTAATAATATTTTATTCATATACTAATATTATTAACCATTTAATAATATTTTAATCCTTTATAAATATTATTAATCATTTAATAATATTTTATTAACTTACTAATATTATTAACCATTTAATAATATTTTAATCCTTATTAATATTATTAACCATTTAATGATCACTTATTAATATTATTCATCATTTAATAATATTTTAATCATTTACAAATATTATTCATCATTTGATAATATTTTAATCTCTTATTAATATTATTAACCATTTAATAATATTTTAATCACTTATTAATATTATTAACCATTTAATAATTTTTTAATCACTTATTAATATTATTAACCATTTAATAATATTTTAATCTCTTACTAATATTATTAACCATTTAATAATATTTTAACCAATTGTTAATGTTATTCATCATTTAATAACTTTTTAATCATATACTAATATTATTGATCATTTAATAATATTTTAATAATCTTCAAATAATACCAATAGTTAACCTTTTAATTGTGTTGACATTAGTCTTTATGTTACATATTTAGCTACCAATTAGTTACTAATAAACTTCATATATTGGTTTAGTATTCAAACCCATTCATTTTACACTTATTTCAACTTAAATTTTCATTAAAAACTCGACCCGGACCGACCCGACCCGACTCGGACCGAACCGATCCGACCCAGAAAACTTGCACATTCTGTTTTGAAAGCCGGGGCGCTCAACTGGGCGCCGGGGCGTCCAAAACAGAAGCAAAACCCTAAAAATTGGATGTTCGACCCTCCGACGCTCCGACAGCCATAACTTCTTCATTTTTAAACATTTTGGGGTGATTATTGAGTCCATTCTCATCAGAATTTCCCCCTCTACAACTTCTCTTTAGATCACAAATCCAAATTCCAAACGGAAGTGGACTAAATCCTGCTCACAAGGACAAAGTGAAAACTAAAATCACAAATCTTTGGTTTTAATGGTTCAACCTTGAATAAAATAAAATCTATACATCCAAATGACACCAAATCAGTGTTGATGTGTTCCTAACCTCTTGTTTTACAATATTCCATGGTTGGATCGTCTTTTTGAAAACGTTTTACACGAAAATTACGGATCGAACCATCTAGGGTTTAAAAACGACATCCTTTCCGGTAAAAGCTATAACTTCTTCGTTATTCAATATTTTTGAAAGGTTCCAAAGGGGTTTTTCTTTAAAACTCCTAGATCTAGCTTTATAGCCATAAAAATCTAATTTCTGATTTGTGTATTTCAAAATACCACATCAAACACAACATGTATCGTTAGGATTTTACCGGTAAAATGTGTTATGAACATTTCTACAACTTTTATACATTTCTCACATACCAAATCATGATTTAAGCATATCAAACCATGTATCTACCAATTTATCATAGCTTAAGACTTGTAGACCATCAAAACCACTTTTGATCGGTTAAAAACATATTTTGACCATATAAAACATATATAGCCTACAAAAATGAAATAAAGATGAGATAGAACACTTTTGAACCTTATGTTCTTCTACTCTTGGCTAGAGACTTTGTTGGTGACTCCTCCTTGATAAGTCTCTAGTAATCTCCTTGGTGAAAAACCAACTCTCAAGAGCCTTCTCTATTTTCTCTAGAATGCTCTCTCTATTCTCTCTTGGAGTTCTTACAAAATGACTAACAAACCTAGCAAATGAATGGAGCATTCTATTTATAAAACCTCCCTAGACTTGCTTAACATCTACTAATCAACCAATGCTAGTCAATTAGGAGCTTAATCTTGCTTACTATGCATGGAATGACCACTTGATGGACTTTTTGATTGACCCTTTGATTGACTAGGGTGGTTGGGGGTTACTTGCACCACTTTACACTCCAAAATCAACCAACAAGCTAGCTTTATATCCATGTGGGCCCCAAAATTCGGGATTGACCAATTATTTATCCAATTTGACTTTATTTTTAAGTCTTATATAATTATATAAGTATTCATATATATATACACCAATATATGTATACATATTTACCTATACAAGCTTATTGGGCTCCACTTTGGACCTTAGAATTAACTTCTATTGGGCTCATTCAATTAAATTGCTTGGGCTCAATTTATATCACACATTGGGCTAGCATTTACATAACTATGCTACCTTTAATTAAAATAAGCATTGAGTTTGTTTAATAAATTACATGGACTAGTAATTAAATTAATTACATAAGCTACTAGGTAAACTTAATTGACCTAGTTTAACAACTCATTTGGATTTAAAATATAATCCAATTAGATTTGCTATTTATAAGTCCATTGGACTCCTTAATTAAATTAGCTTACATAACACTATCACTTACAAATTCTTTGGTTTGTTTTAATAAAACCCTAACACATATTATTACAAGTACATTGAACTTGATTAAATTAATTCATTCACTAACCCTTATCATCAAATTGGGTTTATAATATAATTAACCATACCCAAACAATTATTCCCACATTGGGGTTATCTTTAATAATTTACTTGCTTCTTCTTTCTCATTATTTATACAAGTAATTAACTTATTCATTATAAAACTTCTTAATTGCCATACAAGGCCAACATTCAAGCTTTGTGATTTCATCACATAAGCTTCTCTTGCAATCTTTTTCCTTCTTTAGTTAATTAATTTAATTAACTAATTTAATACCTCACATCATACAACTTATCACATACACACATACTTCATACCTCATATTTTCTTATGGATATAATTAAATAAATAAATAAATTGGGTTCGTAATTTTCTCGGTCATTACATTCACCCCTCCTTATAAGGATTCTGTCCCCAGAATCACCGCTACAAGGTTACTTAAGATTTTCTTATAATTTATTCTTTTCCTCGTATGTCCGAATTAATTTTACGGACAACTTATTTTTCATCTTTCTAACATAATCCTTTGATTTAAGGACAATTCATTTAGTAAAGTATTCTACTTTCTTCGAGAAGTTCTATTTATTTCGTGGAATTCTCAGACAGATAGTACTCGAATCAAATAATACCTAAACAATTATATTATTGATCAAAAAATATCTGTCACCATGTCTCTTGACTTTCCTAGTATTACTTCTCGCCTTGCTTTCCTTCTTCGGGCAGTCCTTAAACGGATGACCCATTCTTCCACAAATAAAACACTTCATATTCTTTCTTGGACCAGGACAGTTCGAAGCACCATGTCCTTTCCCTCTACATTTATAGCAACTATATGTCCCTTTTAGACATACTCCTATGTGGTTCTTTCCACAACTTTCACAACTTTCTATTCTTCGTTTGCCTTTGACCATTCTCACCATTTTTATTGTTCCTCTTTCGTTTCTGAGCGTTACAACCTCCGGTACTACCTTTACCATTTTCTTCTTCACTCTTCTTTCCTTTCGTTCTTCCGTGTCCACTAGATGTGGAGCAATTCTCGCTAGCTCATTAAACTTGGCGGCATATTCTGCTACCGTCGTACTTCCCTATTTGAGTTTTAAAAATTTAACTTCCATTCTTGTCTCTGTACTATTTGAAAAATAGTTTTCAAAGAACAATTCCTTAAAACGAGTCCACATAACCATTTCTTCTCCCGTTCGGCTTTTGTTACCCTTCCCCCAATAATCAGCCTCTCCCTTCATCATAAAGGTGGCAATTGCTGTCTTCTGTTCCTCTGTAACACGTGCAACTTTAAACACTTTCTACATCTCTTCCATCCATGTCTGAGCTTCGATTGGATATGTTGTTCCTCGAAACTCAGGTGGTCCTACCATTTTAAAACCCTTAAAATTTGCCACTCGATTTTTCGGCGAACTTCCTACTACTGAATTTCTGCTTTGTATCGCTTCTGCTACCATATTAGCAAAAGTTTGCATGGGTCCATTTGACCTCCTTTACTATTAATTGAATATTCCATCCTTCGATTTCGGGGTTGTCTACGCGGCGACATTATCTGTTTTTAAAATAAAATTTACGTTATGCTCTTATATTCTGTTCCTTACATTCATTCTTGTAGCATTTAGTATTAATGCTCACAGTATCATTCTAAAGCATATAAACATAACATCTATATTTATACGTAACCAGTAGTGCCTTAGCACCTTATATTTTGAAACCTACTTCAATAAACGTTCATATCCCATAAAGACTGCAAAAGTCGGGACTTAACATAACCATCTAACCCACATACTCCAAGAGTTGGGTTTTACAAACACATAGTATCCCTTACTCCTCTTATTCACTTCTTCTTTCTCTTATACAACATATTTTACCTTCCTTACCCTGGAACTTAATAACTCGAATACCGTCTTTTTCTTATGTTCCCTTACACGTACTTGTTTGATAAGTAGTGTATCACTATTCTTCTTTAATTTCTCATCATCCAAAAAACTCACTATCATGTTAAACATTGTCATTTATTCCTCATCATATCCTCCATTAATCTTATACCTATCATCGTATTCTCGGTAATTTCTCATGCTGTTTATCAGCTTATTCCTTCCTTCCTCTTTCTGAAGTCTCCGTATCTTTAAACAAATACTCACACCTTCTCTGATAATGATTCTCTTCAAACCTAAGTAATTGTGGTGCCACAAACGTGATTACCCACCTTATCCTTCTTCAAATCATAGCTTGTTCCTCGATGCAAGACATCACTATATAACACAACTTACCAGTAGTATTCAGGAGAACAATACTGGCCACACGCAATTCTCAATTCACTGATAACTAAATCTTTATCTATGACCTTGTTCTAACCTCCATCACAAATTGTTCATCGAACTTACCACACAATATGAGTTCAGGAACTTACCACAATCGCATGGATTGAGGAACTTATCCTAGTCAGACCTTAATCGTCCATTCGCTGAGGGGCTCCACCATACAATTATGAGTCACGAACTTACCATACGTGTGAGTTTTAAGAACACGCACCTAATCTCTACATTCTCTACTTATCCGACATACTATGAGAAAAGACTCACCTTCTCGCCATATATACATCGGATAGCGCGACCCAAGATTTCAATGATTATCATAATTAGGAAGCTAAGTGGTTGTTAAACCAAACACAATCTCCTGCCCATACAAGAAATTGGTCAACTCGGCCACTATATTACTATAGGAAGCAAAGCGGTTCTAAAACCAAGCACTAATTCCCCGCCCATACAAGGAATTGCACAACTAAGCCACTAATATGAGTCCTCAAATAAAATCTACAACATCTAATTTTCATATTAACTTAATATGAATTTTCTTAATTCATACCTTAGCACATAACTCTTTTACGAGTTCATCTTTTTAGATCTTTACACGATCTTATTATTGTTCTTTCTACTACTCAACAATCTTATTGTAAGATGTTTTATATCACTTCCTTGATATCCTCTTCTAGATATTGCTTCTACATAATTTAATTTCTTGCCTCTGGATTTCTCCAATTTCATCGATTCATTCATCAAAACGTCTACTATTAGACTCGTCAATCGCTCGTAAGGAATTAT
This sequence comes from Hedera helix, assembly GCA_947179155.2. Lineage (NCBI taxonomy): Eukaryota > Viridiplantae > Streptophyta > Magnoliopsida > Apiales > Araliaceae > Hedera > Hedera helix. Next base: position 44,382,176 of record OX359276.1, on the reverse strand, counting down.
GGTCTAATTCCTTAACTTTCTTCCATATTGTCTAAAGTATTCTTTCTTTAGAACTTTCTCTTGACCTTATCATTTGGCATAATACGGTAGTATTACATCTCTATAGATTTTAGGCATATACTTTTAATGCCAACATATAATTCATCACTTAAAATTTGTTAACATATCCTTCCTTGGTACGTAGTACCCCATCATTTATACATATACACACATTTAAGCATTTTTTTGCTTACTAACCATACACACAATTATCAGTCACCTATCTTCAAATCGTTTGATAGCCTAAACGCTATATCTCGATCTTCTCATTCAACCTACATTCTTCAAACTTCCATACTATCGTCATCTTCTCTTTCTATCATCCATTTGCATATAAACATTTTAATATGCATCACATTAGTACTTAGTACTATACTTGTTCTCAGCACCATGCTGATTACATAACATATCCCGCTTCTTAACTCCAAAATTGGGATTTTCAAAATTTTATAACTTCTTTCATCATTCTCATAGATCAAATTCAACTTACAGATTAGAAAATCGTCCGATTTTTAATCTTCTAAAATAACTTCCGAAACGTAATTCTTCAAACATATTCTCCAAAGTCAAACTCCCAAAGATATATACTTCCAAAGTTAGACTCCTCAACATACACTATTATCATTCTTATGTAATTCTTTATCATGCTTATTTCTTTCTACAATCATTCTACTTTTCCTCAATCACTTCATCATTATCTGCTTTTATGATTGACTCCAAAATCTTCTCATTCTTCTATGATTCATTTAACTCTGCAACCACTTATTTGTTTAACCCATTATTTCATCTCTATTTACGCTAATCATCTTTACTACCATCGATCCATATAGATCAATCTTCTCAAGATATCCTTAATGTCCTCGAATCATTCCTTAACATCATTTTCTTCTATTTTACCTTAGTCACATTTACATCTGATCACTTCTTCTTATTTATTCTCCATAGATTAAGTATCTTTCAATCCTTACGCTCTTTTCTTCGTCAATGCTTAACTCTAACCTTCGGATCATCTTTCGAATCCTCATACTCTTTCGATCTAATAACAGATCTTTTCTTACTTACACATAACTTTTCTTACTTGATGAATCTCCACAATTCATATCCTAAACTCTTTATGAGTTTTCTTGTCTTCTCTACGGTCATAATCCTAAGGTTTTCCCCCTACTTAACGTTTATAACCTACAGCTCTGATACCAACCTGTGACGCCCCCAAATCCGGGTCCCTTGAACCTCGGGTTCGGTGCTCACTATTCATCACTTGACAAGCATTCATAAACTAAAACTTCAATAACTCGCGGAAAACATACATAATTTCATTACCAAACGTACCTTCAATCACAGGTTCCACTAACCTTAATACATCATCATTACCTTATAATAAAAAAAAAAGGTTTGCACATATAGTACGACTAATTACGTCTACTCGTTCATCTTTCCTTTGTCGTGGTACTCCTTAGATCACTCGGCTTAACTGAAAATAGTTCATGATATAGCAAGGGTGAGCAACTACTTTGCCCAGCAAGTTTAAATAAACAAGAAATGATATATCATGAATGAAAAAGATTTATCTTCGAAATTTTCAACAATAAATAACAATTGTGAAATAACAAGAATCAATGTTCAATAAAAGAATAGATTGACGCTTTACTGCTGAGTGGTCTCAAAGGACCATGAACTGCTACTAAGGTAGAACAGACATACAATGACTGACACCTTGTTAAAAATAACGGGACACTCGAGGGGATCAGTCCTCTCATGTCCTATGTATATGCATAACATTTAGATTTCTTGCGCGCATTCGGTTTCCCGACAAATAAAAATCCCCTTTAACTAGGGTTGTTCTTTCTCAGTCTTACTGTAAGAATCCGCACCAGCCAATGGTTTGGATAAGCTTTCATAATATTCAATTAGATGAATTTAAACATGCATTTGTCTAGCCGAAACAATTAGCTTAGACATTCATAAACAGTTCGTAAATTACTGAACTATAACATTTGCAAAGGCACTATGTGGGAATACAATAACCAATAATGAGGTGGAATAATTTTAGATAATTAATCCACTTTAAGTTCTGTCAAATAACTACGAGTGTAGAATTTGCTCAACAATAATTTGAATAGCTCAATGTACATAAAGTTGAAGGAAACTTGCAACAATAAATACAAGTTAGGGTTAAGAAGAACTTGCATGTTCCGCTGACTACTGCTATTCAACTTAAAAATACTTCCTTTGGGTGACCTAATATTCAATAACATTGATCCTCCAATTAGCATAACACATATAGGTTTATTTAACATTAATAACCTTAACATATATGTCTTAAATCATCTATCACTTAATCATAACCTTAAAACTCTTAATAATATTATCAATCCCTTGATAATATTTTAACTCACATAACCATCACTTCATTGCTTTATAATATTATCTCCTTTGATAATATATAAATACTACATATAATATTATTAATCGTATAATAATATTTTAACCATTTATTATTTCAAAAATAAATCACTTAACTCCTCAATATTATTAACCATATAATAATCCTCTTAATCTCTTTATTATCTCAACCACTTATTAACATTATTAATAATTAAATGATGCTTTACACTATCCCCAATGATATTAATTATCCAATAATATCTTACTCGTTTATAAATATTATTAACCATTTAATAATATTTTATCCTCTCAATAATATTATTAATCCTTTAATAATATCCTTATCCTTAGTTAATATCATTAATCATTTAATAATATTTCAATCATATGTTAACATTATTAATAATGTCTTACTCTTCAAATAATATTATTTATCAAATAATAACTCCAATAACTTATAAATATTATTATCCATTTAATAATATTTTACACTCAAAATAGTATCATTTAATACTATTTTCTTCTCTCATTAATATTATTAACCATTTAATAATATTATATTCTCATACTAATATTATTAACCATTTAATAATATTTTAAATCCTTAAATAATATTATTAATCATTTAATAATATTCTACTAACTTACTAATATTATTAATCATTTAATAATATTCTATTAACTTACTAATATTATTAACCATTTAATAATATTTTAATCATTCATTAATATTATTAACCATTTAATAATATTTTACTTATAATCTAATATTATTAACTATTTAATAATATTTTATTCATATACTAATATTATTAACCATTTAATAATATTTTAATCCTTTATTAATATTATTAATCATTTAATAATATTTTATTAACTTACTAATATTATTAACCATTTAATAATATTTTAATCCTTATTAATATTATTAACCATTTAATGATCACTTATTAATATTATTCATCATTTAATAATATTTTAATCATTTACAAATATTATTCATCATTTGATAATATTTTAATCTCTTATTAATATTATTAACCATTTAATAATATTTTAATCACTTATTAATATTATTAACCATTTAATAATTTTTTAATCACTTATTAATATTATTAACCATTTAATAATATTTTAATCTCTTACTAATATTATTAACCATTTAATAATATTTTAACCAATTGTTAATGTTATTCATCATTTAATAACTTTTTAATCATATACTAATATTATTGATCATTTAATAATATTTTAATAATCTTCAAATAATACCAATAGTTAACCTTTTAATTGTGTTGACATTAGTCTTTATGTTACATATTTAGCTACCAATTAGTTACTAATAAACTTCATATATTGGTTTAGTATTCAAACCCATTCATTTTACACTTATTTCAACTTAAATTTTCATTAAAAACTCGACCCGGACCGACCCGACCCGACTCGGACCGAACCGATCCGACCCAGAAAACTTGCACATTCTGTTTTGAAAGCCGGGGCGCTCAACTGGGCGCCGGGGCGTCCAAAACAGAAGCAAAACCCTAAAAATTGGATGTTCGACCCTCCGACGCTCCGACAGCCATAACTTCTTCATTTTAAAATATTTTGGGGTGATTATTGAGTCCATTCTCATCAGAATTTCCCCCTCTACAACTTCTCTTTAGATCACAAATCCAAATTCCAAACGGAAGTGGACTAAATCCTGCTCACAAGGACAAAGTGAAAACTAAAATCACAAATCTTTGGTTTTAATGGTTCAACCTTGAATAAAATAAAATCTATACATTCAAATGACACCAAATCAGTGTTGATGTGTTCCTAACCTCTTGTTTTACAATATTCCATGGTTGGATCGTCTTTTTGAAAACGTTTTACACGAAAATTACGGATCGAACCATCTAGGGTTTAAAAACGACATCCTTTCCGGTAAAAGCTATAACTTCTTCGTTATTCAATATTTTTGAAAGGTTCCAAAGGGGTTTTTCTTTAAAACTCCTAGATCTAGCTTTATAGCCATAAAAATCTAATTTCTGATTTGTGTATTTCAAAATACCACATCAAACACAACATGTATCGTTAGGATTTTACCGGTAAAATGTGTTATGAACATTTCTACAACTTTTATACATTTCTCACATACCAAATCATGATTTAAGCATATCAAACCATGTATCTACCAATTTATCATAGCTTAAGACTTGTAGACCATCAAAACCACTTTTGATCGGTTAAAAACATATTTTGACCATATAAAACATATATAGCCTACAAAAATGAAATAAAGATGAGATAGAACACTTTTGAACCTTATGTTCTTCTACTCTTGGCTAGAGACTTTGTTGGTGACTCCTCCTTGATAAGTCTCTAGTAATCTCCTTGGTGAAAAACCAACTCTCAAGAGCCTTCTCTATTTTCTCTAGAATGCTCTCTCTATTCTCTCTTGGAGTTCTTACAAAATGACTAACAAACCTAGCAAATGAATGGAGCATTCTATTTATAAAACCTCCCTAGACTTGCTTAACATCTACTAATCAACCAATGCTAGTCAATTAGGAGCTTAATCTTGCTTACTATGCATGGAATGACCACTTGATGGACTTTTTGATTGACCCTTTGATTGACTAGGGTGGTTGGGGGTTACTTGCACCACTTTACACTCCAAAATCAACCAACAAGCTAGCTTTATATCCATGTGGGCCCCAAAATTCGGGATTGACCAATTATTTATCCAATTTGACTTTATTTTTAAGTCTTATATAATTATATAAGTATTCATATATATATACACCAATATATGTATACATATTTACCTATACAAGCTTATTGGGCTCCACTTTGGACCTTAGAATTAACTTCTATTGGGCTCATTCAATTAAATTGCTTGGGCTCAATTTATATCACACATTGGGCTAGCATTTACATAACTATGCTACCTTTAATTAAAATAAGCATTGAGCTTGTTTAATAAATTACATGGACTAGTAATTAAATTAATTACATAAGCTACTAGGTAAACTTAATTGACCTAGTTTAACAACTCATTTGGATTTAAAATATAATCCAATTAGATTTGCTATTTATAAGTCCATTGGACTCCTTAATTAAATTAGCTTACATAACACTATCACTTACAAATTCTTGGGTTTGTTTTAATAAAACCCTAACACATATTATTACAAGTACATTGAACTTGATTAAATTAATTCATTCACTAACCCTTATCATCAAATTGGGTTTATAATATAATTAACCATACCCAAACAATTATTCCCACATTGGGGTTATCTTTAATAATTTACTTGCTTCTTCTTTCTCATTATTTATACAAGTAATTAACTTATTCATTATAAAACTTCTTAATTGCCATACAAGGCCAACATTCAAGCTTTGTGATTTCATCACATAAGCTTCTCTTGCAATCTTTTTCCTTCTTTAGTTAATTAATTTAATTAACTAATTTAATACCTCACATCATACAACTTATCACATACACACATACTTCATACCTCATATTTTCTTATGGATATAATTAAATAAATAAATAAATAAAAAATTGGGTTCGTAATTTTCTCGGTCATTACAATAATAATAATAATAATAATAATAATAATAATAATAATAATAATAATAATATTGACAATAATAATAATTATAATAATGGTAATAACAATAATAATAATTATTATAATAATTATAATAATAATAATAATAATAATAATAATAATAATAATAATAATAATTATAATAATAATAACGATAATAATAATAATAATAATAATAATAATAATAACAATAGTAATAACAATAATAATTATAATATTAATAATAATTATAACAATAATAATAATAATTATAATAATAATAGTAATAATAACAACAACAACAACAATAAGAATAATAAAAAAAATAATAATAACAATAATTATAATAATAATTATTATTATAATAATAATAACAACAACAACAAAAACAATAATAACAATAATAATAATTATAGTGATAATAATAATAATAATTATTATTATGATAGTAATAATAAAAATAATCATCATCATCATCATCATTATTATTATTATTATTATTATTATTATTATTATTATTATTATTATTATTATTATTATTATTATTATTATTATTATTATTATTGTGGTATGGTGAATTATGATAATTGTTATTGATAATTGTAAGTTTTGAAGACATGTTTAAATTTTTCTGGATATCTATTTTTAAAAAAAATTAATTATTATGGCGGTATGGTGAATAATGATAATTGTTATGTGTGATTATAAATTATTTTGGTTGTAAATCGTCTTTAAGTATTGTAGTATTTTTCGAATTTTAATCTAATTTTTCGTTACATCGTATCTTCAGGCACGGGCAATTACTAGTACATATTAATAAATGAATGTTAATTTATTTATTTTTAATAAATATAATAATCAATACTCTAAATTACAATTCAAATAAGTTTTCATTATTTTTAAAATTCAAAATGAACGCTCTACTTATTAATGTTTAGACGTCCATTGATAAATAGATACCTATTTTATATGTTAATTTGAAATAATACTGTAGTGTGTATGAATATTTATAATCTATAATTATAACATTTAAATTATATTTATAACACTTGTTAAATGATTCATTTTAGATATGTTGTAACACTATATATAACTATAATAATGAAAAAAAAACCAATGAGTTTTAAAGTATAGTTCATTAATGAATGAATGTTAATTTATTTATTTTTAATAAATACAATAATCAATGCTCTAAATTATAATTTAAATAAATTTTTATTATTTTTGAAATCCTAAATTCAAAATGAATGATCTACTTATTAATGTTTAGATGCCCATTAATAAATAGATGTTCATTTTATGTGTTAATTTGGAGTAATACTGTAGTGTGTATGAATATTTATAATCTATAATTATAACATTTAAATTATATTTATAAAACTTGTTAAATGATATATTTTAGATATATTGTAACACTTTATATAACTAGAATAAGAGGAAAAAATAATGAGTTTTAAAGTATAGTTCATTAATGACTGAATGTTAATTTATTTATTTTTAATAAATACAATAATCAATGCTCTAAATTATAATTCAAATAAGTTTTCATTATTTTTTAAATCCTAAATTCAAAAATAAATACTCTACTTATTAATGTTTTGATATCCATTAATAAGTAGATGCTTATTTTATGTGTTAATTTGGAGTAATATTGTAGTTGTCATATATTTATAATATATAATTATAACATTTAAATGATATTTATAACACTTGTTAAATAATTTATTTTAGATATATTGTAACACTATATATAACTAGAATAAAGGAAAAAAATAATAAGTTTTAAAGTATAGTTCATTAATGAATGAATGTTAATTTATTTATTTTTAATAAATACAATAATCAATACTCTAAATTACAATTTAAATAAATTTTTATTATTTTTAAAATCCTAAATTTTAAAATGAATGCTCTACTTATTAAATTTTGATGCCCATTAATAAGTTGATGTCCGTTTTATATGTTTAGAGCAATATTATAGTGTATGAATATTTATAATCTATAATTATAACATTTAAATGATATTTATAACATTTATAACACTTGTTAAATGATCCAAAAGTTATATTGTAACACTTGTTAAATGATATTTATAACACTTGTTAAATTATACATTTGTGATATTTTAACTTCATAATAGTAAAAATTCCTTAAATATACTTAAATCAATTTATTAATATTATAATAAAAGTGTTATTTTCTACTTTTTAGAAGTGAAATGACATATTTTAAAAATAATTTTCGTATGATAGTGAAAACTAATTATTATATTAGGAAGACCACTTAAAACTTAAAATAAATTATTTTGCTTATTATATATATATATATATATATATATATATATATATATATATATATATAAGTTATTTGGATACGAATTCCGGATACGGATCCGAATTCGGATATCGGATTCCGGATATCCGCTATTCGCCGGATATATTTACGGACGGATGTTAAACGAATACGAATACGCCTATATCCGTATTCGTATCCGTTTATTTGCGGATACCTTTAAACCGAATACGGATATATCCGTTTTTTTTTTAATGCGAATAATATCCGTTTTTTTCCGAATACGAATGCGGACGAATACGAATTTTTCAGTTACCATTTACGGCCCTACTTATTCGTTAGTTACCAAGCCATATATATATATATATACATATATATATATATATTTGTTAATTAACAGGCTAAAAGCCTAATTTTGTCACATTACCTAATATAGGTACGCCGGATTTCGGAATCATAATTGTTTGACCCGACCCATTAAAATTGCAACCAAAAATAAATAAGACTCACTGATTCTTTGTCCCAGTGAGCTGCAGTCTGCTAGAGAGAGAAAGACGTTAGGGTTTCAGGGGAGTATATAGGGCGCTTCGAAATGGTGAAGGTAAATTTCTAAATGATGAGTTAGTGTTTTATTTATTCAATTTTGGGGTTTATCTGTGTTGACCGTATATATCTCACATACAATCACACATATATGTGGTATATCCGATTACTGATCGAGGATAAATTTGAGGTGATAGAACCTGTTTATACTGGGTTTTGATTTATGAATTATTTTTTGCGGTGATTTTTTTTGTTATTTTTTGTGGGTATGAGCAATAGTCAGTGCACGCAGTGTGATTTCTTCAATTTGTTATTTGTAGTATGTAGTTGTTCACGTACATATCTGTGTTTTCTTTGTGATTAGGCGTGAATTTGAGCTGATAGAACAAATTTTTACTTGGAGTTTTGATTACATTTGCTGTATATGCTGGGTATAAGCATGACTGATTGCATACCTTCTATATTTTATGATATTCTTTGTTTTGTTAATTGTAGACTATGATTGCTCTTTTTTGTTAAAGTGTCTGTTTGGGAATTGAGAGATCATAGAAAGAATGATATAGATGGGGGTTGAAATTATACGGAAATGTAATTTCACCCCCTTTTAAAGTGAAGTTCTATATTAACCATAGCATTTTCCACGTTTTAAGTAAGGTTATCAATTGATTGGTTTGAAGTTGGACTTTGAGGACTATTTGGTGTTTCTAAATTATTACAGAGAACTTTTTGTTTAGAATTATGAGATATGTAGACTTTGTTCATCTGTCATTTATCTGAAAATGCTCAAAAAAGGCATAGAATTAAAAGTTCTTCAACTTCATGAAAATTGAGCTCTATTGTTTAAGTCATCTTCTTTTGTATTTTTTTAATAAGTGGATTTGAGTAGTAACTCAACCATTCTAAGGGGAATTAAGAGTTAGTTGCTTAGATAACTCAATTGGCTATTGCGATCATCCGTTATTTGTTCTTGAAAAAAATTTAATGTTGGATGACAATATAATTTATTTATTACAGCTTGGTGAATTAAAATTTTCAATTTCATACATATTTTTTCATCCTTATCCATCTGTATGGGATCAGTCACATTTTTTTCATGAAGTTCTTTAAAGCATCACACCTTTCCAAATATGTGGTGCACATCTCCCGTGATGGAATCATTCAGTTTCCCAACTACAGTAAATTGTACTTGGCACTTAAAAGAAGCCCTTTCCACAACACAATTGCAAATAGTAAGGATGTATTTTTGCTCATGTTTACCCCATAAAGTAATAAGTTGTTCGTTTGATAGTGGTGACATGATAATAAAATTATGATGAAAAACTCGAGAACATTGTGTTATTTTATACTATCATCAATTAAGATGGACTCCTTTTGTAGAACAAAAATTTTGGCAAATGGGACTGTTTTTGTGGAATAGAGGGAGTATATGCTAATAAGAGCTCATTTTCCATTTTGCAAAACACAGTTGATGCTCCCTCAAAAGTACCCTCAAGCTTAAGAATTCTGCTTCTCTACTGCTTGCTTTAGATATTCTGCTTTCTTTTTTATGCTCAAGCTTTGTGCATGTTTCCCTCTCCTCCAAAATAAAAGGAGAGGAAAAGAAAAGGATTATACCATGCTAAAAAGAATGCATTTGATAAAGAAATATGAGTATATTTTTTTTCCTTTGGAGACTATTTTAGTTTATGTTATTGTAACATTGCACTTGTATTTAAAAAGAATGTTAACGTTATCCAGGTTCTTACTAAATCCGGTTTAAGAACCTTTACGGATGGAAACCACATGATTTTTTTTTTCCTTTTCTCCTTTTTTATTTCTAGGTATTTTTTTTTTGGTTAGGGGCGGTTGTTCTAATTTTCCAACTTTTTCGTTAGAATGCTGGGACGCGCACAGTTGATGTATATGCTGTGCAGTGTGCAAAATGCTTCAAGTGGAGGATGATTCCTTCAATCCATGAGTTTGAGGAGATCAGAAGTAACTTTACAGAGGATCCATTTGTCTGCGACAAGAGGCCGGACATATCTTGCGACAGTCCTGCTGATATTGAATATGATTCATCACGAACATGGGTTATGGATAAACCAGACATCCCGAAGACCCCTTCAGGCTTTTTCCGAGAGTTAATTCTGAGAAAAGATTATTCTAAAATGGATGCTCGCTACATTACTCCTGTCGGGAGGAAGCTAAGGTCATCTGTAGAAGTAGCAGCATTCCTTGAAGAAAATCCTGCCTACAAAGAGGTTGTTTCTTCATCGGATTTCAGCTTCAACGTTCCAAAGGTAATGTCTGAAACTGTTCCTAAGAATGTTGGAAAGAACAGACTGAACTAAAAAGAGAGATTGAAAAATGTCGGAAAGAAGAGCTTAGAATCATTGAGAATGATTTTTAAGTATACTTGGATCTGTTTTGGATGGTTTTTATAGGGTTCACATGTTTGCTTCGTGGCAGGGTGTTTGATCTGGATTAGGGCAGTTAATTTATTTTAAGACTATCTGTAAATTGGTCTGCAGGTGGGCATGTTCCCCTGTTTCTCTTTTTGTTCATTTTAGTATACTTCACCTGTAAATGATGGCACTTTGTCTTCTTTCCTTCACAAACTTGGTAACACCAACACCATAACCCCATTACAGATTTCTTGCATTTTGAGATGAAAGTAAACAAATTGCAGGTTTTCCCTAGTGTTTTGTTGGAAAATTGTAAAATTATACTTACAAAATAAGCTCTTTTTCTGAACCGGTGGAATCAAATAATAACAAATTAGTTACCCCCACTTTGCTGGAATTGAGCACGTAAAAACTGATAAAAGTAATTGGTTGTCCCTCCGATCACAGGTTAGTATTTCCACTCGACCAGATCATGAAATTAGGACAGTTAATTGGGATGAGGGAAGTATTAAAAAAAATGATAATATTTTTTATTTAAAAAAAAAAAATCAGCAAAAATTTCGTCTTCTTTGTCGTAAACTTGTAATGTATCTATTATCTAAATATCAATTCAAACTATTATTACCTACAAACTAATCATGTTTATTAAGCTTAATTAAACTTATTAATATTTTAGAAAATTATAGTTATTTTTTTTGGTAAATATAATGCATTAATATTCAAAAGTAGTACACATGGACTTCATTATGAGCTCTAGCGACAAACACGGACAAGAAGCTAGGCTTGGGATGAAAACAGTTGAGTCTGTGACACAATTTATGTTGGTCCAACGGTGATGAAGAGCACATAGAAGAGAGTGTTGCAATGCCAAAGCTTCTGAATGCAGTGATGATGATGCAAAAGATGGTATTGCAATGCCCTAATTAAGGTAGTTGATCAAAACATTGATTATCCCATAAATAGCTAGCTGTATGTATGATAAAATTTATTTACTTAAATCTTAACCGACATTACATGTAACATCTTGTATTTCTTGTATAGATTTTCTTCTCTCCTAAATAATTAATTAAAATATAAAATAGAATTTAATTAATATTTTATATAAGTTAAGTATTGTTGTGGGCCTAATTAATTTGTTAATGTTATTTAATGAAAAGTTTTGTTTAATAAAATTATGATTGGGCTTGGTCCAATACAATTTAAGTTAAAAGATATATAATTCTAATCCCGAAAAAAATAGTTTAATTGTTTTACTTTTTTCCCTTAACTAAGACAATGAATGAGAATGAGAAGGAAAAAGTTAAAGATATGGATAATCATTGGTATTGATGATAAATCAAATTAGGATTCTTAGTTTCAAGGTAATAATGTTTATGTAGTTTAATATTTTCATTAATTTCTTCCATCTACTCGATCGTAAATATCCATTTGATTATCATTTTAAGTTATGGTTTTGTCAATCATCAATTAGGATTTTAGAGGAATATGATTTGAAGATGAATTTGAAATATTTCAACTAATTAAGGTACGGATATTTGCTTCCTTAAATCTAGAATTTTTAGCACTGTTAGAAAAATCATATTAAATTCTCTTCTAATCCTATTTATTTGATTTAGGACTTTTTAGAATGGTATAAATGTTATCTAAAACTTTTGTTCTTTGATTTTCTCAATATTCTAAGTCCAAATTGGTCAAAACAACCCATTTGAACAAATACTATATTCTATGACGAAAATCTAATCAACATTTTATAAAATTCATTTTAACTCTGATTTGAGTAATTCTTAACAATTTGGAAAGGTCCCAAGCCTTCTAAAACTTTTGTTCTTTAAGTTTTTGCTAATTTTATCGTTTAATATGTCAAAATTGAACGTTTCTAAAATTGATATGAAATTAATGCATCAGATTTCTGTAGCAAATTTGTATGTTTAAATATCACTAACTTGATAATTTTAAATTTGATTTGAGTGTTTCTTGAAGCTAATTTGGAGTATTTGAAATCTAATTTTTCATACTATTTTTATATTTGAGAAACAAATTCTAAATGAGGGCAATATGACCAAGATAGTAAATTGAGGTCTTACGTATATTTTGTCAAATTGTGATTTTTGAGAATTTCTTAACTTTTGTGATTTATTTTAATATGTACGAATATACAAGTGTATGAATTACTTATGAGTTATTTTAGTTACAAAAATAAAATTATATTGTTGTGATGTTTAATATTATCTTTAGTAAGTTTTGGGGCATTAATATTTTGTAAGTTATCATTTGTAATATTTTCTAATAAGTTTTTTTTTTATATATCGGAGATGTTGCAATATTATTATGAGTTAACTTATGTATAAGATTTATATATAATTTTGTGTGTAATGTAAGTTTTTAGTTATATTTTATTATATATACATTTGAGAGCATTATAAGATATCTGATGTGGATGGATTGAATCCCATGATTGACACTCCTTATAAGGTGCAGAGTGTAGGTGTCACTGATGTTAAGGATACCTACGATCATGACTGATAAATTTAAGGTATGGAGTTTGTGTAAGTTTGTGATATCGGATAGTATTGTGTTGTGTGCCTTGCAAACCCATGTAAATTTATGATATTGGATAATATTATGCTATGTGTTTTACAAATCCTTATAAGTTATTTGAAGACTACCTATTTTTGGATAACCAAAAAGGTGGGATATCATGTGTAACTCATGTTTTTAATATTGCTCCGACGTAAGTTAATTGCTCTTATATATATAAACACGATTTCGTATGTTTGTGAGTTATAAGATTATGACTAAGTGTGAGTAAACTAATGTACGTCAAGTATGATTTGATAGGTATTTTATTTTTATTAAGTTATTTTTGCGAGAATTGATAGTATGTAAGTTTGTAAGTGGTGATTAAATATATTTAAAAAATATTTTATTTAATAATTTTTGAATATATTAAATTTTTATATTTGTGGTAAGATTATATATCTTATATGCACTTGATTCATCATATTTTTAAATAGTATATTTACTTTCATTCGTTCGTTTTTTTCCTATTTATTTGTATTCGTATATGAGCTTTTCGCTTACTGCTGATTTTTTTGTATTTCTCCCGACAAATAACACTACTTAGTTAAAATTAAATCCTTATTTTGGAGATTTAATATTGTAAATGAGTTTTTTTTTTTTACTAAGTTCAGCTAAAATCTTAACATTTCTGCTTAATGGATCTTCCGACCTCTTAGACTCAAGAGCTTTTGAGTAGTTATTTTACCACTTGAGCCAAGAAGCCTCGGTGAGTTTTTTATTTGTTTCAACTCCTTTGTTACGGTTGTATTAACACGTGTAAGTTAGGTGACACTTTATCTAGGGTGAGGAATATTACATTACAAGATTCAGTTAAATTTCGTGTATATATATATATATATATATAGAGAGAGAGAGAGAGAGAGAGAGAGAGTTACTTGAGAACACCATCTTCGTAGTTGACGGGAATGGAATCGGCGACGATGACAGAAGCATTTGAATTAGCTTTTGAAGACAAAGATTCCAAATGTTCGAGCGCTATCTGGAGTCTCAATTTTTGGATCTGATTCAGAGGTAACTGACTCTCTCTCATTTCTGTCACACTATCAAGAAAATATAAAACTCTAAATCTTGAGATTTCAAATTTTCAGTTGCAGATAAACCTTATATAACCCGAATTCCAACCCCCCCCCCCGCCGAGTGAAATCTTATCGTTTTATTGAAGTGAATAAAGCATTAAAAATACGGTTGATATCGACCCGATCCTATAACCCGAATTAGTTTTCTTTTGCATTTCAAGCCTGAGTTAAGTAAACTAGTAAATACCAACCCGATCCTATACCCCGAATTAATTTTCTATTGCATTTCAAGCCTGAGTTGAGTAGAGTACTAATCTACTATCACTACGAGTACTATTTTTCTTTGTTAACGACCATATTATTTGATCTAATTTATGAACATCGAACATAATTTTGATCGTTTTAAAAGTGGCATAGCTACTCTAACATGGACAATAACAAAATAAATGTATAAGTAAATGTGGAGGGACAATAAGAAGAGTGTGCGACATTTGTAATTAAAAATGATAAAATTAATTATATTAGTTAAATTCTAGACAAACGTGTTAATAATCATGCCATATAATTTAATTTCATATGGAAACTCAATTAATTAAGGATAGCCATGCCTAAAACGCTAATAATGAAAATAATATTGTCTTCCACTAGTGAAGAATAAATAGGAATTCAAAACAAAATCAAGTATTTAACCATGAGGTCTCCTAAGACTCTTAGATCCCTGATTCGAGTGTGAGTTTGTACGTATTACTCTCATGCTATGGGATTTTTTCTTGTTATTTTCAGATTTGTATTCTCGTTCATATATGACATTTATATGTATATATAGTAATTAGTGTTGACTATAGACAATATATATATATATATATATATATATATATATATATATATATATATATATATATATATATATATATATATATATATATATTTAAAATTTGTATTATTATAATTCAATATTAAGGATATATATATTTTGATCCCTTGGTGTGTAAGAAAAACTAGGGGAATTAAGGAGCTAAAAACGAAATTAAAGAAAAATTTATGGACTCGAACTTGTTATGATGCACAGTAAAAATATAGATTTTACAACTAGGCCATCATTTTGGTCTATTTTATTGTACTCATTTGATATTCTTCCATTTGGGGTTAAATAAAAAGAACAAAACAAAATCAAGTAGCTTAGCTTGTATTTTTTTAAATCATAAGTAATACTTTCTCAATTTTAAAGTATAAGTGTGTTTATAATTTCGCTTATATTTTAGTCAATTAATTTAAAATATATTTTGATGCGGAGTTAACATGCTAATAAAATAATTAAATATAACCTAAAATTTAATTTTAATTTAAACGTTTTTGTCCACGTTTAAAATAACATGGACTATTACAACTTCAAAAATTAAAAATACATGTCCAACAAGTAAACAATTAAAGTTTACTTGCATTCCCACCTTTGTTGCCATGTTAATCAATCTAAAACATATTTATAAATTGCAAGCGAAGCATATATAGAGAGAGGAGAGGAGCATATCAAATAAAACCTCCCTCCCTCCGAGGATTCTTCTCTTCCTCATAATCCTACTAACCTCTCGTCTCTCCTCTCCCTTACCTTGCACCTTTTTGTATCAATGATATTCCAGTCATTTTTAACCTCTCTCTTAATCAACCTCATTCACCCCTCTCTCTCTCCAGCCTTCAATGGCTGCTCCACCTTCTCCCCGCCCCCTTAAACCAATTTATCTTAATTAATTTCCCATTCTACAAAATCTCTTTAAACTTCAAAAGACAGGATGGCCTTTCCTCATCGCCCACTCCTCGGCCTCCTGTCTCTCTTCCTCGTTCACTCCGCCGCCACCGACCCGACCACCACCTCCGCTGCTCCCAACACCACCGCCTTCCGCGAAGCGCCAGCCTTCGTCAACGGGGAAACATGCGGCGGCTCCCAAATCCACGTGGCCATGACCCTAGACGCCAATTACCTCAGGGGCACCATGGCCGCCGTCTTTTCCGTCCTGCAACACTCCACATGTCCCGAAAACATTGTCTTCCATTTCCTCTGGGCCAAATTAGACCCGGATATTTATTCCAGCATAAATTCCACCTTCCCTTACCTCAAATTCAACCTATATCGCTTCGAAACAAACCGGGTTCGGGGTAAAATCTCGAAATCCATCCGCCAAGCACTCGACCAGCCGCTAAATTACGCCAGAATCTACCTGGCCGACATAATTCCAACCCAAGTTGACCGGGTTATTTATCTGGATTCTGATCTCGTTATGGTTGATGATATTACAAAGCTCTGGGAAGTTAACTTGGAGGACAAGGTATTGGCCGCCCCGGAATATTGCCAGGCAAATTTTACCCAATATTTTACAGACGGGTTTTGGTCCGATCGGGAATTCGCCAACGTATTTGATGGCCGGAAGCCATGTTACTTCAACACAGGGGTGATGGTTGTGGATGTGGGTAAATGGAGACAAGGAGGTTACACGCAAAAAGTGGAAGAATGGATGGCTGTGCAGAAGCAGAAAAGGATATACCATTTGGGTTCATTGCCGCCATTTTTGCTGGTTTTGGCGGGAAACATGAAAGGGATTGATCACAGATGGAATCAACATGGTTTAGGGGGAGATAATTTAGAAGGAAAATGTAGGAATTTGCATCCGGGGCCAATTAGTTTACTTCATTGGAGTGGGAAGGGTAAGCCATGGTTGAGATTGGATTCTAAGAAACCGTGCACCGTTGATCTTTTATGGGCTCCGTATGATCTTTATCATTCATCAAAGCATGTTTTTGAAGAGTGATGGAAATGAAAATGACTTTGGACAAGGTAAGAGGGTCTTCGGGCCTTCGATGATATACTAACATGGAGAGAGAGAGAGAGAGAGAGAGATGAAAAAGAATATATAAGAAAACGAGATGATTATGGTAAGATGTTGAAGAAAGTCATGTAATTTTAGAAAAGGAGAATTTGAGTTTGGAGGTATATAAGATTTTTGAGTTTTGTTTGTTTGCTTGTTTCTTTAATAGGCAGGCATTTAGAATATTGAATGATGACTGCTGGATGATCCTCTACCAGTCTCATTATATATCCAAGTCCTCTCATCAAGTTCATTCAATTCAATCTATCCATCCATCAATTGTCTATGAAAATCCCGTTTAGTGAATTCTTTTTGCCGCATTAATTGTATATTTGGGAATTGATATTTTCATATATATAGTTCCTCTTACATAAAGTAATGCCAATTAAATTCATACGAGAGTGAAAGACTAATGTAAAAATATGATATTTGGAGTGAGGATATTTTTCGGGAGCCACCTGCTCCATATATAATTGATCTGCCGACTCATCTGCATCGGAAGGGCTACAGTACGTAAGAAGTCTTGACGAAGGTCAACCTTGTTAACCTTTGATGATGATTCTTATGTCTCTGATCTTGATGGTGACCGTACGTCTTTTTGGAACCTCTCCATGTACCCCGTACGTTTGTGGAAGTACTAGCCTCAAACTTCTTACACTTTGATCATTCTCTTTCTTCCCTCCTTTTCCCAAACCCTTCTGCTTTTAAATTGGATTAATTGTTCTTGAAGAAGCTGTTAATGATCTGTATCATCATAACTTCGACTTGTACTCACGATCACATATTTTCTCCGTATTTCTTATGTGTTAACACATGCAGAGCAAGAAAAGTAATGTTTAGGAGTTTTTTTGGTATAGTGGTTAAGTTCGTTTATGAAGAATTAACTAGTTAAATTCCGCTTAACATAAAATAAAATAATTATAAAAAAAAACCCGCAATGTTTGTTTGTTAGTGTATGTGAAATTACTTTATACTATTCAATGAATGATTCTATTTAACACCATCAATATTTAAGCTTGTTATATTATTTAAAAAATTAAGGATCGAACACGGGAGGGAAACATGCCACCCACCATAATGAGGAAATAGTTCTATTACGTTACTATTATTAGTAATTTTTGTCAATTTAATTTTTTATATAGTATATTTTGAGGGAAATAAATCCCATTATTATTATTATTATTTTATTTTTCATGTTATTCACACTTCTTATCCAATTGCATATCAAACATTTCATGAGATTTGTGTCAAGACAAGACTAAATAATACTCATTTTGTTCCTAAAATAAATTAGCATTGTAGAAACATCGTCCTTTTCTTCCCAATATGATATGATAAATCGATTTAAATAATATTATTACTCTATTAAGAATAAATTAAGGGAATTGACATTTACGACAAGTAAAAATTTATATTTTCACAAACTCTCTCTTGCGAGATCAGTTTACTATTTATGTGAGAAAAAATTTGTAGAACTATCATTTTTATTTTTAAAAATATCAATTCTTCAAATTAAAAATATAAGAGTTCAGAATAAATGTTAATTACTTTTCAAAAATATAAAGTTAAATTTAATTCAATTGCATTAGGAATAAGTTAAACATTTAGACATTTCTTAAAGTACTTATGAAAACTACTTAATTTCACCATGGCAAATATATAGTTGATAGCTTTGCACTTCTACAGTTAAATTACCAACTAATGAATTATCATTTAATCACGGTGAAATGACATTATTATCGTCCCCCTCCCCCAATTTACTTGATCCTTTTTCTTTTATTTTTTACCTCTCTTTTAAAGTTAATTTAGTGTAATTATTTGCTAATAATCGTTATTATAATTAAATGTGCAGTTCGTTTTTCTTAGTTATTAAATTCTTCATTAGTTCGATTTTTTGCAATTTTTCCCTATTTTTAAGATTTTCGATTTTTTGTTGTTGTTGCACCCCACTACTTCTAAGAGGAAAATGGGCGGCTGAGAATTGGATCAATAAGTGGGCTAGTCTATTTATGGTCTGTGAATTGGAGAAGCCTTGAACAGCTGAAATTATGAAGATTATGAGGCCAAGACGCAAGTGGTGCAGTACGCATAGTGCGTACCCAAGCCACCGTCACTACCGCGGCTTCTAGTCATAATTTCGATCCTAAAGTATGTAGTATATCCAAATATCTCAGTTCTCAAACCCTAGCCCTAGTTCTTCAATTATTCATTAACATAATGGATTTCTTCAAGTCCATATTATCAGAAGATCCTGAACCTCCTGAATCCGAGGAATCCCAAGGATCCGAGCCCAATTCCCCCACGAACTCAGATCCGAGTGCTCCATCACACGATGAACCTGATTCGAACCCTGATTCTTCATCGAATACCGATAGCAGCTGGAGCTTCGGAGGTTTCATGAAGACATTCGCGACCCGGTCCGAGTCCGTCATCGAAACCTACCGCCGGGATCTGGAGGAATTCCGGTCCGGATTAAAGAAAGAAACTGAGCTGTTCAAGGAAGCCGCGAGCCGGGCAGTGAAGGAGCTCCCGGCTTCGATCGAAGTCGGTGCATCGGTGGCTCAGGGAATGATTAAATCAACGGCCGAGATCATTTCTCAGGGTAAGGAAACTCTTCTTACTCAATCAGATTCTGATTTGGATGCATCTGATATAAATAATAGCAGTAGTAGGAGTCTGGAGTCGAGGCCGTATAGTCGTTTTGATTCACAATTACGGTCAATTCAGAGTGATATTAATACTTTTTGTGAAGAACCTGAGGATTTGGATGATTATAATAGGTTGAAAGTGGGGTTTGTGTTGGATGAGAAGAATGGGGAGATTGAAAACTTGGTTGAAGAAAATGGTGATTTGGAGAGAATATACAAAAGGGTTGTGTCCAATGACGTTGATCAGGAAACATTTTGGTGTCGGTATTTTTATAGGGTGCATAAGCTTAAGCAGCAGGAGGATATGAGAGCTAATATTGTGAAAAGAGCAATAGCTATTGACGATGACGAAGACGAAGAATTAAGTTGGGATGTTGATGATGACGATGAGGAGGAGTTGGAGGAGGATGAAGATAGTCAAAAGAAAAATGTGGCATTATCAGGAAATGAAGATAATGAACTGAGTAACAAAGATTCACCCCGAATTGTGAAGGGAGAGAGTTCTGGGGCTGTTGGTGAAGGCAACGAGAAGAAGTCTAATCTGACGATTGTTGAAGTGGACACTGTAGTGGAACAGAGTGCTGAGAAGGTGACAAATGAGAAAGTGAAGTCTGAAGGGACAAGTACTGACGTGAGCAATGAGGGGTCAGGATTGAAATCTGATGAGACGGTGGATTTGGAGGGGAAGGCTGACCATGGTGAATTTTGTAAAGAGAGTGATATCTCAGTTGTGTCCACTCAGACCTCGTCGCAAGAGGAAGATCTTGAGTGGGATGAGATTGAGGATCTTGGAAGCAATGATGAGAAGAAAGTTTCTCATGGCGAGAGTCCAAATAAAGCTGATTTGAGGAAGAGACTGAGTGCTGCAGAAGAAGGTGAGGATTTAAGTTGGGATATTGAAGATGATGATGAGCCTGTTAAAGCTGATGTTAAGTAAATTGCAAGACTATACACGCATCTAAATTGTTTCGAAATTTGTTCTATTTATTCTCTGAATTCACGTGTTTGTTCTAAGTGCTTTTGTTTATTCAATTAAGTTCTTTGTAGGTTGGAAATGATTACAATTCCTTCTCATTTACAGATTTTTTATGTATTCCTGTAATATTGGAAGTTGAAGCAACTTTTTATAATGAAGAGTATCTACATATGTACGCCTTCTTTATGTTATAGTCACGGTAATATTTCAATTATTTTTTTGATGATTCTGTGGATGCTTGTTGGGTGACTGGGTGAGTGAAGGAATTAAGGCATACTTCTAATATCATTTGCTGATGATGCATCAATTATAACAGTATATCTACTATTATGTGAACCTTCCGCAGCTCCACTTGTTCGTTGGGTACTATTACCAAAATGTATATTAGGTGATTAACTCTCATTGGGTTCATGTAGATGAACCTCTAACTGGTTCTCTTACGACTGTATATTAGGACTTTCAGCTTTCTTATGTTCTCTCTGTAAGTACTGTTTGTTAGCCCTGAACTACCCAATTTTTATTCATTCATGTAAACAAACTTTTGTGACGACAGTGGCACATGGTAAATGGATACATGGTGTAGATGCTTGAAGCCCTAGAATCCTTTTGCAGATGTAGCTCAAGGGTATTTGAGAAGTTTTCATCGAGCTGGCTAAATCTGCATCACACAACCATTTGCCTTCTGTTATTTCCTTTTTCCATCCCCTCTATTTCTTGGTAAAGCTTCCTTTTCCATTCTCTGGCAATTTTCCACACCAGTACTTGCTTTTGTAATTAGATCTGTGGAGATGCCTCATTCTAACAGATTTGAACTATAGACTGAAAATACCCAAAGGATACATTAAGAACATTTAAAGCATCCCTTCAAAGAGAGAATGATACTAGAAAATCGCAATCTTTTTTGTCTTTCCTTTCCTCAACCACAAAAGAAAGCAAAAACGAAACTTTCATCATGCTTGGGGATACCATGTTTAGGATCTTTATATGTTCACAGACAACAGACTGACCTAATCTTACAAATTATACGTAAGAATACTGCATCATATAGGGTTCTTACAGGAAGGCGCGAATGCCAATTAGCTGGAAGTTAATAATTCTAGGAATTTAAAAGATGTGGTTTCACCAAGAGAATAGTTTGCCCTGCCTTCTCCCCTTAATCCGGCAAAAGTTACGTCATTTTCTTGGCTTATGCCAAAAAAACTAGAACAAGTGAAACATTTATGCGTAACAAAAGGATTTAATACAACAGAACTGTGGAGGTGACTACATACAACCTATACTGAGTGATAACTCGGTTAAATATCAGTCAAATTTCACCTAGAGCATTTGTGAAAATAGCTCTGTTGCCCAAGGAGAACCATGAAATCACATTCCAGCAGCCTGAATGTACATCCACCTGTCCTTACAGAAGATTAATATAAACTTAAAAATTTAAGGAAAGATTTAATACAAAATTCTGCCCTCTCTAGGGGCTAATCCACACTTTTTAACTTAAAACTCAACCATCTCTAGCACCCTACTGTGATTGGCATCTGACAAAGGTATAACAACCAACGGTAATAGACCAATTCCTGTTCTCAAAGGAGAGAGTATAGCAAAGGCAGAATCTTCTCTCAACACCAAGGCTTTCTCATACACTAAGTGAAGCTTTTGAACAAGTTCGTCTCTGCCTCCATTCCTGCTGTCTCGTAACTTACATTACTTTTCCTTCAATACTTGAGTCTGCATCAGAAGTGGCTTCTGCTTTGTGTGTTTCAACTGGAGAAGGCAATGCAAGAAACCGTCCTTTTTGAGCACGTGGTGGTAGATGCTTTGCAGGTTTTCTGGATCCAACAGTCCAGGGCAAGAAAACCCCAGTACCACCCCGTGGGATCCTTTTAGGGCTCAGGACCCTTGGGCGCAGTGGGGCTAACATGACCACTGGGGCTCGAAGGACACCCCATTTAGGAATCACATCCATTGGCTCATAGCCATTGTGCATTCCATTTGGTACTGCATAAGCACCAGGGATCCCTGGCTGCCATTGCGTCATGGCTGTTGTCAAAGGAGGCATTGCTGTTGAGTTGTTCTCATTGACATCTGCTCGGACTCTGAAAAATGTGATGCTGATCCTTTTACTTAGAGATGGACACATGACATGCCTTGCCATATCAGCACTGTTTCCCCTCATCACTAAAAGAGACCTGAGAGTCAACAGAACTATGTCAACCTACAGTGTTGGAGAGGCATATTCACAGATATTTCTGCAGAAGGAAATGTGAGGAGCTACCTTTAGAGAAAATTTTAAGTATGCAGCTTCTTCGACGTTAGAAGGGAGGAAGGGACGAATGCAAATGAAATTCCCAAAAAGACAATATGCTCTACAGTTATGTTTGGGCTAAATGCATTACATAAATTTTAAATTTCCAGGCTTGAAGTCGGGCTCACTTTAGGAGCATTTTGGAGTAATCAAGGCAAATCAGATACGGTAAAACAATATCAATTGTACCTCCCTAAAAACTTAAGAAGTCAGTTATTCATGTTTCTTTAAGCAGGGTGATTGTTTAACAATGTTGTTTCTTTAACATAGTTGTATTCTACAGTAGTCTAATCCACAGAATCACTGGTTGCACTGAAATAAGATACCAAATGTTTCGGTCCTTCATTAATAATAAAGTTAAAGGATTTTTAGTTCGTACCCTTCCTTCAGTGAAAGCATAAGTGACCCTTTATAGTTCCCATCATTATCACATACAAGAGTGCGTCCAAAAGCCATTTCTGATTCAGAGAGGAGAAGTGTAGAGATAGGTTGGTCCAAATGTGGTGGTTTCAAGAAAGGCTGCGAATACTCCCCCTACATAAGCGCAATACTTATTTTAGCTCATATTTTTCAAAGATACTGGTAAAAGAAATTACTAAAAAATTGAAAAAGAAAGAATTCCTAGATCAGAATGCGTAAATTGCCTTCAATCTAGTGTATTGTTTAATCAACTACGAAGACAAATGAACAATACGATGGAGTAAAAAATTACCTCATCGAAAAAGTTGATGATGCAGCTGTTTGGTTTCCTATTTTCTGAAATCAAATGCCACTGAGCCAGATGATCAATGACACCTTGGATAGTTGTTGGAATTGGCTCAATATGACCTGTGGATTTTTCCCAGTAAGAAATTATATGCATAAGCAAAAAATCAAATATGTTAAAACATAAAACTTTCACTTACTCTTTGGACATTGACTTGTAGCTTCCTCTTTTATTGGTCCAAAAATTGGAGCTCCAAGCTGAATCAGCTTTCTCTTGTTTCCGCCCTTCAATTGCTGGTTGTACATAATAAAGGTCTCACCTATATTCATTCCCCCAAGACTCAATAAGATGTCAAGAACACAAATTATATAGATGGTAGCAATATTGTCACCATCTCCTCTAGAAGCTATTCATTGTCAAACGATGAATGACAAATTATAAAAATAAATACGAGAAAACGCCCTGCAACTTAAGTCGAAATGTCAACTAGAACAAGTGATCAAGAAGTTTAGTAGAAAACACACATTAAAATGCAAAGGCAATTTACTAATACATAATTTAATCTTTAACTGGAAATAGAATTCCCAAAATAATTAATAAAGCTAAAGAGAGTACCACTAAGGACATAAATACTCATATCCACTTGACTATTTCCTTTTAATACAATAAAACTTCAATATATGCCTTCATAATTTATAGATACAACTAAGGTATTGTGTAATCATACCAGTAGAGGTGACCCCAGGATATAAATGGCTAAAGTATGAGATTATTATACTGGTTTCTTTTTGAATGATCCTTTTTAGGGGATTGTGAGTGCAACTATATTTAATCTCAAAATAAAAATGAACGGCCAAACCTGTTCAAGGATCACTACAGAAGGTGTCCTTTAATATCTTAAAACTTCGGCCCAAAACGAAACAAGATTAACTATAAAAGCATCACGAATCACGGGGATCCACCTGATAGTTCTCCGTTCTGACCAGCAACCCGAAGCTCATTTACATAGTCAGTTAACTTAGAGAGCTCGATATCAGTGAAGATGTTGTCATACAACTTCAGGCCTCTCACAACATTCACCTACAAATCAGGATTAACTTTCATTCAGCTAAGTACCAATTAGAGAAATATAATGTGTATATTCATCACCTTACTTATATCTTCCTATATAAAAAAAAAGGTTCAACTTGTGAAATATAGAACTCGCCATATGCCCTTTCATTGGCTCCTTAGCTACAAACCCTTTTGTCCTATTGATTTGAGCACGACGTGCTTCACATTCCTCGTGGTTGGTACATATCTCAAGGTTCTGGAACATGGACTGCACTTCTTGAGATCCTGCATCCAAAATATCATGGATAGAATGGATTAGTATCAGCATAACAATAACATAGACACAACAGAATAAATTCTGAATGGAAAGTGACTTTTAGTACGTTACTACTTGCTAATTGCTATGTAGTTTTAATAACAAGTTTGTTGTCCATGTATTGTATTTCCATTTTGTTTAAGCCAAAATTGGTTATTCAAGGTCAATATATCCTTGTTCATTCTCTCCTCTTCGTATAACATTCCTACAAACCAAATTCCTCTTCCTATCCCAACAAGAACTACAAACTTTATATCATCAATAGAACTTGATATGAAAAATATAAACAAAAAAAAACTTTTGATAGAAATAAGTTTGACAATGAGTATGCAAAATGTAAATCTATTACTGAAAGATTATAGTGGTGGAGAAAAAGTTTAGGCATGCATGCAAGAAACTTTTGATTCAATTTGCCAGCTACATTGCTATATATCAAAATGTAAAATATCATGATCTGGATGTGTTCTGCTACTGCCAAACAAGTGAGCATGCGTCAGCTATTGATAGCAATTTTAGCAACACTAAGTGCAAAAGTTTCATATGATCCAGATTTAGTAAGTTTCATACCATAGATCCTCCAAGTAACAACCACCCAAGCGTAAACAACAGTCCACATTTCCCTCCTAAAAACACTAGTGATAAGAAAACGCTTGTGATAACTCATCATGTATTGAATTTTAATTTTGTGAGTGAAATTAACTATATAGCATTCCTTACTGGAAGGAAGGGAAATTTTTTTATATACCCAAAATTCTTTCCACTAGAATAAAGGGACCACCATTGATAAACCTTGTCAACTTGGTCTTTAAAAAATTGGCAGTCCCATTTCCCATTTTCAAGAATATTGATACCTGTCATTTTCCTCACAAATTCCCAACTTTGGTATCTCTCTTTTCCAGTTTCTTCTTCTAGAGAATTTAGTGCTCCATTTAAATGCAGCCTTTTCAGATTTCGTAATTCACCCATCTGTTGCTAAAAATTAGACCAGCCCTACTTTCATTTTCATTACCGTTTTGCAGCTTTTTATTGACAAAAAAGGAAATAAGAGAAAGACGCACAAACCACAGCACTAAACTATCCCCCGCTAAGGCAGTACAGTATGACAAACAAATCCATCCAATATTTGGATAACTTTATTCCATTGTCCAAACAGTGACCACCATCCATTCTCTTGGATCGGACAAATCCGAATTTCGGATTTTGACTCGGTCCCAGTCAAACGAGTCGGGTTTAGGGAACAAGCCAACTCCGGATTAAAGTCCAAAACAGAAATATCAACAGCTAAAAACAAACAACCGACCAACTAAAATGGTAAAACGGTGACGTCCATTAACAATGAGAGGAGAGAAGGATCTGACGGTTGAGACCACACGCCGCCCAAACAATTGTCCAAATTTATTGATCTCACACGCAACTCGAGGAGCCCCTCCTTAGATGGTACTACTGACTTATTGATCTCACACGCACCTCGAGGAACCTTCCTAAAATGGTACCGACTCCGCATGTGCCGTTCCCCAAACAAACTAACACACTCGGTAAATAAATTTAGTTTTTGTATGTTTCAAAAATTAGATATTAGAAATACATTTAAAATTTTATTTTATTTTTCAATATATCCTTACTATTAGAATGGTGGGATGAAATTAATAATCAATAAATATAGGGTATATCAAAAGTTTTATATCATTTTACAATACAAAAAATATATAAAATATATCTCTAATTTTATAATATATTACAACAAAAAAATATCAACATTACCTACTAGAATTAATTAGAAAGATGAGAGATAAAATATAAACAATACTATTTTGTTAAAGCAAATTGGTTGAAAAGATGGAAGGAAAATAAATTATTTATTTAATATTTAAAAATAATATAAAAAAGTAAGTCTTAATTAATTTTGCAATGAAATCTATAAGCCACAGATAAAAGAGGACATGATTTTCTTTCTAAAAAGCCAGTTAAAAGGAAACCGAGGGAGTAATATGTACGACTTTAATTTTATGCATAAAGTGGATTTTAAGCATTTAATTTTTCATGCATATTAATGACCTTCCTTCTTTAATCCATATAATTACAGAATTACCAAATGAAATAAAAAAAATAACTAATGAAATAATTTGTAAAAGGAATATTAAAAATAAATAAATTATAATAGGTTTTGTAACATGAATAAGTATAAACACACAACAATCAAACATTATACTAAACACCGTTAAAAAGTGAGACACAGTATTAAAATTCGTATCATGTCTCACTTTTTAATAATATAGATAAATATATAATATTTTTATGTAATATTTAATTATTATATGCGTAAACTTATCCTTATAATATTTGACTAATTCCACTTGAATAATCGACTTATTCTAGAATATTCCTGTTTATTCGAAGGAAAAATAAGTCCCTTGTTGAATTCATTAGCAAGGTCCAAAACATCTACAACTGAATGGAGTAGTGGCAGAGAAACGGGAAGAAGTTGGACACTTTTTCTTGAACGGCTTTGAAAAATGTTACGCGAATATTTGACCCATTTATTTCTAGATGAAAGCAATCCGTGTTAAAATTAAAGTAAACAACATATATATATTATTATCTATAATAAGGTAATAAAAATTTATTTAGATTTATTTAATTTAATTGATCATTTCAAAAGTAATTTATTCATTAACTTATAATTCTCAAATATAAATTACATAATTATAACAAGACAATTAATGTCATACATATATAATATATGGAAAAAATAGATATGCATAGTTGTGTAACTTTTTAATCTATATAGTCGGTCAAAATTACGTCGTTTTGGTAGATTGATTTTAATTTAGTGGTACCGATAGTCTCTCATATCTGTCAAAACGACATAATTTTGACAAACTGCGTAAATTAAAAAATTGCACAGTTATGCAACTCCATATATATATAAATACATATATATAATTTAAAAAAGAAGTTTACAATTGAATTAATTTGTTAAACAAAAAATATATAAAAAAGATAACTCATGGCTCACACGGGTTTCAAACTTGCTAAAGTAAAGGATATAAAAAATATCACATATAATTGAGTAAGTTATCACATAAAAATAACCTTATTCAGTTTTGTATTATTGAATATATAAAAAATAAAGTGTATTATGTAATTTTTTAAAATAATATTATTATAAAAAAACTTGGCAAAAATATGAGGTCTTCCCCATCACTATGGGTGGGCAATTTTTTTGGTTTTTTTAGTATATAAGATATACTGGATCGGTCTGAATCAATCGATTCAGTATAAAAAAGACCAATTCAGAGTTTTGGGGAATCAATATTAATCGTACCAAACCAATTATGCCGATTTCCTATATATATATATATATATAATTGATTTTTTTGAGTAAAAATGGGTACCAAACTAAGCCAAGACAATATACCGTACCAATTTTGGTACCGAATCAGAACTTGTTGAACATCCCTGCCCACCACTCGTGCCCTCTAATTTTAAACCCACACAAAAAACTCTGGAGGCCCTCAAGTAGTCAAGTTGGCTCAACATTTCAAGAACCAGGATTGCAAAAATATAGAGAAAAACATTTCCCACAAAATAAATATGGTCAAGTTTTTTTTTTTGGGTTCTTTTGAAGCAAATATGGTCAAGTTGAATATTCTCTTCCTCCCACATGGTTCAACTATGGAATATTCTTTTTACAAAAAATTAAGAAAATTAATATTCTTTCTTTAAATTTGCACCTAAACTAGAATAGGACTATAATATTAAATATAAAATTAATATTTTTTAAATAGAGCTCTAAAATATAATCCCTTCATCCCACAAAAATGTCTCAATTTGAGTTTTTTCCTCGTCAAATTACGGAATTCTAAAATTTAAAATTAACATGAATTTATTAAATTTTAATTAATATAATAGTTAATATCTTAAATACTTAAAACATATTACTAATTTTAAAATTATATTTCAAAAAACTAATTAATTCCCATCACAATTAACCTTGATCAAAAATCAAGTGAGACTATTTTGTAAATTAACTATAATAAAACTCCAGGCATCCTATTGAGGAAGAAGAGGAGTTTCCACGGATCTCCCCCACAACAACTTACCAGAACAATCACAGAGAAAAGTTTAATTTTTTTACTACTTACCTGTATCAGTAATTTCACTCTTGGGTGAATCATCTCTAGCGGAATCTTCATCCACCACCTCACAACCGCCATTTTTGGCACCTTCCATCTCTTCTTCTTCACAAACGGCCACTCGGCTCTTCTCTTTCTCCTTCATTTCTTCAATCACCTGTCGTTCCTCCCTGTCTTTCACCTTCTTCGCCGCCACCGCTCGAAGTTCCAGCGACACGTCGGCGATGGAGTAGAACTTCTGCATCTGGAGAATCGGGATCCAGTTTAGCCGCCGCCGGTGGATGGCCGCGAACGCCGACTCGTACTCCGATCCTCCGCCACCTTCCAGCTGAGTCAGGTGGCTGCAGAGCGCATCGATTATGGCGTTCGCCGCGGCAAACTCGCCGCGAAACCAAGCGATGATTGCGTCCTTGGCGAACGCCTCCGACATCATCGCCGGAGCCGGTTGTGCCGCCGCCGGTATCACCATTGGTACTCTATCGGACTGTGAAACAACGCCGGCCGCCGGCGACATTTATATAATTCTCTCCCAGCTATTAACGCCTCTGAATTGGTATATCAGTTAGTATGAATCGGTCGTTCCGAAATTTCCGTATAATTTTTTCCCAAAGTTTTTTTTAAGAGAGAGAAATTATAGGTATACATATACATACACCCACAAAAACACAATATAGAGAGAGAAAAAGAAGAAAAGGTAGGGATGAAAGCGAGGGTTTGGTTACGGGGAGGGTTTTGGTGGATATTTATAGTAGTTCCTCTGATTGGGAGGAGAATGGTAAAAAATGGTAGTGTCACTGGTGTGTACGTTTGGGGGGCAGGTGGTGATTTTGTGGGCAAGGAAAATAATTTACGTGGAAAATTTGAAATGAAATTCCGTTGCCTAAGGGCTTGTTTGGCTTTTGAAAGTAAGGTCAGGACTAATAGGAGTATTTGAGAGAGAATCCGGTTAGATTATCTCTAGAATGACCCCTTTTTGTCCTTTAGAGTTCGGATCCACCAAAATAGTTGGGGGTTTGTTTTTCTCGATTATTATAAATCTAACACGTGCGTGCGGAGACCTGTATGGGATGTAGACAAAAATAAAATTGAAATTAAACAAATAATTATAGAGAAAGGGCTCTTGTTACATACATAATTAAAATAAATTACTTTTAATTATAACAGTATTGTAGTGCACAAAACTGCTAATTAGGTGTTAAGTAATTCTCTTAAGGTTAAAGCCCCTTTTAAGTCGTCGTTAAAAAAATTTCAATAATGTAGTTTGATTTCAAGATAAATGAACGATTTATTTGTTCATAAACTACTAACGTTAAGTTAATAATAGTTGAGCTACGATAAATATTAATGATCTACTCGTAACAATTTGTTAGTCAATTAACATGTCATTAACTTAGCTAAACTTTGACAGTTGAATTATGAAAAATGGTACCCTTTTATCAAATATATAGATGAAACTAAGTTGTCAGCTTAAAACTTCAATAATATAGTCAGATTCAATATATGAATAATGCTCTTGAAAAGTCATTAGCAACCAGGTTCAATGTACGTACTTTCAATCGAGTTTGTATTCAGTGACGGAGTCAAAAAATTTATTTGAGACGGACTAAAAATATTATAATTTTAAAATTTAAAACTATAATTCTTAAAAATAGAGGATAATTTTATTTATTTTTTGATTAGGCTATAATCAGCGGAGTCGACCTTTGACTACATCTTTGTTTATATTGCATAGATTATTGGTTTGGTGTTATTTTTATGTTGCATTTTTGTATGATAATTTGTGTTGCCGATTTTAAATTTTACAGTCGCATCCGTTTTGGTTAGATTTAATTTAAAAAAAAATAACTTTATGTAAGTTATTTATTTTATGATATTTAAAATGACAACTATTTTAAAAGTAAATAAATTCATTCGTGTATTTTGAGTTTTAAATTCTATATCCTCAAAATTCTACAAAAGGATTTAAAATTCTCAAATTTAACATTTAAATTAAATACGCATCATTATTAGGTGGTTTGTTTAGACAAAATAACATAACAATCCCCACCTAGCAGCATGTTATTATGGAGTATTATATTGACAACGTGACTAAGGCAATTGAAATTATACCATCATTCTTAAGCAGCCAAGCCAAAAGAGACCCCCAATGGCCAAACTGGCAATCTATATTATTATATTCGCCGAAAGGATTTTTAGTTATCAAATCAGTCATTAAATCGAAAATATTATAGGATAAATAGATCACTAGTTTAATTAATTGTTAAATTATTATGGAATTAGTGACGTCATAAATATATAAAAATATATATTATTAATAATTAATAAAATTTTAAAATATCTAATTTTTTATAAGTTAAAATATAGTGAAATTATTGATAAAACTATTTTTGTAAAAAAAAAATATTTCAAAACTAGTTAAATCGGGCTAACTAACTGGTTTTACCAGTTGAACTGGTGGTCAATCGATTTTTGATCAAATTAAATGAACTGATCCAAATCGGACTGAAAAGTGAATCGGTTTCTGATTCAACCGGTCTGACTTGTGGTTCCGAGCCAATTTTCAAAACATTGCTTCTAGTACTCTTTATATGGAGAAGTTAATTCAATGGTCTTAAGATATCGTCACGTGGTGTCTCATGCTATTAACATATTATCATTTTAATATGTACAATGAATCATTTTACTATACATATTAAAATAATAATATATAAGTAATCATAAAATACCACGTCATCATGTTCGGGATCTTAGAATAATTTTTACTTTATACGATACTATGATATATGTTGGTCAATACCACTAATATTTACTTTAGGCATGTTAGTATAATATATGACAAAATACCCATATTTCTAAATTACAGACGGTAGAATATTAAGGCCAGGGTTAGAGTTATTGCAATCAGATTGTATTTATTTAATTATTGGTTTTTAAAAATAATTAGTTTGATAGTTCGTGCAAAACACAAGTTAATTTATATCAATTTTTTCATAAATATTTAATATTTATTTATTAATATACATTTATTATTTTTTATTAAATTAATACATATATAATATTAAAGATAACTTGAATCAGCAAACACAATTGAAGTAACCTTTTGATAGAATTTAATTATCTAATATGTGTGTGTAATTAAGAAATAATAAATAGGAGTATCCATTTGAAAATTGTGTTTATTTTTCAAATATTACGATGAAAGTTTTTCACAATTTAAATACTACCTCTATTCCAAAATATAATATTATTATTAATTTTTTAATATCAATTTAGGATATTTTCAAACTCAAAATTAACATAAGTTAATTTAATTTGTTTCAATACAATAATACATATTGTAAAATGTAAAGCATCTAAAAAATATTATTCACTCTGTCTCAAATTAAGTGTCTAGTTTTGACATTTTAAAATCAAATTGATTATTTTTAAAATTAATAATTAAGCATATATAAATATATTTTTTAAATTATAAAAAATAAAATTAGTAGTAAATTGTATATATATATATATATATATATATATATATATATATATATATATATATATATATATATATATTTGTTTATAATCTCTTAATCTATATTTTGGTAAAAATAATATAAAAATTAGTTTTAAAAATAGTCAATTTGACTTTTAAAAGTCAAAACTAGATATTTAATTTAGGATAGGAGAATACTAAGTATAATATATTTATTTTATAATTTTAAATAAATCTTATCAATTTTTAAATTTAAAAATATTTTTAATTAATTTTTAAAATCAATAATAATCTTATAACTTAATACAGAGACTAGAGAGAGTACTATTAAAATTTTCAGACCATTCTACTTTTCATTTTCTTTTCATTCCCGTCGTTAATTTTTTTAAAATTTGATCATAAATATAACATTTCATTTCACTTGAATATATAAATTGCACACTAAGCAATGTAAAATATAACATTTCATTTCACTTGAATATATAAATTGCACACTAAGCAATGTATGGCTTGCGGACTTCTTATTTATTAATCCCTCCGTTCAAAAATTAAAAATATATTTATAAGATATTAATTTTTAAGAATAATTTATGTTCTCAAATATAGTCTCAACATTAATTAAAAATTCAATTATGATGTTTGATATTAAAAATATTAATAAAAAAATAATGACAAATTAAAATTATTATCTCACTTTATAGTTTTAAATAAAAATATAACTCTAATTTTAGAATGAATTAAAAAAATATATTCTTAATTTTGGAATAGAGAGTGTTACAATTCATTGATGAATTTATTTAATTTTGAATAATATCGTAGTTAATATTAAAAACTATTTAAAAATATTGTTAACTATAAAATTATTATTTAAAAAAATCAAATTTTCATCATAATATAATTTTAAAATTAATATTAAAATCAAGTCATGTCTTTTTTAAAAGGAGACAGTATAATTTTTCCGACTCAATTGACCTGACTAATCAACTATGGAGGCAAGGAGCAAAGCCAAACAAAAACAAAATTGGATTGTGAAAGGAAAGGCTGCTGGGTGGCAAGAGATGTAAATTGGTAGAGCATATGACACCAAGTTGACAAACATCAAAATCAACCGAATGATGTGGGGCTAACACACAAACATGTGAAGTTGGCCCACGGGCGGCCTTTACCATCATCGTTGCTGATTCGTTGATCACGGGGGTCCACCGTGGCGCTCTATTGCCGGCTAATAGACGAGGAGGGAGGAAGAGAGAGATGGTAGGTGGGTCCCATCACCTTTAGGAGCCCCTAGTGCGTAGGGTACTAGGGTAGTGAGCTGCGCTTGTGACCACCGATGAAGCGCACGGCGCACATGCGGACGATACCCTAAGTCCCTAACCACTAACCACCATTACAAAAGACAGTGTGTACCTTTTGGCTCGGCTCGGTGGCTTAACTTTAGCTTCTTAATCTTAAGAGTGATTTGTTTGTCTTTAATAATATATATATCGAATAAAGTGGTTAAAAAAGAGTGGTGCTGTTTTATTCCCGTAAGGCCACGTTTGGTCACAGAAAGTAGATCCAACCTCTCTTTCGTTTTAATTTTAAGTCATTTATAAAAAATAGTCTTTCTTTTTCATTATATAAATTGTTTAAAAGATAATTGCACGTATTAAAATTTTTTATTATTATAAATATTAGGTAATTAATATTAATTTAAAATTTTATTACTATCTATGCATTATTCTTCCTTCTCCTCTCTCTCAATTACTCTATCTTTAAAAGAAAAATAAAAAATGATTAGATTTTTTCTCCTTGATATATGTAAAATGTCTTATATTTTGAAAAGAAAAAAAACGACCTATATAATGAAAATGAAAAAGTAATTTATAATTAACTCATCACTTATGTTGCGTTTGAATTGAAAGAATTGAATGAAAGAATGAATAAAATAATTTTAAAATATTTTAAATATATGTTTGATTATTAGTAGGAGTGAAAGATGTTATATAATGATAAAATTATTATACATATCTATTCTATTAGAATATATTTTATTCAACTACCTCTCATATAAAATAAAAATCAAATTGATGAAATGATTTTTTATTTTATTAGAATGCTTTTCCTTTAAAATAATTATTAAATATAATATTTTTTATTATATTTTATTATATTTTAACCCAAACATAATATTATTCGTAGAAGCCTCTTCTTCTTCTTTTAGGGGGTTAGTAGTACAAGTGTATCTGTGTATGACTGCATTCGGGAATATTTTCAATCAAGAATGCATTTGTTAGTTCTGCCACCATTAATTGAAAGGATTTTCTTATAAGTTTTTCTTTTTACCGTTTTTAAAAAGAGCATATTCCTATTTATATATATATTATGATTGGCCACAAATATCACTCTTCACATTAATTAACAAAAAATATATCTAAAAGTCAAAATACAAATTTCCAAAGTAATTTCTAAAATACAAGTTGTTTGACTATATATTATTTCTTAAACTTTTAAAGAATGAATATTATTTTTAAAATAAACATTTTTTTTACAGAACAAAGGATGGATATATATATATATATATATATATATATATATATATATATATATATATATATATTATACTAAAGTCATGTATTTGTGGCTCAGCCTAATAAAGTAGGCATTAAGAATTGAACAAATTTTACTTAATTGTTGTTCTAAAAACTCAAACAAATTAATATCAATTTAAATTATTGAATTTTGCAATTCTTTGTGGAATTAAGGGAATAAAATATTTACCACATCTACATGATATATATCTTTGTAAATAAAGTCAACTTTTTTCTCAGCATAGTAAAAAGCTTAAGCATCCAAAGCATAAAGCTGTGCACTAGGAATATTTTTCCAAAATAAGAGGAAGGGGGGGGGGGGGGGGGGGGGGGGGGGGTGTCTTTAAACTCCATTGATTATGCTGATGAAGAAACAAAGGTACGAAGCTAAACCAATGCACATATTTCTCTATCACTTGTTGGCTTGTTCTAATACAAATATACAATTGGTAACATAGTATTCTAATAGCATATAAAAAAGAGTACCATACACTCTATGACAAAGCAATTTCGTTATGGTTGTTTATTCTCACAATTATATGCATCTATTATATGTACGTTAATATGCACATTTATTTTCATTCTTAAAACCGTACGTAACAAACAATTAACAATTAAGTAGATCTAAAAATCTTAGTCAATATTTATAATTTTGTAAATATTTACTGTGTATATGCTGCTCGATTATATTGCAAGTTAACACAGAATACTTTTAATATTTTTAAAAATGTTATTGAAATGCTTTCCAAATGTTGAAAACTGGCAAACTTTCTTTATTACTGTCCTTTTTTTTAATACCTATTTTAATTTGGAGGATAATTTTTATTGAAAGTAGATGGGGGAAAAAGAAATCTTCTTAGGTTCTTGGTAAGAACCTTTTGTATAGGTAATGGGTTTAGCTTTATTAGATTCTACATAGAGAGAGGGGCAAGAAGAATCAAAGTGGCTATATGTATGTAAATGAGCCAAGCTGAGCTGATGTGAGTCCAAACTGGTTATCCTTAAAAGCTAAATGTTGAAAGTCCACTAGATGATGAGATGAGAGGCCATTGTTTAAAGTTTGTCTCTAAAGTTTTTGTAAAATTGGATGGTGACCATGCAATGTAATGACTCACAGTCCCTCCTCCCTCAAAGCTTATAAAGTATGAAGTCAAATTCTATCATGCTTCCACTCTAAATGGCAAAATATTTGAATATTTGTTCAGAAACTATGAAGAAAAAATTGACTTTTTCCAGACATAAAAGTATTATATATAATTAAAAAATCATATATATATATATATATATATATATATATATATAAAATTAGAAAATCATATAAAAATATATTATGAATATGACATATAATTATACGTTTGTAGGTCAAATCTTATACTTTATGTACAAAACTATCCTAAATTGTTTTGTCTTCGAAAATGGAACAATGGTACATTTGCTACCAATTTAGAACAATCCTACCGGTAAGTATAAAGAAAAACAAATTAAAGTTTTTCTATAATGGATTTTGATCAAATTGATGGATTTTGCTTGGGCAAATTATGACGGTTTCAAAAAAAGAAATAACACACACACACGTCTATGTATATCTGTGGGTATGTGTGTGTGTGTGTGTCACACAGACATGCACTTGCACATAATTTTCATGCACAGCATCTTAATGCTGATACACAACCATTTTATAAGTTTTGGATGGTAGATAATCATCCACAAGCTAACTTATGGACCATCCAAAACTAAAGATGATCATGAGAGAGTATATACCTTTTTGGCTAATATATATGCTCAAGACGAAGCAGGTGCTTCCAATCCATCTGTCCCATCTAATGTATTAACGAATTTAAGTACTCCTATTTGAGAATTAGTAGATAATTAGAAGAAAAGGTGATCAGTCCCTGTACGTTCTTTTCATGTCACAAGTAAGAGTACTATGTGTAACTCAATTAAGGAAGTGAATTGAAAAATATGAACTCTTCACGTATTACAAATTAATTAGTTAGTTGATACTGACAAGGCTCGTCTAATCTAACCTTATTTTATTACAAACTTACACGAGTTTCATGTAAAGTACTTGAGCAAAGTCACACAAGTTTCATGTAAAGTACTTGAGCAATTTTTATGTAATGCTCTAGTTTCATATCTAAACAGGTAAGATATATCTATATAAAAGGCCTTAATTAACTCTATTAATTAAAGTGTCAATAATTTATTATGTATTTTGAATGAATAAGTGGTGAGTCAAGGAAACCTAGGTGCTATTAGATAGTAAATGGAGTCTTGCCCAAGCTCGGGATCAAGATGGGCTCAAGGTCAAGTTCCGGTCATTACAAATAGTACCAAAACATAGTGTGTGTGTATATATATATATATGTGTGTGTGTGAGAGAGTTTTCATCCATGGTAACCGGTTGTTAGGTTACTGTTTTGACAACCAATATACCAATATAGGATATTTTTGCTATGGATTGACCCTACCATTCATCCTTCTTGCGGCAAACCAAAAATTGGCTTGTTGTTCACTTTCTTGCGGCAGGGCAAAATTATGCGTAATTGGCCATACTGTTCATCCTTCTTGTGACAGATCAATTTTAATTGCTCCCAACAACTGATTATCATGAATAATTTTTCTATATATATATATATATATATATATAGTTAAAATCATAATGTCCTTAATAATTGATTATGTTAATTTTTAGTTACACCAAAGGTGGCCTTAATTAGAGTACTATTGGTGAGATGTAGGACTAATTAACTTTTTCTGTGACTTACGGACTTAATTGATAATTGTCAATGTTTTAGTTGGAATTGAACTCTTTCCCTCTCTATACGTATATGGAGTTGTATTCTATTGTTTTCAAATATTTTTAAATTTAAAATCAGCATAAATTTATTCAATTTATGCTGATACAATTTAAATATCATATAATATCTAAAAAACATTAGTAGTTATAAGATTTATTGTTTTGAAAATTTAAATGAATCATGTCAATTTTAAATTTAAAAAAAAATTAAATTAAATTTTAAAAAATAAATATTAATCTTATAATTCGGAACGGATGGAATATTACTTATGGGATAATCTAGAACCGTTTATTTCGGACTGTGAGGTGTTGGTAGGTATTTTAATTAAATAATTTTGGCATGGATCTAGCTGAAAGCAAAGTCATGGGCATTTGGTTTACAAGTCACTTTTAAACAACCTTCTTTTTCACATACATAATTTAGGCACGGTGTAGGGGGGGCCGCTTTCTTGAAACTAGTTTCTCAATAATTCAACCAAACCAACAGTACGTTGGACTTTTATAATATATTACATATATATTTATATTATAAACTTTAAACTAATTTCTGAATTTATGTTGGCAGTGAAACAATTGAAACAATTATAATCATAAAATGGATGCATCCTATTAAAGCAATTTATATATATATATTGCTCACTTTAAAGCTACATCACTATAAATCATATATCCAGAAATGGACAGTGCAGTAATCTCATCACCATAGATCAAATATATCTCAACAATTATTAATTATCCTAACAATTCCCAAAATGACAAAATGTTGACCATGTCACTTTTGTCAGTGATGTTCATGAAGCTAGCCTTTGCTGCTCTCACAAGTCATGCCACAAGTTGATGAAGATGAACTCACTATATACTCGGTCAAATATAAGAGCCGGATTTGATTTTTTAACTTTCTAAAATATATATATATATATATATATATTATATATAATAAAACAGAACTCATTTTAAATTTAAAAGTGCAAAGACAGTTTAAATTCTTCCAACTTAATCTAATAAGTCACATTTCATCTCATAAAAAAAATTTCGCCCCAAATCAAATTATATATATATGTAGGGTTTTCTTAAAAGCATTACTTTGGTATAATTTTTTTAATATGATATTTTTGGTTATAAATTTTAGTCTTAAAATTTAAATATTTATCTTTATGACATAGGTAAGGTAAGTTAACCACAAGTGCGGTTATCAAAAATAGCGAACATAGAAATTATGTCTAAGTGCATCTAAGGCTGCAAACGAGCCGAATCGATCCGGATTTTAAACTGCTCAGATTCAACTCGTAAGGTTAAATTCGTACTCGAATTCGAACTATATAAAAAAATTTTTACTCAAATTCGGCTCGACTCGAATTTTCGTTACTCGAATTCGATTCGACTCGGATCGAATTATATTCAAACTACTCGCGAACGTCAAATTCAAACTCGAATTCGAGTCTTCACATAATAACTAGTTTTATAATACATATAATTATTAATTGAACTTATTATTTTACTTTAAAATGAAAAAATATAATTATAATTACATTTTAAATATATAAAATTAAAATTAAAATTACAAAAATAAAATAAAATAATAATTAATTATTCAAAATTTGTTTAATTGTGTATATATTATAAGAAAATGTATTGAGTATAGATTCGAATATGTATCAATCGATTATGTATCGGATCATAATTAAAAATTCGAATAGTTTGAATTCTAAACGAGTCGAGTATAACCTTATTCAGATTCTACTCGTATTTTTATTCGAACTATTTTTTGTGCTCAGATTTGAATCATATTATTAACGAATTCAAGTCTCGTTCACATTTTTTCGAGTCGAGTCCGAATCGAGCCCGAACTATTTGGTTCGATTTGCAGCCTTAAGTGCATCATACACAAAATAAAATTAAAAATTTAGTAAAAAGGAAAAATAAAATTAGAGGTTAAACCGCCTCTCCTTGGGAAATTCATGTTCCGTGCATTCCATATATAATAAATATAAAAGATTGCATTTGTAAGGAAAAACTTGACCTTGTTGGGGCTACATACGAACATCCATGGGACTTTGTACGATAAAAAAAAAGATAAATTCATATATATAATATTTAAATATAAAATTAAATATTATATTTATTTTAATTATTAAAAAATAGGATATAATACAAATTTTAATGTCATACATTATTTTTTAATAATTAAAATAAATATGGTATTTAAATGTTATGTACTTTATATTTATTTATATATAAAAAAGAAACTTTATTACTAGCTAGAATATATATTGTTTTTTTATGTTATATTGAGATTAGATAGTTAAAAACATTTTAATACTACTAATTAAGGTGTCTTGGCTTTTTTAATTAGTCCGCCACGGTCTGCTTGATCCTTGGTATGTCGCTATGTAGTACAAGGGGCATTGACCTTTTAATTAAATATTAAAAAATTAAGGAAATAAACACATAAATAAATAATGTAAATAATTGTAGCTGCTTATCATCATCGTGATGCATTCCAGCATACTCCCTTGCCTTGCACATTCATCATATCCAACTGTTAAGTACTCCATTGAAACAAAGACAGTTCACACCAATTTAATATTGGTAATATTTAATGTTTATATATTTGTTTTATACTCCCTTTGTTCACAAAAACAAATTATTTATAAATTTTGTAAGCATTTTAAAAAATAATTCATGTTTATCCAAATATTAGTACTCCCCATGTTCATAAAAAGAAGTCCCATTTGACAACAACAACAAAAAATATTTCGCAAGAAGATTCTTCTTTTCATTAATAATAATATAAAATGACATAATGTACTTAAATTTTGTCATCAATCAAAATTTCATTATCATCATTATTAAACTAACAACCTTAATATTTGTAAATTTACAGAAGGACTCGTGATTTGTGAGATATGGAGAGTAATTTATTAGTTTAGTAGTGATCTCATGACGATAAATTATAATGATAAACTTGTTAATAATATGTCATTTTATATTAATATTATTTATTATATATCTCAAGAAATTTTTTTTTTTTTTTTTTTTTGAGACACACATACTTGACTAGCTCTTGAAGGACCCTCAAAAGACATCGTTGACTCAAATCATTTATATCTACTTGTCGAGTTTGATCGTGGCCTCAGCTTTGCATAAGTCAACCCTTCTTTCTATACCTTTTATTATTATTATTATTATTCACTCTTCTCATTTTTCTAATTATTTATATTCCCTGCTCTTTGTATATTACAATGAAAAGTTGAAAACGGCAGTAGCTAGTTGGAGGTATTATCTTGATGGTTATAACGAGTTTTTGGGATCATTAAGCACACAACTTTTGGAATTTTTAGGCATTAAGTTTGATCTTCACTGGTAGTTTGAATTTATATTTTTTACTCATTGTGAATTTATATTTTTACCATAAAATATGAAGTTTAGTAATATTGTTATAGTTACTCTTTAGTATGATTCGTTTTTTTTATGATTTAAAATAAAGTTATTGCGGTGATAAGTAGGATAGGCGTATTATAATAAAATGTTACTCTCTAATAAATATTTTAATTCAATTATTTTTTAATTCTTAAATGTAATTTACTAGCATAAAAATAATTTATATTAAGAACTTGTACCTTAAAAAAATCTTAGTATGTGAGCGCAAAAGACAAAGTAAATAAGTACTCCAATTGTTCCAAAATTTGGAATATATTTTTTTTTAGTATGTTTTAAAATTAAAGATATATTTATATTTTAAAGTAACATGATATTCCTAATTTGTCATTATTTTTTTACTATTATTTTTAATATCAAACCACCATTGCTGAATTCTTACTTAATACTAAGGCTATATTTGAGAATATAAATTATCCTTAAAAGTTGTCGTTTTGTAAATATATCTCTAATTTTGAAAAGGAAGAAACATCAATTTTTGGTGAAGGAATATTAGTTTGATTGGGCTAGGTTACACTTGGAAACTATGGGGTGAAGCCCCAGCCCTATATCAATTTTTAGTCCAAGTTTCAACTTTATTTCCAAAAGCCAGGCAAGTACTCATAATATTCAGGCTGGGCTCAGGCTATTTCGAATTGTCCAGCCCAAGTTGGCAAACTAATCAAGAACATGAACATTTTCTAAAATATTTTAGTAATATTGGCATCTGATAAATTCAAAAACTCAAGTGATTACTCAGTGGGGTTCCAATCATTGGCTTGGCAGACTCTCATTTTTGGGTTGAAGCCTTATGGAGCAAAGCCCAATCCCAAGTCCATTTTCTTGTTCATTGAAGTTAAAGTCTATTTCCAAAAGTACTAAGAATATTCAAGCTGGAGTCGGGCCATTCATCACAGTTGTCTTGCCCAAGTTGTTAAGCTGATAGATAGAACATTAAAACTCCAAGAATATATATATATATATATATATATATATATATATATATATATAGAGAGAGAGAGAGAGAGAGAGAGAGAGAGAGAGCTGAGCTGAGCTGATAAATCCAAAATACGCATATCCTTATGGGTCAGTTGGTAATATGTTCTGTCAATTCTTTTATATGGGGTTCCATTATTCATTGGCAAAATTAGATGGTGACCTAAAATTCTTGCAGCTAATATGTCCAACTTTACATCTGGAGAACTTTTTGTGAGAGATTATGACCATTCTGTGATATCAGATACCTATTTGCATGTAAATAACACTTACTTTTCAACAAAGTATCCATTTGAGAGATTGATGTTGAGACTGTAAAACAAACTTTTTATTTCACAACTATATGCTTTTTATATAATAATAACAAATTAATAATATATCATCACGTTAACAACAACAAATAATACATAAAATCTTGGTCATGCATATATGCATAACAACAACAATAATACGATTAGTACCAC
The DNA here is from genome assembly GCA_947179155.2 of Hedera helix. Taxonomy (NCBI): domain Eukaryota; kingdom Viridiplantae; phylum Streptophyta; class Magnoliopsida; order Apiales; family Araliaceae; genus Hedera; species Hedera helix. The sequence goes on along the minus strand of OX359276.1, from coordinate 44,338,639 downwards.
TCACCAAATCCACCATTATTAATTTATAAATTCATCATCATATACTTGATAATGACTCCTCTCTCATGTCTTTATCTTCACTCAATGGATATCGACACTGTTTCCACCGGCAACATTTGTGGTCGAAGCTCTCATCTTCCCTTGTGCCCGACGAATATAATTGGAAACATTATCATTAAAACTATCAGGCCGCGATGAAATCTTTGCATTCGCAACATTTGATGAACCCGTCATCCTATTCTTAACTTGACTGATATAATCAGAAAACTTATCAGTCATACTGTCCTGCACTTTCAACTTGAATGAACCCTCCCGATTTTTGGCTATCTTCTCTTTGGGCTTCTGCAGTGTTAGCTGAGGATCAAACTCAATGGGAATCACCTCACCTGAATTGGGTAATTGTTGTCGAGCTGCTGCAGGTGCATTAACATGTGAAACATGGGGAGCTGTAGGAGGAGGGGCAGGAATGGAGTTTCTTGGGCGGTGTGAAATGCGGCGTATAGTAGCATTGTAAAGTTTTTGACACACCCCTGGAGAGTTTGAATTGTGTTGTTTCTTTGCCATTGATGAGAGAGGCTTTAGAGAATCAGATTGTGAAGGTTTGCTTGATAGGGCAACGAGGGAGTGGATGGTATTTAATAGAGGGAAAACAAAGAAGGCTGATAGATTACTAGTATTTTTCTTGGTGGGAACGCAAATTAAATTCCATTTTGTTTCGGGATCTGATGAGAAATTTCTTTTCCAATTAATTTAATGGCTCGGGATCATATTCTACTCTCTCTTTTCTGCCTGTATTTTTGTCAAAAGGAAGCACAGCAAAGGCCTATCAGACGAGGGATTCAACACATCCTAGCTGTTGCACATAGCATGGGCGGACACATCTCTTCAGAAGAGGAAAAAGGAATAAGGAGAAAGGAAGGTGCAGCCAAATGAGTAGTAAGTTTCAACATTAGGTAGAAGAATCAGATTCCAGAAGTGCCTCAAAAGTCCAAATTGCAATCACATCTAATTTGGAATAATCGGCTGCTATTTCATATGAATTTTGAAATGAACCTAATAAAATAAAATTTTATTTGCCACATCCAAACCCCTCAAGTAAGTCTGTCTGTTGTGGTATCAAGTAATATGTTGTTGGTTTTATTGAAGAAAACTTGCATCTTTATTCAACAGACAGGCCAAGCACACCAATGAGAGGAGACTCATAATGAAACAAAAACAACTACCAAAACTATGGCATAAATTTACGATCAAAGTTTTTGTTTAATATGACTATGATTTATGATAAATTTAGTATTTTGGTGTTTGACGTATAATTGACTCGTACAAGTGTTTGAATGTTCAATCAACAATATTATTAAATTTTGTATTTTAAAACTAATCACGTGTATTTATTCTTATTACTTTATACAAATTATCAATTTTTCATGAAACTACTCGCATTTACCTTGCAAGATGTAAAAGAATTTATTTATTTTTTTAGATGAATTTATAGTTTTAAAATTGATATTTTTGCTAAAAAGTTTAATGGTGTCACAATGTTATTCTCACACATTATAAGTAAATTTATATTTATTTATACTAATAAAATCTCAAAAAAATATCAAAATTTCTTTATAAAAATGACAATTCTTTTAAATAAATATTGTGAAATTCAATTTTATCACACTAAACACAAAAACATTTCGGTATTATTTTTAACTATTTAGAACGAGGTAGTCTCCTAGCCACCTAAGTTTTCCAAGAAGCCCTAAAATGACCTAAAACCCTCGGAAAACCCCCAATAGCAAAACCTCAATTCCACTCTCTCGCGGTTGAGTCCCCGTGTTCACTTCATACTGTCCATGGCGTCCGTAGCTTTCAGAAATTCTAATTCAAGGCAATTGATTCCACTATCCCCTCAAGTATACTTGTGTTGTCGAGGATCTATCACCTCTAATTCCTCCCTCTCTGATTCGATTTCAAGTAATGAGGCTGCTATTTCTACCCCATGGTGGAGGTCGATGGCTACCTTCACTCGAACGTAAGTTTTATAACATACCCAGATAATATTAAACTTTAGTAAGTTGAAGTGGCGCTTTTGATATACGAAGGTACTGCTTGTGGCATTTTTAAAGTGCTTAGCTAGGATTTCTGAGGCGAAAGTTGTATATTTTGAAACATTGGGTATCTGAAGCAAGACAAGTGCTTCTGAAATTCTAGCCAAACAATGGCTTAAAACAAACTGACTTTTACTAAATGTTGTGAACAAAATATCCATTATAGCAATTGGGTAGGTGAAATTAGTAGAATTCTTGAATTGACGATATTGGTGTTTGTGACGTGAAAATATTCGGAATCACCGATCCTTTTAAGAGAGTTAGTATTGTATACTGATGCTCCTAACATAAAAACAGATTCATTAAGAAAAAAAAAAGGATATAGACCGAAAAGAAGGCCCAGCTCCAAGTTGTTCAAGAATATTGGCGTTAAGTTTCTCGACCCTTTGCCTTAGGATTAGGCAGTTCTAGTGATTGTGAGGTCCCAAGTCTTGACTGGAGGGGACACCCACACTTGCAACCAAAGTTAATTCGCGAGGTTTTTTAAATCCACTGGTGAGTAGCATACATTTCATGCTTGTTTGAGTAATAGCAATTCCTGTACTTTGCCCCCACTGTTTTTGGATATGTTCATAGTTTGAAATTATATTTAGGACAAGTTCTCTGATATATCTTGGACATCCTTTAAAGGTTGTGCATTTGACATTTACAGATGATTTTTTAATTTAGAAGAAGTGTAGTTGTTGCAAGAATGATAACAAATGTCTTATTAAATGAAAGTAAGATTGAGCAAACACTTGACTATTCATTGCAAAGGGATGGTAATCGTCATATATATGTGTACGGGATTAATAAATGGAAAATGTATATGACGTTGAACATATCCCTAACATATATGTTTTCATTTTCCTAAAATGTTGCGTCTGTATACATTCTTCTTAACTGAAAACTATGTAGAAACAATTATTTCTCTTTCTCATTAACATATAATAAATAGTAGGTTTATACAATGAATGACCGAAGAAAGTATAAAGAAAAAAGAATTTAAGGACAAAGGAAAACGTTGTCCTAGCTGGTACTTGTATATGTTGACACTCAGATATGTTTTATTGCTTGCAGAAAACCTCACGTTAATGTAGGTACAATTGGACATGTTGATCATGGAAAGACAACACTAACTGCAGCAATCACAAGGGTCCGGACTTCTATTATTTTATTTCCTTTGCTGTTGTGTTTTTAGACTACATCCCTTCCAAAAGATAAGATCTCTTTTCTTTATATTTTACAAAGGCAAATGATCTTATATTTGATTTTATATTTTGGCACGGAGAGAGGGATATGATTCTTACATTTTGAACAGCTAGTGTTAATTTGTTTAACATATCACTTTTCTTTATATTTTACAAAGGCAAGTGATCTTATTTTTGATTTTATATTTTGGCACGAAGAGAGGATGTTATATATGAGATGCATACTTTCAGTTTTCTGGCCTCTAAGATGCTTATGTGCCGTCTTTAGGTATTGGCTGAAGAAGGAAAGGCCAAGGCTGTTGCCTTTGATGAAATCGACAAGGCTCCTGAAGAGAAAAAGAGAGGAATCACAATTGCGACGGTTAGAATATTGTTTTTGTTGCTTCATTTTCTTAGCTCAGATTCCATTTGACCCGTTTTGACTAACTTTTATAGGGAATGTATTTATTGTGTTGTTTTTTGTTGCAGGCCCATGTGGAATATGAGACGGCTAAGCGGCATTATGCCCATGTAGATTGTCCAGGCCATGCCGATTATGTTAAAGTAAGCTATATTTATAAGTCACGTTGAAAGAAAATAATTTGATGTTATCAAGTTGTTAATCCTTTACTGTGTGGATTTTACCAAGTTCACTGTAATCCTTGTAAAATTTTAGCCGGAACCAGAAGTGAATAGGATTTTGACATAATTATCTTTCCAAGTTTAATTGGTATCATGTTATGCTAAATCCAATTAACCTTAGACTGAATTGGGAAAGGCCATGGATGATGTTATTAAACAGTGTCAGTGTGGCACATTTCTGAATTGAAATTAGTTTGTCTAGTCCATTTCCTTTCTTGGGTAAAGAGCTCTCTATTCATTACTTTTTTTAACTAGAGTCAAAATCAGTAAAAAGAAAAAGGAAAGAAAAAGTGGAATCCTGTAGTAAGAAGAAATGTCTCGTCTGTTAGTGTCCCGCTGGAGAATTTTATTATGAATGATTATTAAGGCAATTTCTCTAAGTCATTTAGTTTGTAGATGACTATGGGTAATAAGTAATTTTTTGTCATTAACTGTCTTTGTGAAAATTTCTGTATTTTGTCAGTGTCATGTACATTTGATCTTCGTATTGCTATTTATTTGCAGAACATGATTACTGGAGCTGCCCAAATGGATGGTGGTATTCTGGTTGTATCTGCTCCTGACGGGCCAATGCCGCAGACAAAGGAGCATATTCTGCTTGCGCGCCAGGTGGCTGTCTATTTTAACAGGTTGTAAATCAATTTTAACACGTGTGTTGTTAGTCTTAGTTGTGAGCCTGGGGTTTCTTTTCTCTTGCATTACACAGGTTGGTGTGCCATCACTTGTGTGTTTCCTGAACAAAGTTGATGCTGTTGATGATCCAGAATTGCTGGAACTTGTGGAAATGGAGCTCCGAGGTATTTCCCCCCAATTATATTTCTTATTTCTTATAGTTCTACACTTCTCTGTGCTTCTGCATATCAAAGAATTGGTTGGATGATATAATAACTACAAATGTAAGTGGTCATATGAGCTTTATATTTCTGGCAGAGCTTCTCAGCTTTTATAAGTTCCCTGGGGATGATATTCCTATCATCCGAGGTTCAGCATTGTCAGCTTTACAGGGTACGAATGAAGAAATAGGAAAGAAGGCTATTTTAAAATTGATGGATGCTGTAGATGAATACATTCCTGACCCTGTACGGCAACTTGACAAGCCTTTCTTGATGCCTATAGAAGACGTTTTCTCAATTCAGGTAAATGACACCCATTTTATATTGAACCAGCAACTTTTTCAAAAATAATTTATCAAACATCTTGCTGTTTAATATGGTGTTAGAATTTCTATTTATTATTTAATTTCATGCATTTTGAAGAGTTTTCAAAATTCAGCGCGCTAGTGAATATCCAAGGTGTCACCAGAATTATTCACTAACTAGTTTTCTTAGTTACGTACTAACATCATCATGATGACTTTGTTTCTCACTTCTCCTGCAAAATAGTATGACAACTACTACTAGTTGGTAGGAAACAATTGTATTGATTTTAAGGATTTTATCATTTTACTAATGAAGCAAGCTTTTGTGTTGACTTTTTTACCCCAGGCAATTGAGAGTTATTTTCCCCCTCTAAACCATATGGTCATGTTATAACTTATATATACAGGACAAATATTCCCAGTCTTTTATCTGCAAAAGGATAGTTTCTCTAAGCGTAATACGAATGCATCTGTGATTAATATTTTTTTTCAGGGACGTGGAACTGTTGCTACCGGTCGTGTTGAACAAGGAACAATTAAAGTTGGGGAGGATGTTGAGATCTTGGGACTGATGCAGGTGAATTTATGGGTCATGTTTTCTTGAATACACTTTTTAAAGTATGAATTGACATTGCTTAGTAGAGTGACTTTTGACATTGACCACCATTTGTAGGGTAATCTAAAATCTACAGTAACTGGTGTCGAGATGTTCAAGAAAATTTTGGATAATGGACAAGTAAGTGTATGACTTGAATTCTGTTAGCTTTAAGGTTTCTGTATGACAGTGATCTGAATTTTTATACTTTACTAGGCCGGTGACAATGTGGGTCTTCTTCTACGTGGGTTGAAAAGGGATGATATTCAACGAGGACAGGTAAGTGGCACAGCCAGTCAGCCACTTTAAATTATATATTTGAACTGTAGCCGAATTTTGAGTTGACTCATCTTGTAATTTGTTTGTCGCAGCTTATGTAGATTTCAAATGATAGTATGGGAGCAAAAATATCATCCTGTTGGAGTTTTATGTTCTTTTTAGTTGAATTATTATATTGGTTATATGCTCTCTTTGAGATTTGAAATCAAAGACCTTGCTTACTGCACGTGTGCTCTAACTGACTGAGCTATGAGAGCTTTGGAGTTCTATTCTGATTTCTAAGCTAGTCCCTGTTCTTATTATTTTGGATCAAACTTTTATCATTAGAGTAGTACATAAGATTATGGTCATTTGCTGTAAATGATGTGAAAAAATTTAATGACTGCAAATGCACGTTGTCAATTTGAAGACTGGGCAAGCACAGGCCAAACCCCCAGATACTTGTTCGTTTGTTTATATGATCTTTGGAATGAAGAAAAATAATAGGAGAGAACATTTGTCCTGAGATATTACTTAAGTTTGTCTTCGTCATCCTAGATTGGAAATCAACAAGAAAGCAAATAAAATATCTACTACTAATTGCATGAAATTAAATAACAAGAAGAATTAATCAACTAAATAAAACTAAAAAGAACTTGCTACTATAAATTATATAAGAAGTAGAAGAAGACAATGGAAAAGCAAACTTTCTTCACGATCCTTCGATGAGTAGACACTGGAAAGCAAGAATAAGTATTTTATTCCTACTACTATTTTACTCTACTCCTTAATCTAATTCCTAAGAAAATTAATTCCTTCTCTTACTTTGAACTCCTTTATTTATAGGCATCATCAAGATTAGCTTAAATTCTTTTTCTTGTAGGTTTTAACTTTATGGTACAAATTCTTTCAAAGACATCTTCTATTATGCTTCTTTCCTTGCACTATCCTTGCAATTGCCAACTTCGTCGCAAGATTCTTCTAGAGTTCCTTTTCCCACTTTTATTTGGAATTTTAATTTGATTTGCTCACCTACATTACACTTTATGGTAATAAAATATTAACTCTTACAAAATAAACTTGTTAATTAAATCAAATAAAGATATAAAAGGAAAATATTGGAGATAATAGAATGCATGAATTATATGTCCATCAGTAAACTATTTTGTTTCTTTGATTCATGATTTGTTGAACATGATGTACTATCTAGAAAGTAGAACTTCGACTAGAGAGTGAACTTATTACTTGTATGATGAAAATTGCAAATACCCTGTAATATCTAAAACTATGATCTTAGATGGAAATTTGCTCTTGTATCAGACTTCAAATGTAGAATGTATCTTCACCATCTTCTACTCTACTATTGTTACATAGGTGATTGCAAAGCCTGGTACAGTGAAAACATACAAAAGGTTTGAAGCGGAGATATACGTCCTAACAAAGGATGAAGGTGGTCGCCATACTGCCTTCTTCTCAAACTACAGGCCTCAGTTTTACATGAGAACTGCAGATATTACTGGTAAAGTGGAATTGCCTGAAGATATCAAGATGGTTATGCCTGGGGATAATGTGACTGCTGTTTTTGAGCTGATCTCTCCGGTTCCTCTTGATGCAGGTGCGTTTAGACATCATTTCAGAATGGGAAAGAAGTAATACTTTTGATTGCGTCATTCTAAATCAATTTTAGTTTTAATTAGAAGGAAACATATGTCTTTGATATTATTTTGGTTTTCATGACTTTTAAAGTGGCTTGCATTATTTTTAGTTTTTTTTTAATCACGACATATTTTGTTTTCGGACGGGTATCGCTGTGGAAGTGTTATTTAATTAAAAGAAATAAACTAGTAGCTATATGTGTTATGTTTGTTTGAGTGTATGGGCAGCTGAAGTATCATCTTCAATCACCACTGTTCAGTGCTCCGTAGGTCTTCTGGGTGCTCTCAGCTCACTTTCTGACTATGTTACATCAAACAACTCTCTAATATATCTTTCAACATTATCTCTGTACACCACTTTCTTTGGTTTTCTATGTAGAATTTGAGCAACTCTCTGTCATTCCTGTCTTTCAAGCCTCTATATATATCCGTCTAAGAGCTGGCTTTTACTTATAGTTTCTCTTCGAAGCATACAAAATCCTCCCCCTCCTTCCCGTTGTACATAATATCAATTATATGCTTGCATGCTCATAAGGTTGATTTTGATATCCCCTCCCTAAGCCCCCTCATCTTTCTTCCCGTTGGGGTTTGTGTTCCCTTCAAAATATGTATGGTGGATTTGATAATTAAGATTCTCGAAAAAGAATTAAACTGAAAGGCTCAATTTCTTACTTGTTTTGTGACAGGACAAAGATTTGCCTTGAGGGAGGGAGGTAGAACTGTTGGAGCTGGTGTAGTTTCAAAAGTACTGAGCTGAGATAGAGTGGCAATGAATATTTTTGGCTAATTTTTGTTGTTCACTAGCCTAAGAAACATGCGGAATTGCGAAATATCTCTCTAAAATTAGTTACATGTGTACACACGCCTATGAGGATTCCATGTGATGATAATTCCCAGTGGCATTATTGAAGAGTATCCGTCTGAAATTTAATATAGTGGAAAGGGAAATTAATCTGAGTGTACCTTTTGTAGTCTGTACCAATATCATTGAGATTGCCTTGGACAGAGTTTTAACACCATGTTTGTTTGATAAATAAGTTTATTGTTACTTGAGAGTAATAAACATGCATGGCCAGCATGGAATGCACATTGAAGGCAATCAATTTTTTCGAAGGTTCATATTATGCTTCTTTATTAACTATCTATATATATGTGAACACCCAAAGAAACATCAAGTTATAAAAGTAGTAGAAAGAGGAGAGAGAAAACATGTGTGCACATAGAATTCAAAAAAGTAGCCATTGGCCTGCTTATTGCTTTTTCACCGAAATCACATCCAGTAGTACAATAGTATCTTGTTTTCTAGCCTCGCAAATTTTAAAAATTCAGCATGTAAACAGAGCATTATAAGAGAAACAGTGAGCACTGAACAAATATTTTCTGGTTTGCTTCATGTGGCCTTTCTCTCTCCATGTTTCTCTCTTCCATCATTCTATTATCTTTTTTCAGAAACACTAGTTTACACAATCCCTTGTAAAAAATAACAATTAGCTTTATTTCTTCTATATGCACAATATAATAGCGTTACATTCACTAGTCATTTTCCGCATTAAATTTTTACAAGACAAAATGTTAATCCTCCAAAAAATTTAGCTGATTGATCAAATGAAACGTGAGCTCATGCAAGTTTCTTAAATAGCTTCTAATCAATAATAATATTTTTCGCCATCTCCCGACTTTCCACACTAAACTAATCCTCCTCACTCAAGCGTTGCCCTCGAGTCCTCATCCCCGTCGTCTGTCTAATCATCTCTCAACTTTTTACTGTTACACTCATCATCTCCTTGGACACTAATATATATATTCGTACCTTGAACTCATGCAAGCCTCAGCACCACAAACTGCCATCAACGTCGAAGCTCTGAATGAAATTTCTTGTACACTTTTATCCAGATTCTTCATCATTTTTTCTTCCCCACTTGCCTGATAAGAAAGCCACACCAGTCCAAGCCCCAATCCCGTATTCAGGATCAGCTTTGACGCACAGAAGGGTACCCTACCGCTCGCTACTTTACAAATGACACAGAATATATAGAAGAGCTAGTGAAGCCAGTCCCAGCAATGCTGGCAGAGAACTGGGTCAGGAGCTAGCTGGTTTATTCGGGACCATATTTCTTCAGCTCAGGAAATACTGTTTTTCCATGTCGCTTCGTGCATGTTAACCATTATGGACAAAAGACTCCCACATGAATGAAAGTAGTTCTTTCTCCATAGCTCCCTCTCACATAAAAGTATAACATCATAAATAATGTCGCCTAATTTTTTAAAATTACATTTGTTAAGCAACTGGTCCTGAACATTGTTTGTGTTTTCATACTATGCAAGTAGTAGAAGACAAGAATTAATACTTCTAAGCGCATTTAGTGCCTATTTAGACGTTCCACTTATACAGGCCTTGGCATTACTACTCATAATTAATGAGGTTTACATGATAAACAGATAGCTCCCCTTCTCTTTCTCAGACCTCATATTACTATATTTATGTTATTTCTATTCTCACCATTATTTTCTATTTACAGATTTCTTTTAGCAGATCTGCAGATGGACGGAGAGCAACTATATAATTAAAAGTTGTTTTTTGTTTATTTTCACACTAAATATTTGCTAGCCTCAGGCAACTTCAATACTCAACAATGTCAAGTAGAGAACTCTAAAGCTAATTGGGAGATCGAAGACCTTCCATCTCGATCAATGGAGTACGTTGGTAGCCTGGTACTATATCAAACCTTCCCATTTCGGAAGTTAATACTCATTTTTTCAAATAACCAAACCATTTAAGACAGTTGTAAAATATTAAAAATCAAAATCACCTCAAACTTTTACTCCGTAATCGATTATTGACCTATTCGATTATCGGTTAAATCTCTCATTTTAAGCGGTTTGGTTAGTTATAAAACTTAAGAACAAGGGATGGAGTTAGTATATACATTTGCTGATTTGCAGACTATGTTTCTACAATCAGGAAGGATTACTAATAGACCAAGGAGGTAAATTATAGTGCATAATATTGAACATCACCCTTACAGCAGAGTTGCTATTGAAGTGTGTTAGAAAAGCTACACAATATCTGTGACCCTCATAAATCAATGTAAAATTATTGGACTCCACTCACCTCGCTAAACTAGTGAGGTAAAGACATGTCCTTCCATAATTTGTCTTGTCAACATGTTCAAATAATAAATCAAAGTCTTCAACTTGTAATGATTCAAAACAAGTAAATACCTCCATGAGGATCGACAGCCTTAGGTTCAGCATTATGCTACAATGCAGAATCAGAGCTTACTTACTAAAAAATTACTAATGTAGTATTGTATTTATATTTTATAATATATAAATATATAATTATATAAAATAAATAATTATTAGTAAAATATATAAAATATTTAATTATATTATAATTTAAAGAATTCAGTCGGTTCGATCAGTTTTTGATTTTTTGAAAACTAAACCGAAATCGACTAGTCGAACTTCGTTTTTTTTAGCTACCAGTTAATTGATTTTATAATTTTCGATTTGATTTATTCTTGGTTCGGTTATGTCCGATCGATTTTTCGATTAAATTCGATTTATTGTTCAACCCTACTTGTAATCCTATTTATTCTTCTCATGGCTGCCATTTGTTACCAACATGAGAATGAATTCATTATCACTTTTCTTAGGAAAATATTTTAAACGTTGCCTGTTCAGCAATAACCTAATTTAAAATGACTTATAAGTTAAAATTTAAAAGGACTTATAAATTATTTTAATTTATAAATAAAAGTGTTTGATACTATTTTTACTTATAAATTAAAAATAAAGTTAAAATAAGTTATGAAGGTGTTTGGTTAAAATTACTTATAAGTTAAAATGAATTGTAAAAATTACTAAAATATGGGCAAAAGAGTAATTACATTTAGTGAAATATACTTATTATAAATTGACTTATAAGTCAATTTTTTGACCAATAGCAAATTGTTACTTTTCAAAAAGTATTTATAAGTTATAAAATAAGTCACACACAAACACTTAAATAATAAAAAAATTACTTATAAGTTAAAATGAATTGTAAAAATTACTAAAATATGGGCAAAAGAGTAATTACATTTAGTAAAATATACTTATTATAAATTGACTTATAAGTTAATTTTTGACCAATAGCAAATTGTTACTTTTCAAAAAGTATTTATAAGTCAATTTATAAGTTATAAAATAAGTCACACACAAACACTTAAATAATAAAAAAATTACTTATAAGTTAAAATGAATTGTAAAAATTACTAAAATATGGGCAAAAGAGTAATTACATTTAGTAAAATATACTTATTATAAATTGACTTATAAGTCAATTTTTGACCAATAGCAAATTGTTACTTTTCAAAAAGTATTTATAAGTCAATTTATAAGTTATAAAATAAGTCACACACAAACACTTAAATAATAAAAAAAGTACTTATAAGTTTATTTGATCAACTTATAAATAGTGGTTGAACAAGCCCATAAACCAATATAACTTAATTTCGGAGGTTGATATTTATAAAATAAATATTATATTATCAAAATATTAAGTATCCTTTTATACATCGAGTGTCATTAAAATAATTTTAAAAAATATTACTAAAGGTTATACATTTACTCGTAGTATTATTTTTGCTCCAACAATATTAATCATCTAAATTTATTTACTAATTTTTATAAAATGATACAAAGTAAGAACGACAATATATATATATATATATATATATATATATATATATATATATATATATATATATATATATATATATATACACACACATAGGACGGTTCAAAAGTATACTTCTTAAATATCATACATTTATCAAAAAACAATGTCGTTTTTAAAGATTCTTTGATAACATTTTTATAAATAAATAAAAAATAAGTGGAGTCGTAAAATATCATATCTTCTTTTATTATTATTTTTTTTTTAAATAATTTTAAAACGACGTCGTTTTGATAAAGATATGCTATTTAAAAGTTATATTTTAGATCCGTCTTCTCTTTCTCTCTCTATATATATATATTATAGATGATCACAATAAAAAAATAATAATAATGGTTGCTTTCCCTATTCTTCTAATTTTTTCCAAGAAAAATATTTTTTCGCTAAAATAACTCACAAACGTACACACATCTAGTGATGCACAAATGGCTTGCGGCCTGCGGTCCGGCCTTGATCCGGCCTGGTTCACCAAAAGTTTGGTCCAGTCTGCAGATTTTCTTTATTCGCTACTTCAATTCTCTCACTGCAGACGAAAACTTCATCTTTGTAACAACTCATTCAATAAATAAAATAACATTGACGTATTTTAATACGTTCATTCATGCATGTTTGTTTATATACAAATAAAGAAATCCATGAAAACACATTGACTAGTGTAATATATAAGGATTTTTTCCTTACCTAGCTAGCAACCTACACTTCTTACAGATCTTTCATTACATCTTTATTTTAATAGATTCTTAGCGTAACAACTAGAAAGTTGTTTGCAAAATAATAATAAAAAAGATAATTTTCATTATTGTAATTTGAAAGCTGTAACTTGTAATACATTACTTTTAATTAATACATCAATTAAGTTTAAAATTTTAATTGGTGTTTGAATAATATTTAAAATTACTAAAAAAATTGTTTGAATGGATCGAATCGGACTGGACTGCCCTGGCTTGGCCCAAAGCCTGGCCTGCAGACCTCAACAGGCCCCCTTTTTGAGTGTCAAGCCCGGCCCGGCCCGGCCTGCAGGCCAAAAGTCAAAGACCCGACCCGGCCTAGTCAACGGTCAAGGCCTGGCAGACTCAGGCCGGGTCAGGCCAGGTCGGCCTGTTGTGCATACTTATACACATCTATCATTCTAAGTTATGCCACGAATATGGTAATCGATAATGTTTAAGTAAAAAGATGATTACTATTAAACCAAATATGTTTTTAATAATATTTTTATTTTTTATTTAAACAAGACTTATCACTTTAAATGATATAAGTGTAAGACCCCGAATTTTATGAAATATAAAATTTAATTTTTCTTCATGTATATTTTTCCTGAAACAGTAAGTGGTTAAATTAACGAAATTGAAAGTTAAGGATGTTATGTGTAAATTTTATTTTGTCGGACAATATTCGTTTTGTCGGGGAATATTCGGGCCGTACGACGGCGCCGAAATAACTAATTATTGGTGGACCCCACAACGGAATATTTGTCGGATATAGAAAACGACAGAAGTAACCTTTTTAAATAAAAATAGTCAACGGTGTTAACTGTTAAAATACCGGTGATAAAAGAATAGTAGTATACGATAATTTATGGTATTTTACTGTAGCATGCGGTACTCTACAATAGCACACGGTATTGCACAGTGTCTCATATTATTGGTCTGATAATTGACACCGTAACTGTTGCGCATCATTTCATCAATAATTGTCACTGCATAATATTTTATATTATCAATTCAATAATTGTCGTTACACAGTATTTTGCATTATTGATTCAATAATTGTCATTACACTGTATTTCATATCATCGACTCAATAATTGTTGCTGCACTGTTTTTAAAATTATTGAATCTAATAATTGTCACAGTAGCAAATACACTATAATTTATATTATTAAATTAATAAAAATATGTAACGTGTTTCTTACATTATTGTGGTAACATTATTTTATATGTTGGACTCACAGGAAGAATAAATAAATAAATAAAAAAATATAATTAATTTTACTATTTGAAATAGTAACGTGAATAGTGACGTGAATAGTAACGTGAATAGTGACGTGAATAGTAACGTGAATAGTAAGAAAACATGTGGGGTAGGGTGGGGCCCACTGGAAGAAAATTTTCTCAGAAACGTGCTGAAGAAAAATTTTCGCGCAGCCCTCGTGTTGCTGCTGAATTCAGTATTGGCGTACAGCCACCTACCACGCATAGTAACTTCTTTTCTCCTATAAATAGCTTGTTCAGCTGAATAGAAAAATCACACCTAAAACATAAAATTTTTCTATAAGAATTTTATGAGTTTTCTCTGAGAATAGTAAGGCTATTTTGAGAGTTTGAAAGCCAAAAGGAGTGCAGAAATTTTTCAAGTAAGTCTTTTATTAAAGAGTAGTAATTTTATAAATTCCTATTTTTTACGGTATTCACAAATCTTCCTTTAGAAGACACTTCTTTGAGAAGATTCATTTTTAAAAGCTTTCTTTGGAAGATTTATTTTGGAATATTATTTTAAAACTATTTTAAAGTTGGTATTTTATACTACAAAAATTATGTTAAATATATATAATTTTGATAGTTCATAATATATGACTTATCATACACTTTGAAGTTTACATGTTGTAATTACTAATTTTATTATAAATATATAGGTTGATCAATCTCATTTTTATCAATATCCAGTCACCAGATAAGGTAAGAAATGTCATTTTTTTACACTCTTGAACTTGCTACGGTAAGGGATATTATTTTCTTTCATACTCCTGAATCGAAACTTATTATGGAACTATTGGTTCTATAATTCCTGAAAATATTATATGTTCCATAATAGTTGAACTTCATTATTTCAACTGAACCTTTCTATTTTCTGAATCTTTCTATTGAACTGTAACCGTTATTCTGAACTGAGAATCTTGAATAACATTTTTAAATTTCACTCCACATCATGTTGACAATTTGGATATTATTTGAATCTGTACAAAGTAAACTTTCGATACTTATTGTTTATCCTGTTTCTTTTGTTCATCATTCGTATCACTGTTATTTATATTAATATTCAAGAATCAAGTTGTTGTGAATATCTGTGGCCGGGGGCACAGATACGATATAATTGTTGAACAAATGTTAGGTTAAAAGCGATATATTAGGTTAAAGGCGATACATCTGTTCGGTGTCTTTTATGGCACGTGGTGAAAGTTCTCTTTGGCCCGTAGTGCATAGATGAACTGTTGTTTGGTATGATTATGACCAAAGGCTGAATCTGGTATAATCATGACCGTTGTTGTTATATTGAAAGTTCTCTTTGGCCCGTAGTGCATAGATGAACTGTTGTTTGGTATGATTATGACCAAAGGCTGAATCTGGTATAATCATGACCGTTGTTGTTATATTGAAAGTTCTCTTTGGCCCGTAGTGCATAGATGAACTGTTGTTTGGTATGATTATGACCAAAGGCTGAATCTGGTATAAGCATGACCGCTGGTGTTATATTGAATGTTCTCTTTGGCCCGTAATGCATAGATGAACTGTTGATTTGCATGATTATGACCAGGAACTGTGAATTTGTATTATCTTGATTAATGGTATTTCAGATGATAAAAGTTGATGATGTTTTTACGAAAAAGAGAAGCGCGTGGACATTATAGTCTACATTATTCTTCTAATAGATTGCTCATTCCGCCGCTATTATTGATCTGAACATTGTTCAAGAATTTAACCGCAGTTTTTGATATAAACCTTGTATTCTGTTGTATTCTATCAAGAACTCACATGTTGAAGGCTAATGATAATTTATTCGTCATTATCTTAGTCATGATATTTCTTACTGGGCTATTTGAGCTCACCCTTTTGTTCCATTATTTTTCAACAGGATATGAGAACGTAGCTGGGTCTAGCCGGGGAATGGAGTGAGAGTCCGAGGGATATCTATTATAGTCTTCACGTGTTGTAAAATAGTGTGGCAATAATAGTGAAGACTTAGTTGTGTATTATTATACACTGTATTGTTGTACGTTGTGCTTTGTTGTAATAATTTTGTTATAGTCTTTTGACGACTCAAGTTTGGGCTGTGTAGGCCTAGATTTGGGGGCGTCACAGTTGGCATCAGAGCTTAGGGATATGGTCTTTAATGGAGATCTGGGGTTAGAACTAGGAGGGAAGAGACGAATAGAATCAGTCACTAGTGTGTCCTACCTAAATTAGATTTTGTTATCTAACGAATCGATTTGAATGTAGGAACAGGAAGTGATGAGTCAGTTTGTTTGAACTAACAATTATTTTGTGACCACAGTTTAGTATGACATCTGGAAATCAGGAGGATAACTTTGAAATGCCCGGTACGTTAATTTCGGGGACGAAATTTCATAAGGAGGGGAGGTTGTAAGACCCCGAATTTTATGAAATATAAAATTTAATTTTTCTTCATGTATATTTTTCCTGAAACAGTAAGTGGTTAAATTAACGAAATTGAAAGTTAAGGATGTTATGTGTAAATTTTATTTTGTCGGACAATATTCGTTTTGTCGGGGAATATTCGGGCCGTACGACGGCGCCGAAATAACTAATTATTGGTGGACCCCACAACGGAATATTTGTCGGATATAGAAAACGACAGAAGTAACCTTTTTAAATAAAAATAGTCAACGGTGTTAACTGTTAAAATACCGGTGATAAAAGAATAGTAGTATACGATAATTTATGGTATTTTACTGTAGCATGCGGTACTCTACAATAGCACACGGTATTGCACAGTGTCTCATATTATTGGTCTGATAATTGACACCGTAACTGTTGCGCATTATTTCATCAATAATTGTCACTGCATAATATTTTATATTATCAATTCAATAATTGTCGTTACACAGTATTTTGCATTATTGATTCAATAATTGTCATTACACTGTATTTCATATCATCGACTCAATAATTGTTGCTGCACTGTTTTTAAAATTATTGAATCTAATAATTGTCACAGTAGCAAATACACTATAATTTATATTATTAAATTAATAAAAATATGTAACGTGTTTCTTACATTATTGTGGTAACATTATTTTATATGTTGGACTCACAGGAAGAATAAATAAATAAATAAAAAAATATAATTAATTTTACTATTTGAAATAGTAACGTGAATAGTGACGTGAATAGTAACGTGAATAGTGACGTGAATAGTAAGAAAACATGTGGGGTAGGGTGGGGCCCACTGGAAGAAAATTTTCTCAGAAACGTGCTGAAGAAAAATTTTCGCGCAGCCCTCGTGTTGCTGCTGAATTCAGTATTGGCGTACAGCCACCTACCACGCATAGTAACTTCTTTTCTCCTATAAATAGCTTGTTCAGCTGAATAGAAAAATCACACCTAAAACATAAAATTTTTCTATAAGAATTTTATGAATTTTCTCTGAGAATAGTAAGGCTATTTTGAGAGTTTGAAAGCCAAAAGGAGTGCAGAAATTTTTCAAGTAAGTCTTTTATTAAAGAGTAGTAATTTTATAAATTCTTATTTTTTACGGTATTCACAAATCTTCCTTTAGAAGACACTTCTTTGAGAAGATTCATTTTTAAAAGCTTTCTTTGGAAGATTTATTTTGGAATATTATTTTAAAACTATTTTAAAGTTGGTATTTTATACTACAAAAATTATGTTAAATATATATAATTTTGATAGTTCATAATATATGACTTATCATACACTTTGAAGTTTACATGTTGTAATTACTAATTTTATTATAAATATATAGGTTGATCAATCTCATTTTTATCAATATCCAGTCACCAGATAAGGTAAGAAATGTCATTTTTTTACACTCTTGAACTTGCTACGGTAAGGGATATTATTTTCTTTCATACTCCTGAATCGAAACTTATTATGGAACTATTGGTTCTATAATTCCTGAAAATATTATATGTTCCATAATAGTTGAACTTCATTATTTCAACTGAACCTTTCTATTTTCTGAATCTTTCTATTGAACTGTAACCGTTATTCTGAACTGAGAATCTTGAATAACATTTTTAAATTTCACTCCACATCATGTTGACAATTTGGATATTATTTGAATCTGTACAAAGTAAACTTTCGATACTTATTGTTTATCCTGTTTCTTTTGTTCATCATTCGTATCACTGTTATTTATATTAATATTCAAGAATCAAGTTGTTGTGAATATCTGTGGCCGGGGGCACAGATACGATATAATTGTTGAACAAATGTTAGGTTAAAAGCGATATATTAGGTTAAAGGCGATACATCTGTTCGGTGTCTTTTATGGCACGTGGTGAAAGTTCTCTTTGGCCCGTAGTGCATAGATGAACTGTTGTTTGGTATGATTATGACCAAAGGCTGAATCTGGTATAATCATGACCGTTGTTGTTATATTGAAAGTTCTCTTTGGCCCGTAGTGCATAGATGAACTGTTGTTTGGTATGATTATGACCAAAGGCTGAATCTGGTATAATCATGACCGTTGTTGTTATATTGAAAGTTCTCTTTGGCCCGTAGTGCATAGATGAACTGTTGTTTGGTATGATTATGACCAAAGGCTGAATCTGGTATAATCATGACCGCTGGTGTTATATTGAATGTTCTCTTTGGCCCGTAATGCATAGATGAACTGTTGATTTGCATGATTATGACCAGGAACTGTGAATTTGTATTATCTTGATTAATGGTATTTCAGATGATAAAAGTTGATGATGTTTTTACGAAAAAGAGAAGCGCGTGGACATTATAGTCTACATTATTCTTCTAATAGATTGCTCATTCCGCCGCTATTATTGATCTGAACATTGTTCAAGAATTTAACCGCAGTTTTTGATATAAACCTTGTATTCTGTTGTATTCTATCAAGAACTCACATGTTGAAGGCTAATGATAATTTATTCGTCATTATCTTAGTCATGATATTTCTTACTGGGCTATTTGAGCTCACCCTTTTGTTCCATTATTTTTCAACAGGATATGAGAACGTAGCTGGGTCTAGCCGGGGAATGGAGTGAGAGTCCGAGGGATATCTATTATAGTCTTCACGTGTTGTAAAATAGTGTGGCAATAATAGTGAAGACTTAGTTGTGTATTATTATACACTGTATTGTTGTACGTTGTGCTTTGTTGTAATAATTTTGTTATAGTCTTTTGACGACTCAAGTTTGGGCTGTGTAGGCCTAGATTTGGGGGCGTCACAATAAGTATTGTTAGAACAAATATAAAAATATTATTAAATAAAAATTTATTTAATAATAATATTTTTATTCTGATAATATCAATAATCATAAATATACGTAAAACTATAAGAAAATTTATATATATAACTTGTCATGATCAAATTTAACTATGAATACACTAATTCATTAATGACATTTTTATCATCTCATCAATTTCATATTAATGATATTATACTATTTTATTATTAAATACTAAATAATTATGAACTAATCGATAATCAAATTTGATAATAAAAAAATTCTAAATATTACCCATACCTTGAGCAGCAGCCTGTCACATAACAGGAAAAATTATTCTATATTTTTATAATAAATGAATAATATATTTTTCCTCTTGTATATTTGTCAGTTTCATCACAGATGAACTCATACGTATGCGAGACAGAGAAACTGTCCACTTACGTAATAACATGGAATAATTTCTCATCAGGAAGAGGGAGAGTTGCTGGAGTATTTAATTCTATTTGACTTTTCATCCGTCAATAATTAATTGTCTTTGTCAGCCATATCTCTCGCCTCCCCCCTCGGGAATTCACCTAACATAAGCCCTAGATTTCCTCCCCCACAAAGAAAAACCCTTAGCCCAAGTTCAAATCACTCCAATTCCCCCTCAACATTGTTTCAAAACCCCAGATCCGGTCCAATTTCACATAGTCATCCCTCAAATTTCACCGATAAACTGAATATCTGCTGATAAATAATCTATTATCGATTGTGTATAGTGGGCATGGGAAGAATCTCTAGAGAAACCTCCCGGCCATCTTCTTCTTCTTCATCCTCTTCTTCAATTTCGGTAACCGAAACAGTGAACGGTTGGCATGATTTTAAGATATCAGGGTATTCGCTCTCCAAGGGGATCGGAATTGGGAAGTACATAGCTTCTGATACGTTTATGGTCGGTGGCTATTCGTGGGCAATTTACTTTTACCCTGACGGGAAGAGCGTGGAGGATAATGCCACCTATGTATCGTTGTTCATCGCCCTTGCCAGCGAGGGAACTGATGTTAGGGCGCTTTTCGAATTGACTCTTTTGGATCAGAGTGGGAATGAGAGGCATAAGGTTCACACCCATTTCGGGAGAGCGTTGGAAAGTGGGCCTTACTCTCTTAAATACCGTGGTAGCATGTGGTGAGCAGTGTCTTCTTATTCTTCGTCTTGCAATGCATAATATTAATTTTGATCATATTGGTAATTGATTTAATTTGTGCTTATTGCGATTTTGTTTCATGAACAATGCCATGGAATTGGAATGGATTGTGTCTTGGTTGAATGTCTAAGCTATTTTTTTTTGTATAATTCCAGCTTATGAAAATATCATTACACTAGATGTTTCCAAGGGCAGCGTTCATGTTACTGTTGGGATTCTCTTGGGCTATATAAAATTGAATTTGTTTTTATAATTTGAGGTATGCATTGCATATGTGTTGTGTATAGTCAGTAAAGAATTGGGTTTATCTTGTTTTATGGTTAGTAATCAAGAGAGAAGAATGTGCAAGTTAAATAATTAAAAAGTCTTTGTAATTGATGCAATTTTCAGTAAACATTGTGGTGTATTACATTAATTTGCAGTTCAGGCTATTATGTTTGTATCCAATCCATGCCAAGAAATTCTGATGCTGTTAATGTATCTAGTTTTATTTTATTTTATTTTATCTTTGCTTGATGATAGATTATAAGGTTTGCATGGATACATGTATCGCGCTGTAGTTCATTATCTGAATAATTCCTTGTTATTGGTAGCTGACAGTTGTAATGAGCATTTGTGGCATAAACTATCCAAGTAATTTTATCAGTTTACAGTCTATGCCATGTATCTTCTCGCAACAAGAGTCGCCATGTTTTTGTCGCAATGTTTATCAGGACTGCTAAATCATGTTGCTTCACAAATTTTCATTTTTCTAGATGTCAGCAGTGGACATCTTTTCCCTGTTACTCGGCATTGTATTGATTTTATATAAGCATTATCTATGTTTAAATGCTTAATATATGGATTTGATTGTTGGAGCTGCTGTAGGGGTTATAAGCGATTTTTTAAAAGAACGACTTTGGAGACGTCTGACTACTTGAAAGATGATTGCCTTCAAGTTCATTGCTGTGTTGGGGTTGTCAGGTCTCACACTGAAGGCCCAAAGATCTACTCTATACCAGTGCCAGTGTCCGATATTGGTCACCATTTTGGGCAGCTATTAGAAAGTGGAAATGGAACTGATGTTCATTTTAAAGTTAATGGAGAAATATTTGCTGCTCACAAGTTGGTGCTCGCGGCTCGTTCACCGGTACTCAGGGCTCAACTTTTTGGTCCAATGAAAGATCAGAATACCGAGTTTATAAAAGTCGAAGACATCGAGGCTCCCGTGTTCAGGGTAGAGACATTTACTCTTATTGTTTGTACTTATCCATTGTCTGTGTGCTTTACTTTTATGGCCTTTTTATTTCTATCCATTTCCCACTCCTGTTACTTGAAACCTTTTTGAATCAATAGGCACTATACCTCTCCTTGAGGTTATGTTCCGTGGAGGGGCATATTGGGCATTATTATAAGCTAAACAGTAAAATACAATAAAATCTGTGATGAACAACACTTCTTTTGATAAGCTGAGCAACACTTTTTCTATCAGACACTTTCTTTCCCTCTGATTTGTCAACTTCATGTGTAAAACACCTCTCTCTCTCTCTCTCTCGTGAAATATTTGATCATTTAGTAGAGATGCAATGAGTCACTGTCTCTTTTTGATGCGTCCTTGATGTGATCGAGCTCAACTATATCATGTTATTCGATCACACTACATTTTGTTTCAGAAAACAGAAAACAATATCTCAGTCCAACTCAAGAAGGTCGTGGTAGACTAGTAGTATAAGCTGTTAAGAAGCTGAACTTAGTATTGTTGGCTTAATCATTAAAGCCATAAACAAGTTCATTGACACAACGAACAGTATGGTTTGAGGATTTTATCGGTAATCAGCACTTTCTGTTACTTTGGAGGTTTACTTTGGATGTGTAATGGGGCCGAATTTTGGGGTTTGCCTTTAATTTATTTTTGCAAAATATACGTCCTTTCATATATGCAGATACTATATGACTATTTTTCCTCTTTTTCTGTTCTTGTACCAAGTTAAAAATGAATTAATACTTTTTGATTATTTGGTAAAGCTCTTGTAAAACTTATTATGACCTAACATTTAGCTTTCCTCTTTTAAAGCTTAACGCAATCTTGAGCTTTGTTGCACCTATGTATTTTGCAGGCATTGCTTCACTTTATGTACTGGGATTCATTGCCTGACATGGAAGAGCTTACTGGTTTGAACTCACAATGGGCTTCGACTTTGATGTTTCAGCATTTGCTGGCAGCTGCTGACCGATATGGTTTAGAGAGGCTCAGGTTGCTGTCTGAGGCTAATCTCTGTGATGATGTTGCTATAAACACTGTTGCAACCACATTAGCCTTGGCAGAGCAGCATCACTGTTTCCAGTTGAAATCTGTGTGTCTCAAATTTGTTGCAATGCCTGAAAATCTGAGAGGTGAATTCTGGACTCACAAGTTTTAATCCTCTCTCTAAATTATCAAGTGAAGTATCTAAGAAAAACCTATATACATTTAAGAAAGAAAAAGAACAATACAGTGTGTCAAACTTTTCCCCTGAGTGGATATTAATTTGAAATGTTATGTGGTCTGATTGAAGAGTTTGATAATGATATTTAAGTTAGTTTTTCTACTCCATTTTATCCTTCATAATAGCTATATATGCCATCAGGAAGAAAATTGACCCTGATAATATTTCATGCTTGTTTCTTACTGTAGCTTATCATATGCAAGCTTTGGTCTTTGATTTTCTTCTCATAGTTGAAGTCCGAATTTGGGAAATAATTACATATTGTTGTTACTTTTAGAGCTCAACTTGTTTTATAACTCATTTATGAATTTCAACAATATTCTAAAGCTCATCGCATTTGTTTTTATTTTTCTCCAGCGGTAATGCAGATGGATGGTTTTGAGTACTTAAGAGAGAGTTGTCCTTCTGTCCTGACTGAACTCTTGGAGTATGTGGCTAGGGTCAGTGAGCATTCTGTCGTCATCAATGAAGCTATCCTAGATGGCAGCGACACACATGGCAGAAGGGTAAAACAGAGACTAGAGAATTTCTTGCGTCCCCAAATTTAACCAAAAAATGAAAATGTAGTCAAGAGTTGCTCTAAAGTTGGTAACATGTATTCCACTTTCGTTTTTTCCAATTTGATAGATGTAAATTTTTTAGTCTTGTGAGTTGCTCTAGAGTTGGTAACATCTAATCCAGCTTGGTTTTTTCTTTCTTATTTGTGTGCTTTTCCCTGATTTGAGGGTTGAGATACACTCAACGTGGCAAAGTGTAGTGAACAAACATATAGCTATGCTCCCTTCTGTCCCTGTTTGTCTCTAACGTACAATCAATCATACAGGGAATGCATTTTGTCTGTACTCTGGACTTATTTTTTAATGATTTTTAATTTCTGGCATAAAGAAAATGGAATAACTCGAAATAAATGGATGAAGGGGCAATGAAACCCTCGTAACTTTGTCCGGGACTATAAATATCATTTTTTTTCCTTCATAAAATGACTATGTTGAGTACCTATATTTTATCAGTTTATTATTAAAATATAAATAAAAGAAAAAAAACTTAAATAATTTCTAAATTATGCAAGTTCATCAAGGACATCGTACATCTTTGTAAGACTAATACGATAGCAGATAAAATTGAAGTGACGTTTCAGAAAGTTGAGGGGATTACGGGCTTGGAGGTTACACCAATTATCAGGAAACAAAAATTTATAAGATGGTCACATTAGAGTCGGAACGAGGACACCAACTCATTATCAATCAAACAACTCTCTTTGGAGTATCTATCTTAAGATTATAATTAGTCATGCAGTTTAGGAGGTAGAAATTACTGTAATTGTAATTTTATAAATAATTTTCAATTTCATGTTATTGAAATTGTATTGTAGTCTAAAGACAATTTTTTAGTCTTGTATTATTAAAATTGTGGTAGTGTAATCCTTTACTTTGTATCAAAATTCCGTGCGTTTCAAGAAGTTCTTGAATCTCTAAGACAGTAAGCGTACAGTTGTTTGATTCTTAATAAATAATTTAAATTTCTGAATTGTTTATTATTTAAACAATTTAATGTTAAATTAGTACTTGATTTTTTATCCACAAACTAATAACTTGTGCAGGGTTCTCAAGCTTTTCGCATCATAAATAATTTATTCAATGTCCGGGCTTGTTTTTATGAAAAATCAACGAATATGGAATATATCTTTGATGCACTCGAGAATTATTCACAATCACATATGATTGAAACATGAAAAACTCGAGGGAAAACAGAGGTAAAAGAAGGGAAATAAAATCTAAAATTTTGTTGGAGCTTTTGCAATCATTTATTATATTATATATTTGAACATTGTTTTTTCATTTTTTAATACAAATATTGATATTTAGATTTATATCCCCAAACTTTCCTCTCTTTTTTCACATTTTTATTTTTATTCCTCTGGAATTTAAGTTCCAAACGGATTTATATTTCTTTTAGAAGACTTTTATTCTCTTACCCTCCAAAAGATGTCAATCTCCTAACTTTTTTTTTCTTTTTTGCAAAAACTAGATTTCTTTTCAAAAATGTATGTTTATTTATAATTTTGGATTGGAAAATACTTATAATCAAACGAAACACAATTTTTTTAATTATATCTTTACGTGATTCTATTTTCTATAAAGGAGTAGTGGGTCCCATCTTCAGACTAAAATGCATAACCGCTACCTCAATTTGTATATTTTATATGAACCAGTTCATAAAACTATAATTTATTTATTTTTATAATAAAATTCACCTTCAAACTTGCATTACTTAAAAAAGACTCCCAAAATTAATTATTTTTTTAATGAAAAATAGTTCAGGTGAGTTTTATGTGTGCAAACTAAGGACAAATTATTAATCACTATCCACGGATTACCCGTTAGAATTTGTGCAAGTTACTCAAAGATCAAATAGTAGTGTTTTGGTGTGTCCCTGGCCCTTCCTTATTGAAACTAAAAATAAAAAGAATTAAACAGGTAGATATTAGTGTTATGTATCAAAATCGAAACATCAAGGTCTAAACTACAAATAGGTATAAATTTTGAGGCCACTAATTGCAGTTAAGCCTACACTTTAGTACTGCACGTTCTTCGCGTCCATTAGTACAGCCGAACAGTTCGACTTCTGAGCTGAGACGGTAAACAGGAAAAGATCGACAGAGAATTTCATTGAGAAAATGGTAATTTGATCAATCCTCTGTCTCTTCATCTATTCCTATTTCGATAATATTTATTTTTCAGTTTTTTATGTTTGATTTTCGTTTGGTGCTTGCAGTTGTTCTTTTCATACTTCAAAGATTTAGTGGGCAGGGAAGTGACTGTGGAATTGAAGAACGATTTGGCATTTCGAGGCACTCTGCATTCTGTTGATCAGTACCTTAACATCAAGCTTGAGAATACTAGGGTTGTCGACCAAGACAAATACCCTCATATGGTACCTTTAAAATTTTCTACCATTTTTTTTTTAATTTTAATTTTTTCTTTTCTTTTTTGGGTCAATTCATTTTTTCATTATTTTATTGTTGTTTTGGATGCTTGTATATTTGAAAGATTTAGCTTTGGTGTATTTATGAATATATATGTATGCAAGACCTATGATTTATGAGTTAGTTTGTTCCCTGGATTGATTACGGATGGGATTGAATTTATGGGTGGTTAATTATTTGATGCTAAATTTTAGGGTTTAGGGTTTAATATTCGGGGTTTTGAAGTAATGGTTGTTTCTGGCAGATTTTTTCATTAGACTTTGGTGAAAATTTAAGAGGTTTAGGCTAGTACTGAAATCGTTCTAACTGGTTGTAATCACAGTTATCAGAATCTTACGATATGCGATACGTATCTTATGATACGATACGGAGACAATTCGATACATATCGCAGGGTGAATCTAAAATAATATCGTATTTTACGATTCAGTAACAATTTAATTATGATTCAATATGATTTTTACGATACAATACAATACACGATACTTTTTAAAAGCAACCAACTTGAAAAAGTTTTCATGTAGATTCAAAACACTAAAAACAAAACTTTTAAGCCTTATAACATTTCAATTGAAGAGGTTTTGTAGCACAAACATATTTTATATCGCTTGACGAGTCTTTAATAACTTTTTAGAGTATTATATCTAATTGAAAATGTCGCTCTATTTTTTCTATATCACTTTCTATAAGAAAATATATAAATCTCCACTTACTAATTTGAATTATTCTCTTTTATTTTATAGATTAAAGGTGAGTTTGAATTTTTGTTTTTTCTTGTTACTTTATAAAGATTACTGAAATAATATCTAATAAATCAATGTAGAGTATTTTAGTTACTGTTTAACTTTAAAATTTATTTTTAGTGTATAATAATATTTACTTGACTACTTTTATATATAGTCAAACTTATGTTTTATATGTTTAAATATATATTACTATATTTTTTATTTTGTTTTCGTATCTTACAATACGATTCATGATACACGATACAAGGGTTTTCGATACACGATACGATTCACGATTTGACAACTATGATTGTAAGAAATTGGAGTACCAAGTACATTTCAGAGGTTAGGATCAAAAGATTTTCTTTTCTATTTTGGGTCAATTCATTTTGTTATTATTTTAGGAAACTGATAAATCACACTATTTTTTTATATTTCCACACGGTGACCCCCACAAAAGTATCGCTATAGATGTATAACGACGGTTAAACCGTCGCTATAAGCATTTTTGTGGGTTCCACCGTGTGAAAATATCAAAAAACAGTGTGGAAATATCAATTCCCTTATTTTATTGTTGTTTCGGATGTTTGTATATTTGAAAGATTTAGCTTTGGTGTATTTATGAATATATATATATGCAAGACCTATGGTTTATGAGTTGGTTCGTTCCCTGGATTGATTACGGATGGGGTTGAATTTATGGGTGGTTAATTATTTGATATTTGATGCTAAATTTCAGGGTTTAGGGTTTTAATATTTGGGGTTTTGAAGTAATGGTTGTTTCTGGCAGATTTTTTCACTGACTTTGGCAAAAATTTAGGAGGCTTAGTCTAGTACTGAAATCATTCTCACTGGTTGTATGAAATTGGAGTACCAAGTACATTTCAGAGGTCAGGATCAAAAGGTTCAGTGGATAAATTGATTTGCAACTATTTTATTAATTAATTTCTACTGAACTTAAAGGGATTGTTCATTTGAGATTCACTTCAGACTACCCCAATTACTTTGGGATAAATGGTGTAGCTGAGTTGAGTCAGAGGGATTTTTTTTAAGGGTGCACATATAGCATCCAAATGGAAATCTTGTGAACATCAAAACATGAAAGAAGTAAAGCAAACATTTTTACTTTGATGAGAGGATTAAGGATTTACATATGCTGGTATTACCCATTCAACCAGATCGTAAGATATGACATGAGGACATGTTCCTTACATGTGGAATTAATTTTGCCTGTTTTAATTGTCATTGTTTAGAATTTTCATTCTCTCTCTCTCTCCGACTTTGAAATGTTGTGGCTTTTGGGGCGTGTTCAGTAATCAATACGAATTCAAAGACTTGCTTAGAATATATTTATGCATAATGTTTTTATATATCTTTGATATAGATGGAAAATATGATATACAAATATATTGAAAATATAAAGTATTTTATATAAAAAAAAAACATATAAATATTTTTGTGAGATGTCCTAAAATCTGTGTCAAACACATCCCAAAAGCCACAGATCAAAAGTTGGATGGAGGAGCATGAAATTTATTGGAAGAGTGTTAAATATTTTTGGTCTGTTAAGTCGTTTGAATATAGAAGCAATTAATGAAGGCATTTTTTAACGAAATTCTGAATATTTGAGATCTAGTGAGTAAAAAGCAAGTTTAGGGAGGATGGAAAAGGAAAAGGTTAGTCTATAGTGCCAGTTCTGAAATTCAAAAGACAAATTGAGAAACATATTTAAATAAAGGTTCTGATTCAAGATCCCATTACAGTTTCTCCATCCAAGGCAGAGGTTCCATTTGCTGGAGCATCACTTCTTTCGCAAGACTCAAGGATCTATCTATGCCTCTCCATCTTCTTGGTTCTTACATTTAATTGTCCACCCAGATTGGTGCTCTTGGTCTTTGGATTAACAAAACCATGTACTTCTACGTATTACCTGTAAATATGATGTCAATTCTTTAGGAGCTAGGACTAGTGTGTTCAAATTCATTTACCTTATTATTTTGAGTTCCTTTGTTATTCTAAAAAATTGAATCCCAAGAATCTGAGCTGAAATCCTGATAACATATTTTAGTTTCTTTAAACCGAGCATTGTCTGGTTTAGATGCAAAAGGTCAGTTTGACAATCAATAGATTTTAGAAATTTATTTTGTCCAAATATTGAATAAATACGCTGAGATTTTTAGATGATTGGAGTGCATCTGACACATGTCAGTGCAGTTGGATGAATTTCAAAACAGTTAAACAACTTGAAGAGCCAAGCTGGCAGCCGGCAGCTGGCCACAGTGCGCTGAGCTGACAATAGTTGCTTAATATAAAAGTTTCAAAATATTGAAAACATCAGGTGTCCAGGTCTGAGCCTAGTTTCTAGTTAGACTCATGAAAGGTATATTATTTGGTGCACTTAATTGGAATTTATATGACTAATAGTTGATTGATATGTCTCTGAAACATGATATAAAAACAAGGGTTCCATTATTCCCTAACAGTCTGTCCCCCACAACCGTCACCAAAGAAAGCACATAATTTTCTCTACCCACAGCCACAAGAGACACGTCAGGATACAACTCTTAGAAAGTGGAGCCTTCCTCCCTTGAAAAGATACAATACGAGACCTCTGATGTCTTAATTGGATACTACAGGACAGAATTCCCATCCAGTCCTGGTGTTTTCGTATCACTAACGTTAAAGGCCAGAAAGCGTGGGGCCCATTTAAGGACCTGCCTAACAGACTCAAACACGAAGTCAGACTTGACGGTTGCTCGAGTGGATGGCCTTTTCATTAGAGTAGCTGGCTAAGGAGAAATCAATATCCTGTCATTGCTCCAGTTGGCCCCTTTTCTTCCTTAAAACAGTGATCGAATCGATCCAGGAAAGCAGGAATTTTGAACTTTGTCACTTCCCTCGATCTGTAACTGCTATTTAAAATCTTAGTCTCAGCTTTCTTCTTTTGTTAAAGAAATTTTCTAGTGTAATCTTAAATAAACCCAGATACAAAGGCAATCATAAGAGGCACGAAAGCTGGAGTAAGACAGGCTGTTGGACTTGGGCAAATAGAGCTAGGAGGAAGGGGCCGTTAGATAGGCTTCTAGTAGACATTGGAGCTATGGACCGAGTCTTGAGAGGAATTAACCTCTAATATCATTTATCTCATAAGGCTTGGACCTTGGTTTAACTCACCAAAGCCTTTTATCCCCTTGGCTTCACACTTCTT
Source organism: Hedera helix (assembly GCA_947179155.2). Lineage (NCBI taxonomy): Eukaryota > Viridiplantae > Streptophyta > Magnoliopsida > Apiales > Araliaceae > Hedera > Hedera helix. Next base: position 44,308,626 of record OX359276.1, on the reverse strand, counting down.
TCCAAGTAACTCGTACTTAAATTCCTCCTCCACTCCCTTCTGCTGGAAACTAAATGCGATCATCTCTAATCTATGGTGAATCGAAACCAGCAACGTCAGAACATGCGTAGAAAGCAAGTCCGTAAACTGGAAATAGTGCTTTTCATCTAGGTGAGCCTTCCTTCCTTTGGAAGTATGTTACTTTCCACACTGCTTTTGACTTGTGATTTGTCTACCATAGGTAAACACTAAATAAGTTGTAGTTAAAGCACCAACTCCACTCCCCAAACAACTTGCTTAACCAGCTAGATCCTGCAATGAGTCCATGGGAAAAAGATCACTATTTCTGACATTATATCTTCAAATTTCAGACCACCTCAAAACAAAGTAGTTTGCACGAAGCTCAAACAACTTATAGATACAGAGCCAAAGTAGCCATGGCGTACTGAGCTGACAGTAATCAGTTAATGTATAAATTTCATAAAAAATGTGTACCCTCTGTTCCAGTTTGAGTTTCATGGTTCAGTGCTATGTTTGTTGCAGGGATTAAGACCTTTAATAAGTACATTCAGAACTAATACACTGTAATATAGTTGTTTCTATGTTATTATTTCATATCTAAAGTGCAAGTATGAAAAGCATTATATGATATCTAAGTTTGTAAACAAACATTTAGAAACTGAAACAGAGGGAGTAAAAGAAAAAAAATTGGCGTGTAGTCTCTTGTGAGAGACAATAGTATGTGATCAGAAGACAGAGTGTTTCATAGGCAATGTAAGCTTGTGAAGAATATGGTTCTTTGTTCTATTTCATGAAGAACTGACAACGTGTGAATAAGTAAAAGATCATTTGAGTGAGAGACTGGAACAGAGGGAGTAAAAGAATTTTTTTTTGGTGTAGTCTCTAGTGAGAGACAATAGTATGTGGTCAGAAGACAAAGTGTTTCATAGGCAATGTAAGCTTGTGAAGAATATGGTTCTTTGTTCTATTACATGAAGAACTGACAACGTGTGAATAAGTAAAAGATCATTTGATCCCTATTATGTAATGGAATTTAAGGATGATGAAAGTCTACTCATGCAGTCACTCGTCAAGAGAAAATGTATACCAGAATGCCATTTTTTACTAGCTACGAGCTTTGAGCATGATATGGATGCTTTTAGTATGTTAGCTTTCTTTGGTGATCAGTGTTCTTTTATTTATTTATTTGTTTTATGTTTAAAGTAAGCTTTTGGTTGAATTAAGAATCTTTGCTACTTCTGCATGTGGCAGCTTTCAGTGCGGAACTGCTTCATTCGAGGTTCTGTTGTGCGTTATGTCCAGCTACCACCTGAGGGAGTGGACATCGAGCTGCTACATGATGCCACACGAAGAGAAGCTCGGGGTGGCTAATATTTAGCTAGAGTGCAGAGTGTAATTTTATCAATTACTTACGCATTACAAATTGATTTTCATCTTTATGCTGACTTTGACATGTAGAATTGTGTGATGTGATGATTTTTATTTAGTAAAAAAGAACATCTTCAACATAGATGTTCTGTTTGGTAGCTTGTAGGGTTGCACTCCGGATGTATTTGTTTCAGTCGGGACTTGCTCTTCATTAGAGAACCCGTCTCTTTGTAGCTAAATTTAAATATATTTTGATAAACTTTTGCTGTCCTACACTTATTAGATATATATAAAAGATATATTTTGTATTGAAATATATTTTTAATTATGATTTGATAATATATCATTTGCAATCAATACTCATTATTAATATAAATATAATTTTGATTACTCTTTGATAGATGTGATTAAAAACGTATACAGCAATTGTTAATAATTTTTCCCATTTTTCACTTCTTTAATAAAAGAAATTAAAACATATATTGCCCCATGCTAGTAATTCTTAAAGAAAAATGATATTTTCACAAGAAAAAATCATATTTCTAGAAGATTTCACTCACATGAAGGTGAGTTTCACTTATTATTCATGTGACTGAGGTCTTACGAAAATATTAATTTTCTTTGTGAAAATATCATTTCTCATTTTAAATTTTAAATTCAATATTAACCATGTTCTTAATTTGTCCAAATCTAGATGAATCTTAATTTCAATTAAAACCCATGATTACGCTTTCAATAAAAAAAGAAAAATCGTCAGCTTGATTAAAAAACTTCCATAGCTACCTCTCTATTCCATCTTTATCAAACTCTCAAAAAAACCACCTCTTCCATCTCTTCTTACTCCGTTCAATTTCTTACTTTTTTTTTTACTACAATTCTTTAAGACAATTTCAATTGCCAACATCCATCCTCTTGAGCAGGTATTCATCTCTCTCTCTCTCTCTCTCTCTCTCTCTCTCTCTCTCTCTCTCTCTCTCTCTCTCTATATATATATATATATATATATATATATATATTAGTCTTTTTAAGGTTTACTTTTGGCTGCATGAACTTTTGCAGACTTGTGTTTCGAAAGTAAAAATCAACTGTTGCAAGGCATGTCCGGGGAAATTGAAGAAAGGGTTACTGAGAATCTTAATACTACCTTGGTTCTATAAAAGAGTTTCATTTTAAAATTAATTCATGAAATTCTAAAATTTTAAATTAATATTTAACTCACTTCATTTTATTCAGTAAGTTGTGAATATTGTAAATTTGTAACTATTTAAAAACTACTACAATTCACAAAATTTGTAATTTCTAAAACTTAAATAAATTATATTGATTTTATACTTTAGGATTTTGTAGGTTGAATTTAAAAAGTCAAAATGGACAAAAAAAAATTGACTGATGGGAGTATAGAACAAAATAATTTTCCCATGCTATTATGATATAATCACGAGACCTCTTGTAGTTTTCTGTCAAATTATAATTTTGAAATATTTATCCATTTAACTGACAACAAAAAAAAGATACACAAGTATATATAATGATTTCTCTATAATCAATGCATGATAATTTCTTTGATTTCCTCTTTTGATGGATACATATACTGATACACCTTAATTTCTAAATTTAGGTGTTCATTCAGTTGATGCAGACCCTAAAAAGAATTTGATATCAGTTACAAGCGAATTAGACCACAAGAAATTAATCAAAAAAATTAAAAAAATGGGGAGAAAAGCAGTGCTGGTACAGGACAAGGAACAAAACCATGCTGCAGCTGATCGTGATGATGATGAGGAAACTGATGAAGAACATGCAGGTCCTTCTTGTTGTCACAAAAATAGTAATAATAATAATAATAATAATAATTCCGCAGGCCATCAATCCAAAACCCACGCACCACAAAATCATCCACTTGAAAGCTTCATGGCAACCCCAAAAGAATTCCCTGAACATATATGCAGAGATATTCATTGTAGAATCCACAGGAGGGATTCGATAATTTTTGATCGCATGCCACAAATGAATTACTCTCCAATGTTTTGGGGGCATCCTAATAATAGTGGCAACCAGTTTTATCACGGCGGTCGTATGAATTATCCTATAAGAAGTTCACATTTTGCGCCTCCCGCCGCCTGGTTATGGCGGTCCTAGGATGATGCCACCAGCAGGCTATGGTGGTGATCCAATGCCTAGGCCTAGGGTGTATGCTGATTATTTCAATGATGAATACAGTAATGGTTGCAGTGTTATGTGAGTTGGTATGGTTCTATTTAATTTGGATGTTGTTTGAAGGGTTGAATGTATTGATGATGCAGATGTTATTGTGGAATTTTATAGTTTTCTTTTATTTAATGTTCTATTATCGACTGAATTTGAATGTCATATATATATATATATATATACACACACACACTTTGCAGTCCAACATATCACCAATTATGAATGTAATAGTATTTCTTTCAATTTGTAATGATCCAGAGAAATGTATTAACAAAAAAAAAGTCTCGCAAATTTAGTTTTGCACAGTCGAACTAAAAAAAGAAAAGAAAAGAAAATTAAAAAAATGTCGTAGGACTAGTTTGTTTATTAGAGACATATTTCGCAGCCGTGTGCCCGTGTTTGTCAATTGATGGGTGTTAATGTCAGAAGGGGTTCCAACTTCTCCTCCATCGAGTCAAGTAAACCCACCCTCGGAGCTAAAACCCCCAAATTTATTTCATCATCAAACAAATATCTATTCTTCTCTTCTGCTCGCTCATACATACATACATACATACATACAGTAGGCATCTCTATATCTCTGTAAATGGATCCCGAGTTTGAAGCACAACTCCCTAAAACCCTCAACCCGTTCTCTATTACTCTCTCTCTATATATACACACACACAGTGTTTTATTTGTTTGGTTGATGAGAAAATGTTAGAGGAGGGTGAAAAATCAAATTTAACCACACTAGTAGATATATGCAGAGTGATTTTATGTTATTCTTTTTTTTGTGTTTATTCTATAATTATCCAAATTTGATTCTTTAGGATTTTGACTTGCCTTGGAATGATAATGGATGGTTTTGTTGGATGCTCTGTAAGTGATTGTTGGTAGAACAGATTCACTTATCAACTCTGATCTGCATTGATTAGATCACTATGTTTCTGCAATGTCCGTAACTAGAATAGAATAATATCTTCAAGAATTGGCCTTTAATGATTGATTGTTTGCCTGTGAGACTTATAGTTAGCATTCTAGAGATATTAGAAACTAGTCGGTTCCTCAATGCTTCTTCATTACTAGAATAGCTTCCGTTGTCATGATATCTGATATCTATACAAAAGATTCTGACAGTTATTCTGTTGTCCCGATATCTGTAATCAATTTGCTTTAGGAGTCTTTTTATATTCATTGATGCAAGCTTACTTACTAGTCCCCTTCGTTGTTTGTTACATGGGCAGGATTCAAGGAGATAAATCCACATCGGATTTGTGTTTTATAAATTTGTGGGGTATTAATTTACGTGAGGTAATAATTTGTACCTTGTTTGTGATAATCGGGGTAAAAAAACTGAGTGATATGGAAGGGATAAGAGAACTGTTACTAATCAAAGCTTTGAGTTCCTCAGTGGTGTTACCACTTGCAGTTGTAAACCACTTTGAGGGTTTAAGTCATTGTATCCTCATTTGGTCTTCTTTCTACGACAATATTACTAATGAGTAATGACCCATGATTGCTCCAGATTTATTTGCCAATCATAATCATTGCAATTGAGTGTGAAATTGCAAAAATTAGTTTGTTATTACTCTTCATATATCATCATTGTCAGATTTGTACATGTCAAATAATATTGTCATATTTTTCTTTACGTGATATGGTATAATGATTTTTTATTTGCATAAAGATAATGATGCTACACAATATGTAGCTTATGTATTGTTTAGTTGAGTTGCTCTCTCTGTTTTCCACTTTAGTCTTTAAACCAATTTATAATTTTATTAGATCTTGCTTACTTTTAACTCAAATACATGGTATGTATATCAATTAACTATTTAAAACGGACCAGTGCCTGATAACAATTTCATATTGTTGGTTTGTTACAACTTGTTCTCAACTTTGTACTTGCATATTTCTAGGATGTAAAGTGTAGTCATTGTTTTGTTATTTAATGCATATCTTACATGTCTGTGTGTTTCCAGGCATAAATGTGCAGTGTGTTTCAAGCGGTATAAAAAGAAGGAGCATCTTATGGAACACTTGAAAAGTTCTTACCACTCAGTTCATCAGCCTAAATGTGAAGTGTGTAAGAAGTATTGCAAGTCATTTGAATCACTAAGGGAGCATATTACTGGTGAGATATTATTTGATTCCCAAATTCATTTGTTAAATGTTTAGTATCTTAGTTATTTTTTCATGTTTCTTTCGTCAATTGTCTAGGTCCATTGCCCAAAGCAAATTGTTCTAGTATCTATACAGAAAGAGGTTGCAACCTTTGTTTGAATTTGTTTGACAGCTCTGATTCTCTTAGTGAGCATAAAGAAATGTGTTGCCTACCTGCTCCAGTTACTCCTGTAAGTTCAGAATATGAAGTTGTTGACAACAATGTTATCATCACATTATTCTGATTTCATAGTGGCTATTGTTATGCGTTTACTGCTATCAGCCTATAATATATTTTAGTTTAGTTGTATTCTTAAATTTGTGTGGAACTGTTACAGGAAATGATAAAGATGCCTGGCAATGAATCTCAGATTAATATTTCACAATCAACCTCATATATGGGAAACCACAGTGGCAGAGGTTTTGAAGCAATTGCAATTGACTGTGAAATGGTTGGTGGTTGAAGTGATGGATCACTTGATCTTTGTGCTAGGGTTTGCCTTGTTGATGAAAATGAGAAACTGATTTTTCACACTTATGTGTTACCTCAAATTCCCGTAACTAACTACAGGTACTCGTGACCTGCAATTTAATCTCTGTGTCTAGAGAGGTTTAAAAAGACTATTGGCAATCACTTATATGCCTTCGCAAATTTTTGTTTATATGTTTGTCTTAAGTTACGAAGTCACCAGTATAACAGAAGAACATCTGAGAGATGCCATGCCACTCAAGGAAGTGCAGGAGAAGGTTTTGCAAATTTTGCACAACGGAGATTTCATTGGGAGATTACGGCTGGATGGGGGGAAAGCTAGGCTTCTTGTGGGTCATGATCTAGAGCATGACTTGGATTGTTTAAGAATGAACAATCCTGACCATATGCTGAGGTGAGTTTTTTCAGGTTGCCCAAGTTACCAAAACTTCTTCATTATTTTTACAGAGATAAACACTGAGTTTGACAGTTGTAATCTTGGATGAAATCTTTGTTTATCGTCAATTGTCCGACTTGAATGTAGTTTTCGCCATAAAAATAAACCTTTCCATTATGTTTTGAAATTGTAACGAGTGCTATTATATATTATCACCATGTAAGGTTAGTCTTTAAAGTGTTGTATAGTTGTAGAGATGGTATATAATTCAATCATAAGACATCACTATGATCATTTCCATATTTGTTGTTTGTAGTTTACTTCAAGCTACAGCCTCTGATCTTGTCTTTATTGTTTTTCATTTAGGCTATGTTTATTTGTAAGTATTATAATCCCGGGATTATAATCTCAAGGCATAGATTATAATCCTAAGGTTATATTTGTTTGCAATGATTACACTTAAAATAAAACTATTAATCCCAAAAATATCTTGTTTGTTTTTAAATTTAGACTTGAGACTATTAGTCCAGAAATTATAAAATGACTTAATAGTCTTGGGATTATAATCCCCGATTGAACATGGTATTAAATAGTCCCTTATATTAAGTCATTTTATAATTTTTGGACTAATAGTTTCAAGTCCAAATTTAAAAACAAACAAGACAAAAATATAATTAATAATCTTATTCCAAGTGTAATCCTTGCAAACAAACATAACTTTGGGATTATAATTCTTGCAAACAAACATGACCTTAGTACCTTAGCATGGATCCCTTCTATATGCACATCTTCTTTACCTTATCATTCTATTTTAAAACAAAGTGTAGATGAAGAGATCGCGATGTCTGAATATCTACTTAATTTTTTCCTATAACTTCAGTGCTGTTTCTAGTGTGTACATTCTTATGCTTAAGTTTGTGCACTTAAATAATGTTTTTTCCACAGCCACTCTGATTTCATTCCAAACTTCCCCTTGGCTAATCCTTTTTTATACTGATTATGGGGGAATTAAATGCAACATCTTTTATCATCAGTAATTCTTTATGAGGCCCAGCCAATATGTTGCTTCATTTATAAGACTGGATATATTTGAGAAAGACATATTATTATCGAATCTTAGAGCTATTTTTTGTTGGCAGTAAGTAGTTTTTTTTAGAAGAATTCTGTATATAGTAGTCAATATTTATCTTGGGAAAGTTGGAAGTAATGTTATAGAAGTTGGTAATGCTTTATTTTGGCATGTAGTTTTTATTCCAGTCCTTTGAGACATCACTTCATCCCTACTTATTTGGATGAGTTGCTCTACTGGAACCTAACATTACAAAAGAACTTGGTAGTAAATGGTGTTGGTAATTTGAGATTTTTGACTTGATAAGTGTGAACTTTTACGTGATTTCACCAACTTGACAGATTGAACAAAATAAAAAACTTTGTATTAAAATTAAGCAAAATTTAAACTTGCTGCAGGAAATTTTATGTCATTTGTGCTTTATGGTTACTGTTTTTTCCATGTAGGGGATACTTCAAAGTACCATCCACTGATGAAAACAAATCTTGTCAGCCACTCACTCAAATACCTCACCTGCACATATCTAGGGCAAGTTACTTGGCCTTTTGTTTGTTTTTTGGATGTTCTTTACTTTGTAATTGTTGTATTGAGTTGCTTATCTGCATATGTATTTCTACTTCCTCATTATAATTCTAACACTTTATGTTCAAGTAACACAGAATCTGTATAATACTATATTTTACTTATTTGATATGACGAGGACGGCACAAAGTTGATTTTCACCAAGTATCAAGTTTAGTACAACTTCTGTTTTCATACTCATTTCAAAATTGTTTCAATCAAAGACTCTTTAATTCTTTCTCAAATTCATGTAGAAAAGTTTGGGGTATCGTTCGCCAAACAGTTTTTCACCGTCCGCCAAATTGTTTGGTTGATGATTCTTTAGTAGACGATTTAATAGTCATTGATCGTGACTGTTTAGGATGGACGGTATAAGATGAGTTGACTAAAAAATAGGCTATAGCCAACATGGCTTTGATCGTTCTCCATGTATATGTATGTGTATATGCACTAAGGTTTAACTTTTGACTATTTAACTATTTCTGATTTTGCATACTAAGTTCAAACTTTCGTAGTGATGGTTTTTACTCCTAAGACTCACTTCTTGCAATTGTCTTTTGTATTCTCCAAAAATATATCAAAACTCCTCATAATTGACTAGTGATGACAACACATAGATGAGTGTTTATCAAACTGATCTCCTTCTCAAAGTGTTTAAAACTTACTTGACAATGTGGGATTTATAGGTATGATATTCAGATAGGAGTTCATGATCCCTATGAAGATTGTGTAGCTGCAATGAGGTTGTATAAGAGAATGCGCTCCCAAGATCATCCCTTGGAAGTGACTGCTGGAACATTAACTGCTACATGTTACCTGGCCGTCACTAACATTTTCAATTCTTTTCAACCAATGGACCTTGAGAAAATGACGCCAGAGGAGCTTTTCGGGATTCCAAATCAAACTATCAATGCTGGTGTTTGGACTCATCACAACAAGCTACGGATACTTGATATCACAAATCTTCCTCATCGGGGAAGTAATTATTTTCGGGATTTTGATGAATTTGATTTCTGCTGTACATTTAGTCTTCGTTTGTTAAACTCCTAGCAATGATCTTTTCTTTTCTTTCCTTCTTTTTTTTTTTATAAAAAAAATATCATCCTGTAGACTTAGAGTTGTAATTTTATAGGGACGGGGAGAACTTGATGTGAATATGTTCTGGAAAGGCAGCTCGGTCATATTATGAAGAGAAGTCTTATGTAAACTAGGTTATAGTGTTAATTATGCTGCAGTTTAGCATACCATTTGTTGGTTCTTTTTGGTGTCCTTGTTTCATAACACGAGTTGATTAAGATTCTGTAAATGCCTTAATAAAAGTACATATCAAGTCCTGCTCTGTAAGACATCTTTTAGTTTATTTTAATTCCCTGGATTTACTGGAGGTGGCATATATTTTATTGGATCTTTCAAATCTCTCTCTGGGGTCATGGCAAGTAAATGAATTGTGAGCCCTAGCTGCTGGGTAACACTGAGAGCTGAAGTTACAGGGCTCTCTTGACCTTGTCTTCCATTAACAAAGTATTGGCAGTCGGCTTTTATAAGTGAGTTCTCAGGTTGCATTTTTTATCTAGAAGGACTAGACTATTATAGTATGATTATTACAGCCGAAATATACATCTCCTCTATTTACTTGGTGGAATAATATTTTTTGTTAATTTATTTTTTAATTTAAAGTTGAATACTAAATTTTGTGGTAATAAAAATATCATATCATGCACTCCTCTTCAAAACCCCATAGGGAGGTGTCCAATTCCACGGTTGTCTAATAGTTAATTCTACTAATTGGGTACTTGAAAATATTATAAATGTTCTTAAAACTATAAAAATTAGCAATCCAGTAAAAAAATAGAAAGCTGAGATAAATATTAATTTATACATGTATCCTGAACCCAATTAGACCAAATTTGTAATAGCTTATTCTTTTCAGCCATAGAATATAATGCATACAGAAGGGCGAAAAACAAAAAGAACAAAATGATGGCATGCACATTATATTCATAAGAATGGAAGTGAGTTTTATTCAAATTTATGAAATTTCTTTTTCCAAAACTTGTATTAAAATAACCCACAAGTATACTTCTATGGGTATTCAAGTTATGAACATGAGTTTTTCTTTTGAATGTAAAAAATAAATAAATAAATAGTTTCATATTGAGTATGAATTTGACTCATTGTTATAACATACACGCATCAAATTTTCACTTGCAGAAATAGTATATAATATTGAGGAAAAAAAAACCCGACCAAATGAAAGGGGATATTGTATCAAATAGTATCTTTTTGACAGTGGTCATTTCATTTGTATCTGGAGCCTGCTAAAAATGGAGGCAAAGGCGTTCCGCCCAACATACCCTGCGCTCCCTTTTCCTCTCACTCCAACTTTTCCGAGAACTCCTTCGGTAGCCCTGAGACCTTCCCCTTTAAAGAATTCAGGTTTCTATCTCTATCTCCTCTTCTTTTACTTTCTTGAATATTCAAAGAAACCCCCTTTATCTTCCTTTTTTTTGAGTGGGTTCAGTTGCCAGTTATATGTAGGAACAAGAAAGTAGAAGAGAAAGACTTTTATGGGCTTCCCAAAGAGTATTCTGATGATGTACGTCACAGTCACTTCTTATCTGACTTCTTTTCATGGCGCTTTAGCTCATCTCTTAATATGAGCACAGTTCACTCTGTTCTTAAATATTCAGAAATTTTTATTTTTATTTTACCTTTTGTCCCTTAAACTAGGAACCGTATGTAGATTCTTTATTTGGTACTAAAAAGAAAATTTACTGTTTTCTTGGCGTTGATTATATATATATATATATATATATATATATATATATATATATATATATATATATATATATATATATATATATAAGTTGAAAGCTAGCACTAAGTTTCTTGATTTAGGAATGGCAAGCCCGTCAGCGGGAGAAGACAAAGGAATTGCACCGATTGCGTCAAGAAGAAGAGGACGAAGAGAACAGAAAGATTGAAGAATATCGAGAAATTGGCTTGAGATTAAAGGATTATCCTGAAGAAGAGGTACGGAAAGTGAAGAAATTGGTATCGAGCTTCATCAGATCGGCTGAAGAAGTGGAAGAGGTAATCATAAATTTCAGTCTTCCAATTTCAGCAGCCTCAAAAGTTATTTTCATATTTATTCTGGCATAAGAACAAGCAATATGTAGAAATGTTATACTATTTGAATGAGAAAGCTGTTTAAAGCAGTTGTTTCCATCAGAAATGTTTTGCGCCATTTATAATATTAAAACAATTATGACTAACCATGCCGAGTTCCCACTTGCTCCTGTTATATATCTGGACCAATAACTGATTACTGTATAAGGCATATTGATTTTGAGTTGTACCAAGGTTTATATCCTGGAAAGGTTGTACCAAGTTTGTTTGATAACACAAGTCCATTGAAGTGTGTGGGAATGGCTGAAACTAATAAGCCTTTGAATTGAGATTATCCTCTCCTTGCCATTCCACAATGTTTGCTAATCACTCTCAATTTCTTATTTCAATAACTTATTGAGTTTGCTGATAAGAGACCAATTTACAATAGCATTTTCATTGGGTTAGGCCCCAAATGTTAGGATAGTTTTTTGTGGTAAGAACTTGATTACAAAGCAAGCCTTTACAGTATATGGTTTGTGACTTTCTGTCAACATGAGCTTGCTTGCATTAGGAATTTTGTGTAGTCTCACATATAAGTGTCCCATAGAGGTTCAGAGAAGAGTGTCAGCTCAGCCAATAGAAAACTTTTCTATTTTAATAACTAGTCTTTCATATGAAACCCCCTTTACTTCTAATTTGAGGAAGATAGAAGGGAGAAGTAATACTATGGGAGTTGAGAATTCAGCAATATGAATATGTATATGACTTGCCTTTCAGCAACATACAATAGTGACAAGGAAATTCATTCGTAAACCAAGCATGAGGTTTGAAATTTTTCTGGATATAGGTGTTTATCCTCAAGTAGCTACTTCACTAGTTAGTACCTTAGTATTTTCCTTTACCATTAGCTATATTTAGATATTTTGTAGTCCCTTCCACAATTTTTCTTTGGAACTTTAGGAGAAATTGTTCTGCAGTTAATCTATTGTTGCTTTGCTGTTTCAATTCCTTTCTTGCAGAAAATTGAGGAAGCTGCTGAGAGAGGCGAACTCTCTGAACTTGTACTCATGGTCATATGGAATCGCCTCGATCTCGCTCGGCGTAATGTATGTAAGCGTATCAGTTGCTTTACTATATTGAATGCGAATTATAAAGTGAGAATTTGCACCATATAGAAATGTAAATAGGTGCTAGTATTTTCCTTCTTGGAAGCATTTGTCATTTCAAATCTCTAATTTCATTACGAGGAATTAGTAACCAAAAAAATGGGCATAGTCAAATTTTATTCTTGATGTTATGATGATGCTGGTGTCAATGCTTATAGCAACAAAGAACCTGGGACCATGTACAAAGCAGTTGTGCATAAGCATTTAATTGTTTAAGCCTTACACACAGGACTTGTCTTTAGGAATGCTTAAGAAAGTTGCCTCCAGGAAACACTTGAGGGAAATAACAGGGCCTAACTTTGATTTAAATCAGGTATCTAGAGTTTGGGCCCTCAAAATTGTGTTGCTCATGTTGCCTTGTTCCCAGAAAAGGTTTGACTACAATTGATACTTGTATTTAATATTGTTCTTGAAAATGATCCAAAATGCAGATTAACTGGTCCCTTTCGATTCTAAAATAATCAAGTCCTTTACTGTAAGTCTGTAATGCGGGAGACCTTGGGCATTTTCATCCTTTATTTTCCAGCTATTTTACAAGAATAAAAGTAAAAATGCATGAATAAGAAAATTGTAAAATGAACTCAACATTCTACTTGTTTTGGTAGTAACTTTTAGGGCCTCTACGTCTTTCTAATGATTCAGATATCTATGGCATTTTTCCAGGATGAAAAGGACGCAATTAGAAGTCTTGATCTTTTATACAGGCGTGTCGAGGTATGCTCTGGTTACTGCATCAACACTGTCACAATCAAGCACAAAGTTGCCTATTTGACTGCAAGGGTTAATCAATTATTTTCAGGCTCCCATAAATTCTATTGTAGCTGATGACTCCATCTGATGTTGGATTCTTGTTGAATGACTTTCAGTTGACAATTTGGCTTTTGCTTTGGCTTGATTTATCACTTCCATTAGCAGGAAGGGGGGAAAAACACTTCAAAGCTTAATTATTGATAATCTATAATAAAATAAGCTTACTAGCATTTTGTGATTAATTTTTTTGTAATATGAGAAGTGTTCTGCACTCCCTCCTCAGGAATACATCTTATCCAGCCTATTGGGATCATCTTGCATTGGCATAACGATCTAGCAAAGATTTAAAATTGGTTCCTGTTCATTCTCCTTTTGGTTGGAATAGAAAACAAACTTTTCTATACAGTGTTTGATTAAATTCCTTGAAATTGGAAAGTATCTCCAGGTTCAACATAAAATTACAAATGGCTTAAGTGCACTTCAAAGCAAAATGTAAAACTTTTAAGCTTCTTTTCCAATAACCTCAAATTCAATCTTCCTAATCATTAACAATTAACGCCACCATCTTCACCATTTGCACTGTCCTTCCTTTCAATTTTTGTGTTTTTTTTATTAAAAAAAAGCTTTCTGTCTTTTATATATGTAATATGTGTGTGTGCGCTCATGCGTGCTTTCCTGTTGGAATGTCAAAACATCTAAGTTAAACTTATGTTTAGACAGAGATCTTGAAACGGGAGGCTACTCCTGCCATGAGACTACTCAATGAGCTTTTGAATATGCATGATGGATTTGATGAGGAAGGGTGGATGAAGGCATGCAAAAAGCGTATGGTTGATACCTTTCCAAGAGAAGATCCATTCAGTATTCTCGTCCCAGCAGGATTTAACATTGATAAGGTACATAAAAAATGTAATATCTGACTTCAGCACATCTAGACATATGGTCATAGCTAATGTCATTTTTATTATACCTGAAAGTCACAAAGATTGGTCATAATGTCCTCAAGTCATTCGGTGTTTTGGATTTGGTAGGCTTCAGTTTCTACTTCATGGCCTTATGTAGTGGTTGGGAGAGAAATTCTGTATGGTATTAGAGTGGACAAAAATATTAGTTGACTGGTTGGAATGGTCAAGTTTGTCATTTTCTTCCCAAGGCCTTACTCATATGCTGCCAAGTTTATAAGTTGCCTGCATGTTAAATGAAGTTCTTTAATGTTTAGGTGTACTATATGTTAGTCTCTGATTGAATAATTATGTCAGTGATTCAACGACTTGCAATAAATGACCTTTCTTTCTCTCACTCAGCATGAAGGCCCACTGAGACCTCCACTGGAAGCTGATGATGTTCTTCTGAGAGTAGATTTTGTTAGAGAGATTGATGCATTGCTACAAGAAGTTCGGTTTGAACAAAGTGAAGCACTTACTGAACAAGGGCTTGACCCTGAATCTGTTGCAATTAGGTTGAAGCAACACGAGAAACAGCAGGCTATACGTCAAGTAGAAGCTATCCTAGATTTGGCAATTAATTTACAATGGTAGTCGTACTCAGTTTTTTTTATCAGTTCATTTATATAAAATCTTCTTCTTTTTGTTTCTCTTTATTGTTTCAAAGCCCTTGTGATTTTCCCAGATGTATTCCGTTGTTCTGAAGATTGTAATGGAAAATAACTTCTTTTTTCAGGTGTGTTTGTTTTCAGTTCCAGTGTTTCCATGTTCTCTGCAGTGTTGTTTCTTGCTTTTTCATTCCTTTTCTTTTCTCTTCCCACTATTCTCCATATTTCCCCCTTGTTTAAATGAATAGATGGAGTATTCGCGACTTATTTGAATGTGCAGATGCAAGGCAAGAAAGGCACTTTTAGAACTTTAACCACTTAAAGCAAAACAAGTGGATCGATAGCTATTCTGCAAAATGAATATTTTATTTTTTGGTCAAATTTTCCGCCAAAATTGAACTCATAAGAAGCATGAGCGCACACAGACCCTTTTAAGGAAAAAGGAATGGTTACATTGTTTAAAAATATACTTATTTCCCCTAATAGACATCTTATGTGCTAATACCTCCAATTTAAAACTAATGTACATTGAGGAATTTACTAGATGATATCAGCCACTTAGGCTTCTGGCTTCAAACAGAACACAACTGTGAGACTTCATCTTGTATATGACTGGTTCAGGCATCTGCTCAAGTACAGGTTCACCATCCATGGGGAAAAAACCCGGGTAAGAAAGAGCTGTGTCAACCAAACGGAGCCATGCCATCTCTGCCGGAGGTGGGGGTAGAGTAGTGCTCTCTGAATGATCTGCAGCATTGAAAGCAATAAACAAGTCACCATTCAGACAAGGGGATTTCGAGGTTGACTGGACGTCTTTGTGAACCTTCAATGTCATGCCTAGGAATTTACTTGATGGGTCTTCCCAACTCGGCGGAGACAGATCAGTTCCATGCCAGCCAATATTCTCTTCCCTCAAGAATTTCCTCTTCTGAAGAAGATCATTTCGCCTAATTCTTAGTGAACTCAAAAATGAAATGAACTCGGTGATCTGAATTCCAAAGCTAGTTCTTAAAGCACTCCAATTAAAAGGTTTTCTGTCTCCATATGCTGGAGAACCCCCAGAAGATTGGCCACACTCATCTCCCATATTGAGGATAGGAACACCCTGAGACACAAACAAAATAAAGAGAAAATTCCGGATTTGTTTAAGTCATGTTTCAAGTATAGCAGCATTAGTTGTTGCACCTTCGACTCCACAATTCCAACTTAATTCCAACGCTAGCTCACTGCCACTAAAACTGACCAAGTCCACAAGAGAGAGTCCAGAATTTCTGGCAATAAAATTGAAAGAGAATGCTGGGCCTCGACCATCCGAGAAGGTATCCCCACTCCCACAAAGCCTTGTCGCGAGGTTGCTTAGCAGACCCTCACCCCTCAGATAATTTCTCACATCACCACAAAATTGTGTATTTATTTCTGCCCACCTCCTCCAATGAGGAAAACGTACTGCCTTGGATTCCATGTCATGCCCACCTCCTCCAATGAGGAAAACGTACTGCCTTGGATTCCATGTCATGGGGGTCCCAAGAATCCGCTATGATCTTGACCTTTGAGAGTATAGGATCAAATGCAATTGCTTCAACCAAAGGGGGGCGAGAAAGATTCTCACCGTGAAACCCTCTCAAAAGGGAAGCAGTATTTATGAAACAGAATCCATCAACGTGAAACTCAATCACCCAATGCCTAAGGCTATCCAAAATCATCTGTTGGACAATAGGATGATTACAATTTAAACATTTTTACCTATACTGACACCTTTTTTTATAATGATAGGAAGATTTGTCAATTTCTCTCAGTGATCCGATCTCAGCAGTATGGGTGAAAACAACTTCCACAAAAACCTCTATCCCATTGGCATGCAACCCCTTCACCATTTCCTTCATAGAGTTAATACTGGGCATAGGATCTCCAGAAGGCCCATATTTGTTCATTGGCGAAAAGAAATGGAATGGAAAATAGGGACCTTGCTGCTCATCAAAAGGGAAGATTGGTTCTAATAAGATTGCATTCACGCCAAGATCTTTGAAATGCTGCAACTTCTCAGTGATACCAGAGAAGGTCCTGGCAATGTCACTTGGCAACTTGCTGGAGTTATCTTCGGTAAAAAGCATAATGTTTAATCGATAAACCACAAGCTTCTCCAGTGGTAAGCAAGGACGAACGTCACCAGTCCAATCAAAAGCAGGTTCCTTGTGCAACTGTCCAAGACATTTTAGAAGCAAACCAGACCCATGCTTTACGGGACGAAATCCCTAATGATTTTAGCATATGGATCCAAAAGGACACGTTCTGCATGAAATGTATCTCCTTTTAGCTGATTAGCTCCCTTGCATCTATAACCATAGCTCACAAGAGGAATCGCACTGTTTATTGAGGCATGCCATATGTCACCTGATCGATTGACATATGGATCTAGATCAATCTCAAAAACAGGTTCAGGTTTAATTGTCTCATCATACAAACACAGAACTACACTTTCTGCACTTCGTGACAAAAGGGAAAAATTCATGGAACCATCAGCAGAGAAGGAAAGACCCAAAGGTGCGGGATACCCTGAATTGAAACCAACTGGCACACAAAATTTTGTTTATCTGTGGCTTCTGATTACTGATATTTTTGAATCACCGTCTGAAGGAGACTTCAATATAAATGAGAGATAAAAAGGGGCTAAATTTGCTTCTAAATTTAACTGAACTGCAATTTGGCCGGAAGACTTATGCCGAAGTGAGGTTTCTATCTTCCTGGGTGCAGCAACTAGACTGGGACTCTGAGAGTCTATAGGCATGAAAGATGATGAATCAGATCTATATATACCCCAACTCATAAGTAGCTCATCTTTGCCGTCACAAAGTTGCAAGGATGAAACTTCAACATACACGCTGTACTTGTTATTTTTCATTTCAACAAGTACCATCACCTGACCACCAATTTCGGACCTAAATAGATATGTTGAGACCTTTCCTGGAGTTTGAACAACAAAAGAGCATGATTTGGCTAACAGCCTAACACTTTCAACCTATGATCCGGATAAGAACTCTTTGCTGCATTTATTGCAACTCCTCAGAAAACTAGGTTTCTTTTCACATCCATTTTCCCTAACCTTGGTGTCACTCTTGTTTTATAAGTAACATGAATAGTAGAAACTAAGTTAGCCATTTCAGTGGCTCCACAGCTTAAACCATTGGTTCGCATTACAAAGGACAGTGGAAGTGTTGCCATCTGTTAATGCAAGAGGTGATAAAAGTACAATGATGGGCATAAAACTTGCTGCAACAATAGGACTCCTTTACTTGGTTCTTAATCTGGTTCTGTTTAACATAAACGCTATCAGTTTACTCAGCGCCAGGAAGAAATAAATGATTTTTGAATGAATATATACCGATGAATTATCATGTATCGATTATGCCAATATAATCTTTAATAGTCACCAAACAAAAGTACTATGTTCTGTATAAAAGATCTCAGCAAGTTCTTCATTTTTTTGGCTAGTTTGGAAGAAATTTAACATTTCCTGCCTTTGGCAGGGATAGATGCAAAACATATGATAATTTTTCTATATAAAATATGTGTACCATCAACATATTAACAGTACCAGTCTTAAAGCCCACTAATTCTAAACAATTGTTAACAAAAGCCCAAATAACTGATGGAAGAAAACAAATATAACTCATGTTTTATCCTTGTACACAACCAGAACAAACCGACTCAATTCATGAAAAATCAGGACACTTCAAAATAAGCAAGTTCTAAAATACAAATATATAACACAAGAACAAATTATTTAATATTTTAACAACAATGGGGAAATTCACATAACTTCTCTAAAGTTATCATTTTAAGAAAGAAGATATAAAACAGCTTTCACTCAATAACTTCCACAGTAACTCGTAATTTCCAGAAGAATGCCTTAAAGCTGATCAAAAGACCAACTTCAAATTGGATAATATCTACTTGAGTAAATGAAAATTGTGTCCAAATGAAGTTAATAGCATTATAATCGAACACTACCCAGTTGAGAAAACTTGGGAAAAAAATCATATCTTAATTCTCAACCAAGTAAACAAAAATTACAGAATACCAAGTTGAGAAAAAGAGGCAAATGAAGAACAAGTGAACTGCAATCACTCGTATGGTGTCACAATGCGAAAACCCAAATCCAAGAACAATACTCAAATCCAAGAACAATGAGAAAAATTTACTTACATCATTGAAATTTGTGGGTAATATAAAGCTGCAATCATTTAAGTTATCTCGAAGGGAGAGAAATCAATAGGAGACCCACTTGACAATCTGGTTAAGAAATTCAAGAACTAGCCTAGGCAACTTAAAGGAGTTGAGAAAGATATTTTGAGATTTGCAAATGTTTTGGAAGAACTCGAAATTCGAGACTTCTCTCGAATTATAATGCTATGCAGCTTCAAGACAATTTCATATATCTTATTCTATTCTCTATTGTAGCCGGAATATGACCATTACTCTATTATTATATGTTGCCCCCACAAATCTGTGTGCCTCTCTCCTCGTCCGTTCCTCTTTTTCTTATTGGAATGAGTAGGAGATCTTTTATGATTACAAACAGATAGATATTAATAGCTGTATATTATTTGAATATATTGTTTGTGATTAATTAAAAAAGAGTAGAAAATTTATGAATATTTAAAATATGTTTTGTTTTATGTATACTCTTAAAATTTATAAATTATTAATTTAGCGTCGGGGTATAATAATAATGAAATTAAGTATTTGACTCTCTTATAATATACTTTTCCTCTAAATAAGATATTTATATTTTTAATAAATATAATGAAAACAACACCTATGATTTGATTTATAAATCAAGTTGTATTATTATTGCAAAAATAAATATTATTTAATATTTTTCACCATTTAATGAATATGAGCATTTTTCATAATGAATAAAAATTCTTATTAATTTTTAATGGTAAAAATGCATTCAATAATTTTAATTTTTTGTAGAATTGATCTCATCATTATAATGAAATATCCATTAAGAAGGTTGGATCATTAGTTCATTACTAATAAAAAATGCTATAAAAAAATGTGCAGTGAATGAAATTAGAAGAAAATTGATGGAGAGGTGCTAAATACTAAAACTATGATGACATACTTGAAAATATTGTATAATTTTTCATATGGGTATCATTAAAAAGTTAATTACTTAAAAAAATTATATATAAAAATTAATTGACATTACCATCAATTTTGTTCAGCTAAATGACAAGACTCGTTACTCATATCAACTATCAAGTGTCACGTGTTGATTAGCAAGACGTACAGCTTATTTGCAAGTATATACACTAGTAGGGCAGTGTATATATATCGTCATCTCACTTAATTTTCTAGATAACAATACGTATGTATATTCACTTCCTTCAGTAACTGTTGCACTGAATTGAAATTTCAGCACATAATCTGGCTGGTACTAGTTGAGATGGAGAATTGGTTAACACAACAACTACCTTTTTTCTTTTTCTTTTTTCCCTTTTCTGAAGCTGCTATATTTCTTTCCTATAGTAAGTGGTTCCAATTATACACAGTTGTAACATTTAATTTTAGCTCCCATTCTATTTCATAATATTGGCATTTCTAATTCAAAGAATTTAGAGTGCAGGGTCTATAGACAATAATACAAAGTGATTAAAGAATCAATGGTAATTTGAGATATCATTTAGAAGAAAATCTAGGACTGCTTTCATCAGAACCATATCTACTACCCATCCGAGAATTCCTCTTGGTTGCAACAACTGGGTTGTTCTCTTCGTCGTCAATGTCTGCTGCACTCTCAAACTCATCACCCTTAAAGATTGGGTGAACATAGGCATCCTCAAGATAGGCTTTCAAGTTTAGGTTTGGCTCTGTGGCCTTCTCTAATGTATCCTTCACCATTGCGTCCTGCGATTGAACAAACATAATAAAAGTCATTGATACCATAATCGCACCAACATGACCAGATGCAGCTGAAGAAAATTATGCAGGCACAAATGAATTTACAGAAAGAAAGCTTTAAAGCTAGCCAGCAGACAGCCAATCGAAACTATTGATTCTAGATTTCTAGGCAGTCTCAATTCTCATCTAAACTTGAATTAGGATCGAGCAAGGTGCTCCTTTAAAATGAGCAATTGAGCATGGTAACTATGTGCAGGTCAATAAGAGCATTTCTTCCGCATGCATTACTGTTGAAACACTAGGTTTGAAAGAATGTCTCAGACTTTATGGTTTCTAAAGAAGATTGGCTTCTACTGAAAAGGATGGAAAATTGGTGAAAATTGCTTAAAATGCCAAATATGTTAGCAAAAAGATGCTGAAGTCATTACATCCGATTCAGTTTTCTGGAGCAACTCCAAGTGCATGGTTTTCTCTTGTGAACAATGGCAATGGAGTAGCGACAATAAGCAGAGATGTACGGTAAAAGGTTACCATTATCATAACGAGTGACAAGTAATTATCATGTATTTTCATCTATGTTTAAATAGAAGTATCCTGAACTAACCTGTAATGGGAATTTTAAGAATGCTGATTCAAAGCGCCCCTTGCAAAAAAGATGGAACCAGATTGTTAGAAAAGGGAGTAAAATCAGAATAGGCGTTGATTTGGCTGCCTGCTTTGTGCTCAATAATCCCATCAGTAGAAGTTGTGATATTATCAAACCAATAATTATACGCCGATGCACATCAGGCCAAAATCTGGCCCCACTCTCATACTTCTGATCGTATACATTGATAATCTTGCAACGAGAAGCATTTGAATAAGTAAGATAACTTAAACAAGTTATCACCAAATGCTAATATCATGCAAGAAATTAAGTGATGGTCATCCTCAAGTGCTTAATGCTTAATAATGTAAAACAAAGTCCTAAACATCTAAAAAATGCACAGTCATTTAAAATCACTTGATCAAGCTAATAACCAAGTATTCTTCGAAAAAGAACAGCTAGAAGCCTAAAAATTATGGTGTCACTTACCAGAGTGGTACAACATGTGAAACCCCTTAATTATAAAGATCTCCAGATTCACTAGGCCCATAAAAAATTTAATCATCCTCTTTCTCAGTCTGTTTTAATGATAAGAGCTAAAGGAGAGTGCTAAAGCATTTTTACAAAAAATCTTTGTGTTTCCTTCTTTTACACGTTTAAGTTAAAGCTATACTTGCAATCCATAATGCTTCAGCTAGAACCTGCACTTCTAATTCCAGGATAGACTACATTTAAATCACTGCACTTTTCGTGCATGTTCATAATACAAATAAACAAACATTAAGAATTGATTCAGTCACTGAATATGTAATAGATGCAAGAAAGCACTATTTGTCTCTTTCATCGTACAAGGTTTCTGTTCCAGGGGGGTGTCTCTGTGTTCTATCAAATGAAGCAAATCAAACTGCCAAAGCAAAAGTTTGATATACCCATTAATTCAATTTTGAAGGAAAATCCAGTGCAAAGCAATTTCCTAGACACTTCTACATTACCATATCTAGCAATATACAGTGTACAGTTTGATATGGGCAGGTACACTTTAAACAGTTTATGCTGTATGATTTACCCTCTGTTTTTAATCTGCATATATTCATATGTACTTCCTTTCATGTTCTTCATTCAGTATAAATCCATCTCCCTTTTCTATCAAGGCATATATGCAATTATGCACTCTTGTTGAAATGTTAACTTATGGTAGTCATCAAAGCAAATATACCTGATGGCGAAAAACCACATATGCAAAGGCAAAGAAGACGATGATGAAGGGAAGCAGTATAGGAGAGACAGATGAGTACACAAGTCCCAGCAAAAAATATAACTGTATGCGAGGTTCTGTTATAGCAAACGTCAACGAACCAGGATCCATTGCTTGCTCCCTGTCCCTTTCTGTCTTCACCAATAACGTATTCTTCAAGTGGAACATTACTAATGGAACCAATCTAAGGATCTCCGCAGCAATTCCAGCCCAACCATCAACCATTATATAAGAAATAAAGAATGTGGCTTTCATTGGAATAGATACACCAACAGTTTTCGGAATCCTACAAGGAGAGCACAACTTTGTGAATTGAGCACTCAATTATAAATTATTAAATTTCAAACTATAACAGGGGAGTTGGAGATATAGACAGCCTTTACATCACATCTGGTAATCATTCGTCTCAAAACAATGAAACATGCACCAAAGAAGGAACATTACAAAATAACACAGGGTCTGTAAGCAATCAGTAGCACACAATATTATTATTTTCCTATTTTTAACAACCGACTCAAACCCATAAATTTAGTCCATGGTAGTGACACTTTGCACCTGGCACTAGAGCTGCAATAACTTTCATATCACCAAAGATCATTAAAATATCTCCTTCATTATCATCAAAATCTTAACAAAAATAACAGTTATTATGACCCCATATATTCTTTTATTTTTCTCATGTGTTCTGTCGGAACCGAATGAATTCACCGGGTGGAGCACAGTTCATGGTTCAATATTCTAGTGTCCTGCGCATAGAGGGGGTGGGGGAGCCAGAGGGAGGAATACTCTATAAGAAAAGTGAATGAAATTATCTCCCAAGAAGTGAACACTTTATATATAATAATATAAAAACCTTCAACATGAGTTTGTGAATAAGGACACAAATTACTCTACTCAAGGAATGTGTAGATTTTAAGGACCTCGACCATAAACACCTATAATCTATGTTCTCAATTGAGTTCAACATAACTTTTTAGATAGTGGCTAATAAAACTAAATTATAATTCAAATTAGATAAGATAGTTCCTAGGCAAAGGAACATACTCTGCTGGAGACTGATGCAAAAACTCACGAAGTTGCTGTAATGCAGTTCCTGTAATAATGCTTCCAAGAAACACATTAACAAGTAAAAACATATGATACTTGGCAGCAGATGTTCTCTCCAAAGATGAAAGCGATGCAAAGCCTTCTATTTTGGACATAATCATCAGAATTGTTGGAAGAAGAATAAGGAATATCTTTAATACAATTCCGGGAAGAAAGCCTTGAATGATAGACTTGACAGTTTCTCTGTAACAGAAAATTTCAATATTAAAAACTTTAGCTACTGATCAGTACAAAATTCAGCCAAGAAAGTTAAAAATATTTGACAGAAAAGAAGAGAAGCTAAATTTTTGCATTTATATGCAGCGTATATACAATTATACATAAGATTTGTAATAAATCATGTAGAGAAGATCCAATCCAAATATTTCAATAATCTTCTAGGAATGTTATGTTCAGATGTTTGCTTCCTTTTGTTAATAAAGGCATCTTTTTAGGTGATTGTCTTATGCATGACTTATCAAAATAGCCACAACAAAATTAAACATTAAACCCAATTAATCTTTCATGGTTACCAGGAACCTGGAATGATTCAGTATGCAAAAGGAAATCGGGTAATGGGAACACTACCTGTTGGTTAAATACAAAAGGTATCTATGTTCCTGTACCACGATTCAGAACACTGAACAATATTTCCCGGTTCGCAAATCACAGAGCAGATAGGGTTCTGTGTTTTTGGGCAGGAGAGGATATTATACCTATACTCTTAAGATGATCTCTAAGAACTCTAGCCAATATGCAGGGTAGTTTGGTAAAAAGTTCATGCATTCATCATTTCTTTGGCTTAATCTTCAATAGTGATGCCGGAAATCAGCATTCGTTAATAGCACATTTCTATAAACCAAGAAGGCACCATATTTATGTTTTGCTTGTTTAATTAGTAATTAATGTATTTATATCTAAGAACGTGAGGTAGTTAAAATGGCACAGTGTTATCATGAAGTTAAAAAGCTGAAACATATATCATATCAGCATTTAAAAGTTCTTCAACTACATCATACAAGAAAGAAAATGGATAGTCTTACCAAAACTCTAAATTGTTCAGAGAAAAAAGATAACTTACGCTTCTATTACTGGCTTCAAGAAAGGAAAAACCTTCTCAATGCTCTCAATGTTCGCCATGGATTGAACAATTGTTATAGGTATCATAAAGAAAAATATAAGGAAAAAGAGAGCAACAACCATGATCAACCTTCGGACGGTGAGTTCAACATATGGTATAGCTAGATTATCCCAATAAACGTCACGTGGCTCAGGAGCCCATTCTGTCAACCAAATGGTAGGATTACTTGATTGCTGGGTTTGAGCACAAACAGCTGCTGCCCATCGTGACTTGAATGAAACAAACGCAGCAGGAATTATAGCATTAGGATCACTTATAACCTTCTCTCTTTCTGCAGCTTCCTAGGAAGAAAAATTATCAATCAGAGTCAAGCAGGGACACCATATCAAAATTGGGAGGGTGGTTCAAAAGGAAAAACTACTTACTAACACTTGCTAATGGTGTAACCACATTACTCAATTTCAAGATAGTTAATAGTTTCAAGACAATCAATCACAATAAGGAGGACAAACTCATTTGTTGATGGCCGGAAATGACGTAGTTAACATAGGTGTAACTAGTGCTTATAAGTTTAACCAAGAACTTATGCCATGATGATGAATATGTGTGTGTGTGTGTGTGTGTGTGTGTGTGTGTGTGAGAGAGAGAGAGAGAGAGAGAGAGAGAGAGAGAGAGAGAGAGAGAGAGAGAGAGAGAGATGTAAGAGTATTCCTTCAATTGTCAACCAGAAAGGAAAATTGGAGAAATTAATAAAACAAACACCCTTGAAAGAAATGCTTCCCGGTAAGTTTTACCTATATGATGGCAGCCAAATTGTGGTGAGAAGTGATGAAATAATCCATAGCTCATAGACTAAAGTGCTGAGGGAGAAGGAGATAGACACGTAAACAAATGGTCAGATCAAGATTCAAGACAAAGTTAGGCCCTTAAATTCAGTTGATCCCTCTTCTCCTTATACAATTTTGAAATTAATGGATCCTACATATAAATTTTTGCCCTCTAGGACATGAAGAACATTACAGTAATAGCTTAAATGTAAGATTGTTACTTCTGCTATATAATTCATCCTTCATTTCCATGACTCAGAGATACCATGTGACCCTCATTTTAACATGCTTTAAGGTTAATCTATTAATCCTTTCCAATTGTAGTGTCTAGAAATTCATGAAATGGACTTAACAAGTGAAGAAAAGATGAAAGCTCTTTATGTTTCACAAAATATAGCCTATTTTTTTGTTCTCAAACCAACATACTACTATCAATTATTGCAATCCTATAAAAGGTCAAAATTCACTGTATCACATAAATACATACATATATGTGTGTGTGTGCGTGTGCACAAGTTGATGTCCCATACAACAAGTCATTTGTTATTGATTCCACAAGCTCTTTGTGGTGATACAGTATCAAATGCTGAAGCAGTAGTCAGTATAAATGATTAGTCCCCTTACGAAAACTTACTTCTTGGCTCAGTTTTTCAATTTCAGCAGTGTAGTAGTCTATTGCATCCACAATCGTTCCCCAAAGACCGCAAAAACCTGTCTATACATAAGCAAATATTACCTGAGTTGTTATCATCAGTTGTCGAAGAGCAATCATGAGCAATTAAGATATAAGACTGAAAGTGAATGTCAAATAGTTATTAAGTCAAGAGTTTGATAATTATCATGTGGATATAAGTACCTTAGTAGTTGGCTTTTTTGCAGGGTTTCTCTCATATTTGTTCTGGTAATAGGTAAGCCTATTACACAAACTCTTCTTCTTTTCCACCAATTTTGCCAGTTTGTTTGCATTGTATACTACCTTCGAGTTCAGAAAAGCTATATCAAATATATGAACTATCATCTATTTATACATACATACATATATATTATATATATGTAAGGACAAAATAATCTGTTTTTGGTCCTTCAACCAGAATTTCCTCTCAAAGTTTCATGAAAATATTCCTTTAAAAAATATATTAACTATATATACTGTATAATTAAAAGCACAAAAAAAAATTGGTAATTCAATTCAAAATTTTGGAGAAAGATTCATTTAGCTATTTTTTCATCATTCACTCGACTTCCCAACTCTTTCCATACATATTTTTACCATCATAATTATCTCCTTACAATCGACCTCTATTTCAATATTATTTTTAATTTTGTTAGTATCATGTTACAATTCGTATTGTTACTAACAAGAATACCTAACTAGTAATTATAATACTATTTCAAAAATATCTATATAAGCATAATTATTCGAGTTTAAGTAGAATTTTATTACAACATAAATTATATAGTTTTAGAATAAAACAATTTATGTATGAAGATCATCTTACGTAATATTTATTAACATATAGGTGTATTTAACGATATAGAATTTAAAAATATTAAATAAAGTGGTTGACAATGTCAGAGCAATAATTATATTGCCAGAGTAAATATGTATTTAGCGACACTTTTACACTTGTTTTAACAACACTTTAGACTTTCAGTGACACTTATTACTCTGGTAGCATAATTATTGTTCTGACATTATCAATAGCACGAATTTATAACAATTTTATAATTTAATGAATCATTTTGTAGTTTTTTTGAGTTTACTTATTTTTTTTATTAATAATTCATTTTATTATACTCGGATAATATAGTTCTAGAAATAACCAATTTCTTTATGAAGATTATCTTACTCAGTATTAATCAATTACTATATATATATATATATATATATATATATATATATATATATATATATATATATATATATATATAATCACTAACGATATAATTTAGTTATTAAGTTTAAAAATTAAATTAATTACACTATCTAATAAAATATCCTTATAATGAAAAACATCAACAATATAATAATTCTATAATAAGATAATATAACATTTTTATAAGCAGATTTGTGCTTCTTAAAAAGTTACAGAAAAATTATACTCCAAATATTAATCCACTGGTAAGAATATTGAACTTCGATCATATAACAAATATGTAGACAACAGACCTGGTGAGAAAGGTAATTATCAGGATGATTTACGCAAAAGAAGTGCTCAACGTGCTCACTAATTGATTCATCAGGGTCAGGAGGGACATTTTTCACAAGAACCTGCAAAAGGAATTGAAATTGATTAAAAATATAAAACAATAATAAGTTTCTAACAAGATTATGTATAATCTTTAGCTCCTCAATGTGTTGGGCTTAAGTCCTAAAGTCCTTGATACTCTTCAAATTCCCTTCACCAAAGAAGAAATAGGATTACAGTTTCCATTAATATCAGTTTTGCAAAAAAACTTTAGCTTTTTTCTCTCTCATCTTTTTTCAGCTTCTGCTATGCTTTTCTATAAGGTCTACTTTCTTCTTCTTTCAGCTGCTCACAGTCCCAAAATTTCTTTTAAATCATGCTGTGTGAATCAAATGATGGTGTATGAACAGCATGTAAATTTAATCCAATAAGAAAACTGATACACTCACAGTATATTGATCTGGACGACGATTTTCAGAAGCTAGAAAATGCAATCTCATGTTGGCTATGATCTTGTATTCCTTGTAGAGTGCATACCATGTCCAAAATGAAAAGACATATGCCATTCCTATATGAACCCAAAACCTGTAGACAAATGATATTTTCTTTATAAGTATGACAGATTAACCAATACTATTGTCAATTAAAATTGTATAGATGAAGCAGGATCCAAGATAATATGAAGTCTAAAACACACAAAGCGCTGCTAGGATCCTATGTGCATGAGGAAAAAAATAATATCGTGATCTACCATAAGAACATTTCTACAGTTTAAACTGTGTTGCTAAGAGAAGGAAACACATTGTTTCTGAAAAGTCCCCCTCTATTCCTTACTAAAACAGTATACATAATGATTTCAACATGGACAAGTATCTGACAAAGGTCATAAAAATGTTGCACTATGTTCCAAGTTTTGTGATGACTCATGTTTCAAGACATATCGGTACTGCTTATTATGAATTTAACATGATTGGGACCAGAACATTCTGCATGAAAAGGCAGATCCTTCAACATAACAATGGAAACCATTACATCTTTATACTACTGATAATACTGATATCACTAATTATAGAAGGCAAAAAAGTTGTAAAAGGATGATTCATCAATCTCACCTTGAGGATCCAGCTGGAACGTTGGATATTGAAAGCTTGTCAATGTCGCTGAATGTTAAATCTTTAAATTTCTCCAACGTGTTGTTAGTCCAATTCACAGGCACCAATACCACAAAAGCAAGTGCAGTTATGGGAACAAATATCTTTAATCTGCAGAAAAGTTTCAGAATTATATAGTCCTTGTAATACCCCAAAAGTAAGAAATACTGTTTAACCAGCTTGTTTATCCATATTACCCTCTCTGTGTAGTTGTCCCAAAACTATTAAAAAAGTAATATTTTTGCTTACGAGAGTAATTGAAAAGTAATCCATTGTGGTCTGGAAAATGACTATAAACAGAAATCAAAACATTTAAACTCACCCAAGAAGGTAAATCCGAATATATACAGCGGAGTCAAGCCCTGCATGATCTATAAGCTCAGGTTCGGGCATTCGCAATGCAGCATACATCCAGCTCCAAAACTTCATATAGGTTTTGGGATCCAAGTTGACAAATTTCTTTACAGATGCTCCAGAACTTACCGGGTTGGCTCTTATACCCTTCAAATACCATTTTGGAAAGTAAACTCTATCGTTCATTGGTTGAAGTCTTAATATCGCAAATGCCACAAGAAATACAAGTGCAGATAGACCATTAATTCCAGCTGCAACACCTATGTCATCAAGGCCAGCCATATTCTTCCTTGATGATTCAGAATTACCTACAATCAAGAGGAAATAGGTGAGAAATGCCACAGTGGACGATAATCTGGGACTTATCACCCTGTTTCATTCTTCTAGTGAACTCAGATATATCTTAATATTCTCTCGTTGTGGATATCTTGCAATCTATCATATGGTTCATTTGTCAGTTGGAACATCCAGGGATTGGCACAGTGAATCCTATTTAGCAATAAAATATCCCTCTTTTCCAAAATTAGAAATATATTTTTCTTTTTAGTCTGTTCCAAAATTAGAGATATATTTCTATTTTAGAATTATAAAATGACATGACGCTCCTAATTTACCATTACATTTTTACTATCATTTTCAATATCAAACTATCACAGCTGAATTACTAACTAATATTCTAAGAATATATTTGAAAACATAAAATTATCCTTAAAAATTGTTGTTTTATAGTGTTTCGTAACGGAGGGAGTAATAAATAGTGTTTTGTCCTGCTTCCAATGCTTCTCAAAAGGTTCGGGTTTGACCTACAAATTGACCTCCAAAATGTTCCAGTATCTTGATTCCTAACTTGTGTCAACTAAACTGTTTCATATTTTGAGACAATCTATTATTATGAAATTCCAAAAACTATTATTTCCCTAATTCATTCCCGGAAGAAGATTACCGGTGGCTTTCATCCGGCACTTCAACCAACAACACCAAAATCCTCCATTACATTGTTTTATATCACCACACAGTTATAACAAATAAATGCTATACAGTGAATAACTGATAAAAAATAATATAAAAGAAAAAAAAACTATTTCGGTGGGTAAAACTTCCTCACAGAATCTAACTAAGTGATTCCCCAAAACTCTTCAAAGCAAGCTTGACTAATCCTAATAACATTGAATGAAAGGATCAAAAGACCTTCAACTTCAAAAGCCAAAATTGAACTTTAAATCAGATTATGAGGTACCATAAATTTCTTGAACAAGTATGCGTTATTTTCTAATGCCTGAATAAGACAAAATAAACTAATGCAATTAAAGCCAAAATCACTAGCATTGTTTTTGTTAAAAATCCGATTTCCATATTGATCCTTTTTCTTTTTTTTGTTAAATGATTTCCATATTGATCCACATGACATGTGTAGAATGAAATACAGAAAAATTATATTGAATCAACTCTCAAATTACTCCATTTTTTCCTAAAATTATCCAAAATCTTGCATGAACTCAATTAACCGTCGGTTCCTAAAAATAAATGGTTTGAATTGCATCATTATTTTCTCTCTCTTACCTTTCCTCAGCAACCAAGCAAACTGTTTGTATAAAAACAAAAGCAAATGAAATCTGAGAAAATACCTTGCAATAATCACCTTTCGGATTTGAATGGGAGCTAAAAGAACAACAACAACAAAAACCTCAAGAAAAAATGGGAATAATGTGGATTAAGGGCTGGTACCGAAAAGAGAAATGGGGATTATTAGGGTTTTGTTTTTAATAGTTGGGAGGATGAGAACATCGAAGTTCGTGAAGGTCAGTGACGAAGGGCGGCAACAAGCTCGGAAACCCGTCCTTCGACGCGCGACAATTCACGCCTCGCCAGTTTGTATCGTTATTTCAGTGGGCAGTGGGCACCCTTTTTAAATCTTTACGTTTCCAAATTTAGCCCTCACTCTATCCTAAATAAGTACATGTAGCTTTTTTAATCATCTATTAATACTCTCTGCGTTTGTTCGTAATAATTATAATCTCAAAAATATATTCTCATTAGAGACGAGTAATTAGTTATAAGCGAATTAAATTGTCTCTGATTATAATTGAATATTGAATTTAATTTTATTATTTAAATTAGTACTAATCGAATAACTAAAAACTGAATAACCGAATTATACTATTCAATTATTTGGTATATAATCGAAATATAAACTTATTTTTTTTATCAAATAAAAAAAATTATTTCAAATTTCACTCTAGAGTTTCCAACTAATATTTAATCACAATCTACAACCATAATAATTCATAAATTAGTTTAATAACTAGATACAACCCCGCGCGTTGCGGCGGGATTATTTGTTTTGTTAAAAAAAATTAAAAATTAAAAATTGTTTCACCAATCAATTTGAGATAATATAAAATAAAATTATAGGATATAATATCAATTTAGAATTGATACAATTTTGGGATATAATATCAGTTTAGATTTATATTTATGAGATAATATTAAAAAAAATTATCTGATTAAGGAATTTAAAAATTAAAAAAATTATGCATGAATTTTTTTTGTAAAGAAAGTTCTAAAGCCCAATGATGGGATAATATTACATATTTTTTTACTTGAGAATTATTTTTTAAAAAATTAAAAATTCAAATTATTGGATAATATCATATATTTATGTGTCAGAGTTATTAGCAAACAATGAGATAATAAAACAATTAAAAAATCAAATTATTGGATAATATCAATTTGAAATTGCGGCAAGTCAATATTGTAAGACCCCGAATTTTATGAAATACAAAATTTAATTTTTCTTCATATAGATATTTTTTTAAACAGTAAGTGGTTAAATCGATAAAGTTAAAAGTTAAGGATGTTATGTGCAAATTTTATTTTGTCGGACAATATTCGCTTTGTCGGGGAATATTCGGGGAATATTCGTTTGGTCCGACGGCGCCGAAATAACAAATTATTGGTGGACCCCACAACGGAATATTTGTCGGATATAGAAAACGACAGAAATAACCTTTTTAAATAAAAATAGTCAACGAAACTGTTAAAATACCGGTGATAAAAGAATAGTAGCATACGGTAGTTATTGGTATTTTCTGTAGCACTCGGTACTCTACAGTAACACACGGTATTGCATAGTGTCTCATATTATTGGTCTGATAATTGACACCGTAACTGTTACGCATCATTTCATCGATAATTGTCACTGCATAATATTTTATATTATCAATTCAATAATTGTTGTTACACAGTATTTTGCATTATTGATTTAATAATTGTCATTACACTGTATTTTATATCATTGAGTCAATAATTGTTGTTGCACTGTTTTTAAAATTATTGAACCTAATAATTGTCACAGTAACATATGCACAGTAATTCACATTATTGAATCAATAATTGTCATTACACAGTAACGTATGCTTTATTTTACATTATTGTTATCTCTATTATGATGTTATTTAAACAGTTGTATTTCATTAATTTATTGACTTGATATCTAAGAGCTAACTATACTGTATTTATAACAATTAGTCATAATAATTGAATTGATAAAGTTATTTGTTTATAATATAAAGTTAGGTGATTATTAGGTGATATGAAATGAATGGTGTAGATTAAAGTGTGAATTATTGTTGAATAATTGAATTGATTTGTTTATAATATAAAGTTAGGTGATTATTAGGTGATATGAAATGAATGGTGTAGATTAAAGTGTGAATTATTGTTGAATAATTAAATTGATTTGTTTATAATATAAAGTTAGGTGATTATTAGGTGATATGAAATGAATGGTGTAGATTAAAGATAATATAATATTTGAAATGGATGGTGTAGATTAAAAGATGATCTTTAAATGAATGGTTTAGATTAAATGAATGATAAGATTTTTGGCTATAAATAGAAGCCTTAACTTAAGGATTTTTCATAAACTTCCTTACTTGTTCTTTTTTTCTCTCTCTAAATACTTCTTGTGAAAGTTCTCTCTAAGTGTGCTTAAGTCATCTTGAGTATTTGTGAAGATCTATAAGTATACGTGTACTGTTCAAGTTAATCAACCTCATTTAAATCAATATCCAGTCACGTGTTGAGGTAAGGGATACCATCTTTTTCATCTTCCATTATTCAAACATACTATGGTAAGGGATTATCATTATTTGATTCTCGATAATAATATTGTTTCTTCCTTACTCATAAGACGTGCCTTTTATTTCCATGTATTAAATTGTGGGAATAACCTTACGGAGCGGATTGCCGCCTGTTGGTGAATAACCTTTCGTATTCATTAATTATTAATCTCTGAGAATAACCTTACGGAGCGGATTGCCGCCTGTTTGGTGAATAACTCTTTGTACTCAAATTCTATTAAATTGTGGGAATAACCTTACGGAGCGGATTGCCGCCTGTTTGGTGAATAACTCTTTGTACTCAAATTCTATTAAATTGTGGGAATAACCTTACGGAGCGGATTGCCGCCTGTTTGGTGAATAACTCTTTGTACTCAAATTCTATTAAATTGTGGGAATAACCTTACGGAGCGGATTGCCGCCTGTTGGTGAATAACCCTTTGTATTAATTTCCTTCACCTTTTGTTAATCAAACCTGCTACGGTAAGAGATATTATTTTCTTTCATACTCCTAAATCGAAATTTATTATGGAACTATTGCTTCTATAATTCCTGAAAATATTATATGTTCCATAATAGTTGAACTTCATTATTTCAACTGAACCTTCCTATTTACGTGAACCTTTCTATTGAATTGTAACTGTTATTCTGAACTGTGGATCTTGAATATCATTTTTAAATTTCACTCCACATCATGTTGACAATTTAGACATTATTTGAATCTGTACAAAGTAAACTTCCGATACTTATTGTTATCCTATTTCTTCTGTTCATCATTTATATCATTCTAATCATCCAAAAATCAAGTTGTTGTGAATATCTGTGGCCGGGGGCACAGATGTGATATATTTGTTGAACAGATGATAGGTTAAAGGCGATATAATAGGTTAAAGGCGATACATCTGTTCGGTGTCTTTTATGGCACGTGGTGAATGTTCTCTTTGGCCCGTAGTGCAAAGATGAACTGTTGTTTGGTATGATTATGACCAAAGGCTGAATCTGGTATAATCATGACCGTTGGTGTTATATTGAATGTCTTTGGCCCGTAGTGCAAAGATGAACTGTTGATCTGCATGATTATGATCAGGAACTGTGAATTTGTATTATCTTGACTAATGATATTTCAGATGATAAAAGTTGATAATGTTTTTCCTAAAAAGAGAACCGAGTGGACATTATAGTCTGCATTAATCTTCTAATAGATTACTCATTCCGCTGCTATTATTGATCTGAACGTTGTTTAAGAATTTAACTGCAGTTTTTGATATAAACCTTGTAGTCTATTGTATTCTATCAAGAACTCAACTGTTGAAGACTAATGATAATTTATTCGTCATTATCTTAGTCATGTTATTCTTTACTGGGCTATTTGAGCTCACCCTTTCTTTTGTTCCATTGTTTTTCAACAGGAGATGAAAACATAACAGGGTCTAGCCGGGGAATGGAGTGAGGGTCCGAGGAATAGTTATCATAGTCTTCACGTTTTGGAAAATAGTGTGGCAATAATAGTGAAGACTTAGTTGTGTATTATTATACACTGTATTGTAGTACGTTGTGCTTTGTTGTAATAATTTTGTTGTAGTCTTTTGACGACTCAAGTTTGGGCTGTGTGGGCCCAGATTTGGGGGCGTCACAGTTGGCATCAGAGCTTAGGGATATGATCTTTAATGGAGATATCTGGGGTTAGAACTAGGAGGGGAGAGACAATAGAATCAATCACTAGTGTGTCCTACCTAAATTAGATTTATTTTTTATCTAATGAATCGATTTGAATGTAGGAACATGAAGAGATGAGTCAGTTTATTTGAACTAACATTTATTTTGTGACCACAGTTAATTATGGCATCTGGAAATCAGGAGGTTAACTATGAAATTACCGAAACAAATGTAGCTGCAAAACAAGAGGCGACGAATAATCTTCTTACAAACTCAGAGTTGAATCATTTGCCTAAGGCAAAAATTATGCGTGTTCTATCCAGTAAGGATGAAGGTGAAAGCTCTGCTACAGTCGTTCCAGATCCATTCTTAGAAGCAATTAAAGGAAGTAACGAACTTGCGGAAATTATTGCCTTTAATTTACTCACTAATTGGGAGAGTGATATCACCTGGTTATGCTCTATAACAAAGGATCAGAATATATGGACTTTTCATATTAGTCTTTGGGATTTATGGTGTTCCGGCTATGATTTTCAAGATTATTTAAAAATGATGTTTCTATACTTTTGGGCGTTACAATTTAGAGGAATTCAGGTTAAGTTAGTCACTATCGTGGAAACTGCAGTCTATCGAAAATACTATTTTAATGGAAATCATTGGTACCTTACTACTGATGAAGTTGATGAACCCGAGAAACAGTTTGCTAGAAAATTATTCAGTGGTATTCCCATGGTTGAAATACGTGAAGATCCGAATGAAGTATTCGGGATTCGATTTGACGATAACAGTCAAGAAACCGAATGAGGTGATAACCGGTAAGCTATTCATAAATTCTCGTGAAGTCTACGCTTTGTTAGATACTGGCTCTACCCATTCTTTTATCTCACCTGCTTGTGCTCAGCGTTTAAACTTAACTCCTGAAAACTTGGACTTTGACTTATCAGTTGAAACCCCATTAGGAGAAATGACCATTACATCTACTGTCTATAAATCTTGCCTAGTTCAAATCAACAACCTCACATTATCTGTTGACCTTATTTCTTTGGAGATGCGTGAATTTGATGTGATTTTAGGAATTGATTGGTTGACTACCCATCATGCTAAAATTGATTGTTTTCATAAGATTATTAGTTTTCATATTCCTAATCAGCCTGTCATGCAAATTCAAGCAACTAAACCATTGAAATCTATAACTGTTATTTCTAGCCATAAAGTCATTCGTTTATTGAAAAACGGATGTCAAGCCTTTTTAGCTCATGTCACTGATTTGAACAAAAATACGTCAAACTTGAATGATATTCCCATTGTTAATGAGTTTCCTGACGTTTTTCATGAAGAACTTCCTGGCTTACCCCCAAACCGTGAAATTGATTTTTATATTGATCTTGAACCCGGTACCAAGCCCATTTCCAAAGCTCCCTACCGAATGGCTCCCATTGAACTTCAAGAGTTAAAAGTCCAACTACAGGAATTGTTGGATACCGGTTTCATTCGTCCGAGTGCATCACCTTGGGGTGCTCCTGTTCTATTTGTGAAGAAGAAAGACGGGAGTTTGAGATTGTGCATTGACTACCGAGAATTGAACCATGTCACCATCAAGAACAGGTACCCGTTACCTCGGATTGATGACATGTTTGATCAATTGCAAGGCGCTCAACATTTTTCAAAGATTGATCTCCGTTCTGGATATCATCAGTTAAAGATTAAAGCTGAGGACATTCCAAAGACTGCTTTCAGAACTCGTTATGGGCATTATGAGTTCTTAGTCATGCCTTTTGGACTAACTAATGCTCCTGCAGCTTTCATGGACATGATGAACCGGATATTCAAGGAACATTTGGATCATTTTGTGGTTGTCTTTATTGATGACATCCTCATATACTCCAAGAGTCGCGAGGATCATGAACAACACCTGAGATTGATACTACAAAAGCTCCGTGAAAACAAATTATATGCCAAGTTGAAGAAATGTGAGTTCTGGCTTGAGGAGGTCGCGTTTCTTGGGCATGTGATTTCTAGTCAAGGAATATCAGTCGATCCTGCGAAGATTGAAACGGTACTAAATTGGGAACAACCCAAAACAGTAACCGAAGTCCGAAGTTTTCTGGGTCTAGCTGGTTATTATCGGAGATTCGTAGAAGGATTTTCTCGAATCGTCACTCCATTAACGCAGCTTACTCGGAAAAGCACAAAATTCATATGGAGCGAGGAATGCGAGAAAAGTTTCCAAGAACTCAAGAAGAGACTGGTTTCAGCTCCTGTTCTGACCATACCATCAGGATCAGGAGAATTTGTTATCTACAGCGATGCTTCTGGCAAAGGTCTAGGCTGTGTCCTTATGCAACATGGAAAGGTTATAGCCTACGCCTCTCGACAACTCAAAGATTATGAGAAAAATTATCCTACTCATGATCTAGAGTTGGCAGCAGTCGTTTTCGCGTTGAAGATCTGGAGACACTACTTATACGGAGAAAAAGTGGATATCTATACGGATCATAAAAGTCTCAAGTATTTCTTCACCCAGAAGGAACTCAACATGCGACAACGACGTTGGCTTGAGCTGTTAAAGGATTATGACCACACAATCCAGTATCACCCGGGAAAGGCGAACGTTGTAGCTGACGCTTTGAGCAGAAAATCTTATGCAAGTACAAGTGCACTACTGACAACACAAAAGTGTATTTTGTACGACTTGCAAAAGATGGAGATAGAGCTAAAGACATCAGGGACCCACTCGAAGATTGCTCACGTGCGAGTAGAACCAACTTTAATCGATAAAATTAAAGCTGCTCAAGCTACCGATCTGGAACTGATAAACATGATAAAGAAAGTACAAGAAGGTGCCATTCCCGAAGCAAGAATCGACGAGAAAGGAATGCTTCGAGTCAACTCTCGACTCTGTGTTCCTAACGATCCTGAATTAAAGCATAAAATCATGATGGAGGCACACAACACGCCGTTTGCAATCCACCCAGGAGGTACCAAGATGTATCGAGATCTTCGACATACATTTTGGTGGAACAATATGAAAAGAGAGATTGCGGAGTTTATCTCAAGGTGCCTAACTTGTCAACGTGTCAAGGCAGAACATCAAGTTCCTAAAGGTCCATTACAATCACTTGAAGTTCCCGAATGGAAGTGGGAACACATCAATATGGACTTCGTGACGGGTCTTCCAAAAGTTTCTCAAGGCTTAGATGCAATTTGGGTGATCGTAGATAGATTGACCAAATCTGCTCATTTATTGCCTATACGAGAAAACTTTTCACTTGAACGTCTTGCCGGTATGTACATAAATGAGATCGTGAGATTGCATGGCATGCCAGTTTCCATAGTTTCTGATCGAGATCCTAGATTCACTTCACGCTTTTGGACCAGTCTACAAAAAGCTATGGGCACTGAACTACGTTTTAGTTCTGCATATAATCCTCAAACGGACGGACAATCGGAAAAGACGATCCAGACCCTCGAAGATCTTTTGAGACTTTGTGTATTAGACTTCAAAGGAAGTTGGGATAAGTACTTGCCGTTGGTGGAATTTTCTTACAACAACAGTTACCAAGCAAGCATAGGCATGGCTCCATTCGAGGCATTGTATGGAAGGAAGTGTCGCTCTCCAATATGTTGGAATGAGGTAGGAGAAGCAAAATTGTTGGGACCCGAGTTGGTACGCTTGACGACCGAAAAGATCCAAATGATCCGACAACGAATACAGACCGCACAAGAACGACAAAAGAGTTATGCTGATCTTCATCGGAGAGACGAAAGTTTCAACGTCGGAGATCATGTATTCTTACGTGTTTCTCCATGGAAAGGGGTTACGAGATTCGGAAAGAGAGGAAAGCTTAACCCTCGATTTATTGGCCCATTTGAAATCCTAGATCGAATAGGAACCGTAGCCTACAGACTAGCCCTACCACCAAGTATGTCTCGCATCCATAACGTTTTTCACATATCTATGTTACGTAAATATGTGAAGGACCCAAACCACGTCATTGAGTTAGAAGCAGACGTTATAGCAGAGGATTTAACATACGAGGAGGTACCTGTTAAGATCCTGGATAAGAAGGAGCAGATCCTACGCTCAAAGGTTATACCTCAAGTTAAGGTTTTATGGAGGAACCAAGATACTGAGGAAATGACCTGGGAGCTAGAATCTGAGATGAAATCTAAGTATCCTTACCTCTTCGATATGTCAGGTACGTCAATTTCGGGGACGAAATTTCATAAGGAGGGGAAGTTGTAAGACCCCGAATTTTATGAAATACAAAATTTAATTTTTCTTCATATAGATATTTTTTTAAACAGTAAGTGGTTAAATCGATAAAGTTAAAAGTTAAGGATATTATGTGCAAATTATATTTTGTCGGACAATATTCGCTTTGTCGGGGAATATTCGTTTGGTCCGACGGCGCCGAAATAACAAATTATTGGTGGACCCCACAACGGAATATTTGTCGGATATAGAAAACGACAGAAATAACCTTTTTAAATAAAAATAGTCAACGAAACTGTTAAAATACCGGTGATAAAAGAATAGTAGCATACGGTAGTTATTGGTATTTTCTGTAGCACTCGGTACTCTACAGTAACACACGGTATTGCATAGTGTCTCATATTATTGGTCTGATAATTGACACCGTAACTGTTACGCATCATTTCATCGATAATTGTCACTGCATAATATTTTATATTATCAATTCAATAATTGTTGTTACACAGTATTTTGCATTATTGATTTAATAATTGTCATTACACTGTATTTTATATCATTGAGTCAATAATTGTTGTTGCACTGTTTTTAAAATTATTGAACCTAATAATTGTCACAGTAACATATGCACAGTAATTCACATTATTGAATCAATAATTGTCATTACACAGTAACGTATGCTTTATTTTACATTATTGTTATCTCTATTATGATGTTATTTAAACAGTTGTATTTCATTAATTTATTGACTTGATATCTAAGAGCTAACTATACTGTATTTATAACAATTAGTCATAATAATTGAATTGATAAAGTTATTTGTTTATAATATAAAGTTAGGTGATTATTAGGTGATATGAAATGAATGGTGTAGATTAAAGTGTGAATTATTGTTGAATAATTGAATTGATTTGTTTATAATATAAAGTTAGGTGATTATTAGGTGATATGAAATGAATGGTGTAGATTAAAGTGTGAATTATTGTTGAATAATTAAATTGATTTGTTTATAATATAAAGTTAGGTGATTATTAGGTGATATGAAATGAATGGTGTAGATTAAAGATAATATAATATTTGAAATGGATGGTGTAGATTAAAAGATGATCTTTAAATGAATGGTTTAGATTAAATGAATGATAAGATTTTTGGCTATAAATAGAAGCCTTAACTTAAGGATTTTTCATAAACTTCCTTACTTGTTCTTTTTTTCTCTCTCTAAATACTTCTTGTGAAAGTTCTCTCTAAGTGTGCTTAAGTCATCTTGAGTATTTGTGAAGATCTATAAGTATACGTGTACTGTTCAAGTTAATCAACCTCATTTAAATCAATATCCAGTCACGTGTTGAGGTAAGGGATACCATCTTTTTCATCTTCCATTATTCAAACATACTATGGTAAGGGATTATCATTATTTGATTCTCGATAATAATATTGTTTCTTCCTTACTCATAAGACGTGCCTTTTATTTCCATGTATTAAATTGTGGGAATAACCTTACGGAGCGGATTGCCGCCTGTTGGTGAATAACCTTTCGTATTCATTAATTATTAATCTCTGAGAATAACCTTACGGAGCGGATTGCCGCCTGTTTGGTGAATAACTCTTTGTACTCAAATTCTATTAAATTGTGGGAATAACCTTACGGAGCGGATTGCCGCCTGTTTGGTGAATAACTCTTTGTACTCAAATTCTATTAAATTGTGGGAATAACCTTACGGAGCGGATTGCCGCCTGTTTGGTGAATAACTCTTTGTACTCAAATTCTATTAAATTGTGGGAATAACCTTACGGAGCGGATTGCCGCCTGTTGGTGAATAACCCTTTGTATTAATTTCCTTCACCTTTTGTTAATCAAACTTGCTACGGTAAGGGATATTATTTTCTTTCATACTCCTAAATCGAAATTTATTATGGAACTATTGCTTCTATAATTCCTGAAAATATTATATGTTCCATAATAGTTGAACTTCATTATTTCAACTGAACCTTCCTATTTACGTGAACCTTTCTATTGAATTGTAACCGTTATTCTGAACTGTGGATCTTGAATATCATTTTTAAATTTCACTCCACATCATGTTGACAATTTGGACATTATTTGAATCTGTACAAAGTAAACTTCCGATACTTATTGTTATCCTATTTCTTCTGTTCATCATTTATATCATTCTAATCATCCAAAAATCAAGTTGTTGTGAATATCTGTGGCCGGGGGCACAGATGTGATATATTTGTTGAACAGATGATAGGTTAAAGGCGATATAATAGGTTAAAGGCGATACATCTGTTCGGTGTCTTTTATGGCACGTGGTGAATGTTCTCTTTGGCCCGTAGTGCAAAGATGAACTGTTGTTTGGTATGATTATGACCAAAGGCTGAATCTGGTATAATCATGACCGTTGGTGTTATATTGAATGTCTTTGGCCCGTAGTGCAAAGATGAACTGTTGATCTGCATGATTATGATCAGGAACTGTGAATTTGTATTATCTTGACTAATGATATTTCAGATGATAAAAGTTGATAATGTTTTTCCTAAAAAGAGAACCGAGTGGACATTATAGTCTGCATTAATCTTCTAATAGATTACTCATTCCGCTGCTATTATTGATCTGAACGTTGTTTAAGAATTTAACTGCAGTTTTTGATATAAACCTTGTAGTCTATTGTATTCTATCAAGAACTCAACTGTTGAAGACTAATGATAATTTATTCGTCATTATCTTAGTCATGTTATTCTTTACTGGGCTATTTGAGCTCACCCTTTCTTTTGTTCCATTGTTTTTCAACAGGAGATGAAAACATAACAGGGTCTAGCCGGGGAATGGAGTGAGGGTCCGAGGAATAGTTATCATAGTCTTCACGTTTTGTAAAATAGTGTGGCAATAATAGTGAAGACTTAGTTGTGTATTATTATACACTGTATTGTAGTACGTTGTGCTTTGTTGTAATAATTTTGTTGTAGTCTTTTGACGACTCAAGTTTGGGCTGTGTGGGCCCAGATTTGGGGGCGTCACAAATATAGTTTGACTGGTATATGAATACAACATTAGAACAAAAAATTCATACGAATCTATTGTATAATTGTAGTTTTGAGCAATATGTATAGTTTACATGTTATCAGTTAATTTAATATTAACTCTCTTACTTTGTTTCCTATTGTTTGTGCTGAGTTGTAAATCTCCAATTGCAATTAGTTGAGCAATAATATCTAAACACAAAACATTACAATTATACAATTAAATAATAAAATTTGTATGAAAAAGATGGCTTCAAAATCATTGTGAAACATACCAACTAAGTAGGAATCATCAATCACGCTAGCTAGTATTTAATCAAATGGACTGAATTGGAGTACATATGTATGAATTGAAGCATCATCTAACTCTTGCAATGAGGTGGAATATACGAAATTAATCTTATATGGATGTTTGGTAACTTTAAAAGAACCACCGTTCTGACTAACAACAAAATTGGTGATAATAAAAATTTTGTTTTTCTTGACTAATGGTTGAAATTTATTTTAAAGTGTTCTTTTGATATTGGCTTATATTCTGCCATCCTACGAAGGAATAACTTGTAGATGTTAAGTTGTTATAATAAAGGTAAACAATTTGTAGATGTCAAATTGTTATAGTAAAGGTAAAGTTTATGTATGTATATATATTTTCTTATTCAACGATATCATCTTAATACTGTTTATGTAGTCACCTTTATAGAAGCAAGACATATTTTAGAGTTTAGTTATTTGTGCCTTAATTTTTCACGTTTCTCTTTACAGGACTGATGTTAGCAACACAATTGTATTTAGTAGTTGCGCTAGCTAAATAATCAAACAACAAAAAAGTCGAGGTCAAATTCGTGGTGAGACAAAGGTTTAGAATGAAGTAGAAGTAGAAAGAAAATTTGAAGTCAGATTCATGATGAGGCAAAGAAACAGAATGTAATAGAAATAGAAAAAAAACAATAACAAAAGAAAAATAAGCTTACCATATAGAAGCAAAATATATGAAGAAGAAAACTGTTATGTGGTGTGATTTAGAATGAAATAGGTGGTATATATTTATAGGGTTATTATAAAAATTGTGTAGACCAACCATACATAAAATTGGATTATTATCTATTTGGTATTTCTTTAATTTTGTAATTTTATATGATTTGTGACAAAAAAAAATTAATATTATTTTTTGTGCTATACTTATATATTTTAATGCGATAATATTGAATTTTCAATTTATTAGATAATATTCAATTGTGTTATATTCAATTTGAGATTGCTTAAATTAATGAGATTTTAATTGGATAATATTCAAAACTGAATTAATTTGATAAGATCAAATTGAGATTGCTTAAATTATGCAATTTTTTTATGTGATAGATTTATTTGCAATAATTTAGAATTATTGAATGAAAGTCATATTTATGCATATAGAAATATCCAATTGTGAGATGTGATATGCATATCGAATTAAAATATGTTGAATTATTCTGTGTATGTGAAATAATTAAAAAAAATGGGTGTATTAAGGTTTCATTGAAAGTGCAAGCTGAGAGTGACATTTCCAGTAATGTTTCATCATAGAGTGACACGTGGCATAAGTTTAGATTTAACGTGGGATTGAGATAAATGATATAATATTACGCTGTAATATAATTAACGTTGTTATATAAGTGTAAATAAATTGTATAATATTACGTTATAATATAATTAAATTAATAATGATAGCATTTTTGCAGTTGAGATTAACAGAGCACTTGAGATTATCAAAACAGTTTAGATATGTATTGATTTTGTTTTTAGGATATAATAATTATGTTTGAACATAATTAAATTTAAATTTGAAGTGATCGTGTAGATTATACCATACATTATAAAAATAATTTTGTTATTATTTGTGTGTAGTATAATATTATAAATGGTATATAATTGTTAGTAAATTGTATTTTTTTACTTGTTTAAGGTATAATGTGTAGTATAATATTATAAAATACGAAAAGCAGGAGTAATGGTTCAGTTCAATTTTGTTATTATTTATTTAATAATAATATGTATGATATAATGTAAAATATAATATTATAAATGGAATATAATATTTTAAAATTCCAAAAGCCGGGTTTAATGGGTAATTATGGTTAATAATTTGGGAAGTAACTTATATGTATGGTATAATTATATAAAATATATAATATTAGAAAATTATAAAAAGTGGAGTAAATTCCCAATAGTAAGGATTGAGGGTATTAAATATGTAAGACACGTGTTTCATTGTGAGAAAACCACTTGTCAAGTAACGGTGTTATGTACTGCATTTTAGTATATATAATAGATTCAAATTAATAATACATAAGTACATAGTCATAAGATAAAGCTATAAAAAATAAAATTAAATATCTAATTCAAGTATCCGAATAACATAATTTTAATAACTGAAATCGAACCAAAATACCGAATAATTAAATAGTTATAACCAAATTAAGCAGAATAATCAAAATAATTCAATTAATTTTATTTGTTCAATTCGATAATTTGATTTTAATCGTTTTTTGCTCAGCCTAATTCAAATGGATTATAATCCTAAAACTACTAATTCTAAAATTAAATAGTTCTAATCACATGTTTGTTTAGAATGAGATTATTGATGGAATAACTTAAAATAATATCATGTTGTGTTTATTTTGTTCATAATTATTTAAAGAACTAGATAAAAATTTATCGTTTGGATTATTATACTT
This sequence comes from Hedera helix, assembly GCA_947179155.2. Classification (NCBI taxonomy): domain Eukaryota; kingdom Viridiplantae; phylum Streptophyta; class Magnoliopsida; order Apiales; family Araliaceae; genus Hedera; species Hedera helix. Next base: position 44,263,669 of record OX359276.1, on the reverse strand, counting down.
TTATCAACAATAACAAAGATATTGTATTCTTAATAATGAGTATATATTGATAGAATATAATAAATCGATCATTTTTAAAAAAGGCAAAAGTTAATTTTGTCTACAAATTTTTAATTTCAAATGATATGGAGATTATAATACCTGGTTGAATATGAAATTAAATAATCCTCCATTTAAAGTTATTTTATTATCCCTTGATTAATAATTCAAAGTCTAATTTTTAAAACAAACAAAAAAATTGAGATTAATAGTCTGATCTCAATTGTTATCTTTGCAAACAAACATGACATATCAATTTTAAATAAAATTACATTTACAAAATCTGAGGATATTCTTCGCATGTATGTCCCTAAAAGTAATTTGTTAGTTTAGTAGTGTGATATAACCGTGAATTTCTATTAATAAAATTCAAAGATAGTGTCATTTTTATAATATTATCACTAAAAATTTGATCCGTTGGTTGAACAGAAAAAAATACAATTGAGTCTCTTTTGTGAAAATTTGAGGAATTGTATTTTAACATTATTCTTATTAAATTTAAAAATACAAAAACTTAAACTTTTCCTTATATCCTAAGTTCCAAATCTTTTATTAAAGATTTAAGGAATCATTTGTTTGTTAATTGCTATTTGTTACCTTGTCATCATCTCCCCTTCCTTGTGATTACTGGTGTGTACAAGTAATTAGTCTACTTAATTTATGTATAATGTTATTCACTTATTTGTCTCGTATACAATACTTCTGACAAAGTCTTTCTTAAAAATGGAAAAAATAATAACTGTATTCAAATTTTCAATTAATAAAATAATTACTTTCATATCAAATCAGTGGACCCATAGACTGCATTTAACATTTTCTATTTTTAATTTCTATTTATATATATATATATATATATATATATATATATATATATATATATATATATATATATATATATATATATAAGTCATTTATGTTGGGAAAAATGGATGAATTGATTCTCTATATTGGAATAAAAGATATTGGTTCACTAATATTGGAGTATTGTTGAATATGTCACTATTTTGCTAATTAAGTACAATTGTAATTTGTTACGTAATAAAATAATATGAGAGACACCATTTAATATCTTAGCATTACTCTTGACATTGGGCATTATTATCAATAATAAAACATGCAATGCAAGTGTTCTTCTATGAATTAGGCATATATATATGTATGTGTATAATATATTGAAATACATGTTTTTATGATATATCATTATTTTCTTTAAGAAAATAATAATGTATAAGATGTTACTATTATAGTACAAACATGATACCCGTAGAAAGTACGAGCAAGCATTCATAATAGTTAATGAAAGAATATAAATTCATTTGCTAACAATTAAATAAACTAAATTGGTTTTGGTTTAAATTCACTTACGTACAAATACAATTTGAGTTAACTTCGTACAAGTCACTCTCCAATTTAGATTGTAAGATCGAAAATTCGTTCATTCGTAAAACTTTTTCTTTCCCAAAAAAACTCTTCTTTTTCCAATTAACCCATGTATAAATATATACATACACGTATACTCTCTAATTTGGATTGCAAGAAGAATTAAAATTAGTTAGAATTTCTCATCTCTGATCAACTTATCACAATCTGCTAACCCAAATCACCAATTCGATCTATTCACTTTCATTTGTATGGTAGAAAGATACCTTTTTTACGTTAATGTCTTAATTTTATTTTCATTATTTGTGATTTGCGTGTATATATGTCTGTATATATAATTTGTTTTTATGGATGCTTGAAATTTGTAGAGATAAACTAAACCGTGAGGCTTGTTATGGCAAAGATACCTTCAAATAAGATTATCCATTGCGTATAATATTTATTTTGCTAATCTTTTTTTTCTTATTCTTTAATACCCATATATTTGTTATATTGTATCATCAACTCTAATTTGTCCTAAACTTCTTTTGTTAGACAAACAAATGCGAAGACGATGCAATTTCTAGCAAAGATTTAAGACTCGATAATATTTTAGATTTCAATTTTTCAGGGCTCAATCACAGAGGTGCCATATTGGTCTTTTAAAATTTTCATCTTACATAACCATTTATTTATTCGTCGTACTTACTGATTTCACTATTTATAATACTTAATATTTGCATATGCGCATGCAAGAATGAGTTTAGGTGTAACGCCTCCTCTTAAATTCGGGTTTATACAATCTAATTTGAGTTATCAAAATACAAAACAGTATTCGTAAATTCTCAAATTATAATTATTATAATATCGCGTATAACACAACAACACACACACATTAAATCCTCACTATAATTATTGACACATTATCTTATAACTTAGTGAGGACTATTATAACGATTAAATCGGACCATCACTATATTTTATGCTCTCCCCGCTAGCTCCAACTATATTTTCATTTCTTGAAAGGAATTAGGAAAACAAAATAGTGAGCTTAAATAGCCAGTCAAGAATGTTATGATTAGGATAACGAAAAATAAAGTTATCTTTTAGTCTTCAACAGTGAAAAAATCAGAGATTTAAAATATGTTATACATCATAAGTTTTGAACAAATAATTATAGCAGAATGAGCAATAAATTAGAAAGTTAAATAGACAATAATGTCTAATATGTCCTCTAATTTAAAATTTATCATCAAGATTCCATTATTTGCAATACCAATAGTTATGATCATTAAACGTAACGGTTCTTCTTTACATCTAGGCCAAAGAGAATTTTTATCATGTGTCTTTGCCACGCAGGCTAAAAACATACAACAATTTATTGTATTTGCACATTGACAAAGATATTCACAACAACTTGAGTCTTAATAGTTAGTACAAATAACAAAAAATAAATAGAAATAATAAGAATAATAAAACAATAAAGAAATCTAAAATTTATTTATTTTTAATAAATGATTTAATTTTTTCATAGTCCAATAATGTCAAAATTGTCAACACAATATAAAGAATACCGGAATGTGTTCAAGTCCAAGGATAATGTCCAAGGTTCACAGGTATGAAGTTCAACGATAAAGTTAACGGTACAAAGAATATTTAATAGTCTAAAATGTTCACAGTTCAAATAGAAAATTCAAGTCAAAATGTCCATACTTTAAATATAAAGTTCAAAGTCTAAAATGTCACAGTTCAAAAGTTCACAGTTCAAATATAATGGTTAAAATTCAACAGGAAGGTTCAAGTCAAAAGATATTAGATAAAACACAAATTATTAAGAAAATTTTAATGAATTGTTATTTTAAGAATTTTTATCGTTTAATATTATGAGAGGTAAAAATAAGATATTTTATACCGTAGTAAATTTAAATATTAAAAGATGAATAAAAATGATATCATTTACCTTAACACGTGATTAAATTATACTTTCTATATAATTGATCAATCTATATGTATATATATTTATAATTTAATTAATAATTAAACCATATAAGTTTTATAGTGTACACCAACTCCTATTTTGTAAAATCACTAAATGTGTATTAATAATACAAATTTGTGTAGTGTATATAATTGAGTAAAATAAATTTTCAAAATAATTTTGAAGGAATAAAATAACATCTTGAAACAATCTTCCAGAGAAAACTTTTCAAAATGAATCTTTTAAAAGAAAAGTTGTAAATACTATGTAATTTGTGTGTGTTTGTACTATACTTTCGATAAAAGACTCACCTGAGCAATCCTTGTACATTTAGTGATGTTACCAACACTTAAAGTATCCTTAACATACTTAGAAAAATACTCACACTAAAAAATATTTAGAAAATGGAAGAAGAATAAGTTTATGTCAATTCCTTATGCTAAACTCTCTTTTAATAGTTAAAACTTAACTAATATCTACCATACATATCAACTTTTCAATTTACAAGTGTTAAAATTATATGGTAAGCTTAAAATCTATTACACATAAATTTTAGCATAACTTTCACATTTCAATATTACCTTTTACTTTACTATTCAAAATTATTATTATATTTGTCCATTTTCTCCATTATTTACTTAATGTATTAATATCTCAGACATTTATGTATACAGTGTTCTTTACCTAACGTATTATTAAGTTTGTCTAACTTTTCAGTACCCACGATTTTTAATTAGGTAACTTTCTATTATTATCCTTACTACTGTAACAATTATTGGTTTATTATTGTGAAATACTATAGTGATACTGTGTTTTACTGTTCCTTTATTGTCAGATATTTTAACAATTAAAAGTAACAATTTCGTTGACAATTTTTATTAACGGTTATTTTGTCGTTTTCTGTATTCGACCATTATTATATTATGGGGTTCACCAATTATTGGTTGTTACAGCGCCGTCATATAGTACTGAATATTCTTTGGTGTCTCCGCTAACATTCTTTTTGTTTCTTATAATTTATACATATTATCCTTAACTTCTTTTTTTTATCAATTTAACTCCTTATAATTTAGAATAATATATATAGGGAAAATAAGGTTTTATTAATAAAAAGTTAGGGTCTTACATTAGGGGCCTCAAAATACAATAAGTGATAGAGAAAAGGCATATGTATGTCCACATTAGCAGTTCAATTTTTTTTTTGTCACTTTTTATTCAATGGGATTGTGGTCTTGATGATGAAAATATTATGTCGGATGTTTTTCGTTGTTTTCTATTGCAATAATATTATATTAATTTTTTTCTTTATTTTTTTTAATTGATCTAACGATTTTATAGATTTTACATACTTACCCGTGTAATACCCGTGTCTTGCACAGGTACTGTACTTGTGATAATAAAATTGTTAGAATATTTTATTTCCTTATGCAACCTATATTACCTATATTATTTATGTAATTATTGGGCTTACATATTGTATTAATATAATTACTTTATTTATGGGCTTAGTAATTATGTGACCCATAAATAATATTACTAATGTTATTTGGCATAATGGACCCTAGGGTTTCATAATTTTGATGGACGATTTTGACCCTTAGCTATTCTATAAATAAAATAGTTAAGGTTTGGTCCCAGTTGTCGTCTCAAGAATTTTATACACACACATATATCCATCATAAAATTGAGAAAGACAATTTAAAACTTTCACCCATAAGTGCAGCGTAAATGAGATACGTACAAGATGTCTTCTCTTAATTCATGCAAGTACTTATTTAATTTATGTTTATATGAAATGACACGATCCCATCGATAATTCTTTAACACTTGGTATCATGACATGGTTACGCTATTACATAAAATAAATAAAATTATGTTATGATGCTCGACAATTCTTTCTGTTTTAATTTTCGTAATCCATTATATATATATATATATATATATATATATATATATATATATATATATATATATATATATATATGTTATAGCACCAACACTATTGTTTCGCTGTTACTACTATGTGTGAATTTTGCTATTGAAACTTTATATCTATATTTTGATGTTGATCATAATTAAAGCAGAATGTTGGTGCTTTAGTATAAAATATTAAAACAAGACATGCTGATTAAAATATTGCTATATATCTTTGTACTGGACATGAATATTAAAATTGTACATAAAGATTTATTACTTATTATGTCTAGATAATATTATTTGTACTATGGTCTCATGATGGTGTTGATATATATTTCATGACATTATATATTGTTACTGGTGGTGCACCCACGTATTTATTATGTTAGTTTACTGCTATGCATAAAGTCTATTGCATCATGTTCACTTACAACAATGCATAAAGTTTATTGCATAACCGTTTACCGTTATGTATAAAGTTTATAATTAATTCATGTTCATAATTTTATATCGTAATTTAAGATTTTGGAATATGAAATATTATTAGGGCTTTTAAGTTGTTACATGTAAATTATAAATAATGTTAATTTTCAAACTTGATTAATATGATGTTTAAAAAAAATTGAGTTTGATCATAATAATTTACGTGTATGCATGACTCTTTTATTGCTAAAATTAATAATTAGTCCAACGGAGGGTTATTAATCGAAATAATTAAAGATTAAGAAAAGTCACATAATACTACATTTAATAGATAAAGATTTTAATTTTACCCAACGGAAAAATTAGAATTAGAATTTATTAAATGAAATTTTATTACATAAGTAACATGTTTATTTCGTTTTTGCCCAACAGTGATGCGTGGATAAATGTGTTGAGCATTATTTTATGGGGACGTTATTAACATATTATTAATTGAACCAACGAAAGATTGATAATTATTTACCAACATCTCATTAAAATCTATTTTGGGTGTTGTAAATAGATTTTATTTAATTAACTGTTTGCCCTACAGTTAGTTTTTTTTATTATGATTAATTATTATTTATCGTTGTACATTGTCGATTTCTTTTAGTTTTTTGTAAGCATACTTATGAGTTTGATCATGTTTCAGCATTGACTTCTCCTACTATTTCTGGATATCTCTCTGGAATTGAAGCCTTGAATGAGACTAATTTTACTGTTTGGAAAGAGCAAGTGAAAATTGTTCTCAGCGTTATGGATTTGAACTATGCATTACGAGTGGATCTTCCTGCTCCACTTACAGCTACAAGCTCAAATGAGCAAAAAACTATTTATGAAAAGTGGGAGCGATCCAACTTCATGTCCCTATTGATTATGAAAAACTCTATTACGACAACTATTCGAAGAGCCATTCCTGACTCTAAAAATGCCACAGAGTACTTAGCATCAATAGAGAAACAATTTAAAGGATCTTCTAAAACTCGTGCAAGTACCCTTATTTTGAAAATGTTCACCAGCAGATATGATGGAGTTAGTGAAATGCGCGAGCACATTATGATGATGAATGATACTACCTTTAAATTAAAGGGTATGGACATGGAGATTTCTGAGAGTTTTCTCGTTCATTTCATTATGACTTCTCTTTCTGCACAGTTTTATCCATTTAAGATCAATTATAACACGCAGAAAGAAAAGTGGAAGATGAGTGAGTTGATCGTCATGTGCGTACAAGAGGAAGAAAGGCTTAAGGTTGAAAGACCTAATGTTGTTTATCTGACTACCACTGGATTCCATAAGAAGAAAGCTCATAAAAATGGTAAATGTTTTTAAAATAAGGATAAGCCAATTTCTACCAAAACAAATAAGGCAAATTATTCAAGTAACAAATTTGAGGCAGGTCCTAAATGTCACTTCTGTAAGAAGCAAAGATATATTCAAAAAGACTGTCCTAAGTTCAGAGAATGACTTGAAAAGAAAGGTACGTCCTTTAATTATGTGACTTATGAATCCTTTCTAATTAACGTTCCTTCTAATACACGGTGGCTTAACATTGGTTCTATTGTTCACATTACTAATTTATTACTGGGATTTCTTTCAAAGAAGGCACTACAAAAGGGGGAAAGAACCATTACAGTTGACAATGGAGAGTCTATACAAGTTGAAGCTGTAGGAGCTCTCCCTTTTGTTTTGGAAAGTGATTTCATCTTGTATTTATATGATACTTTTTATGTTCCCAATATGACACGGAATTTAATTTCTATATCTAAACTTGACGTTAATGATTTTTCGTTTAAGTTTGGGAATAATAAAATAATTATTTATCATTACTCTCATGTTGTTGGTTTTAGCTCTTTAGAGAGAAACCATTATAAGTTGAATTTGGATAATGTCTTTGCTGAATCCTTGTTAATAATGAATGTAACAGAAAATATCTCAAAAAGTGAAAATAAGAGAAAACTAGATAATGAGAATTCTTCAAAATTGTGGCATCAACGTTTAGGCTATATTTCAAAAGACAAAATGCAACATCTTATAAAAGATGAAATTCTTCATTCACTAGATTTCTCTAATTTTAACCATTGTATTGAATGTATAAAAGAAAAATTTGTGAAACGTAATAAGAAAGGAGCCACTAGAAGTGGTGCACTCCTTGAGGTGATTCACATTAATATATGTAGACCATTTTCTCCTATAATTGGTGGACACAAATCTTCTACTACGTTCATTGATGACTATTCTCGCTATACTTATGTTTACCTGATTAATAGAAATTTTGAATCATTAAATATATTAAAATTTTCAAGGCTGAAGTTAAAAATCAACTTGACTGAAAAATTAAAGTAGTGAGATTAGATAGAGGCGGGGAGTATTATGGTAAACACTCCGATATAAGTCATAGTCCTGGTCCATTTACCTTATTTTATCAAGAAAATGGCATTGTTACTCAGTATAGTAACTTATTTTCTCCTATAAATAGATTGTTCAGCTGAATAGAAAAATCACACCTAAAACATAAAATTTTTCTATAAGAATTTTATGAGTTTTCTCTGAGAATAGTAAGGTTATTTTGAGAGTTTGAAAGCTAAAAGGAATGCAGAAAATTTTCAAGTAAGTCTTTTATTAAAGAGTAGTAATTTCATAAATTCCTATTTTTCACGGTATTCACAAATCTTCCTTTAGAAGACTCTTCTTTGAGAAGAATCATTTTTAAAAGCTTCCTTTGGAAGATTTATTTTGGAATATTATTTTAAAAACTATTTTAAAGTTGTTATATTATACTACAAAAATTATGTTAAATATATATAATTTTGATAGTTCATAATATACGAGTTATCATACACTTTGAAATTTATATGTGGTAATTACTAATTATATTAAAAATATATAGGTTGATCAATCTCATTTAAATCAATATCCAGTCACGTGTTAAGGTAAGGGGTATCATTCTTTTCATCATCATAAATAGATATTATTTTCTTTCTTACTTGAAGGGATTATCATTCTTTGATTCTCGAAAATAATATCGTTTCTTTCTTGTGCCATTTATTTCCATGTATTAAATTGTGGGAATAACCTTACGGCGCGGTTTACCGCCTGTTGGTGAATAACCTTTTGTATTCATTCCTTATTAATCTTTGAGAATAACCTTACGGTACGGATTATCGCCTGTTTGGTGAATAACTCTTCGTATTCAAATTGATGGGAATAACCTTACGGCGCGAATTATCGCCTGTTTGGTGAATAACTATTCGTATTCAAATTGATGGGAATAACCTTACGGTGCGGATTATCGCCTGTTGGTGAATAACCCTTTTTATTTGTCTCGTGTGGAAATAATTTGTCTACACGAATTATCACATTACACTTTTATTCCATATTCGTAAGTGATATCATTTTCCTTTATACTCATAAGGGATACCATCTTTTTCATCTTCCATTATTCAAACTTACTATGGTAAAGGATATTAATTTCCTTCACCTTTTGTAAATCAAACCTGCTACGGTAAGGGATATTATTTTCTTTCATACTCCTAAATCGAAACTTATTATGGAACTATTGCTTCTATAATTCCTGAAAATATTATATGTTCCATAATAGTTGAACTTCATTATTTCAACTGAACCTTCCTATTTACGTGAACCTTTCTATTGAACTGTAACCGTTATTCTGAACTGTGGATCTTGAATATCATTTTTAAATTTCACTCCACATCATGTTGACAATTTGGACATTATTTGAATCTGCACAAAGTAAACTTCTGATACTTATTGTTTATCTTGTTCTTCTGTTCATCATTTGTATCACTGTTATTTGTATTAATCATCAAGAATCAAGCTGTTGTGAATATCTGTGGCCGGGGGCACAGATGTGATATAATTGTTGAACAGATGATAGGTTAAAGGCGATATACTAGGTTAAAGGCGATACATCTGTTCGGTGTCTTTTATGGCACGTGGTTAATGTTCTCTTTGGCCCGTAGTGCAAAGATGAACTGTTGATTGGTATGATTATGACCAAAGGCTGAATCTGGTATAATCATGACCGTTGGTGTTATATTGAATGTCTTTGGCCCGTAGTGCAAAGATGAACTGTTGATCTGCATGATTATGACCAGGAACTGTGAAGTTGTATTATTTTGACTAATGGTATTTCAGATGATAAAAGTTGATGATATTTTTACTAAAAAGAGAAGCGAGTGGACATTATAGTCTGCATTATTCTTCTAATAGATTGCTCATTCCGCTGCTATTATTGATCTGAACGTTGTTTAAGAATTTAACTGCAGTTTTTGATATAAACCTTGTAGTCTATTGTATTCTATCAAGAACTCAACTGTTGAAGGCTAATGATAAATTATTCGTCATTATCTTAGTCATGATATTTCTTACTGGGCTATTTGAGCTCACCCTTTCTTTTGTTCCATTACAGGAGATGAAAACGTAACAGGGTCTAGCCGGGGAATGGAGTGAGAGTCTGAGGAATAGCTGTCGTAGTCTTCACGTGTTGTAAAATAGTGTGGCAATAATAGTGAAGACTTAGTTGTGTATTATTATACCCTGTATTGTTGTACGTTGTGCTTTGTTGTAATAATTTTGTTGTAGTCTTTTGACGACTCAAGTTTGGGCTGTGTGGACCTAGATTTGGGGGCGTCACACTAAGGGTTTTCATTTTTACTTTCCCTCATATACCACTAAAATTGTTGAGACTAGGCATGCAGAGTTTTTAGAGAATGATGATTTAAGTGGGAGTGGTGAGCCTAGAAAAATTGATCTCGAAGAAAAAGAGATTTATGTTCCTTATCCTGTAATTCAAGAGGATGAGGCAAATGATGCCCCTGAGATAGCTGAGCCACCACCTAATGTTGAACCCCATATTATTGAAAATCATATTCCTGAAATTGTGCTGCCTTTACGTACGTCCGAAAGACCTAGAAAGCCTGTTAATTTTGATGATTTTATAACTTATCTGAATGAGATTGACTATGATTCAAGTAAGATTAATGATCTTATTTCCTATAAAGAGGCTATTACGAGTGTTCAATTAACTCAATGGCTTGATGCCATAAATGATGAGTTGAAATCAATAGAGCTTAATAACATTTGAGATCTTAAAGAATTACGAAATGGTGTTAAACCTGTTGGTTGTAAGCGGGTCTATAAGACTAAATTAGATACTAAAGGGAACGTTGAAAGGTATAAAGCTCGATTGGTTGCCAAAGATTTCACTCAAAAGAAAGGTGTAGATTATAATAAAACTTTCTGTCTAGTATCCTAGAAAGATTCATTTAGAATAGTCATGACACTAATAGCTCATTATGATTTGGAGTTACATCAAATGGATGTTAAAACTGCATTCCTTAATGGTGACTTGCATGAGAATGTCTATATGACATAACCAGAAGGTTTTCTAGTTAAAGGCAAGGAACATATGATATGTAGACTAAAGAAATCTATCTATGGGTTAAAATAAGCCTTTCAACAATGGTGTTTTAAGTTTCGTGAGATGATGAGTAATTTTGATTTTAAGAAAAATATAGTGGATCAATGCATATACTTGAAGTTCAGTGGGAGTAAATTTGTTATTCTTGTTTTGTATGTTGATAATATACTACTTGCAAGTAATAACTTAGACATGTTGTATGAGACAAAACGTTTTCTTTTTAAATTTTTTGATATGAAGGATCTTGGTGAAGCCTCTTATGTCATAGGTATTGAAATTTATCGAGATAGGTCTCACGAGATAGTAAGATTGTCCCAAAGAGCTTATATTGATAAAGTTATTAACAAATATAACATGCAAAATTGCTCTTCTACTGTCACCCCTGTTGTTAAGGGTGACAAACTTGGCTCATATCAATGTCCTAAAAATCAGTTGGAACGTGATCAAATGAATCTTATTCCGTATGCTTCTGCGGTTAGGAGTCTTATGTATGCTTAAGTTTGTACACGTCCTGATATAGCGTATATAACTGGTATGCTTGGTCGTTACCAGTTAAATCCAGGTTTAGATCACTGGAAAACAACCAAAAATGTTTTACACTACTTACAGGATATTAAGGATTTTATGCTTACATTCAGAAAACAGATAACTTTGAAGTTGTTGGTTATTCTGATTCTAATTTTGCTAAATGCGTGTAAAGACAAAAAGAAATCTACATCAAGGTACATCTTTAAGTTTTCATGAGGCTCTATTTCGTGGATAAGTCATAAGCATGAGTTAACTACTACTTCCACGATGATGGCAGAATATGTGGCTTGTTATCATGCTACTTGTCATGCCGTATTATTGATGAATCTTATTTCAGGACTTAAGGTTGTAGATTCCATTTCAAGGCCATTGAAAATATTTTGTGTTAATGATTCTGTTATTAGTTTTTCTAACAGCACAAATTCGAGTGGTGCTCGTACCTTGACATTAAGTACTTATTTGTCAGGGAAAGAGTTGAAGATTAAAACGTTGTCATTAAGTATATTAGTACACATGATATGTTAGCAAATTCACTTACGAAAGGCTTACCACCCAAACTCTTTTTAAAGCATGTTGCCGGCATGGGTTTAACTGGTAGTCTTAGTTAGTAAGTTACTTTGATGTAAAACAACTTAATTTTGAGCTCTTTGTTTTAACTTCACATTACGTTTATGATTTCCTATTCTCTTTATTATGCACACTTGAGAACTTATGAGCAAACAGTTATGTTTGGACCATATGAATGAGTTTAATTTATTATCACTTATGTAAACTCTATTTATACCTATTATGCTTAATGTTAATCCTTGCTTTAATGAAAGTGCTAGTTATGTAACTAATGAGGATCTTGTGTTAATAGTGACACAAAGATTGTATTAATTCGTATTGGTGCTTTTATTTGAACGGGATATAGATATTAAATTCATACTTGGCCAAATTAATGATCGTAAGCATTATGTTTTGTATATAAATAGTATTTTAGCCAAATGAGAGAATGTTAAAATACTTTTTATAGCGATACTCTTTTATTTCATAAAAATAATCTCGAAAAATATTTCACAAGAGAGTATTAAACTAACCTGGACAAAAAATGGAATATTATAACAGATCAAATTGTTGCACATATGATTATAACAGATCCTTGTCATGATATTGCTCACAAGACCAAGACCGTACAACCAACCATCTTGTGTTTTGTAGTTTTCTGGCAACATTCAAATGTTCCCATTTGTCGCAACCGGCATAACTATTTAGAAAGTTGTTTGCCTAGCAAGTAAACACAGGTTTTCCTTTTATAGGTTTTGCCTTTTTTATGTTTGGTATGATAACCAACGAGCTTTGCAATACATTTCAATCCTAAGAACCTAGGGATCGAGAGTCTGAAAAATATACCTTTTAATCTTTTGATACGCTTGCTAAAATTCTGATTTATTGTTAACAAACGGACTCGAATTACATTACACAGTAGCAGGAGGGATCTCTACTGCTAGGCTTCACCTTGCATAAATTAATTCTTTGTTTACTATATTATTGACAAAGTTATTTTTTCAATAATATTCACTCATAAAACTCTTTTCCATAGTATTCTCGTTAAATATTGTTTTACAATAATAATATTCAATTCTTTTTCGTGAAGGCTTTTTTGTGAAGCCAATCTTTGTGTCACACCATATCGTAAAAGTTATATAAAATATTTTAACCACAATAGCACCGGACAAATAGATAACAACTCAAAAAAAACCCATAACTTTATCCCCTATTCTTTTATATTTTATTTTTGAGAATATTATTTCTATATATATTTTTAATATTTTCAAATAATTTTCTCTCATATGAATTTTATGAGACTCACTTTACACTTATGTGAGAGAGAATTATATAAAAATATTAAAAATACATGTAAAAATATTAAAAATACATGTAAAAATATTTATATTTTTTCAACGTTATCCGGAATAATATAACTTTCATGACACCTTACGTGATACATAAGTAGTTACTTAATCCAATTCTTTGTTTTTTTATTTGGATAATGCATTTTTTAACAATAATTTATGTTGCAGAAGCTTCTTTTTTTTGTGCCAAATGGCTACTATATGAGACAAAACAAAGAAGATACAAATGGAAAGATAATTCGCTCTGGAGAGCAGTGCGGTTAAGGTCGTGATGTTATCAGACCGATACAACCAAACATTATTTTAAATATTTTAATTATTAAAAAAAAAAATTTAACATAATTTTTTGTGTTAAATCTTATTTTTTAATAATTAAAATCAAAATATTATATTTAATTTTGTGTTTAATATTATACACTTGTACTTATTTTAATGCCAACAGGCTGTCATAGTACTATTCTATTTTAAAGTTGACTGCATAAGGGAATTGGCCTATTTGCCACGGTGCTTGGAAGACGGCCCGACGGTAACTAATAAACCATTTCTCCAACAGCTTCAACTTCTATTAATGATATTTAAAAATTAATTTGAAGATATTATTTCATTTTACCGATTACCAATTCATTTTTTTGATGCTCTTAAGCTTGACTAAAATAATATTAAAAAAATTAAAATATAAAATATTGTTGTTTATTTCTACTACTATTACTTTTACTTCTACACAGTATCTAATTTAAATTTAAAGAGTCGATGATTGTGATCAAGAGGAAACTCATTCTAATGCAATCATAATCTAAATGCTACGCACTATATGGAGAAAATAATTTACTTTTATGTAAAATTGTCATTAGTCGATTATCCGCCGCCATAGTCGAGACCTTGATTCCGTCAGTAATTCAGCTTCCCATGATCACGGGCTTTTGATGATCCACTTAGAGAAGTGGAGGGCATGGTTGATGAATATGGAAGGTATTTATTAATTTTTCCTTCTTCACTTGATATTAAGAAATTTTAATTCAGAAGAATAGAGCAGAAATGAACGTATGAATTTTTTGAAGAGATTAACTATTTTTTGGACTGTCAAATATTGATCTTATCTATTGCTTCAGCAATTCAAGTTTTCAGCTTCCTGGTTTTTGTATGGTGAGAGGAGAGCCACATCCTCCATTTCAAGTTTTCAGCTTCCTGGTTTTTATATTGGAAGATGTAGATGGAGAACTTGAAATGGAGGATGTGGCTCTCTCTTGTCAAGCTCAATTGATTAGCGCCAGTAATCGTAGAGTTAATACTGCAGAGATTTCACATCAGCTGTTTGAACAGAATCTCCCTCTGCCCCCTCCGCTGCCTAAGGATGTGCCACCCTCATATCCTCCTTTGCCAACATCTCCTCCTCCTCCACCCCTCCGCCACAGTCTGCAGTTCCAGAACCAACTACTAGCGTTCTTGATTCAACTACTAGTATACATGTGAGCTGAGCTACTCCTTTTTATTCGATTTGTTTCCCACTGTCTTAAACAGCTGGTATTTACTTACTTTTTTGCTTTGATTTGACATGCATTTGCAGATTACTAAAGTCGACAAACAGCTATTCATTGATCAGCTGCCGGTTGCACCTAGAACTAACCCAATGATCTCGGATGCAGTTCACTATCATGCTCCTGAAAAACAGAGACATTCAGATGCTGATACCAGAGTCTGTTACCTTTTGCTCTTCGAGCGCTGACTAGTGTTCCGCAAGTAGACGGTGCCACCTCGCACAACAAGGCATTTCATTTAAGACCACCTCATCCTGCTCCGTCAAATCAGTTTTCTTATATGAAAGCAGATCAGCGTTTGCAGACGAGGATGGAGATCCCCCCAAGCTTATCCTAGCAGGTTCCACTTCGCGCAGAACACAGATAAGAGGGAATTTTTACAGTGACCATGATAGAATAGAAACACCTCCGCATGATGTTGGGGAACGCTGGAGCCTGGAGGTTTCCAACTCCTTCTCTTTCGGGTAAAAAGAGTAATTTCATTAAAAGATATTTCTGATCTTTTGCGGCGTCAATTTACTTGTCCTAATTTTCCTCGGTAATTGAGTCACTTGTCAATGAACAATACGGGAATGGCACACGAGAATAGCAAGTGTTGGGGTGTGATTGTATATTTGTACTTTACCATCTCTTCTGCAATTGCAGAGTGAGACTGTGGCTTGAGAATGGAAAACAGAAGATGTAACTTATTTCAATGCTGCCTACTATATGTATCAGCTATTATTCTTAATTCCTTATTAAGAAAAAGTAAGATAGCAGAAAGCTTCAGAGATCGATGTTACCCTTGGGCTTTGGGCTAATAGTCTTTTTAATACGAGTGGTTCTATACTTGTCCAAAAAAATTATCTATAAGACTTATCTTCATAAAAGATAACAGAATATGACTCCACCTCATTTATAAAATATAAATGAAGTAAGATTATATTTTTTTGTCTTTTTTACGGGTAAGGTTAACAAGTAATTTTTTCGCATAAGTTTATAATTTTTCTTTTAATATAGAAGCAAGCATTAAAGTTATTCAAATTTCGTTGGATGAAGAGATTATTTCATACTCATGGAGCAAGTGAATAATATGTTTCTTCCTCTCATATATCTATGAGGCCCGCCTGTGATTGTGATGGAACCACAGATATATGAGAGGAAAAAATATACTATTTATTTATTTCAAAAACATGAAATAATTTTTCCTTTGAACGATGGTAAATTTACATTTTCTTTTATAAAAGCTGAAGTCGGGGATAAAATTTTACATCATTTATCTTTTGGATTAATTTTTCAACAAATTTAAGAGGATTTATATTTTTTGCATTAATAAATTAAGATTTTATTAAGTATTAATTATATACTACTAAAATCATATTCGAGAATTATTTATAGATTTATTAAAATTTTAATTCTAAATTATAAAAAAAAAAATTTATTCACAAACAGACCCTAATATAATACGGTCCTCTCATTTTACACGCTACACGTATTCTAGTTTGACTGGGAAATTAATTCAAATAATAAATTAATAACAATGTTTGAAACTTTAAGGGTGCAATATGTCACAACTAAAAGTTTTTAAAATTGGCGTTTAAGTTGAGGGAAACATTCAGCCTTTCTTTTTTCTTTTGACCTTATTTATTTTATTATCCTCATTTCCCTCCCTGTTCAAGATTCCATACTTTTCAGCTGAAAATGGGTTCTTCTGCTTCAGTCCCTCAAAAATCTGTCCATGAATTCACTGTTAAGGTATCAATTTTCTACATCTCTAGTTGCATATAACCCTCCCCTTTTGATTTCTTCACACACACACACACACACATGTATATATATATATATATATATATATATATATATACATGTATTTATTTTTATGAGACCTTTGGATTCTCAGAAAGTTAGGGTTTACTTGTGAGTTGCAGGATAGCAAGAATCGGGAGGTGGACCTTAGCATCTACAAAGGGAAAGTCCTTCTAATCGTCAATGTTGCTTCAAAATGGTTCTTTCCCTTTTTCCCAACTCTTTACCCTTTTTATAGCTATTTTCTTTTTTGTTACTTTTACTGATTATTTATGTTCTTGAAATTACATATGTGGGGAAGAACAGCAGTTTCACAAATTCAAACTTCACCCAGTTGACTGAGCTTTACAACAAGTACAAGGATAAAGGTTAGATTTTTTAATTTGATTTTTTTAGATACCTGTTACTTTTCCTACAGATGCTATTTTGATATGTTCAATAATTATATAACCTTACCCATGCTACTTTCTTCTTAACATCTACGTTTGGAATACTCCTTTCTTCAGTTTCTCATTTGAAAGTCAATGGAGGGAGTATTATATAATACTAGTACATTTTGTGTAAGAACGTGTATTATGCATGGTAATCTCGAAACATCACAAGACTTTGAAGTTTAACTTTCCAAAAAAGGCTCTTTTGTTGTGGAAATGTCTAGTTATAATTAATTACTTTAAATTGTGGCGTGAATCTGCATGATGACCCAAATATTCTGTTGTGCTAAAATCAGTTTTGGCTCTCTTGACTAAAACATTACTTCACTATTTAGGATTTATTTCTTTTGATTATAGATTTGTTGAGATTTCATTATTTCAATGTACATAAGTTTGATTTGCGAGTTTAGGTCTTGAGATATTGGCCTTCCCATGCAATCAATTCCTGAACCAAGAGCCGGGAACGGCTGAGGAGGCACAACAATTTGCTTGTACAAGATTTAAGGCAGATTTCCCAGTCTTTCAAAAGGTAAGCAGTGTGATGACGTGATAACTTACAGATGCTGATTTTTCTGTTTCATGCTTGTAGTGGAATAGATATTATCGTGCACTTTTCAGTCAAAATGTGGTTAGAAAAATCGGATACTGTTTGTAGAAACTTACTCTGATGCATCTGCTTGAAAATATAAAATAAGTGCTATGTAAGTATGTAAAAGTTTCGCGACTCTAGTTAACGGACTACTCATTTTCTTTTTGCTCTTTGTTTCAGTCAAAATTTGGGATTGTTGCCCCGTTTTAAACCAACGCAAGTTCGACGTAAATAGGCCATTGCAACCTAATGGTTACTCACTTTAAATGTTTCGACTTTTTTACTAGTGGGGAGCTGGAGTAAATGATCCTCTGGCAGGCATACAATTTGAGACTGGCTTATGTGTGAAAAATATTGTAGCTATAAGTTGAAGCTTGATCACGGACAGTGTTCTAAAAATGCCCGCTTAGGTCTAAACAATCCCCGGTCCTGTATTGTCTCGATTTGGTTGTGCGCCTAGACCTCTGCCTAGATGGAATTGGACCTATACCTTGAAACTCTATAATACTTAAAAAGAATTAATGAAGTCTTAAAAGATTGTCTTTTTGGTAATGTTTCACACATAAAATTTTAAAAGTTTACATCTACAATGTGCTTTGTATAGTATAACAAGTACGTACAGTAGAAAAATAAATAAATGAAATTGCTTAAGAAAACGCCTAATTTGCATAGGAAACCGCCTAGGTGCTGGCACTCCCTCCGCTGATTAGGTCCGCTTAACGATCTTTAGAACATTGATCACAGAAGGCAAAGAGAAAACCTCAAGTCTAAAGTTAAGTACGACTGTTCATTGTCCCTTTGAGCTTCTTTAGAATAATAGAAATTTAAATCTGGTCGCGTACTTTCCATTTTCATTATTTTGTATACTTCCCTAGCCTGTGTCTTAGTTTAGAAGTTCCCTTAACTGTCCTTGGAAATTTAACCAAAAAATTAGGAAGCTCACCATACAGATTGCATGCATCTTATTCCTAGAGCTGTTGCTTCACCTTAAAAGGAGGACCTGTAGGTTTGACACTACACCTGCATTCTGAACACTATGCCCCATGGGTCAAATATGTACCAACTTATCTCTAGTCGATCAAGATATATCTTATGACAACCTAAAAGCGTTAGCAAGTCTTAGTCCATTTATAGAAAGGACTATAAATGCGAAGAATTGTAACTGGATGTTGCCCTTGAAGAACGCGAAGTGCTTACGATTAGACTGCTTTTATTATTCGGTCTTGTTACCTATTGTGCAGCTCATTTAATATTACTTTCTTTAATCTACTAGTGAGATTGAACAAAATTGTCCTTTTCTATTATATTCCACAATGGGCCTTTCATTGCTAGGTACGTGTCAACGGTAAAAATGCAGCACCCATTTACAATTTCCTTAAAGCTAGCAGTAAAAATGGAATTTTTGGGTCTAGCATTAAATGGAATTTCACCAAGTTTCTCGTTGATAAGGAAGGGCACCTTATCCAACGGTATGCCACAATTACCTCACCGTTAGCCATTGAGGTAAGATCCCTCCTGGTCTTTCTCTTTCCTCTTTACACACACGCAGGCTAGATATCCATGCATTTCCTGGCAGTTTAATTAAATTTATATTTCATGGTTTGTTCCTTTGTATTTTTTTATGCAGGCAGACATCCGGAAAGCTTTGGGGCAAGCGTAAGAAACATTTAGTTTAGTTGTACGAGTTAATCCAATTGAGGGCATAATGAAGCTAAAGATACCTGGTAGTGAATAGTGATTTTCTTTTTGATAGGTTGGAGTGAACACTGTTGTATGTTTAATTCTTCTTTTGGTCCACCTTTTTTCCTTGCTGATATTTATATATTTCAGTTATTTATTAATTTTGTTGTATTTCTTGAAAATCCATATTTGACCATGAAATATGAGCTGCCCCTTTGGAGTTGTGTAATGAAAGAGTGCATGTTTTTTACCAGTGTGCTTTTTTCAATTTTTTTGTTATAATTAGTTAATACCCTAATGCCATCTAGACCTCATAATATGCTCCTTTCAAGTCTCTGTTGGCCTTCAACTTGCATAATTACGCATAAATCTGAATAGGGAATTATTTGTCACAGCTAGCGGGTGCTGTTTTAATGTTTGTCAAATGGAGTTGGGAGACAAATGAGATGGTGAAATTTCATAATATGCATGTATCTTTTTTGTTTCTAAAATGAGACTCTTGTGTAGTTATGTTTAAAATATCATCAAAGTTGTGCATATTTGCAACTGATCCAGAGCAAATAATATTAAATTGGGACCTTAACAACTAGGAGCCTTGGAAGGACAAGTTTATATACACAACATTAAAAAGTAAGGCGTGATATAAATTTTAATGTCATGTCTTATTTTTTAATAATTAAGATGGATATTGCGTAATTATACTAATTCGGCCTGGAAACAGTAATGGTAGAAGAAACAACAACATTCTCATAACCGAACTAAACTTAATACTAATCTCCATTGTGCACACATGTAGGGGTGTTTATCTAGTTTAAATCGGACTGAACCGGTATTGAATTTACGTAAAACTCGGTATCGAAATCGGTACTGATTGAACCGGTATACCGAACCTGTTTTTAACCAAAAATAATAATAATTATTAGTATTATTTTTATTATTATTAGTATTATTTTTATTATTAGTAGTAATTATTTAATAATAATAATAATAATAATTAGAAATAAATAAAATAATCGGTACGATCCGATATATACCGGACTACCAAAATGTTGAACCGGTACCGAATCGATTATTATTTATATTGAATCGTCCAATTCGAACTAGTTCAATATACACAAAAAATTTATTAGACCGATTTTTTTGAACACTTCTGCACACATGCACTAGCTGGATACTATCCCTTCCCAATCATTCATCAGGCGCACGGGTTCAAACTTATCCCCCAGGTAGGGCCTACAAATTGTCACATTTTCTCACTGCAAAAAGAGACTGAATCTTTCCTTCTTCTCATTTAGACAAGGTTATATATTCGTCTGTCTCACAAAAAAGTCTTATACAAATATTAAGAATGTATCTCTCTTATAGGAGTACCCTTAAAAATAACAAATTATTAGTCAATGTTAATTGCAAGATAATGTAATTATGATAACAAGTTTAAACATATTATATTATTTTATATTCTTATCAATTTAAAAAAACACTATTTTGTGATATATTTTACTCTTTTTATGAAACGGAGTTGAATACAATTCAACTTGGCTTGGACCCTCTTTTGGAATCTCACACGTGGCGACCACAACCCAAGAGGTAATGTGTCACGCCATGGACTTGTTTGATCCTTAATGGGTGGCTAAATGTGTCAGGAAAAATTTTAAATTTATCCGAAAAAATTATCCTCTAATTTTACCTATGACGAAAAAATATAATTCTAATTTATTTATATTTTATAAATGAGGTGAGACTATATTTTTTTGTCTTTCAATATGTCGAGTAAAGGGGTCACATTTGAGGGTGAAATATCAGCATTTGTTGTTTCTCTTCGAGAAGAGCTATTATTATAGGACATGAGAGTTATTGGAAAGGTTATCATACATGTGGTGCATGTAACTACGGAAGTGACTTTTAACTGGTTTGTCACGGCCGGCAATCATCAGTGGCAAACATTATGTCGGATTGACTTGGACAACAGTTTAATTCAAACCTAACGAAGAATAATGGTTAATGTGATGAACTTGTGGCATTATTCCTATCCATCCATGATATTTTCATGATACCATCTCAAATACGGAATTCGGATGAAAGTGATTTCCAGTTTTTATACCGATACTTGGTAGTTCAAAAACCTTGAGGATCCTGATTTCAAATAGTTTGAAATGGACGATCCATTTGGCCAAGTCTACAAAACGAATTGCATGAATATAACAGAGAGTTGAATTTCGAACGACCTTTGTTACACAAGTATCTTACAAATTGCAACTTCCTTTTACTTGCATGAAATAAGTATGACAACCCACTCTCTTCAACAGTCTTACATGGATGGACTATTTGTCCTAAAATGCTCATACAACAACTGACAGATTCTCAAATTAAATCTAAGCATAAACAATTAAAATAAGAAAAAAAACAAAGAAGAAGAAAAATAAGCCCATGCATATCTGTATAGTATCTGGCAACGTGAGACAGTAATGACCCTCTTGAGAAAGGAGTTGATGTCAAATCTTTTTCAAGAAGGATAAGCAAGGAGACAAGCACGTATGTCTGTTTGTTCTATCATTCTCATACATTAATGGACCCATTTAAAGAGGGCCCAATTTCTTTCCTCCACCACATATTCCAATTCTTACATATCCCCAATTCCCTCTGTATTTAAGGGCCTTATTCCCCCAAGAACCCCTTCATTCCACATAACAAACTTCACAACTTCCAACCAAAGTTCTAGTTCACTTGCTAAGAATTTTCATGGCAGTGAATTCTTTCCCAGTTGGGTGCTCAAAACTGCGGTCATGGCAAAGATGTTCGAAACAAATTCGACAGCAAAAGGCTAGACTTTATATAATATGGAGATGTACTGTTCTTCTTTTGAACTGGCATGATTGAGCACAATAGAGCTGGTGTTTTGTTGGGGAAAGTGCGGCCTAAGTAATGAACTGGTTGTTCTTGAAAGTATTACCAAAATTATAGTTATGGGTAGAAGAGAAGTTCAGGAAACTCGGTGATCTTGTATATTCAAGTATGTTGGATTAAACTTAGGGTCTTCGCCCAATTGTTAACCCATTATGTACTAAAACCGAGAGAGTTCAAATTTTTGCTTCTAGTGAAGTAGTGTATGAGCTTAAATTTTGTCTTAAATTAACAAAAAAATGTTAGATTATGTATATAAAACTACACCGTTTTTGGTCAATGCTCGCAAATTGTTAAATGTATCGTAGTGGTTTCTATATATATATATATATATATATATGCTGATTCATAATCAATGTTATAAATTTAAGATTATCTTTACAACAGATTGTAATCATTCAATTGGGGAGCTCGCACAGCTAAAGTGCGAACGCAAAAATGATCAAAATACCCTTAGAATGCACACTTTAGTAGTTTGGACATTGAGTTTTTAAATTTTTAATATATTATTATAATAATAAAAATAGTGGCATTTTGTAATATCTCCGTTCACTTAATTAAAGTGCGGACGGTGAAAATTGCATATTGTGTTGCAGTTCTAATGCTGAAGATTATCACTCGTTTACACTTTAGTTTGAAAGAACTCGCAGAACTAAAATGCGAATGCAAAAATAACCAAAATACTTTTAGGACCCGCACTTTAATAGTGCGGATAGTGAGTTTTAAAAAATTTAATATATTATTATAATAATAAAAATAATGGTATTTTTGTAATATCCTCGTTCGGACGGTATATCTAGCATACCGCTATACCTTTTCTTTCTCTGTTTTTCTTCTCCATGCTTCAACTTCTCTTTTATCTTCGATCTCTATCTTCATATACATGCTTATGTGTATAAACACTATAGCCTTTACTATCATTTTAGATCATATATATATATATATATACAGGCTACGATTTTCTAATATACCCAAACTCTTAGATTTTTGAATTTTTTAGATTCATGAAATTGGTCTTAAAAAAATTACGAGTTTTAGGAAGAATTAATGATGAAAAAGTTATGGAGAAAAAAGAAATATATAAATGAGTTTTACTGATGAAATTAGTGAAAGAACTTGAATTTTAATTTGATGAGGTTTTAGAAGATAAAACAGACAACGTGATAATCTAATTGTATACTACATTTGCAATTTCCTTTGAATCTATGTGAAAAAGAGATTTTATATTATTTGCTTACGGATCTGTTTAGAAGGGAAAGTCGAGAGAGAGGACAAGAGAATGAGAGATGAGATGTTTCTGTGGGTTTTCATAATTTTGGATCTACGCATCCTAAACTCATTATTGGCATTTTAGTTGTGCGGACCAGGAATAATATATTTAAGGTCTAAATATAAATTAATACCTTGAACTTTAAAAAAAATCACTTTAATTGTGTGGACGCACTATGACTTGTTTTGAATTTAAACTCAAAAGGAGACCCAAGTTCCCCTTCTCAAATATCAAATATCATTCCTCGGTTTTCTTTGCAATATTTGTGCACTCGAATCCATTCAACATGATCTTTCTTCATTCTGTCGGCTATCAAGCAGGACATTAATATGACTTGAACCAAAAAAATCTCAACTCTTTCTATCCAATCGAGACCACATTTTAGGTACGTTAGGTAGAGGTAGGCAGACGGACCGACCCGCTATCAATTACTATCAATTCATTCCATATAATATCTTCATGTTTATTCAGTCTTTAATGTTTTTCTTCTAAGAAACTAATTATAAACTAGCATTCAGATATCACTAAGAGATGCTCAAAAAGATCGGACACCATCATAAACAAAAATTTCTTATAAAAAAAACATTTGGGTACAAAGAGCCAAGCCCTCGCAAAATAGTACCACCATTATTTCAACACTTGCAGTTTACAGATGATATCTCTTTAGGATCTCATAGCACCAACAACTATATAATAAGGAGGCTGAATATCCTACAAATCTACTTAATTTGAAACCTGAGTTGTCAAAAAAGTAAGAGAACATCACCGATTACCTTTGTAATATGTATCCACATTATGTATGTAATTCACATGCAAAAATCGTGGTTATTAAAAAACTCCCATTCATCCTCCATAAGTTCCTTGTGATGGCTCTGGCTCTGTGCATCCTCTCCACAGGAAAGCTGATCATCACTAAAAGATGTTGGAATTGCCTTCAAGTTTTCAGTTGAATCAGCAAGCTCTGGAACCCGCTCAGCTGTAGTACTTATTAAAGACAGACTTGAAGTTGCTAGGACACAGGTTGTCTGGCTCAAAGCTAAGGATTTACTTGGCGGAAGTCGCTGGTGGAACTTCTCTTTCATTAACTTAATGTCCTGGTATAATACAGATATTTCTCCTCTGCGCAAAATAAATAATAATCTTTAGTAGGATTTTCAGGGTAATCTGTAACATTCAACACTTCATAACTCTCACCCAAAAAATTGATGTGAAGAGCTACCCTACAACAACTCTAGCGATATGACATGGACAATTGATTATCCATAGTTTCTTTTTTTATTCCAGCAAGAATAAGGTTGTCAAGGAAATAAAAAAAAGGGAGAAAGAATAATTAGAAATGACACCTTGATTTTATATAATAAGAGTGAAAATATTCATCTAGATTTTGTGTTCAATCCAAAGCAGAAATTTCATTTTGAAATACTTCAAAAAAAAAAAAATCCAAATCGGAGAATTTCTGCTTACTCCAAATACTCTTTCCTCTTCTTTTTTTTAATTTCAAGTTCTTTTTTAATCTTTAATCCTCTACAATAATAAGTGCCACTTCATAACTAAAATAGTGGATTCAACAATGATTTGTGACCCTTAAAACAGATGCATTAATTTTTATTTTATGTTTATATTTTTAGATCTATACACAACTGAAACTCAAATTAACTTTTACAGATTATCTTCGATTAGCTAGTCTTATGGAGATGAAAGAACTTACTGTAGCATATCAACTGATTGGCCCCGATCCATGAGGAACTCGCTCAACTACAATACAGTACAGTTGGAAAAATAAATTAGGCACTGAAGTTATTTTTCTTCCAGGTGGGAGGCCCACCAACACAAAATATTGGTAACAAAAAATTTAGCATATCAACTGATTGGCCACGATCCATGAGGAACTCGCTCAACTACAATACAGTACAGTTAGAAAAATAAATTAGGCACTGAAGTTATTTTTCTTCCAGGTGGGTGGCCCACCAACACAAAATATTGGTAACAAAAATTTTTCTAGGGATTACTACCTTGGAGTTCTCCTCTGCTTCTTGCTTCAGTATCTTTGACTCTTGAACCACCCTCCCCATGAGGCTTTCTTCATATGCAAGAGAATTCCGAGCAGACTCTTCCTTTTCCAACCTTTCTTGCTCTGCTGCTTTGATCTCTTTTTCTGCTACAGTTAATCGTACCTCGAGTGATTGACGCATCTGCAGGAAAAATGGATGATGAAACGATTGATGAATATATATCAACCACCTAATTATTTTCCTATTTGCCTCGAATGCAAGGAGCCACTAAAGGTAATTAAATAGAGTGGCTCAAGTGTACAGAGACGACCAAAAAAGGCTATTATGAGTTCAGCCCACCCTCATGGCAATTATTTAGGAGAGAGAACCTTTTAACTGATTGACACTACCCCGAAGAGCTGTTTTTGCTAGGGTTACTATTAACTTAAATTAATCATCCACATAACTAGAAATAGTAAAATTTATATTCAGCTAGTAAACAGCTTCTTACATTGCTTGAACGAGACAAATATTTCAGTTCGCAAGGACCTCTTGAGGTAACTCGGCATTGTTCTACCCACCGTGTTGAAAAAACCTCAGAACAACACCAATCTTACATGTAATCACAAAACGTCACAAAGATCTATACTATAAAGCCAGTTAGCCTATTTGCAAGTAATAATGAACCATTAAATGTATCATGGCCATATGACAACCAGCAGCAACTCAAATCACTTCAAAAGCAAGTAGAGAGTCAACATGGATTTACTACTAGGGAAAACCACAAATTACAGAAATTAAAAATAAAAAATAAAAAAATTATCCAGTTTGTGTTATATATATAACAATGTTTTCATTCAATATTCAAAACGAAAGCTAATAATGTCAGTCCAAATGACACCTCCCACATGAGACCCCCCCCCCCCCCCCCCCAAAAACCACCACCCCACCCTGCCTCCCAAAAAAAAAAAAACTAGACTCAATGAAAATATTAACTGAAGAGAAGCAAGAGTTAATTGTGACAAACCTCATCAAGAATTGCATGGGCATTGGCCGTTTCATCTAACAAGCTGAGCAGGCGAGATTGAAGCTCCCTCGCTTCAGTGGCTAGAATAGCCTTTTCACCGTATACTTCTCCAGCATGCTGCATCCATAGCGGAAAACAGGAGGAAAACTTTAGTCAGTCAAAGAATGTCTAATATCTAATACCACAAGTCAAGATTCTATGACAACTGCCACAACCATGTCATTTGCTTCTTTTGCACATTCCAGCATCTGTTTCAGTTCATGCACCCTGGCATTTGTACCCAAGCCACCCCTAGCGGCTTCTTCTTTCGCTTGTTCTACAGATTTCTCTTTGAGCTCCACTTCTTTCATCAAGCTGATAAGTGAATCCTTCGCTGAACGTAAGGCTATCTGCACCATTTATAAAATTATTATATAAAGCCAGGGACATGTCCAGAAAAGAACAATATACAAAAAGTACTCCCACTGCATTCTCTCAATTCAGCATGCGTGTCTATTTTAGAAATTGTAGAAGTAAATAGTGGATACCAAAATTGTAACAAACCAGCAGCAGAAAATCAATGATTAAGAAAGTTGAACTACAGAGTACAGATACTGTAGATCATCCCATATGCACAGAGAAGCAACCAAAAATGTTAAAAGTATTAATTAAGCAAAACAATTCACCACATTTGCCTGATGTAAAGGTAGACGTTTGCCTATTCCCTAGATGAAAGAGAACAATTCTAGTCATAGTTAGCAAAAAGACTAAGGAGCAAAATGAGAGCACTAAAAAGAGTATGTGTGTGTGTGTGTGTGTGTGTGTATAGAGAGAGAGACAGAGAACTACAAAAGGTAAAGAAACAGGTACCTACTTACAGGTAAAAGGGACTTGCAGGGATAGTCAGCAAAAGATACTAAGGAGTAAAAATTACAGCGTTAAAATGAAAGGCAAAAAAAAAATTATTGTCATTATCAAGCCAAAGATGGATCTATGGGCTACATGGATACTGAAACTTCTCACTATTTACTTTAACCTCTACTTTAACGAATATTAAAAATATTACAAGAATTGTAATTAAGGAAGCACAATCAGGAATACAATTAGGAGGTATGAGGTCTATAATAACGAGAAGAAGCTCAAGTTCAGAAGGCTAGCACTCAAGAGTCTTGTTATCCTACTCTCATAAAGTTCTGAATTTGATTCAAATTAATTATTAAAAGAGAGAGAGAATAAACTCAATGTTTATCATACTTTCTCACTTCTTGCATTTTCAATAATATCCTCAACAAGTTCAGTACAACAAATTTGGCCAGATCGCGTTGTAACTATAGCGTTCAAAGTATTCTCATCATCAAGATCATCCATTTCACTAGTAGATAAGCTTTGCTCAGAAGCACCAACACAAGAATCACTTGGTTCTTGATTCTCTACATTCAGGATCGGTGTCTCTGGCAAAACTTTAGTGATCACTGTAGACTCATTCTCACAATCAACCATTTCACTAGAGGATATGTCTTTCTCTGAAACAGCAATTAAAGAATTATTAGGTTCCGGTTCCTCGACATCAGGAATTGGCTTGAAAGGTACAGCCACTAACTGCAAGCTTCTTTCTGAAGCATCCGTTATACAATTTTGAGCAGGTGACTGATCTACCTGAAGCACAGTATGCATCTTTTCCAAAGGGTTGCCATCTAAACTTAATTGTTCTTCATGAACACTTGAATACTTCACAATCCAATTCATATCTTCAATATCAGCATGCAGTTCACCATTAGGTCTAGTTAGGCCTGATGACCTATTCAAAATGTCCATATCCTCTTCTGGGCTTCTCTCTTGATACCTCTGTAATGAAATGACTTTTCCACTGACAGAATCTTCATGTAATTGATCAGGATCATCAATTGCACCATTTTCATAAATCAAAGAAGTTGAATCCATGTGGGATAGATCAGACACAACTTTACTTATGCCTCCACGCTTCCTTAATGAAATCTGTTCATTACTTCTGTTTTCTTCTACCCCGACATTTCCACCATTTGCATATGGTAGTGCGTCATATGCCTGAACAGCTGAATCAGCAGCTTCCATAGCTAGTAAGATCAAAATTCAGTAAAAACCTTATCAGTTATACAAGGTAAAAGACCACCAAAGAAGAAACACAACTGAAATTTCTAAAGTGGTGGCACAACAGATGCAAAAACAATAAGAGGTTATATATATAGTATTCAACTAGAACTACTACCTTGTGATGTAAACATATGCATTACCTTCAGATGAGTTTGGCGAACTTGGGCCCTTAATGGAAGAAGTGGAAGAAGTATGTGATCCTACTTGCATGTAAAAAAAAGGCATGACATCCACAAGAACAACCTCAACAGCTACATCAGCATCCTTGGAGTGTTCAATAGCAACAGCTTTCAGTACACGGGAGTCGACCTATTAAAGAAGAGTACACAAAATTGCATTTTTCTTAGATTAAGTTTGACCGGAATATAAAATTTTAAGTTTCCAAACAAAAATGCAATAATATTAATTGTGGTCAGATAATGAGGAGATTGAACTTTATGAACACGATTAAGTATTTTAACCTAATTAATAAGCAACATTATTTGCCAATTATTGCTTACTGAATTAAAATCAAAAATAGCAATAGCAAGAAAATAATGGAGTATTTCATAAACTGACATTGGGGCTTTAGACTTATACCTGAGGAAAAACTTCCCGTAGAACACTATAAACTGAATTGAAACCCATCTTCAACGGCTATAACTAAACCTGCAGAAATATGTGAAATTATCTACCAATCAATACTGAACATTAACAAAATTAAAAAAAAAATCCCAAAAATAAATAAATAAAACCAAAATAAAGAGTATTATAGCACAGCATGTATTAAAAAATTTACAAAAATAAGCAGAAATCAATGCAAAAGAAAATAATTAAGCCTTTCGGGTATTTATAAAGGAATAATATAAGCAAAGGATAAAATTTTCGCTTAAAATTGTTTGAATCAGTCCCTACCTTTTGATCAGCAAACAAACAAAACAGAGATCAATATGGCAAGGAAAATCGAGAATTTTGTTGCAATCTGTTCTATAAAACAGGAAAGAGAGAAACCCTAAACACGATGCTGGGGTTTTGAAAAGAAAAAATACAGACCTTTTGTTTGAGTCGAGAGAGAAAAGGATACGTACTTGTAGTGTCCGTTGGGTAAACCTAGCGCAAATACAGAGGATAATGTTGTAATTTAGCGAGAGACAGGTTGTAATTCAATATAATAATATAATATAATAAAATTAAACATTTGTTTAAATATTCTAATAATGAATTAATAATTTTTGTTAAACAAATAATAAATAAAGCCGTGAATTGAAATCTTATCGTACAAATCTGAAATAATTTTCACAGATATGTTTATTTGTAAAAATTATAAATTTATAATATTACTCCCTCCGTCCCAAGATAAAAGTCCTCTATTGATTTTATTGGCTTTTGCGGTCAAATTGACCATTTTTAAAATTAATAATTAAACATATATATTTAGATTTTAAAAAAAATAAATATTGAGATTAGTACTAAATTGTATGTAGTTTATAATATTTATAGGTTTTTTACATATATATAAAAGAATAATAAAATATATTAATTTAAAAAATGGTCATTTTGACTATAAAAGTCAATAAAAGACTTTTATCCTGTAACAGGGAGAGTATAATTTATAAAATTATAATTCTGAGATTATTAATTCTAAAATTAAATAATTTTGAGATTATAATAGCTGATTAAATATAATATTAAATAATACCCCATATGAAGTCATTTTATAATTCATAATCTAAATTCAAATTTAAAAACAAACAAGAAATTTAGAATTAATAAGTTTATCCTAATATAATTTTTACCAACAAATATAACATTGAAATTATAATTCATGTATTGAGATTATAATCCTTGCAGAGAAACATAAATTTTTAATTTTTTTTTTAACATATAGCTCCAGAAAAAGACGCATTAGTTACAAAATTTCAACCACATTCCTTTGTAATCCACATAATAATTCTATTGCAGTTTCACGCCCCAAAACTGACAAAATTGCTTTTAAAACTGCAACAACATTTATCCACTACAATCTATGAACTTAATTTTGAAATTACTACAAGCGAAACAAAAAATTATACATATAGTCAAGGAGAAGGAGATACAACATCGAACTTTACAGCTATCTTGCCCAACAGATGTATGATATCATCTGTTGTTGCCCAGGAGGGGGTCCTTAGCGTTACCCAGTGACCTTGAATGTAAGTTATCATCGGAAGACTTTTTCAGGGTTTCTCCTTGCTTCCCTTGGCCACCCTGAAGTTTCCCAAAGAAAAAATATGCAACATAAATCACAATGATAAATGGAAATACCAGCTCTCTGAACTACATTATGCTTTTCTATGTTGATGGTATTAGATTAGACTGATTAGTTGTAGTCCTTGATCAGCTACAATCAAATTTAATGTAGAATACTTTTTCTCACTCAATTATTTCGAGTTATGGGATATCCGAAACATGAGCCATTTGATGAATAGAATTGTGCAGGTCATGCCCTTGCCTTGTATTATTATTCTGATTGTTTTAATAATGTTGAATTGAAAATAGCAACAATTCAGGCCAACAGTTCACCATATAAATATTTTTTTGTGTTCCTATGCATAATGAACACAAATACTACCATTATTTACTTGAAGATATTAATAATAATGTTATTTAGCTTACAGTGACCTTGTGACCAATCAACTTTCGACTTGAAGGTGCTCGTGCAATAGATGAAGCGGCAGCAACAGCAGCAGCAGCTACACGTATCCTGTAGTGAAGTAAACATAACTTCATGTCAATCAATTAAGCACTTCAGAAGAGTGGCCGCAAATGGAAAGCAAAGTATCTTGAATACCTCTTATGTACATCAACATATACATCAGTCTCATCAACAATTTCCTCCTACATAACAAAAAGAAAGATTCAGTACTTCTGTCACAAAATAAGACAAAAAGAAAGAGCAGTCTAAGCAAAAAACTGTACTGCAGAAGGGTCTTAATTGATTGAGTTATGTGAGTTAACAGGATGTTTAAGAGCGAATATTGGTGTGTTTTCCAGGTTTTTTATTTTGGTTAATCGGAATGGAGGGTGGAAGGGGAAGCACATATGCAAATAATGGGAATTGGGTGTCTGCCCTCCAACTGGAGGAGAGTCCTTTTACCAACTAGACTACAATCCATTCTCGTACTATGTTCAACTCAGGCACTTTAATTGGACATTCTAAAATGAAGAGAGAAGCAGACATTACTTGCAGAAGTTCTTCAAAAACATCCTCCAGGGTTATGATGCCTATGACTTCACCATCTTCGATATTCTCTGACACATTGGTCAAACTATTTGTTGCGGTGCCATTTTGCAGAAAGGGTTGCTTATTTACTATTACAGACTTTGAAGCCTTATCAACATCGACAACAACACTATCTGATTCTTCATCATGCTCCAATAGCAAGGGGATAGTTAGTTGGTAAATCCCTTTCATAACTTTATTTGCTACGACTTTCTCTACATCAGCATCAGGCGCAGGGTTCTGGGGTTTCACTTTCACAACAGCTGCCATATGACTGCTTCCCTTTTGAAACTCGTTAAGGATATCGTACAAAGGCATATCTGCGGGAACTCTGCAATATAATTCAACAAAATTTATAATTCGGCAAATGGGATTAATAAAGAAATCAAAAGAAGATAGCGAGTGACAAACACACCTAGGGATTCTCCTGATGGAAACAGCGCTAACTGGAGTCTCGGTTTCTGCCCGAATTGTTAGCAAACTTTTCACCTATCTCCCAACAAAGGGGATGAAACAAAAAAACTTTACAATCAGCCAACGACGAATACCAGCAAGATCAGATCGACATTAATAGCTATAGTATTTTAAGACAGACAAGTAAAAGTCCGATGATGTTATTTGGATTCCCAGAAAAGACAGGGATGCGACTATGACCTCGTGCAAGGATTTTTCCTATTGCTTCCCTGAACAATAAGATACAGGAAAACCTGTTAGAGAGCCTTTTTTAAAAAAATTGAAGAGCATAAACAAATATCCCAGACTATAAAGAATCAACTAATTTTCATTGACAGTCGTCTATCTGTCAAATTAAATAAGAGCAAGTAAGAAAATAAAAATTTGTTCACATTTTTTTTACGGGCAGTTTGATTCAATTATTGTTGTCCATAAACAAGCATCAATTTGATCTTTGATGTGTAATCGTGTATGCTTCTAATCTTTGCCACCAAAACTACAGCATACTGCATATTCAAAGCTGGAGCCTCGAGAAAAAAAAATTAAAAAAATTACATACATCCCTAGCTTCAGAAGATAGAAAGAAGGAAACAGGGGGAAAAACACTATACATTATTTCTAAACAAAAATGATAATCATTTCTCTAAAGCTATAGTTTTGGAATGATCCAACACAATTCTTGACATCCGATCTCACCAAACTAATTTAATTTTGAGTTGTTAGAAAATGTACAAGTGTTTATTAGTATTTAGGAATCATTTTCTCAATAAGTATCAAAAGATGACTTGAGAATATCAACAATAAGCTCAAGATTTCAAGACAAAGTATAGCAATTAAATGACTGATTCAATATGATGTGACAATGATTCAAAACCAAGCTACTGATACTGATATAGAAATTAAGCCACAAAAATTGTCCCTTTTTTTGCCTAGATTTTCCCAAAACTCAAGATGTTATCTTATCCATATCTTAACTGAAAGTTTTGGGGTCTAAATTACTGCATTAGAATACCTACGCTCCAGTACTTGAAGCAATATGGGCATAATTCCTTGGAAATTCATATGTGCCATGAACCCCAAAACAGCTTCATACATGTATTATGTAGAAGCTAAATGATGGACAGCAGGATTTTCTTCCAATCTGATTTTACCAGATAGCTAATCCAGGAGCAAACACTCTCCGCCAATTAGCATATTCTCACATTCCACAAATTTCTAACCACATTATATATCCTTTTGTTCATGAAAACCCCGTTGGTGCCTCTTTGAATATAAGTATATAATACTTTATTACTCGTGAATAAAAAAGATATGGCAGTGGGTACTGTGAAAGTTGCCTAAGTAAACTATACAACAAGATCACCTGAAAGAAACTTTTCCTAAAAATACTTCTCAACATTAATTATTAGTACTGACGATTGATACAAAAGAAAAAATAAGAAAAAGGTAAAGCAAAAAGAAAGTTTAGATAAAAAATAAAAATGAGGTAATAACTTCAGGTGATATAACAGCTTCAGCAAATGAAAACCACTATATAACTATATTACCAGTCTAATTTCGAATCGACATCCAGTGAAAATGTTGACTCAATAGGTGTCATAGCCTCCTCTGCAGTCTGCATACATTCCAAGAATATTCAACTCAAAATTGTTCTATTAAACAAAGCCATGTGAAGCACCATGATATCTTAAATTTTTCATGATGCAAAAACACGTCTTTTATAAGCTGATAAGACCATGACTTATGATGGGAACTTTAGACTCCTTGGAAGGCCCCATAAAATTACAGTAAATTTAAAGCAAGAGTAACTCTAAGTTATGGCACATATAACAAATTTGTTAGGATATCAATAAAAATGTATATGTTTAATGTTTTTACTTATAATATTAATCTCATCATCTCATAAAATAAACCAATGAAGATTCGAAAATTATTTTTCTTCTTGGAGCTACTTTAATAATGATTTCATAAGGAATTATTTATTAGCACTTCCTGTATTCAAATCCAAGAATTGGAAGTGTAAAGGAATTGTTCATCCCAAAATCTATTTTAGAAAGGTTGCTTCTTTTTAACAATAAAAGGTGAGAAGTTGTTAAATCTCCCTTATGTAAGGTTTTCCATATTATTCATACTCAGCATAATGCGCTTAACTACCAAAACTTGCAAAAGCAGATGCAAAAGAAAAGCTCTTGGATGATCCTCTTACTGAATACAAACCTTTAAGGTTAAATCAAGTGCTCCGCTTATGATGGTAGTCTCGTCATGTGTGAGTTCACCCCCTTTACCAGCCTATGATAGACAAATGAACCAATGTGTCATAGTAAACTCAAAAAAAAAAAAAAAATTGAAAAACATGTCTAATTGATCCAGCAGGGAAGCATTCTTTCACATACTTTCATACAGTTCTGATGAAGTAGTTTACTCGTCAAATAATGTCACAACAGCAAAAAATAAAGCATATAATGTAGTGTCATGCTCTACATGGTTACCTCTTGACCATGAATAGAGACGAGGGCTTTCAACTGAGCTCGCCTAAATAAAGCATCGTTATGTCCTAGTACAGCATCTAGAACCTGAAACAACATCAAGTTCATTATTCAAGGAGACTGAATTTATTATTCACCATTACCTAATAGTCTAACATGTAAGCTTTATTTAAGAGTTAAATAGTTAGTACTGTTACAAATACTAGATGGAAAAAACCTGCCAACTAAAGCTCTGTAGAAGTGAATTCATGTCTAACAGGCTGGACGAATCGACATGCGTGTTGCACTTCCGAATGCTGGAATGATATATTTTGGTAAACATAAACCAAAAAAGGCTGCAAAACTCTTAATTCAAACAAAAACCTCTACAGTTTTTAGAGAAACTCATATACCAGGCCTATCCTACTAACCTTCAAACCCTAAGCCTGCCCGTGTTTGTCTATAAAAAAAAAATTGGGGTGGGTATTTGACTGCCCATAACTAAAGTAAATGCATATGCTAGCTATTGCCTCGAGGTGTGTGTTAATTATTCTCTATCTGCTCACTAGAAGCTTACTCCATCCAACTTTATATGTGTCAAAGCAAGGTCATATAAATTTTCAAAGGACATAAAAAACATTTAAAGTTGGTTGTATCATTATGTGAAGCAAACATATTTACAAAAATTACCTTGCCAATAGGATATGCAATTGGATAGCAAATGAACATCAGAGTCCGGACGAGCCACACAAAATTCGCACCCACAGTGAGCCCATATCTGGTGCATATGGCTTGTGGAATAATCTGAAACGGTAAGTTATGTGGAAAGTCTGTCACGGCTTAGAGAATCATCTCGAAATACGATAGTAGAAAGTAAATTCTATAAATTAATAACCAAACATACATCTCCAAAAACTAGTACAAAAGTTACAGAAAGCACAACAGCAACAAATGGATGAAAAATCTTATCCAGGTATATTGGGAGAGCCTGCAAGGAACATTGACATAAACAGACCTGAAATTAGTAAATTGCTGAAGAGTAACCTTAGCGGTACCTATACCGGGCAAACGGGCCGGGCTTCGCCGGGCTGGGCTGAAAAGGCCCGGAACTTGCCGGGCTAAAAACCTGCGGCCCGTGGCCCGCCCGGGCCGGCCCGGCCCACGGGTTTTTTAAGTTTTTTTTTTTTTTATAAATACTTTTTTTAAAAAATATATATATATATTTACAATTATAATACATAGTTTAAAATAAATATTAACTCTAATTATCTACAATTATAACACATAATTTATACATAATCATTTAATAGTATTAGTAAATAAAATAATCAATAATTTTATAGTCATATATATTAAAATATAACTAATCTTGTGATTAATTAATTGATAAATGTATTTAATATTAATATTAAAGATAAGATAGTAAAAGAAAAACTAAAGGTAATATATATATAATATTCATAATTTTTTTTTGTATTATTATTCAATATCACATGTTAAAATTTACTCTTATATTCTTCATAATTTCCTATTTGATTCATTTTTTAAGTTAATATTTTTTTTTTGTCATCAATATCAAATAATAAAAATAAGAAGAAAAAAAAATTGGGCCACGGGCCGGGCCAAAAACGGACCGGGCCAAAACGCCCAATTTTTTTTGGGCTGAAAAATGGGAGCCCATAGCCCAATTTTTTTGAGCCAGTCCGGGCCTATTTTGTCAGGTCTAGCGGTACCAAATGAATATTAAACATATGCATAAAATAACCAATCACAAGTTATGTAATCATCTCCACGTAACAATTTTCTCTTCTCGATATGTTATTAACATATTCCAATCCATAAATGTAATTTTAGCTTCTTTACTTCATCCAATTAGTAAAGCACGTTGGATTGATACTAGATTATTCCACGCTATCAGCCACTTCTCAGTTATCTTCTGTATAACCTCATCAGTTAGCACTCTGTGCACAGCAATGCAGCATATATACTCCATCAGTTTCGGTTGCGTAACATATATACACCCCCACCCCTTAGTTTCAGTTCGGGTGTCATGGTTCAACCATGTTTGTGGTATGGATTTCAACAAAACATATTTAGAAATAATATTTTTTTAATATACTTGATTAAAAAACAGCGTTAAAAGAAAATTTGAAACTAAGAAATATGAAAACTTTATATTGTCATCTGCACGTTTAAACTCCATGCCTCAAACATGGTTTTGAACCATGACACTCAAACTGATACGGAGGGAGTACTAGGTATGAACTTATGTATCAGACATCCAAAGGAAATATCATATATGATACATACGTATCAATGTACTTCCAAAGTATAGTCTAACCTTTCAAAAATATATAGTCTAATCTTTCAAAAATATGTTTATAGGATTAATTGATTAATGCCGCGGTCAAAGTGTTTAATCAAATTGAAAGTTCAAATAATTTAGTATATAACACCTATATTCCTTTTTAACTTTTCTCTTGCTAAACTGTTGTTCTCCTGGAAACAGAGATAGCGATTAGCACGCTTTATCAACAAATGTAATTGGAAAAAAACAGGTATCCACTCGTACCTCCATGGCGGCAGCATTACATAAAAGCAAGGTCACAAGAAGTTGGTGTTGCTTTTGAACAACCGGTAGGATAGCAGCTGAAAACAAGAAAATGGAAAATCATATCGTGTTCAATATATGTTAATAGTAAGGCATTCTTTTTATGGGAATCACTACCGACACCCATTGCTTGTGGTAGCTCTAGGCTTTTCCAATGACCGGAAAATGACAAAGATCATTTATGGCTAACAGAGTTGAAAACCAAGTACATGGAAAAAAAGAAAGTAAAATCATAAAGCAGACAACTCAAAGATGGCTTATATAGCAAAAGAGTGGCGGTCCTGTTATCAAAAAGGATATAATCTGAAGTTAATTCACAAATGGAGAGTGATCAGGAGTGTCTTATAGCTAGCTCACACCAAAAACTAGAACCACCAGACATTATAAAAGTGAATGCTGCTAACAAACAACACACATTAATTGATCTAAAGCATGAAGACATAACATAATAAATTAGCACAGAAGTTGAAATTTAGTATCCCAAGTCGCAACATTGGGGAAGTAGACCAAAACTAGTTAATTAAATGTGACAGAGATTTACAATCATCCACCAATTGCATCCAAAGTAAAAATTAGGATAAAGAACAGTCAATGCATATTCAAAGCGTTAATACTAGCATCGTATATATGAATGTGATACAATAAGAGAAAAAAAATCCAAAATTTGGACCTGCTTGTTTCTTCTCGGTGGAGGTGCCACTTCGCTGAAGAATCTCAAGCTCCACGAGACCGAGCGACATTAAACCTAAGGTCAGACCGGACATTATTCCGGCGAAGAGCACGAGAAAGCATGAAATTCCGGCGTAAATGAACCACCAAGCGGATCCGAATTGGATGTCCTGAGCATCGAATACGATGTAGCTGGTTGCGATTCCAGCTGCTAGGGTTAGGGAATTCATCAACTTCATCGGACTTCGCTTTCCGATTCCGTGAATGTGCAGAGATTAGAGGGAGAGAGAGACGAGACCTGGGGAAGAGTGACGACTGACGCGACTCTTGTTGCTTGTATAGTTGTATGTATGTGCTCTGAAGCGGAAGAGACAAAAAAGAAAAAGAAAGAAATAATACTAGTTTACTAGTAAAAAGTCTAGACACGTACTCAGGTCTGCCGCCTGCCGGCCATGCCTTTTCTTATATTTGCAATGCAGTTTACAATTTTTTAAACACAATAATAACTTATTTAGATTCAAAATATTGGATAATGTTTTAATCGTCTTTTTATATATGTTGCGATCGAAAAGTATATTCTCGTTACGTCCAGACACAATAATATATTTTATAAATTAATATTAATTTACTTATTTGTAATAAAAGTTGACATCTTTTTTAAACAACATAATATTATTTTTTTAAAGGTTTAAAGCGTGTTAACATTTTTAATGCAATGAGTTTACCATATTTGTAAAGTTTAATCCATTTTGTAATTGAGAAAATTAGTTATTATTATGATTATTTGTTATTATGTTTGAAATGATTTTTTTTTGTGCTGTAATATTTACAAAATTAATTGTCGTAACGATTAACCTGTTTCATAATTATCTATTATTTTTTGTTTAGAATAATTATATCTTTAATTTTTTATAGTGTAATTTTTTCATTATTTATAATAATTTATTATTTTAATATATTTTAGTTGATTAAATTGTTTGATAAAAAAAGCTCACAATTCATATCAAAATTATACTAAGTCTAATAAGTTTGTAATTAATTTACAGCCACTTGAGAGTTTATTAAACAAAAATCAGAAAATAAAAATGTGTTTATTACTTTATCACAAAGAAATCGATGGCGTCCTTGAGTTAGTAAATCCTACGTCGCCGTAGCGTGGAGTGGCAACGAAAGCATAAACATAATTAAAAATGGTAAAATAATAGGACTTAATAGAGACTCTCAATTATATTATATATATTTATAATTGAGAGTCTCTATTGAGTCCTATAATTTTACTATTTTTAAAGCGTGCTGAGTTTATATTAAAGGTAAGTAATTGATATTTTTATAAATTAATTTAATATTTTATTAGATTAAATAAGATTTACTTATTAAAATATTAAATTAATTTGTAAAAATATAAATTCTCATATGATACTAATATTTTTAAAAGTTAATTTGATATTTTTATAAGATCAAATAAGACTCGATTTTGAAAATATCAAATTAACTTGTGAAAATATCAATTCTCACATGAAATTGATATTTCTATTAAATAGGACCCACTTTTAAAAATATCAAATTAACTTATAAAAATATTAATTCCCTAAAAATAATGTAAATATGGATATGGGTAGACAAGAAACAGCTTGAAAACTCTATTTAATATTGGGTGAATGATTTTTTTACTCAATTTGAAAGTGACTGAAAATAAATAATTTAGGATTTAGTAGTAATTAGGACTACATTCGGGATAATTTTAAAATGTTTCATACTTCAAACCGCTCCTTAATTAAGACATGAATAAATTTTATTTTCCCATATATGTATATTAGATCAATTCTAACTTAATTAAAAAAAAATACTGCATTAAAGATAAAATAATTGAGAGTTAAATTTAATATAAAATTACGATTAAACGACCAAAGAAAGGATAACAAACCGTAATGAATTGTGTTTGTTATTACTATGATTTGATGGTCGTGCTTGATTAATATTTTAATAGTTGTAGCATGTTCTCAAAATTAAGAGAAACATTTTTTTTTTATTTTTTTTTACCAAATTGAATTTATCCCCGCTTTTTTTCTTAATTTAAATAAAAAACAGTTCTCAATAAGAATTATTTACTTTCGATTAAATAAAAACAAAAATATTTTTTAATGTCATTATATAAATTAATTTCAATCTTTACTTAATAATTCAATTATACTAATACGAAAATATATATTTTTATATAAATTAGTAGTATATCGTATATGTCAACGACGTTATAGTAAAACAATTATCAAATTGAGACGTAAAAAATATATTTATATCATAATAGTACTACAATATAATATTCATTTGACTCTAAAATATAAAATTATTATTAAAATTTTAAAATTAATTTAACATATTTTAAAATTTAAAATCAATATAAATATTTTAAATTTTAGTCTGATGAATATTGTAAAGTATCAAAAAAGTAATAATTATTGTAAAATTTAGTGTTTCAAAATTTTTAATAAATTATCTTAATTTTCAATTTAAAAATATATCCAGTTAATTTTCAAAAATTAACAATAAATTTATAATTTAAAACTGAAAATATACTAAATTATAAATATAAAAATTTATATTTTTTCGCAAACTTTCTCCATCCGTATAATTAAATTAATATTAGTTGATAATACGTGCAATGAACGGACTAATTTGAATAACGAATTGAATAATTTGCTAAACATGGGATTAGAATAATATTTGTAAGAAACACACAAAATATATAAATTTATAAACACTACTCATCATTCTCATGATCAATCTTATTTTTTTCTTTCTTCATCTTGTATTCTCTCCTAAAATCTCTTCATCTTGTTCTTACATGCTTCATGAACCAAACTCTTAGCTTCTTCGAGCTACCATACCCCATGCTTAGATGTGACGTCCCCAGATTCGGGCTCACAAAATTCAAACTTGAGTCGTTAAAATACATAACAACTATTACAAAATAGTACAACTAAGGTTGTAAATCAAAACAAACAGTTCGGACTCGATTCGGGTTCGATTCGAAAAAATGTGAGTGAGACTTGAATTCGTTAATAATATGATCAAAATTTGAGCATAAAAAATAGTTCGAATAAAAATACGAGTAGAATCTGAATAAAGTTATACTCGACTCGTTTAGGATTTAAACTACTCGAATTTTTAATCATAATCCGATACATAATCGAATAGATACTCGATACATTTTCTTATAATACATATATAATTAAACAAAATTTGAATAGTAAGTTATTATTATTTTATTTTAATTATAATTTTATATATTTAAAGTGTAATTATAATTATATTTTTTCATTTCTAAGTAAAATAATAAGTTCAACTAATAATTATATGTATTATAAAACTACTTATTATGTGGAGACTCGAATTCGAGTTTGAATTTGAAGTTCGCGAGTAGTTTGAATATAATTCTATCTGAGTCGAATCAAATTCGAGTAACGAAAATTCGAGTCGAGCCGAATCTGAGCAAAAATTTTCAAATATAGTACGAATTTAACCTTACGAGTCGAATCCGAACAATTTAAAATTCGGATCGATTCGACTCGTTTGCAGCCTTAAGTACAATGTATAATAATACAATGTTTATTAATACATAACTAAGTGTTCACTATTATTGTCACACTATTTTATAATACAGTGAAGACTACTATATCAACTATCTCGAACCATCACTCAATTTATCTTTTCTCCCAACTAGTCTTGACTACACTATCATTTCCTGCATAATGGAACAAAAAGAACTTGGTGAGCTCAAATAGATCAGTAAATAATATTATTACTACGATAACAATAAGTAAATTATCATTAGCCTTCAATAATTGAGTTTTTGATAAAATATAATAAGTAACAAGTTTTAAATCAACAAATACAGTTAAGCTTTTGAACAAAGTTTAGATCAACAACTACATTGGAATAACAACCATTAGGAAAATCATAATGTCTACTGATCATGATTATACCAACAACGATTTTTCTTTGTCCCAGACCACAAAGAACATTCACCATGTACCCTAAAAGACACACCGTCATTATATCGCATTTATCCTATTATTTGTACTTCAGATCAAAGATATTCATTAATTATATTATCTCTGCACTCAAGCCAAATATATTCATCACAACTTGATTCTTGATGATTATAATAAATAACAGTGATATAATGATGAACAAAATAAATATAATAACAAGATAAATAAAAGATATCGAAAGTTTACAATGTTACTTTGTCCAGAGTCAAATAATGTCTAAATTATCAACATGACGTTGACTCAATTTCAAGAATGACATTTAAAATCCATAATTCAAAATAACGGTTGAAGTCCAGTAGAAATGTTCAAGTAAATAAGAAGGTTTACGTGAAAT
Source organism: Hedera helix (assembly GCA_947179155.2). Lineage (NCBI taxonomy): Eukaryota > Viridiplantae > Streptophyta > Magnoliopsida > Apiales > Araliaceae > Hedera > Hedera helix. The sequence continues at coordinate 44,220,905 of OX359276.1, read as the reverse complement.
AATATTAAATGAAGTTTAAACTATTAAGGAACATATAATCATTTTAGGAAGTTTTATCGAACAATACTTGCCAGAGTAAGCTTATGAGTATGAAAAAAAATAATATATCTTACCCTAACACGTGATTAGATATTGATTTAAATGAAATTTATCAACCTATATATTTATAATTTAAGTAGTGGCTATCACATATAAATTTTATGGTGTATACCAATTCGTATTAAATCATTAAAAGTGATTTGATAGTAAAAATGTGTATAATGTACAGAATAAAGAATAATAAACTTCAAAATAGTGTTATAAAATATTATTTTAAAAGAATCTTTAAAAGAAATTTTTTTAAAATAAATATTCTAAAGGAAAAATTTTCTAAAAAAAAATTTATAAATACCGCGTGACGTATGTGATTACTTGATTAACTATTATGAAAAGACTTATTTGAACAATGCTTGTGCTCTTACTGATCTTCACAAATACTTACAATAGTTTAAGCACACTCAAAGAAAACTTATACAAAGTAATATTTTAGAGAGTGAAAGAAAAAATAAGTAAGAAAGTTATGAAAATTTCTTAAGTTAAGATATCTATTTATAGCCCAAAAATCTTATCATAAACTAATATTTTCTAAATTAATCTGAACCGTTCATTTCAATATAATATTTAATCCGTACCAAACATCTCATCATTTAAGATTTTTTTAATCTAAATCATTCATTCAAATTTCTTTTAATCTATACTGTTCATTTTATATCTTAATAAAATAAATAATTTTCTATATAAAATAATTAACTTTATATATATAATAATTAACTTTTTATATAAAGCAATTAACTTTATATAAATCAATTATTATTATATATAAAATAATTAAATTTATATAAATCAATTAACTTTATATAAAGTATGTAAAAAAATAATTTTATAAATTCAATTATTCACAATTATTTATTATTATAACAAATTGTTGTAATTGTAGTATAGTTGGCTTTCTGAAAGATACTCACAATACAAGCAAAAATACCAACTAATAATGGAATACAACAGTTAAATTAACATCATAATAATGATAACAATAATGTAGAAAATAAATAAAAGAAAAAACACGTTACTGTGTAATGACAATTATTAGTTCAGTAATGTGAATTACTGTGCGTATGTTATTGTAACAATTATCAGCTCAATAATATGAATTATTATACATGTGAAAATTATTGGTTCAATAAAGTCAATATTATACAATAGTCACTTTATCAGTTCAATAAAATGAAACACTATATCATACCGTGTGATATTATGCAATACTGTACGTTATTGTGCAATATCGTCTTCTACTATTCATTTACCACCTGGTATTTTAATAGTTAAAAGTGATAATACCGTTGACCATTTTTATTTTAAAAGGTTACAACTGTCGTTTTTTATATCCAATAATATTTTGTTGTGAGATCCAATACTGTTTAATTATTTCGGCGCTATCGTACGAATCGAATATTTTTCGACAAAACGAATATTCTCCTACAAGATAAAATTTGCACAAAATATTTTCTTAACTTCAACTTTTATCAATTTATCCACTTACCGTTTCAGAAGAAAATATATAAATAAAAATTAAATTTATATTTCATAAAAGTCAAGGTCTTACATTAAACATATTGTGATCATGCATTTTCAAGATAATTTCTTCCACTAAACTATGTATTCCATAACAAACATCTATCTTGCCCAAAGATTAAACGACAAGATTAAACCTTCGTTCCAAAAATATTAGATATACATTTTTGTAAAAAAATGACTTTTAAAGATAATTTTAATTTTTTAAACTTATCCCTAAAATTAGCTAGATATATTATAGTGGCAACATAATAGCACTAAATTAACCAACAATAAATGTTATGTAATTTTAGGAATCATATTTCACTTTTTAGTCTAAAAGTATATAATTATCCATAATTAGTACAACAGAGAAAATATAAAAAATATCATGAAATTCAAAAGTATCATCATTGAGTATATGTTTAGAGATTAAAGACGTTTGGTAAGAATGGACAATAAATTATCACCACTTCAATGTTATAAAAGAGAAATAATTGACAAACTAACTTAATTTTGATAAGAATAATGGGCAACACGGTGACATACATGATATCATTGTTAACAGTTTACGAAATTGTGTTTGAAAGAACCACCACATTTAATAAATAATAAAAATGAATTCATGAATGAAATTTGCAAACTTGCATGTTGAGAAGTTCGTCCTAATATGTTATATGGCTGAGAGTAAACACCTTTCATTTCATTAAAGACAACGCCTAAAATTGGCAAAAAAGAACATTTCAGAAATAATGCATATACAAGTCATATTATTAAGGAACAATTGCATTCTTTCAGATGGAAAGAAATAATAACATGACCAGAACATGTGGTACATGGAAAAGAAAGAACATACCAAATGCCCAAATTATGAATCAAGAAAAACAAGGAATGAAAGGAGGACAGAGAAAGCAGAAAGATAAAAAATAAAACCTTCATAGGTTATGTCTTCCGAAGGGTCATTCAGCTCATAATGCCAACCATCACGCATTTAGGGAAGAAGACGACATCAAGGTAAAACATCAACCAAATTATAGAAATCCCACTTGTAGAAGAGAATCACACATTAATATGAAACCCTCAGTCAATATTTCATTAAGAACCTTGGTAGAAAGTTTTAACCTCTGTGTTCGTGGAAGCAACAGGATAGCAGGTCCTATCAGGATAAGTGGATGCATTCAGAAAAGTGTGCAAGCTCCCTTTCAATAATTCAACAAAGGGTTCTTTCAAAGGATACTTTCTTGAGCCACACAATACACTATGTTCCAATATGTGAGGGATTCCAGTGAAATCTCTTTTGCATTAGCAAGTACATGACAGATAAGATGTCGAGTTATCAACCAATAAGAAACCAACTATATATATACACACATAGATAATTATGTTTGTGTTTGTGTGTGTTTATATATAAATAAAATGGTGAATGCATATATACTTACCGAGGACTTCAAAAAGCAACACCAAAGACCTTATTCTCATGGTCATTCGATACCTCAGCGCCTGTTTTTTTATGCTTATACAAAACAACCTTTGATTTACACTCCTCAATGAATTCTTTTGAGAATTTCTCGAAGCCAAACTTCTCATGAGCATCATAAACATCTGCAGATGATTGAAACTTGCTATTTTCTTGCTTTTATGTTTAGATTGTGAAGGAGAGTTACAATTTTAAGAAAAATCTCAAATATCATAATCACAAATTCCTAAATAATTTTTTTTGAAATGGAACATTGTTATCACTAAAAAGTCAAATAAGACATAAGCAACTATCATGAAATGGGGGCAGAATAAACAAACCTAAAAGAGCAAGATTGGCAGCACGTTCGTTATTCTTCATTGCACTCAGAAAATCACAATTGCTTGGGGAACCTGATGTAGGAAAAAATAGAATCAATCTGCTCTCAATTACTTCCCATCACCTGTTATGAATTCCAAAGAATAATCTTAGAAAAGAAACATACCGATTTCGGAAGCTAATAACAACTGTTTAATTAAATGCGAATTATGCAATTACAAATATAAATGATGTCTATGATTAACTTTACCTAGAGTTTATTTCAACCCCTCTCACCGCAAATATTCCCACCAGCATCAAAAAATGAATGCTAGATCAACAATTAATAAAATAAACACCCAAAATTCACAACTTTTCACAGCCATTAAATTAACACCCGTCAGCGAAATCGCCCCCAAAAGAATCCTCAATGAAGCCCCTGGTCTATACACAACCAATTTCACTAAAATATGACAATACACACACATATATTACATAATTCAATTAAATAATCACATATATAAACCTTAATTGATCCGATTGTATTACGACAACAAAAAAATTCAAAAATCCTATAAACAAAAAAGAAATGATGAAAATATTATGGTACTTGGTGTTTAATAAGGATGAGTGTGAGCGATGAGATTCAGCGAAAATCTCGACCGAGAAGAAGAAAAGGGAAAGAAAAAAAGAGAGAAATGGATTCGTAGAGGAGAGAGGAAGAGGTGGAGTAAATTATACAAGATATGAAGAAAGCAACCACGACTTTCTCGCCGTTCAACAGCCATGGCCACCATTTTTACCCAAATTACAAAGGACTAGGATTTATCAATGCATAATTCGGAACTCAGGATAAAAGTGTTTGGTAGACAGAGAAGCGGAAGAGTCAAATAATTACAGAGAAATTAGAAGCAGAAGAGGAAGAGGAAGATGAGGGAAGTGGAAGAGAAGAAGAGCCAACGGGAGAGAAACGAATTTTTCCAATTCGACCGAGATAACTCAGCTAATTTTTTAATTAAACCGAGATAACTTAGCAATTTTTTAAATTAATTTGAGTTGATGATGTCATCTAACGTCAGTGTCTTTATATAAAAAATGATAGATATTGATGATGTCATCTAACGTTATTTTGAACGTGTCTTTATGAGAGACAATTTTATATACACTATTTTACACACTATATACATATCAACTATTAAAATGTTGAACTTAATACGAATTTTTATGTTAAATTTTATTTTTTAATAATTATGATGAACGTAATATTTAGAATTATTAATCTATACTTATTCTTTTATAAGTATTAGTAAGTGAATAGAATATTAGAAGTAATTCATATTTAAAGTTTCCATCTATTTATTTTCCTTTTTGTCCGTTTGAAACCCACTAACGTAGTGTTAAGGTCTGTTTGGTTGGAGGGAAAATATTTCTGTCCAATCGCCAGTAATATAGATCCCCTCATACATTCATCAAAGCAATCTCAACTGCACAACAATCGATCTGCCTGCAACTCAACATCTCTAAATCCAAGTTTATCAGGTATGCACTTCACCAACTACGCTACTCTGTCTTCTTCCTTAGACACACTCAATTGCAAATCCTCAATTTCTAGGGTTAGGGTTTGGATTCAATTCACAGCCTCCATTTCAAGCCTTAAAGTAGCTTGGCGCAAAGACCAGAAACTAGACCAAGCCATTGAAAACGATAAACAATGGAGACTCTGTGCAAGAGTCGTCAAAGAAGTTTTAAACGAACCGGGTCAAGTAATTCCACTTCGATACCTAGAGAAACGCCGGGAAAGATTGCGACTTCCCGTAAAGATCAAAACTTTTCTCACACGAAACCCTAGTCTTTTTGATAACTACCTGGATCGAATCAGACCCAAATCGGAGCCGGTTCCTTTTATTCGCGCTAGTGAAGGGCTTCAAAGGTTTTTTGAAGAAGAGGAAAGAATTAATGTTGAAAATGAACCGTTAATTGTCGAAAAATTGTGTAAATTATTAATGATGGCGAAAGATAGGGTTGTTAGTGCTGATAAATTAGTAAATGTGAAGAGGGAATTTGGATTTCCTAATGATTTGTTAGTGAGATTGGTGCCAAACTATCCAGAGTATTTTAGGCTAGTTGGGTGTCCAGGAGAGGGGAAATCTTTTATAGAATTGGTTTCATGGAATGCTGAGTTTGCGAAATCTGTGATAGAGAAAAGGGCAGAGGCGGAGTCGAGTTTGACAGGGATAAGGGTTAGGCCGTCTTTCAATGTGAAGCTTCCACCAGGCTTTTTTCTGAAAAAAGAAATGAGAGAGTGGATTAGGGATTGGATGGAGCTCCCGTATATATCTCCATATGAAGATGCCTCGAATTTGGATCAGGCATCTCGAGAAATGGAGAAGAGGACGGTTGGGGTTTTCCATGAGTTGCTTTCACTATCTCTTTATAAGAGGATTCCGGTCCCAATTTTGGGAAAGTTTTGCGAAGAGTATAGGTTTTCAAATGCGTTCTCTACTGTGTTCACAAGGCATTCGGGAATTTTTTATGTGTCACTGAAAGGTGGAATTAAGACAGCCATGCTGAGGGAAGCTTACAAGGATGACGAGTTGATTGACCGAGATCCACTTTTAGAGATTAAAGATAAGTTTGTTGAGTTGTTGGATGAGGGACACCGGAACAGGGCAGATCAGTTGAGGGTACAAAGAGAAGCAATTCAGAAAGACATTGAAACAATGGCAATGAGGAACAGCAAATTAAACTTTCATGAGGACAAAGAAGGTTTGTGAGTCTAACAGTTGCTCATGTCTCTGTTTTTAATTTTTCAAATATGATAGGAAATTTCAGTGCTGACGAGAGAAGATGCAGGAAGAAGGAGCAAGCAAGCAGATAATGTGATAGAGTTGCATGTATTTTGCTGTTTAATTTTGAATTTTCACAGTTAAAGGGAAAGTACAGGTTACCAGATGAATAGATCTTTTAAACGTGTCATTCTACCATGACTGGGATTATCCCATTCCCATATAAAGACGTCAACACAAGCATATTCAGTATGCAAATCAGTATTTACTTGGTTTCTTGGTAATGATTGTGAATTTGATTAACTTATGAAAAGTAGCGGGTTGGCTGAGTCTATAAAACAAGATGTAAACACAATTAAATTCTGCAACCCTGTGCAACGAGTGGAGCCTGGAGGTATGAGTTTCCTTTACAATTTTTGCAAAAGAAATGTAAACAGCTCATTAGTAAACACCACATGCACATCACATCCTTTTGGTGCATCTTTTAAAAATTTAGATTATTTTTAAAGAATTAACTAGTAGCATGTCATCAATAAACTATTGCAATGGCTTACTTTTTTTTGATGGCTGTAATTTTCTGGGCTATTTTGATGGACTCAGATCCTTTCAATGCCCCTTGATATATTTTGACGAAGCTTTCATGAAGTTAATTTAAATGGGAGGTGATTTCTGCTCAAGGTTAAACATTCTTTCAAGGCAACTGCTCTAGATAGTTGTGTTTTGGATTATGTATTATCTCCTTGTCATTCTTTGAATGTAGCTTGACATTTTATCTGGGTTTATCATGTTTCCCATCGTTTATCATCTTAAGGGTTGGTGTCGATAAGTTTCACGTGGCATAATTTTGCAGGATATAGTGGACAATATATGTGATGCATTTAGTTGTTATCATACAAAAAATATGAATTATGTTATTCTTATCTTACTATTTTTTGTGGCTCATGTTGTAACTTTAATAAATGTAATGAAGGGTGGGTTATTGATGCACATTTGTACTGTATTCTCAAGTTATAGCAGTGAGTTCACAAGATATTGTATCTTTTTTCTTGTGGATAACCGGCTTTGGTATAAAAGCAGATCTTATTATTTTTTGGTCAAGTATAATTGGTCTTTATGTCTTATAAGTTGTTTTTTGGTTCATTTAGCTGACCAGAGAGTTGGAGGCTTAATTCTTTGTTGAGTTGAGTTGTTTACAAGCTATTCAACTAAAACTACCAAAATAGACTTTACATCTGTCCTTCAGGTAATCAGCAGGATTATCATATTTTGCTGCATAATTCATAGTTCTAGCTGTAATACTATATTTATACTGTTACATCATTGAATTTAGTGATAGATAGATAGTTGTCTTTATTATTGAAAAATTAAATAGATCAATATAATGATCAAACTCTTGGTTGATTGGAGATTGGACTGATGGTGTGGTAATTAACCAAGCTATATGCTGTGTTGTTTACTTACTTTTGAAAATGTTCTATTGGAAATTCTGTTTTTCTCCTACATGCGGTAGGAACAAGGGTTGACCTGGGCAGCAAATTAATCTGAAGCAACAAGCACTCACTCAAGTAGAGTGAATGAGCTAGGCATTCTAAACCATCTCAAACCTAGTCATCTCTGTAAAATCAGCTACCACATCTTCCTAAGTTTCGGTTGGTCATTCAATTTTTTTTTCCTTCCTTTATTTGTCACCTGCTAGAATACCGAACTAAAGAACATGAGAAGCTTTTGATCTAGTAATTTGTATGAACTATTACTATAAATAGAAGCAAGACTTTCTCAGCAGCTACTTGTGTTCTCAACTCTCTCGTACTAGCCAAAAAGTTAACAAGCATGGATATTAGAGTTGGCATTCCTAAATTACCAGTTGTCTTGCTGTTCCTAGTACTGAATCCCGAGATTGAGTGCCCGATTATACTACCGCCTACACCACCTTTGCCTCCTATACAACCTCCTCCACTCTGTATGTACCAGTTTGTGCTGGCAAATCATGCACGTGCACAGTTTCCATTCACCCAAGTTCCTCTTCCATCCCCTTCTCCTAATTCTCCTCCACCAGGGCGTAGACAGAGACACGGACACAGGCACTCTGAGCACAGAGCAGCGCCTATCGAACAGGAGTGCTGCCGGTGGTTGCAAGAAATAGACAATGACTGTTTGTGACATGCTGGTTCACTTGCCCGTTTTCCTTACCAAGCCCATCCACACGTATACTGTTATGGTTGATTCTTCGTGCAATCTCAGTCACTGTTCTAAAAATCTCCGCCTAGGTCCGATTAATCCCCGCCTAGGCGCTAAGCCCCCCCTTGGCGCCTCGCCTATATCCAAGGAGGAAAAAAAATTCTTCCAGAAAATTATACGAGACTGGGCGGGTAAGACGGAGAAATTAGACGAGGCCTAAGCAAAAAATTTAGGGTTGTAATTGTTTTTTTTTTTTAATTTTAATAACTAAGCTACAAAACGACGTTTTAGGAATAGATGAAGAAGTTGAGGGTTGTTTGGGCCTTACTTGGGAAGCGGTTGGTGAAACATCCGAAATGGATAGCGTGATAGAGCCTAGGAGAAATGGTAGAAATGTTAGAGTAAGAGAATTCCATGAAGAAATTTTTTTGTTTGATGATGACTCGAAAGAAGAGGAAGATGAGGAGTATGAGTGTGAGCCCGATGAATACATTATCTTGGAGGGATATGGAGAAGAAAAATTAGAGAGAGATATAGAGGGATATGAAGAAGAGGATTATTAGTTTGTATTTTTTATTATTTGTTTGTGTTTGAACTTTAAACAATTTTATGTTTCTGTTTGAACTTTGACATTAGTAATATGAATATGTGTTTGAACTTTAAGCAAAAGCTTTTATTATATTTATTATAGATTGTTTTATTTTATTTTATTGTTTTGTTTGAATAAATGTAAGATAAATATTAAAATTAGTTTAAAATAAAAAATCCCGCCTAGGCTCCTTAGGCGCTAGGCCCCTACCGGCCGCCCACCTCCCGCCTAGCGCCTTTTAAGAACCTTGATCTCAGATATACGTGCTCAGGGCGACTAATTTCAGTGTGATGCATCTATAATGGAGGAATGATAACTTTCCTATTTGTTTGATTATGTCTAGGATCTGTAAGGCTAAGTTCTGTTATCTGCTTTTTCTACTGAATTATCTTCTGTTGCACCCTATTGCAATCTTATAGCTTGCTTTATGAAGGTTCTGGCTTTGGAAATTAAGCCTTTCCTAATAATGTTATATGAAAAGTTTTGAATTCTTCTACAGATTAAAGAGGAAATTCCTTTAGATATTTTTGTTTGACGAATCCTTTTGGTTTTTTAGGTCAATGAAAATGGTGATCAATGTAACGTTGTAGATGCAGATGTTTTTTTGATATTTGATTTTTTATTTGAGCTTTTTCAAAAGTGTGGTCAGTTATGACGAACAATACTTTGAATAAATTATGTGCTGATAAAGACCAGGAGTGGTTTACCAATAGGCTAAGACAGCGATGGATTGATGAAAGTTTTATTCTATGCTCATCCCTTGCCTTTCAGAGGAATGATTATTGTCTAATAGATAAGCAGTTTGTTTCATCATTAGTGTGATTCGTATTTATTCGTACCGCTGCCGAACATTTGTGGTCTGCCTAGCTAAAAGTAATACAAAATAATTAGAGGACAAATTGTCAGAAGAAAAGATTATAATCCTTGGAAAAATGACTGCTTAACTATACATATAATTGTATGATTATTCAACATGCATTTCCCAATTATTTGATTCTTTAACATGACTAATACTCCACTATTTGGCCAGTAGAGCAAGGCACATACATTGTAGTCAATAGAGCGAAAATTGCCCCAACACTGCTGCTGCATTATCAAATGGAGCTCACAAGTTGCAATTCTAGCGAGCAGCAGTTTCCATGGCTGTCTCGCCTCTAGTATTTGTCGAGGCCTCAAAGTATACGTTAGGCCCGAAATTGTTAAGAAAACGGCTTACAATCACCTTGCTCGGTCCCACCACTAGCTCGTCCCACGCCTTGTTAGACTCTTTACCGTTTCTAAGGAACACGTCCGTAGCGTCAAGCCTGTGAACCTTCCATCTCTTGGCGTTTTTCAGTCGATGAATCTTCTCTAACTGGCGACAAGCTAGTTTGCATGTGTTGGTCTTCACCTCATTTATAGCTTCTTGGCGCAGTCTTGCTCGAGTATCTTGATTAACAAATGCCTCAACTCGAAAATAATGGTCAAACTCGGGCACTCCAATGGCTTTTCTTATGCCCCTTGAATAATCAGCATTCGGGTCGAACATTCGTCTCGCTTCGTCCACCAGCCCTTTTTCAACCATCTGATCAACTCGATCCGATACATACTGATGGAGCACTGGCATCGAGACATCCAACCAAAGTAAACAACACTCGTACCTTGATCGAAATTCGTGAGTTTCGCCATCAATGAGAGCTTCAATGTAAGAATTCGAGCCCCCAACGATGATCGGAAGCTTCTTACGACTCGCAATGGATCTCAAGGCTGGTAAAGCCATGTCACAAAAATTGGTACATGTAAATTCCGCATCAGGATGTATTATTCCTAGGAGATGGTGCGGAACACCACAACACTCTTCCTCACTAATCTTGTTTGTGATTATGTCTAACCCTTGGTAAACTTGTATTTTATCGGAGTTCACAATCTCGCCATGGAAACCAGTGGCGAGGTCGATGGAGAGTCTGGATTTACCTGTTCCGGTTGCTCCCATGACAACCACCACCTTTTCTTTGGATGGCTTTGGCTCCCAGAGTCTGGATTTACCGGTTCCGGTTGCTCCCATGACAACCACCACCTTTTCTTTGGGTGGCTTTGGCCGGGAGCCGAGAAAAGGCAAATCGCTCCTGCCGGATGGAATGTGCACCGAGGGATGAGTTATTTTGCACATGAACATGGACATTTTCATTGACCGAAGAAAGCAAGTAGTGAGCAATTCAGATGAATGAAGACGGATAATTTGGGTTGATGCTAATAAACGATCTTTTGACAACACAATAAGCAAGAATTGAGCAAAAATATGTAGACATGCACACAAATATTCCGCCTAGTAGTAATCTCAAAATGCGGCAACTTGAAAATGAATTAATGATGCACGAACGTAAAGAAACAGTATATGATAAAAAATTTATACATGGAAATATCCTGTACTGGGACAGCAACAGAACATGCAACAAACAGTGGGGATAAAGGATCAAATATATGGTTTGTAGATATATGGAATTGAAGAGCGATATAAACCCTTTTTTTCTAGCAAAACAAGGGATGGGGCTCAGCAGTTTTATACTCCCAACTCGAATGAGTCAAGACAAAATTGAAAATTCAAAGGCCAGATGGCTCACTTCCTATAGGGAAAAAATGATGGTCAACAGTAAGGTGGATTAGTGTGGCTAATTAATTTGATTCTATGAAGTTTGGTTTTAGTCAAGTTTTTGTCAAATCTCTTATAAAAAATGTTGTATCTGCATAGCATAGCATATGATAACGTTTCTTATTCACCAATGTTAAACTGTGAAAATGGGATCCCTAAAAGGAAGTAAGGAATCCCTTAAAGTTAATAGTCTTGCTAAAGCTATCTACTTTTGTTTTCTGTCTTTTTTCTTTTTTGGTCTCACCGAAAACAATTTATTCTAAACTAATTTGAGTTAAGAACGAAAATTGATGCAAGTTATATAACGAACTGATCAAATAATAGAAGAGAGAAATGTGTGGATTAAAACTTGATCATTCATCATAATAGAGTTTTGTTTCAAGAGTTTATATGTTGTCCAGTAACTATATTGTTACGATTGACCATTTTATTTAATTATCTGTTATTTTGTTTGAAATAATTACTATTTTAGTTTTTTTTATTGTCATTTTATTTTTTTAAAAGGCCGTGGAATGTCACATTTTCTTTTAATATTATTTTTTTTAGAAAAAAATATTTAAAACGACGTTGTTTAGATAAAAATATGCTATTTAAAATATATACTTTTGAATCTTCCTATATATATATATATATATATATATATATATATATATATATATATATATATATAACACTATCTTTTATGTAAGAATAAATATAAGTACACAATATTTAAATACTACATCTATCTTAACCATTAAAAAGTGGGATATGATATTAAAATTTATGTCATGTTTTATTTTTTAATATTTAAAATAAATATAGTATTTAATTTTATATTTAAATATTATATCTATACAAATATTGTTGCAAGTCGTAGAAGTGAAACCACCACCATCTATTATGGGAGACACATGGACCAACTAGGTCGATTATCCTTTGCAGCTCTTGCTCATTTCGGATGTCATGTTCTCTTAATTCCGTCTCCATTCACGAGTTTATTATTAGCTTCAAAGTTGGAGGTTTCGCTACTTAAACGAGTTTTTATCAATGTGGGCGATAGTACGGACGAGGACAGTCAAGATAATAATTCTAATCGTGGCTTTGGAGTTCTTGAGATCACTAATGACTACTTCGTGTAGTAAATATATACTATTGCACTGGATAATATAAACAAAATATTTCATCGTAATTCTAACAATAAAGTCAAATTAGATACATGTGCATACTATACTTAACATATGGAAACATATATGATAATTAAGTCAATGCTAAATAAGGTAATTTATTAGACTAGACTTTAGACTTTTTTTAATATGCATATCTAAACATAACTTGACATGTATAAAAAAATGTCCAAAAAAGAGACTCATTTTAAAATGAATATAATATTAAACTATGTAATATAAATAGTGTATCTTTGCATATCAATAACAAAAATGTAATATGATCAACTGCAAATATTGTTAAGATATCACAAATGAATTAGATCGGATAAATAATAAAAGAGTGAAAGATTAATATACATGAATGAATCAAGATCTAATGACTTAAAGTTTTTAGATCAAATTGAGTTCTAAATATATATATTAATGTTATGTATACACGCACGTGACGTGCTGTATCTCGGGCTGGTGGGTAGTAATCAAAGCATCCTCCGAGGTGTCAAATTAAACCTATCTTGATTGCAATCAAAGACGATATTGTTTACGTGAGAAGCTTAAAACATTGTTATTTTTCTGTTGTTCTACATCAAGTGTACTGTTGTCCTGCAATTCAAACTCATGACAGTGTCATTACTTCCTCTCTAAATAGTGGCATAAATATTTTATAATAACAACAAGTATTCTCTTGGCTCAAGCCGCACTATTATCCATTCTATTAAACAAACTCGTGGTCGAGTTATAAACTATGAGATACTCCATAATCAAACAACTTTGACTCCAAATATGCAAGAAATCTTGAACCTCCTCGTATGCACATTGATAACTTGAAAACCGTAAGATTTTAGCTAGTAATTATTTGTTACTTATAAATATTCATGCATGCAATTTTCAGATTAATTATGTGAGCTCATGTATAAAATTAGGGTTTATATTTGACCTAATGAATTTAATTAACTAAAATGAATAAGTCACAAATAAATGAATAAGGAATAACGGACAACAAATGAATAATCAAAGACTCGAAAAATAAGGAAAAATCCTTGAAAAAAACATAGTGTGAGAGGTGAATCACGAGTTCCGAGGTAGAAAGCTCGTGGGGGCAACTCATATTGGGAATCAATTGAGAGATTTGATTGATGGCTAGAAGAATTAGACGATTTGGGCATTATCCGGATAACCAGGGATATTTTAAAAAAAATTCTATTACTAAGGGTATTTCTGAAATTTTCTCTAGAGTCACATGCCTGACACATGACCTTAAGCCAGAAACTCTATAAATAGCCCCCCTCATTTCATGAAGAGGGGGATTTTTGGAGCTTTGCTCATTTGGATGATTCTCTCTCTGAAAGCAAATGAGCTTGAAAGATTCTCTAGAGGTGCGAACGACACCGAATCGAGTTTTGGCTTGGGACACTTGTGACTACACTTAGACCCCTGAGCCTAACTTGGATTCATTCGAGATCCCCAAACACTTAACACGGCTCTTGGACACTAGCGACTACGCTAAGACCCCGAGAGTTCTGCCACGTGTTATTAGGATAATTGTTCGCCGGTTCTTCTCCCCTCTCCAATCCGTTGACCGATTCCATACTCTTTGCAGATTTCTCGCCTACATCATTATTACGAACTCTAACCCTAGCAAGGTACGAGATTTCCTTTCTTACAAATTAGTATCTCATAGTAACTATATATGATCAGCATAAGATAGATATATGAAATAATGAATGGAAAACAAACAAACATACCGTGGAAAACTTACCTTTTTTATGAAAAAAGATCAAAATGGTTTGAAATTTTGAAGCTCCGAAAAGGTTTTGATTGGAAATCTCTCGTTGTTAATTTTACGGTAGTAGTTGTGGCGGTACTGGACTGCGATGATGCTAGTTGACCGTGAATAAGAAGAGGACCGTCCCGCGCTTGTACTGAGGGGGAGATTGTTATGATATTATAATTGAGTTGGAGTTTCACATCAGATAAATAATGAAAGAGTTAATGATTAATATACATGAATGAATCCAATACCTAATAGCTTAAACTTTTAAATCAAGTTAAGTTTCAAACATATATATTAGTGCTTTGTGTATTTGTACATGACAAGTGAATTTCTTGGTGCGTGTCTTCTTGATGCTGTCATTTTATTGAAGTTCTTGTTATTATCCATACGAGGAAAATTAAAATGAAAAAAGAAAGATTCTGATATTGACAGTGGATTTGTTAAAACACTAGTTGATTTAGAACAGATTGATCAAGCGTGCTTTATAAATATACTAATCGATCAAGCACACATCTGATTCCTTTTGTACAAGTGGTGCTGGTGTGACAATTTACAGTCTTTGCTTCCACTTTGTAGTTGACATGAAAATTACATTTGTGGAAAATAATATATATATATATATATAACCCTGTGAAAATTACAAAGGTAAAATCGTGTACATGATTTTATGCACCCGTGAATGTGTTGACGTAAAATTTGAAATTAAATGAAAAGTCAAGTAGCACGATTTTGTAATTATTAGTAAAAATTACGCTATGCAATCGTTGAGGTCGATTCTGAAAATGTACTTCGACAAAAAGAGGGTAATGCTAGTGTAGTTTCCTCTTGTGCGTGCGTATAGTAGAGAAATCCCAACGGATTGGTTTGGTGATTAAGAAAATTTGCTCTCTTTTTTAATTTTTTGAATTCGAACGCATCCTTAATATAGTCAATAAAATAATTTTTATTGACACGTAAATTGAATTGCAAATTTTTACCGTTCAAATGAATAAAAAAAAATGTGTGGAAGAGAAGGAAAGTTTTACCTAATTGTTTGTACGTAGAATATGATCGTAATCTTCTTGTTTGGTAAAATCTACTAATAAAACAAGTAGAGACATCATCTGAATTATGTCTATAAATAGTTAAAAAGGATTTGAGATGGAAATAGTCAGAGGACCTATATATATATATATATATATATATATATATATATAGTTATGTAGTACACACGTAATTAATTATGACGATAATTTTTTTAAACTATGATGACGATTCAATTAACACTATAATTATTTTTAATCTATGACAACTGTTAAACCGTTACATAATTAAATTTTTTTTTATCACTATAGTTAATTATATACATTTTTTTTCATATATATATATATATAGGCCAGGGCAATGGCTTAGGTTAGGGTGGGATTATGGTTAATTGACGGCTGGCCCACCAAGTCCACTAATTCGACACGGTCCCACCTTGTAATTTCACGACTCGTGTCGTGCCTATTAATTTATTGAATTTATTCCGAAGAAGTCGGGAAAAAGATTTTTATAAAGTTTTTTGTTTTATTGTTGGGTGCGATGCATTGTACTTGTGAATTTTTTATATATAAAAAAAAAGGAAGAAAATTTAGAAAAGATCTCAGCCTCTTGTTTGTAAATATTTTATTCGAAAAATTTCCTCATAAGAATATTTGGAGAAAAAAAATTACTAAATAAAAAAATATCTTTATAATGTTTTTAAATTATCATTTTTTTAAAACTCACAAAGAAGAAAATAAATTTTTTTCCTACTTTTTGTTTTCTCTCGTAAGTTTTTCTCTTTTTAAACTCACAAACACAGTGTAATTGTACTTAGGAGTGTTCAAAATTTTCGGTTTTTTCGGTTTTTTACCGAACCGATCGGTATCGATTTTTTCGATACCGGTTTTTTTCGGTTTCGATTTTTTCGATTTTTTATATTTTTCGGTACCGGTAGCGGTATGGGCATTTTTGAATTTCGGTTCGATTCGGTATACCGAAAAAACCGAATTACATAATATAATAATAAATTTATATTAATTATTATATAATTAATAATAATTATATATATTATTATATATAATAATAATATATATAAATTAATAATAATTATATATATTGCTAATCGGTAAAAACCGAAAAAACCGAACCGAAAAAATCGAACCGAATTTGTACCGAACCGGTACTGAAACCGATAATTCGGTTTGGTTTTCGGTTCTTGTTTTAGCGGTAATTTCGGTTCGGTACCGGTTCGATTTTTTCGGTACCGGTTCGGTTTTTTACCGATGAACACCCCTAATTGTACTCACAATAAATATTTAAATGTACATGTGTTAATTTAAAATGTGCATTTATCACTGTGCTCATTATTATTATTATTGTTGTTATTTTTGTCAAAATTTTAATTCAGAAAATAAGATGTTTAAAATTATAAATACATAAAGTTTTAAATAATTTTTTTCTAATTTGTTTCAAACATAATCGGATGTACAAAGTTCAGGGGTAATGACTAAAAATCTAAAACTAAACAAATCACAGACTCACGACAATCACCACCACATGTAACACACTAAAAATCGGTCCAACATTAAATGCCAAATATGATAGTACTCCCTCCCTCCGATTATAAGATTAATTTTGACCTTTTAATTTAAAAATAATATAAAATATTTAAATTTATAATTAATAATAAATTTTAAATTAATTAAGTCAAATTAATTTAACAAAGTTAAATTTATTTATTTTATTGAAATGGATGGATGATAGAATTTCGGAGCTTAGTGGAAAAGGAAAAGATGAAAATATTTAATCATCACTACTCTACTCTACTCTAGATGAACTAATTAAAGAAGCTCACATCAATCAATCGTCCCTTCACGACGAAATTAGCTAGGGAACTAACTACATGGTGAGCTTCAAATTTGATTTGAATCCATAGAAAAAAGAGTTTCCATTTGTTGTATAGATAGCCAATAGCCAACCATACGAAGTCTCTAATTATGTATTTATTAATTTATTAGCTAGCTAGCTAGCTAGCTAGGTGGCTCACAATTATTAGACTGAAGACTTGGGGGAATTTTTCATTCATTGGATGAGATATAATCCTTTGTGAATGAATTGATACCACCACCAACGCCGCTAGTACTAGTGTACTACTACTCACAAGCACTTCATTTGTCACATATATATGCATGATTACATCATTATTATGTAGGACTAGTATGTAAGTAATTATTATTGTCATTATTACACCACTGTTGTTAGTCATTGATATCATTAAGTAGTCTAATATAATATAAAAAAAATTAATATTTTTATAAATTAATTTAATATTTTAATAAAATTTATTTATAAAAATATTAAATTAATTTATAAAAATATGCAGTATTCCCAAAAAGTGGCCCTATATTATTATTATGGAGTACATGCACGCATGTAGGTCCCCCTCCATGCACGCAACTAATAAACGCACATAACAGGCAGGCAGGTGTTAGCAAACAAGAAATGTTGAGGGTAGCTTCTCCTTTTATATATATATATATATATATATATATACTACTATTACATTTTAATTTTAATTGCTTAGGAGAAAATTGAGAAGGAGATCATGAAGGGAATTTGTTATGAAAGGCTTTACTTTACTATTCAATAAATTCAAATTAACATGCATTTGACCATGCACACTTGCATCAAATCTATTATATATTTTCAAATTTGATAATAGTATAATATTCATGTTGAGCTAGTTATATTAATATTTTGATATTGAGAATTATGAATTTCAATCTTAATATGGTAATTAAGATCGATCCCTCCCTATGTTTGTTTTATAGCTCTTTTTTGTGGAACTATTTTTTGACACTACATTTTTTTTTTGTAAAATAATTTTTTGATTTATACCTAGAACTCTTTTTAATAATAATACTATACCATTACTATACTACCGTTTAAGCATTGGTTTTGGATGTTGACAATGCATTGAGAAATTATTTTATACTCTTGGAATAAGTGAATAATATACTCCCTCCTCTCACGTACGTCTATATATGAGAGAGAAAATATTCTCTTCACTTGCTATAAGAATATGAAATAATTTTTATGATGCATGAAACTACCACGGGGAGTAAATGCTAATCCAGGACAGGGCTGACCTTCATGTTTCCCTCAAAATCAATTTGTTCTTAAAATGCGGAATAACCAACCTTTGTCCGTACCTAAAAGTAAGTAATTTGTTCCAGACTATTTCAATTTTCAAGAATCCGAGACAAGGCAAAAACAAAAAAGTGCTAGAAAGAAAAACAAAAACAAAGTTAAAATTCAAGAATCAGATGGAATAAATGTCTCTATAACCCTTAACAAAGCGCGAGTGGTACATGAAACTACAGGAAACTCATCACTTGGCCACATCCCACAGGCCATAGGGCTGATGCTACTAGGATCTGGACCATCACACCTCAAGCTTGACCAGTGGTGCATATTGACTGACCCTCTTAAGAACTTTGCATTTTTACCTTTTGTGGTCAAAGCTTCCATCAACATATATTCCAGCTTAGACTCGGATCCTACTTAATTAGAGCTCACAACTACCTTTTTCATAAATTGGACCCATTTTTTATCTTCTCCAGCCGTGTTGCTTTAATAGAACGCTGCTGCTGGATTCGTATCGAATTTAACTGGACTTTAATTTTGACTGAAAGAAGAAGACATTATCAGAAAAAGGCCTATGTTATACACAAAAACTTATTCATGCCAGATTATCAGTCTAAGCTTACACTAAACATACTGTTAAAAAAAGTGATAGTTCCGCAAAACAAAGTAACAAGGACCTAAATGGACATATAATTCTGCATTTTCCAAAGCTTCTGCTAAGAAAACAGTACCAATTTTGTGGAAAAAACAAGTTCTGAAAACCAATGATAAGCCACATGTTGAGCATCTATGTGGTATGGTGTAATCCTTCCCCAATAGCCATGGCCATGGGCATCATGAAAAGTCCCCTACTCTGCAACAGCTGGCCTGCTACCAATGGATTCATTTCCATCAAATTTCCCATCATCTCTTCCAGAGGTTGTTTTAGCATCTGTTCATAGTGAAGATAGTGGCCATATCCCTGTGAATCCCAAACAACTATAAATTCAGGGATATATATATATATATATGCACACATAATTATAAATAAATACTCCCTTTGTTCCAAATATAAAATCAACTTTAACTTTTCAAATTTTCAAAGACAATTTGAGAAATTTTCGAATTCAAATATGATGTGATTCATTTAATTTTTGAAAACAATAAATATTGTACTTGGTAGTACTTTTCAAATAGTTTAAAATTATTTTCTCAAAAAAACAAGTAGTTTAAAATTATTTTAATTTTATCGTCTAAGATTAAATGAATTCATATCAATTTTAATAATATCATAAGAATGACTTCAAAGAGTCAAAATCGATCCCATGTTTTGCAACGAGGGAGTATACAATTATAAATATGCTATTGATATACTTGGTACAATAATCTGATGTGTTCCATTCCACAAATGACTGTACCTCAAGGGATATGAAAGGATTAGAAGTTGGTTCACCTCCCAATCTATTTTGACTTAAATCCTGCAGGGTCAATTTTGCTTAAACTTAGTAAATGGGATTTAGAGGTATGAATAAAGTACTGAATAACTAAATAAACTATGATGTGATGGACATATAAACATAGAACTAAAATAGATCTAATAAAGGAATTACTATAACATTTAATGGGAAGCTTTCACATTACGGAAGAAGTATGTTCACAAGTTCCATTACAGGAAGGCCCAAATCCAATAACTTATAAGGGCCAAAAGCCCAAAAGCATTTGTTAGTTGACAAATCTTTATCAATTTTCTATAATGAGTATCATGTAACAAATAACATTATGATGAAAACCTACCTTAATTTGCACCTGTAGGTTCTTTATATGATCAATTATATCATCCAATACAGTTGCTTTATCACTCTGCAGAGATGCAACATTTTGATATTCAACTTAAGACGGCAGGAAAAAAAAAGTTTGGTATCATGCAGATTTTTGTACATATAGATATCGAGGCTAGTAAACTCAGTATGTCATAAATAATTCAGGAATAACCATGGGACGGTCATTTATACCAAAACTTATTATTCTTGCTTCTAAGAAATATATACCATAACACATTGTCTGGATGTTAGGACTGGGATTTTGCAATCAGCAAGTTGATTTAAGAAAAATAAAAAGAATTACCTGTTCTGCATTAGCCAAAGTTTGTGACAGGCATAACCAGTTATAATTTGCTGTATCTTTTTCTTTTCTCTTTTTCTGACAAGTACTTAGCCGTCTCTACAATCAGGATTACAATTTCTGCTAAAAGTTTGGTATCATGCAGATTTTTGTACATATAGATATCGAGGCTAGTAAACTCAGTATGTCATAAATAATTCAGGAATAACCATGGGACGGTCATTTATACCAAAACTTATTATTCTTGCTTCTAAGAAATATATACCATAACACATTGTCTGGATGTTAGGACTGGGATTTTGCAATCAGCAAGATGATTTAAGAAAAATAAAAAGAATTACCTGTTCTGCATTAGCCAAAGTTTGTGACAGGCATAACCAGTTATAATTTGCTGTATCTTTTTCTTTTCTCTTTTTCTGACAAGTACTTAGCCGTCTCTACAATCAGGATTACAATTTCTGCTGTTATAGAATCTACACCTTGAGCTACTATATTACTGAAAAAAGTTTTGTTCCTTTTAATGAGTCACACAGCACTACTCAAAGTTTAAAGCATATCCTTAGCTAAACTTTGTATATCTCCATTATTTCCTAGTGATATTAGCTGAAGGCTCAATGTCACCAGCAGATAATAATCCAACGTTGAATCTGCTAATTTAAATGTGTGACAAAAATTTATCTGTAAAAATTACTGGAGTAAGGATGAGCTATACACCTCACATGCATGTCACCTCTATCTTGTCGAGTTGTAACTTAAAAAAAAATGTATGTCACCTCTTTGGATTGCGGAAGCATTTCCTGCAATGCGTTAAGTCTTTCAGCAATCCTCACTCTGCGAAGCTGAAGAAACACACAGCCAGTTGAAACTAAAAGAATCCAGGCAAGGGAGTGATGAAATCCAATTGAAACAAGTTCAGATTTCAAACATTATTAGCATTCCATGACAATCACTTCTACAACAAATGATTATAAGATCACAAAACCTGAAACTTATATTCATACCATATTAAGTATCTGTCATATATGACACTTACACGGTCAGAAGCAGATGCTCTTTTTCTTGATACTCTCCTACGTGGTTTGGGTGCGAATACACTTGAATGTAGTTGAGAAGCATTACTATGACCTCCATTTGAATTTTGCGTCTGTAAAGCCTGATGAAAGCATGACATTATTTTACTTTATCATGATATATTTTCTTAACTGAAGATGTATGAAGATAAAATGACCTATTGAGTAAATAAGATCTAATAAAACACTTGGCTTAAAGTAGAAGCCAGAGGAAAATGTAAGAGACTTGACCTGAACACAGATCTGATGTTCTGAACTAGTGAAGTTGTTTATGGATGATTCATTGTGCAGCCTCGGATGTATTGCCTGTTGAAAACAATACGCTTAAAACCTCCAGAATTCATTTGGGAAATATACATTCAGAAGTGCTAAGTCTGGGATCACTGAAATTATATGGTATTAATCTAGTTTGGAGCCAAGAAATAATTCCTCTGTTTAGGGGCAATACCATCTCTATTCTTCTTTTTATTAGATCATATTACCAAACACAAAATGCTGCTACATTTATGGAATCTTCACAATGTAGCCATCAATCATGTGGAAAGATTACTTTACCTGCTGAGCACTCATGTCAAGGAAAGAAACAGCATGTTGAAAACTAGATGTCATGCCAGAAATATCTTGGTGAGATATATCCCCTTGGAGTTCAGAGACCCCATTTTTTGCAAGAAACTCGACATACTCGGGAGTATTTTGCTGGGATTGAATCCACTGAGGTAAGGGTGGACTAACGTAATGGAACCCATCACTTCCATCTGCCATAAAGTAGTGCTGGTATGGATGGATTTCAGCTAACTGAGACACATCATAGTCATTCCAACCAAAATCCGATGACATCAACTGCAATCCGTTCTGACTACTTTGTCCTTCCATATTGCTGGAACAAAAAACTGCCCAGAATAGTTACAAGAGCGAGCAATGAAGTGGCATAAACAACTCAACAGTCAAGAAAAGATATATTAGAACAAATTAAAAGGAGAACAGAAAAGTAGACTCGGATAACCATAACCAATAACCATAAATTGCCACAAAGAAAAGCTCAAACGTATAAATTATCATGTGAAAGTTAAATTATACAGTTCAACTATACCTATCTCTTATCTTCTCTCAAAGCAAAAACAACCCTCTCGTATATATATAACCACAGATATAAGCATGCACTCACTCCCTCTGGCTCTAACCCAAATGTGAGTCATATTCAATTTGCCACATTATTTTTTACACCTGCCAAGGACATCATTAAACATAATTTTTTTTTACATATAGTTTTCCCAGTAACCAATTTTAGTCTTTATTAATATTGAAAGAAACTCAATGCAAAAAGAAAATGTCAAAAAGTCAAACATAACTCTGATCTTCGAACGCAATATATAGAGCCTTTTGGATTCCGTGAAAATGTTCACCATAAAACATCCTACCCTTTTCTAGTAAGACGATCAGTTTTTACAAATTGGAGTTTATCAAATCTAATGCCAGTACTAAACTGCGAATCAAACATATAAAGGAAAATAAATACTACTTGGCCAAATAATGACGATCAAAGTACTACAGGCAAGCAAATGGAGTAAATGACATGAAACATTTATCTGCAAGTATGAACAATCGTGTAAAATGAAACCCTGACATAAACTCAAATATGATTCTCAGCTGAACGGAAAAGTGCAGAGATTTCCAACTGGGAGCTATGAGATTAAGAGATAGAGAGAGTGATTCTTACAACCGAATAATGCTAGGGTTTCGAGAACCAAAATGCGAGCAGAAATTGGGGATGAAATATTTCTCCCTCCAACTGTGTTGCGTGTGTGTGTACGTACATGTAAAGTTGGGGTGGCAGACTATATATAATGCAGGAGACGTCTACGTTTACGGTGAATGTATGAGCGAATTTCCCAAAATACCCTTTGACTTTCTTGACCCTAAGTCCATAATATGTGTCCTCACAATGATGAGTAATTATACACTGATCTTGAAACACTGTCATATAATACTCGAGATTAATTATATCTCTATATTTTAGTGAGTTCAAAGTTATAAGTAATGAAACACCGTTGAAATGAAAAAATGTGATTTGACTGGGATATTACGCAACGGTGTCCCAAGATCACTGAATAAATTTTTCACAAAGACAAACATATTGGGTAAGGATAAATGGATAACTCTAAACACACTATAATCAAATACGATATATATTTTAACTATTTTATGGTGAGACTTGACACAAATCTCTATGTCAAATTTTATTTTTTAATAATTATAATATATATAGTATTTGAAGTTATACTCAAAAATTGTGTCCAGACTTATTCATCGGGTAATCGCTACAAGTAAATGAATCGGTTATGCTTCACTACCTTTTACTCCTATACAAAGTAGTAATATCTAACATGTAAATAATATGCATGCATGCAAATACTTGAAATAACTACAAAATTTTCATGCATCCCTGCAAATAAATAAATGCAGAAGAGCAAAAATTGTATCGAGCTCCAAAAAGGTATAGGAGTAAAACATAGGTCCATGATAGTTAAATAGTTCTCCGATAAAGAAGCAGCAAAGTATACCCAGTCTCATGTAGCCCAATAATAAATCACTCTAGAGTGATCGTGAGAAATTGAGATTCAATTTTGACAAAGTTAAAATTATTAAATTTTAGTCGGGGGTGTCTCAAGATAATTTAGAGTCTAAAATAATATTTCTAAATAAGACCTTCTATGTTTGGTATGTCATTTATTGACTTTTATGATCAAATTGACTATTTTTTAAATCAATATATTTTATTATTATTTAATATATATGTAAAAAGCTTATAAACTACATAAAATTTAGTACTAATCTCAATGTTTATTTTTTTAAAAAATTTAAATATATATGTTTAATTATTAATTTTTAAAATGCTCAATTTGACTACAAAAGTTAATGGAGGACTTTTATTTTGGGACGGAGAGAGTATTAATATTTTTTATTTAAATGAGATTCTTTTTTTTATACTGTTAACTTTTTTTAGATATTTAATATTTGAATTGGACTATGAGCCCTAAAGGATTAATTGGACTAATATTTTTTTAAGATTTTTTTAACATGAGTTATTTATAGTATTTAAAAATTTGGAACCTTCCTTTTAAATAGGTTTTTTGTTTAGGCTATAAAGCCGGCCCTGATTTCAGCCAACATAGCAAAAACAAAATAAAAAATAAGAAGTAGCAAAATATTCTAATTTCCAAATTGTACTTTATGCACTTAAAATTATACTTTAAACATTTTGTACAATTAACTTGTTTTAGGTGATAGACTGCTAAATTAAAGCTTGAGATCCATATTTCCAAAAACCCTGGACTGGGCTTCAACAACCAAGAGAGCTGTTATATTTAATTAATGGTTTTGACCCATTTGGGCATAGAGACCTCTATAAAAACAGAGTTTGGGATGGCATTATCATATCACATCCTTATTAAGAGGTACAAAACTATTGTTTAAGAACTGGTCGTAAAGTTGAATTTGGTACAAGTAATTTATTTGGTCCAGAGACTATTGCTGAACCCTAGCTTAGAACTTGCCAAATCAAACTGCAAAAGATTGTTCTCCAGCTGAAGCCCTCCAATAATAATTGAAGTCATAGACTCAAAATCAAAATTGTTTAGGGCAAATAACAAAATTATACCCCGAAGTTGTCACCTTTTTCGTTTTTTACTCACATGTTTGCGAAAAAACAATCCAGACCTCCATGAATTTTTAAAATACAATCTCGTTCCTTTTTGCCAGTTCCGTCCAATTACTCATTTGAAATAGACACGTGTCAACATATTAACATACTTATGTGTTTTTAAAAAAGTATAAAATATGGTATACACACATTATAACACATAATAAATATTAAAAATTAAATAATATAATACACACATTAACATAAATATTAAAAATCATTTTCCCGCTCTCTCATCCTTCATCTGCCCAAAATCGATTCAAACAAAAATAATCTCAGATTCTTCCACCATGATGTTCAACCAACAATTAATTCAAATTAATTACACCTTGACAAGTCTCAAAGAAACACCACGGTGTTCAACCAACAATCAATTCATGGCAATACCACCATGTCAGAATGCAAAAATTTGAGATGAAAAAGAAGCTGCCAAAGGAAGCTAGCGCATCAGCCGGAGACAAGAAGAAGAAAAGGAACAAGAAAAGTGTGGAGACTTACAAGATCTACATCTTCAAGGCCTTTAAGCAAGTCCACCTAAATATCGGAATTTCCAGTAAGGCTATGAAAATCGTGAACAACTTCATCAACGATATATTTGGGAAATTGGCTTAGGAATCCTCAAAATTGGCAAGGTATAACAAGAAGCCGACGATAGGACTAAGGCTGTTACAAAGTTTACTAGCTCTTATGGTTTGAAATTTGGGGATTTAGGGCTTTTGATGGTGGTTTAGGTGGATGATGTTTGGGGATGTGGTTGGGTTTTATCGATTGTAGTTGTGCAGTTAATAGAGTAATTGTTAAGGTAAGATATCTGAAGTGATGATTCACTATTAAATATCTAAAAAAACTATGTTAGTGGAGAGATAAGGACAAACTTATTTATGAGATTATGGAGCAGTGGGGCACCGCCAATAATATCTTTACAAATATTTAAATATTAGATAGGTGGGAGACGATCATCGAAAATATAGGGGAATCAATTATAAGAAGAAGTCAATAAACATACAACATAGGAAACAAAGAGGATTATTTACAAATAATACACAAAACATTCAAACTCAAAAGATGTAATTCAACCACAATCTATCAACTTGATACGTGCCGATACACATCAATATATAAGAGTTATATTGATATACAACGATTGGATAACAAACACCATTTATACACATTGGTAAACATCAAAGAGTATTAGGGTAGTGATATACGCTATATGTATGAAGAAATATTGTTGTTCTTCGTTACAAGTCAATATATATCGATACGGGTCGGTATACGTCGAAACGGTATCGTGAAGGGGGGGGGGGGGGGTGGAGAGAAAATGAGAACTCTATAATATTGTTATTATTTTTTAATGGATTTCTGATATATCACCTGAGATTTTTTTTCAATTGGGTTTCCACATGAAATATTTGTGTTGTTATTTTTTATATTTACTTGATCAAATATCAATCATTCTAGCATAATTCGGGTTCTCCACTGATAATGTGTTTTTGACTAGTTCGGCTCACGTCTAGAATTTGTCGTTAACAGTAATGAAATACAATGTAAAAAACATATATTTACCGTAAAGTGACAAACTTAAAATTTTTCATCAGTTTCTCTTTTCTAATTCTTACTTTTCTACTGGAGTTATATTCAAGTCATTCAATTATGTGCAAATAATATTGTATTTCATTACTCTATTTCTTTACACTGTTTTGGCTTTGTTAATGATTTTGTTTTGTTGATCTCCTTATTCTTTGAATCCGATGATGTTCAACAGTTTAAAATCAATTTTTGATAGTGATGGGGCAGGGGTTTTATCTTGCTATTGCTCATGTTTTCTTGTAATTGGAGTCATTAGGTATATTTAGTTTATCTAATTTATTTTAATGTTATTTATCTTTGTTATAAAAAATTTTAATGCATAATTCAATTTTAATTAATTTGAATTAATTGTCAATGATTATTTAACTATACATTTTATAAATTATTATTGTTAATGTTTATTTAATTATATTGATTAAATGAAATTTTGAATAAGTTAATGTATTTTTTCAAAGTAAATAATTATATGCATATAATGTCAAATACACATTTTCTATATAAAAAATATATATTTTCACACTTAATTAGTATTAAATTCATATAAAAATGACACGTGGCATATTCGGGTCAGAAATTGATCGGATTGACCAAAAGGGTACAACATTGTCTTTAAAAAAATAATTAAGGAGTTGATTGTTTATTCACAAATATGTGGATAAAAAAAAAAAAAGTGACAAATGCGAGGTACAGTTTTGTTATTTGCCCAATTGTTTAATCCTCCATCAACAAATCCCCGACACACCACATTTTTGTTAATCTTCACCATTGAGTTGGACCCTATTCTCGTCCATGTTATTATGCAAAACAAGCTCAATAAATGGCACATTCGGGCCAAGTCGAGTTTGAAAAATATTCTTTACATCGAAACATGCGCCAAATGTTGCTACAGAAGCGACCCTAGTAATTAATATTCATGATCGCAACCTCATTAACTCGGGTCCGACCTAACCCAGCCCTCTCAGTTGCTTTACTAGCAAGGCCTTGTATGAGAAGAGTTGGTGCACACACAAAAATGAACTGAGATACTGTGGCGGACGGTCCAGGTGTTGAGCTATCGGTTGACGAGACGGTGACAATATCATCGTCTATTTCAGTAAAGATTCTAGAGATGGAGTTTAATGGGCCGGTATCACATATGTCCTGTCTAGTGCAGCCGTTGGATCCGACTAGTGAGTACTCGGCCGAGCAGCAACAGATAAGTGGATGAAGTGAAATTGTTTTCGCAATCGAACCAAAAGTTTTGGCCACCAAGATCAAGGGGGACTAGGTTTGAAATGGTTACGCGATTGAGAATGCGTTATCCTATTTTACAAAAGGCTTGTGCCGAATGACTGGCATCAGTTAAAAGCCCATTGGGTGAATTCAGTAGCCCATATTGTTCCCAGAAAGAGCTGGGCTTTTAAAGTCTTTTATCGGGTTTAATGCTAAAAGATACACAGTGGCGCCCGACCCAAAAACATCAGTTGGTCATTAGTACGACGTCGTCAGATCGTCGAAGACTCGATGAGCACAAACCTGCCCTAAACCCTCTCTCTTCGCAGAGACTTTGCTTCTGCTGCGAGGTACTTGTTGAGAACGAGCCAAGCGTCTGTCTTCTTCATTCAGTAACAATGAAGCTCGTTAGGTCTGTTATTTGCCTTTAAACTTTTATTATTCTGTATGATTTATTGTTTAATTTCGTTAATTTGTTGATTTTCAGTTTAAGTATATGAATTTGTATGAGCAGGTTTTTGATGAAGTTAAATAATGAGACCGTCTCGATTGAGCTTAAGAACGGAACTGTTGTTCACGGCACCATCACAGGTTTCTCCCTCCCTCTCCTCAACTTGTTTGGTTAGCGAGAATTAGGTCTTACAGTTTTAATTATTTATGCTTATATGGTTTCATATGTTTTTACAATTCATTTCCTCTTTTTTATATGTTTTTACAATTCATTGCCTCTTTTTTTCAAGTTTCAACCAAAGCCTTTCTACGGATTTGCTAAATTTTTGTGATTTCTCTCTTTAAATTTTGGGTGTGAATTTCAAGCAAATACAATGTTATTGGCTTCTAATTGAAACTACAGAGTTGTTGAATGTTTAGTATTATGCTTCAAGATGTAAATAGTTGAACCCATAGGATCTCTACGACATTTTAGTACTGAATATTAAATTTTGGGTTTTGTGTGCATTTTTGAGCTGTTGTAAGAAGTCATGGGTAGCTTATAAATTCTCATAGCTGGTAATCAGGTCGCAAGATGCTTTTGATGTTTCTCCGAAATCTATAATTACATAGAAAGTATCAATGTTGATAGGAGCGAAAAGGCGCTTTGCTACCTGAATTGATTTTATTGCACGTTGGATAAGGAAAATTTTCACTGGCAAATTTGACCTAGATCCTACTTAAGTAGTCAATTTAAATCCTCAGGCCTGTTAACTGGTGCATTTTTATTCACCCCACGTATTAAAGGTGTATTTGCTATTTAATATCCAGATTTATGTAATTTTTCTTCCTTACCCTCATATTTTGTTTATTTTTAGCCAGTACAGTTATGAAAACCAACACTATCCAGAGGATTATATTTTTCCCTTCCCAAAACAGGACATGCTTTAGGATGAGATTGCGTCTTAATAGGTTAGCACTTACCAGAAGTACAATGCAGTGGATATGTAAGTGCATAC
This sequence comes from Hedera helix, assembly GCA_947179155.2. NCBI lineage: Eukaryota > Viridiplantae > Streptophyta > Magnoliopsida > Apiales > Araliaceae > Hedera > Hedera helix. Next base: position 44,191,168 of record OX359276.1, on the reverse strand, counting down.
CACTTCCATTTTTCATCATGGTAACCGTAGTCTAGGCAGGTTGATATGGATGTGCCTCTTGCTCGGATTGTGATGATAAATCCTTTCCTTCCCTTGAATTATATGCTGAAATTTCTGTTTATAGCTCAGGATATAATTGAACCTCACTGTAATTGAAATCGAGTTTCTTATAACATACTTCCTTCGGGCTGAAAAAGTAGTAGTTTTTTTATATTAAAAAATGTAATATTTTTTTACCCAAATTTCAAGTTGCACTAAACACATTCAATATATCCTTAATATATATGAGAATATAATACACAAACTTGGTAAACACAAAAATAGATTACAACCCCAATGTATTGTCTCCCCTATGCTCTATATACCACAGGTGAAGTTGGATTCACCCATTTTGCACTTTAATGATGCTTTACTTATCGAAAAAGAAAAAGAAAAAGAAAATAAAATCCAATGGTTTAGTCCAAGTGATACTAAGCTTTTTTTTTATGGAATAATACATGTTTAATACCTCTTCAAGTCAATTATTTCCTTGGACCATCCACATATAGTTTATTATGAGACTATCTGTAGTGCACAGTTGGTGGATATCCTGTTGGCCCGATGATTTATCCAATGCATACGCTAAGGGTAGTGACCACGGGTTCAATTATCATCAAAATAGAAAACATATATTAAAATTTTTAAAAATGTTTTCAGAACTTCTCAAGTCCGTGCCAAAAGAGTCCAAAAACAAATCTAACTATCTTTTCTGGACGGAGGGACTTACACTAACTAGGAACTCCTACCGTTAGAACTTCCATTTTTTACTACCTTCAAATAACAACACATCCCCCCTAGTTAGAAGTGTTTAATAGTGACAATATGATCTTGCATTGTAGTCAAATAATGTTTTCCTGATAAGATTAGGATAGATTCATTTGCATAACAATTGTTCTTGTGTGTAATATTCGCGTCTTCAACAAGTAAACTAATTTCCTTTTTGAATTGCTTTTATGAGAGCCTGTAATTAAAAGCTTCTTCTGATGCTATAGTTTCTTGCAATGTTTACTTTGAAGCAAGCATGACATGAAATATAAATTTTGTTGCTTTGCGAAGTACGATTTCTGACTGTTTGGCTGTCGGCATGTTAGGTGTTGATATTAGTATGAACACACATTTGAAGACGGTAAAACTTACACTCAAGGGAAAAAATCCAGTGACTCTAGATCACCTGAGTGTCAGGGGTAACAACATTCGGTACTATATCCTGCCTGACAGTATAAATCTTGAGACTTTGTTGGTGGAAGAGACACCTAGGGTCAAGCCCAAGAAGCCAACTGCAGGTATTGCAACTCTCTTTGGCTGCAACTTCTCGCTTTCTAGTATTATCATCTTAGCTTTGGTTCCGTTTATTTGTTGGTTACTAATTGTTAATGTTTTCTCTTTCCAAATTTTCCCTATACAGGAAGGGTGGTAGGGCGTGGTCGGGGACGTGGTCGCGGGCGCAGCCGTGGACGAGGCCGTTAGTCCTGTTGCAGTATTCCAATTTTTGTGAAATTTGGCCACTTTGTACTGTGGGAGTTTATATGATAAGCATTTTAGGAGTACCTTAAATGGATTTTCTGAAGTTATTATTTCTTAGTATAATTACGAGTTAATGCAACAAATCTATTCAAATCACATGGTCTCCGATGTTGCTTCGATTGTGACACTAGTAACCTTGCTACTAGTTTCTAGTATGAGAAGTATTCTTCTGTAATGTGTCAATGAAGCTTTTGCTATTTTGACCTATTGTTTTGTTAGTTGGTTCTTGGCCAGTGTTTTTCTTCTTTGAATAAAATAATAAATTGGTTCTACACTCGTGAATACCATACATGAAGAGTTTTGGGCACCGTTTTCCCAAAGCCTAAATCATCTCCCCATCTCTCCACATTCACCTTGCCGGTCCTTTTCGGTCCGCCCACCACCAACACCAACCTGCCACCATTTGAAGGGATGAAACAATGGTTATCAAAAGCAAACCTCAAAATCTAAATATCAAATCATTATGCTCTGTTTCAGAAAAAAAGAAAGAAAGATGGACAGGCTTGAAAATCCGTCACAAATTCTTTAATTTGAGTTGAATATTCAATGGGCTTTGTCCCTTGAAAAAATTCTAAAAGATTAGAAGGTGAAAAATCAACGAATCATCTCATAATCAACCCCAAAAATTCAAAAAATCTATTGCATCACAATAGTCTAGAACCCCCAAAATAACTCGATCCAAACTCCATCAAATCCCTTAATTAAAGCTTGAAAATGACTGGGCTTTGTTCCCTAACAAGACAGTCGAGCGTGTTGTAGATAACGCCAATGTCCAGAATGTAATGAATGTTGTTCACAGGGGGCGAATGTTGTCCTAGAAGTTTGGACCGCTTGGGACGACATAATTCTCACTAAGATGAGTCTTTTGGGTTTTGATTGTTTTTCCCGACGGAGGATTGGGAGGGACGGTGATGGTAAGGTAAGAAAGGACGGAGGCGATGGTGAAGAAGAGGAGAGGAGCAGCGGAGGTGGAGATGAGGAGGGAGGTGGTGGGATCTAGGTAGCCGTGTTGGAAGATCAACGATTAGGAATTTATCGACGGGAGGATGTTTTTCTAATTTCATTTTTATTCTTAAATACTGCTAATTTAATTTTCATAATATCTGTTGTCTAGGTTCGGGGGTGTTGATCTGTATAATTCTGTTGTTATCATTAATTAATTATTTTTTTATATTAAAATTTTATAAATCTTCCATCTTGGCATATCATTTGGACAAAATTATTACATATAAATTTTTTAAATTTCACGTAAGCATAATATGTCATGTTATATTTAATATGTTAAATAATTTACGTAAATAAATAATTAAATTTTAAATAGAAAATTTAAAATTTATAAAAATTATCCAATTCAACTTGGCCTGCTAGGGAAGGAAATTGAAATGTTCCTCAAGAAATTTGTGAAAAAACAAAATATCAAGAGCTTGATGAAGTACTTAAGGGGGGTGGTTGGTTACCCAACCCCCAAGTGCACTCCAAAGATGGTGACAAATATATATATATATATATATATATATATATATATATATTTTTTTTTTTAAAGAATTGCTTCCTACTTTCAATATCAGCAGAGTAAATATCAATAAATATGGAGGATAAAAATAAAAATAAATATATTCTGATAATTTATTAATTGTCCACAGGAGACTCTTCACGAGTAATGAAGGAAATATTCTTCTTTTAATGGATATTATATACATTAAATACTTGTGTGGCAGGTGACAATTCAATTCCAACCATCCACATATTTATCCCTATTTAATTCTCTGCCATTCTCATTAGGTCACCTAAAGCTTTCTTACCTTTTGTTTATTTTATTATTTTATACAAAGAAGAATCAAGTGCATCCCATCAACTCCTCTCTAAATAAATACTCTTTCTTCCGTTTTAAAATTATATATATAATTCATTTTAAAATGAAAAATATATTTTTATTTTAGAATTATAAAATGATATAATATTTTTAATTTATTATTATTTTTAATATCACATTATTACAACTAATTTTTTAATTAATACGAATATTATATTTAAAAAATATTATTTTATAAATATATCTTTAATTTTAAAATAAAAAAAATAATCCATAAATCATCTGTGGAGAGTAGGAATCAGATCATAGTCATATTATTTGACTATTTGTTCATCTCCTTGATGGAAATATGGTACATATATCAGAGTGTTTATATGAAATGAAACCACACATTATATGAGGAAAGTGAGGTGGTTGGATTGGTAATAAATAATGTATATCACTAAAATTGTATGTGAAGATCATCTAGTCACATGAGGCCCCATATACTACTGTTCACTATTCCAATCTAGGTAGGTGGCTGCCGTCTACCCTTATCCTTCTTCTCTTTAATTTCTGCACTTCTTTTTATTTTGTGGGATCCTTTTGTCTTAGTATTTAATAAACTATTATTTTAATTAACTTTGTGATAAGAATATCTCATATTTGTCTTTTTTTTATAAAGAAAAAGAAAACTAATTAACAACCCATCTTGTGTCCATTATTCTAAAAGGATACTCTAAGCTGTGACGGAGTAAAATAAATTTAAAATATTATAATATCAAAATTTAAAATTATAATTTTTTTTTTTAAAAATAAATTTTTTTTTTTTTTTTGTTGAGTTATACTGTCTGCAGAGCCGACCTTAAACTCCGCTCCTAACACCAGACATAAAAACAGCGCGAAATGAAATTTTCTTTCAAATAGGAAATAGGAGTACTGCGAGGTTTTGTAGGGATTTTTTTATTTTTTTTAATAGGATAATTTTTTCCTTTAAATAAATAGGGTAAGGTAGAGGGATGCACATCTAATCTTATGCTCAAGTCTATATACATAGTATTTCAATATTAAATTTATTTTAATTATTAAAAATTAAGATATAATATAAATTTTAATATCATATTTTATTTTTTAATAATTAAAATAAATATAATAATTAAATATTATGTTAAAATATTATACACTTATACTTATTCTAATCTTATTAAACCTATATGAACTTTAATATATTTATTAAACTATACGAACTATTATCTACGTCATCACACCAAGAGTCATTACTTCTATTAAATTAAATCACATTTTACAGTTGGTAGAGTGACAATATTTACTCATATATGATAAGAAGAAGAATCAATTACGAGACCTGCGAGAGCCTCAACCAAAATACTACTTGTCTTCGATTTGGATTTGATTTTTTTAATTTATTTTCTTGAACAAATAGTCCAATAAATTGAAAAATATTAAAATCATAATTTATTATTAAAAATAAAAAAAATTACAAATAAAGAATCGAAAGAGTAATTTTTTCAAACATAATAATAAATAATCATAAAAATGACCGATTGTAATAATAATTAATAATTGTGATTATCTTTTTAGAACAGCTAGTGGATTTGATTGATTGATCATTCTATAGTTATAACATCTCCTTCTTTCTTAACTAATCTTTGGAGTTGGCTTTATGAAATTCTTTAGGAATTTTCTTTCTTTGTTCCTTTTAGATTGCCTAAGAGGTACAATTTCTTTTTTTAAAGTATCCACTTAATTATAGGAATACAAAGAAAATATAATATCTTTTACCTTATTCTATCATTTTTCATGTTGTATTGATTAATAAGATAACTCAAGAACTAAAGACTAGTCTATTAGCCCGTGCGCGAGGGTTTTTTTTTTATAATTTTTTTTTGATAATTCAATAATTTTTATGTGTAGTTATTGGTTGAAATTTTGTAATCAAATATACAATAAATATAGCTAATAATTTATAGATGTCATAACAATGTAGCTAAAAATAATTCCAAGTTTATTACTTTTTTCGTTTCAAAAATAGATTCATTTTTCTTTTTAGTACATGTTAAAATTAGAAACGTATTTTTTTCTTAATCCATGATAAAATTAAAGATATATTTTTATTTTTAAAATATAAAATAAAATAAAATACTTAGTATGTGACTTATGTAAATTTTAATATAAATACACAGAATTCAAATAAAAAATAGGGCTCTTTCTTCCTGACAAAAAGAAGTACTTCATTACTTTAAAATAAATTTGGATATACACAGCCAACACAGGGAAGTATGAAAATGCACTTCATAATAATAATACTCCTACATAACACATTATTTTAATAATAAAGTCAAAATCTCAATTATAATTAGGGATTTGGAGAAGATATTTTTAAATTCAATGGGTGGATATATATATAAATGGGTGCTGCTGGTGGTGCTTGTGGTTGTGGGTGTCGATTTGATTCATTAGAATAAGAAAGAGGCTCACAGAAAGTGCCAAGGGGCATTAACCATGAAATTTAATTCCCTTGATGAAATCGAAAAACTCATCCATCATTGCGTCAACGTGTCTATATCTTTGTTCGCTCTCTTTTCACTGGTTTATATTTCCGTCTCTCACACAAATTCCACCCACTGATCAAATTCAATAAGCAAATTTCAGCAATCAAACTTCAGGTGAATCCACTCTCTTCTTCCCCTTTATGTTTCTTGATTTTCTTGAAATGAATCTTGAATTCTATTTTTTAAATTATGATTCTTTTTATTCTTAATTTGGTGCATAAAATGTAGTTGATTGATGATGTTCGGTGATAGCTGTTTTATCAGAAAGAACTCTTGGATTTCGTATTTTCTCGAGTATGTGGAATCAGTATGTGCTATTTCTTGAGTTTGGGTGTTAGTATTTGATTCTGTAATACTAATTTATACTGTTCAAATGTGTGCGATCCCTTGAAGGGAGTCACCATGGCTGAGCTCAGCTGAAGTCCGACAATTCTTAACCCACCAATCCTGGTGTGTTTATACATGATTTTGGTTTGATTTTCTATGAGCAATACCCTTTTTTAAAATTTTTAGTGCAGAAACCATCAACTTAAATTTCTTGTACTTTTCTTAGGAGGAAGCTAACTATTCCTTCATCATCCAATTCATCCATTGGTCTTTTAAGTGGCCCTTTAGTAACAAATTTTAATGCCCATTGCTTTAGACAAGAATTAGATGTTATTTGTGTGAAGGAGAGAATGAAAGTGTAAACCACAGGTTAGACTCCATGCTGAGGGATGTTTCTTAGTTATTGTCTTGGTGGGGGCATGGTTGCAATATATGTGTACTGATGTATATGAAGAAATTTATTGACCATTTGCTAGGGTGAGAGAATAGCTTTTTGAAGAATGGTTCAATTCTTTCATTTTCATACATAGAAGAAAATATAGCCTATGTTCAGGATTACATAAGAAAATATATGGAGGGCTACCTTTATGGGCTAATTTTGGATAATCATAGATATTATCTCATCCTAATATCCGCTACTTTTGTACTATTCCCACGAATTTGAAGTTAAATTTCGGGGGATGCGTTGTTGGTATTACATTTCCGAACTGGTATAGGTAGGATTTGAAACACATCCTCACTACTGTTTTAAACAGTGTGGCAATTGACTGAATGGGAGAAGGGGGGGGGGGGGGGGGGGGGGGCTACACTGTACCAGGATTACGTGGGTGGTCAAAAGCAACTTATTCTTAGGCTGCTAAGCTGGTGTCTATACTAGTTCTTTTAGGTACCCACTTTGTTTGGTTCTGGTTTTATGATTTCATCATTAAGTGATTGGCTGAATGGCTGTCCTTAATGATACACATCTTTTAACATGTTGCTAATAGTTTGCTTGTGATTTGATTTTCAGATGATAAATGAACTTTGAAAATGTTGATTGCACCAGCTGAAAATATGGCAGCAGCTTTGAACAGTGATATTTTCTACGACATATTGAGGCGTCTGGATGGGGCAACTTTGGCTAGTGCATCATGTGTTTGTGCGTCTTTCTCTTCTATCTCAAAAGAAGAGAGATTATGGGAAAATGTATGTTCTTCAATGTGGCCATCAACCGACAGGGAAGATGTCAAAAGCCTGATAACATCAACTGGTGGATTTAAAAAGTTTTATGCAGATTGTTTCCCCCTTATTGTAAACAAAGAAGTTCCTGAGTTTCGACAGAACGATTATGTTGAGTATCGTGAAGAATGGACCGAGTCTGAATACTATGGTGACATGGACGAATCTGAAAATATTTCCCCATCTGATTTTGTATCCATTGTAGATATCAGATTTAAAGATCAGACTATCTGCTCAAAAGTCCTCTGGGGCATTCCTAACGCAAACGGCTTCAATGGTTGGTTTTCCAACTGTCCGTTTCGGGTTGATCTTCTTACCTACTCAGCAAGAGATGATGACAATGCAGGTGAAGTTACTCTTTCGGAAACCGATGGTTTGTCTCCAATTACGTCCATGGAGAGAGAGAGGAAAGATGGGAAGCTCTGGCAGGAACTCCGTGATGGAATCCAACTCAGTTGGATTGTTGTGAATAGAAAAATAAAGCAGGCTGCTAATCTATCAAGCTTGAGACCTCTTGGAGGACAAAGGCATTGGCCAACAGACAAGGATTTCTTGATACGCTTTGGATCCATTCTTCCTGCCAAGGACATTCTTCCATGTCAAGTAGTAGAATGCATCCTTATGATGAAGTTCAGAGTGATCCATACTAATGGGAATGTGGGGGTTGAGACAAGTCTCAAATTAACAGAATTAAGCATGCAAGTGGGAGACATGGAAGGTGCTCATGTTAATGGAAGAAACAGCTTGCTTGTCCTCAAAGAATCCCTAAGCTGCCATAGGAGCAAGAATTATAGTGAGGCCCTAGAGGCGTGCCGCTTGTACTCGAAAGTGCAGAGTGAGCTGAAGGAGGAGAAGATGAGAAACGAAAGCAGGTTAGATAGACTTTGTATACTAAGTGGCATTACTTTGTTTGTCACATTCTGTTACTATATCTTGTGGAACAGAAGCGGTCGGTTCATTCTGTAAATGCTTTCTTGTCTGATCGACCTTCTGTCTTTGTACTCTTTGACGTAAAATTCAATTTTGATCAAGTAATAAGAAGTCGCTATACTTTATCCGTTTATTTGAATGAACTTCCATTGACGTTTCAAGTTACAGAGGATTTCATATAAAACTTATAATATTGTCAGCCTATTTGTTAGCATCTCTGTTTAATTTGTTTAATATGAGAGAATCATAGTTAAGAAATTGTTTTGTTAAATGCTGTAAGGGATGGGAGCTACCAGACCCTACAAAAAGGGCTGCCTTTTTTTCTCTTTTGGTACATAAATAACATTGGGGGCGAAAGAGTAGTGTTCCTATTAACGTGTGGTGGAACTGAGTGTTGGTTCATTCCAAAACATCGTCTGGATTTTCCATGGTAGTTTCTTTGTTGTGCCACACGGTCTACATATTAATTAATTGTATTAACAATTTGGGCTTGGTTGTCGATATTCTCGAAATCTAGAAAGAATGCTAAAAGAAACATTCAGTTAGCTTTATCATTTATGTGACTGGTGGGGAATTAATGGGGTAGGCAGCCATTTGGCCAGTCATGTTGCTCCAATATTGACTTCATGTTGGTGATAGATTTTATATTCATCTAGCCTTCCTATGTTCTTACGCTGTAAATCCTATGTTCTTATGCTGCATTTGGATTGAAAGAATAGAATGGACGAAAGTATAACCTGATTTTTTAGCATCTCAAATATATGTTTGATTGTTAGGTGGTGATGGGTGGTGTGATAAGATAACATAATACATACATACATTCATTCCGTTAGAATAAATCTCATTCCACCTACGCTCACATGAAATAAAATTTATAGAAATGAAATGAACTTTCATTCCAATGAATTTATCAGGCGAAATAATCACAAAACATAATATTTCTCATTCCATTCTTTCATCCAAACATATAACTAAAACTGTGTATACGGTGACGCAAGTAGCTGTTGGATTTCCCCGTCTCTTGATGAAATTAACCTTCATATTATACTTGGCTTTAATATCCAGTGTCGTAGTTTATGTTTATTATTGAAGTATGACCTTTGATGATTATTAAATTATTCCTTTGGTTTTAATATTTACTAACAATTCAAAAAATGAAAAAAGAAATAGTGGGTGAGAGACATTAAGAGCAATGAATAGGGGCGGGAGAGAAAAAATAAGAAACTAAAATTATTAATTTTTTACTAATATATTAAAGTGAGATATAGAGAGACCAAGAATCCAACTAATTGCTCATCCTTAATAATATAAATATAGATAGTTTCTCTCTTATTAAGTTCTCCTCTCAGTTTCTTTCCAGTTAGAAAAGAAATAACAAAAACATATATTGAAATTTTATTTTCATTAAAATTAACAAATAAAATATAAAACATGTTCTTCTAATTTCTTTGCTCTCCATAATTGAAACTCTGATGATGTATTTAGATTCTGACTTCTGAATTGGGGATATAGTCTCTCTGTCTTCTTAATAATATGAAAAACTCTATCCGAACATAATAATTAAACATGAAAATTAGATACAAATATTTTATAATTTTATCTATTTATATTTTTATTTTCAATTAATGTTCAATTATCATATTCCATAAAAGGAAAAATTATTCTATAGTCTTGGAATATGATCACGTAGTACTTTAAGACTATTCACGTGCTGTAATTTCAGCATATATAGTAAAATAACTCACTATATATGTTGAAATGGCTAGAGGTAGAGCAAAAAATTTAAATTAAGTTGAATTGGCCAAAGCTATTTTGAATTTAAATTAAGTTGGGTTGACCAAAGTTATTTTAACTTAAAACTATTTTGAGTTGAATTGATTAAAATTATTTTAACTTAGAGTTATTTAATTATATAATATATCTAATAAAAAAAAATTAAGTCAGACTATAATTTTCAAAACTTATTAATAATTTTGCTTTTAAAAATAACAATATATTAATAATTTAAAATATTATATAACAATATTTCAAGATTGTTGAATAACTTCTGCCATGAAAGAACTCTAATAATATATTAGCAACAACTACCTACTACCAAGCCTAATGATTAAACCACGTTCTTTATATAGGAAAATATCCAAACACCGGAATACAAATAAATTTTATATGGATTTAGAAAGCCACGTTCTTGAATTGTCGTCTAAATGCAATGCAATGCGGAACTGACTTTTCCTTTTATAAAACATCCCGTGCTACTTTATATCATTATTTTTCATAAATATTAAATAATTTTTTTAATTTTTTATTAACATAATATATATAATATTAAAAATAATTATATATATATATATATTTAAGTATATATTTTATGATATACGAAAATTTTATATATTATACTAAAAATATATATAAAATTTTAGATAATTAATTTAATATTAACTTATAATTAATTAAAATAATTTAATAAAATTATAAAATAAAATCTCTTAATATAATAATTAAATATATCTGACAAATAGGCCGGACCGACTACAATCCAGGACCAATTTTGTCAGATTTATAATTGGGGAACTGATATTTTCCGCAGGTGGCCTCCACCTCTTGAGTAAACTCATTGTTTTCTGACCAATTTGCCCCAATCTCTTTCTCTTCTTCCTGCAAGTAAATTCCTCTCTACCCTACCAATCTCTCTTTCTTCCTGTAACTAAAGTTCTCTTCACTACCCTACCGCTCTTCTTCCTGCAACTAAATTCCTCTTCTCTACCCTACCGCGTGTGCTGCTGCGACTTTTGAGATTTGATTGATATGCCCATTTATGTAACTTCCATTCGATTCATTCAAGGTTAGATTCCATGAAATCGATTTGTATCTCTCCATGGTTCAATTCCGTAACTTGTACAAATATTTTAGTTCTAGAGATTTGAAGCAGAAGTTTGATGAGTCGATTCATTGAAGGGCCTAAAAAATTGATTATCAACTTGTTGTTTGCCCACAAGTACCTATCTTTATCTTATCTTCTTTCTTATCCCTATCCTTTCATTGTTTCAGGGAGAAAATCTACTTTTCCAGATCTTGTGAACATCTAGCAGCAAAAATGGATTTAGAATAGTTGCCAGAGGGAAGGGTTCAAGGGCATGATCGGGATGACCTGTTTTAAAATGTCTTATAAATTATTTTAATTGCGGATTTATAAATAAAAATATTTGATATTATTTTAATTTATAAATTAAAAATTAAATTAAAATAGAATGTGAAAGTGTTTGTTAAAATAAAGGGAATTAATAAATTTTGATATTTTTACAACAAAAGTGTTATTATTAATGTATAACGACGGTTAAATCATCACTCTGTATTCTAAATGCGAATTTTATGTTTAAAAATATCAAAATTTATTGTGAGAGCATTAATTTTCAAAATAAAATATAAAGGTGTTCGATTAAAATGACTTATGTTGCGTTTAGATTGAATGAATGGAATGAATGAAATAATTTTAAAGTATTTCAAGTATATGTTTAATTGTTGTTTAGAGTGGGTAGAGAGTAATATGATGATAAAATTCTCATATATATCAATTCCATTTGAATGAATTTTATTCAACCATTTCTCACGTAGAATAAAAATTAAATAGATGAAATGAATTTTCATTCAACTAGAATGGTTTCTCATTCAAAATGATCATCTAATATATTATTTTTCATTACATCCATTCCTTTAATCTATTCCATCAATCTAAACATAGCATTATACATTTAAATAAGAGGTAAAGATTATTAAAGTAAGGGTACAATAATTTTTACACTTGAACAAATTTATTTATTTTAAAATAATTTATAAGTCATTTTTTAAGAAATTAAAATTTATTAATTCTTAAAAATAATTTAAAAATTAAAAAACAAGTCAATCTTAAATACTTCAACAATAAAAAATAATTCATAATTTTTTTTAATCAACTTATAAATTATTGTCAAACAAATTAAAAAACAATCAAAAATTGAGTATTTTATAAATATGTGCAAATTGATTATAAAAATTAAATTAAATTTAATTAGAATGCGACTATCAATATCGATCCCTCGATGGGATTGGCGTGACGGTGGAAAATCCATTCCTCCTTAAGTTTCGAGTATTACACTATTACGTATAATAAAATATGTTCCATTCCAATAAATTGATAAAAACTGATTGGGATATGTATAACAAATTATTTGAGTAGGTGAAACGTCAAAAATATCATTGGCTTCAACCTGACTACAATTGAGTGCAGCCTAATCTTAAGATAATTGAATTTGTCGATCTCTCTCATTTTCTATTTTTTTTTAGAAAAATGATATATGCATATTTTAAATTAATTGTTATATATTTTTATATATTAGATAAATTATATTATTTTTAATATCTTATTATAAAATCTCTAATTTTTGTAACCGTTTTTGGGTCACAAATATATAAAAGAAAAATTATTAATTACTCTCGTGTTAAAGTTTATTGTTTTTAAATTAAATGGAGAAGCTGTACCTGTGTAGAATAAATGAGAAAATGTCAGGGAGAAAATAAGAATTAATAAAACGTGGGGGAAGGAGATAAAATAAAAGTTTTTGAGTTTAAGAAATAATTAGTCCTATTTTTAAACGATAAAATGAGAAATTGAAAAAGTTTCACTAAATTACTTATACGAAATTAACTTTCAAGTTTTTTTTTTTCCGGTTTTATAATATAGATAAATTAAAATTTCATAGGTTAGGTTGATGTATTAATAACTCTCTTCCTATATGTTGCATTTATATTTATATTTATATTATATTATTTTGTATATCAATCTTTTTTGTAAATATTTTTATCCTCTATTTTAGAATTAATTTACATAATAAATAATTTTTTATTGTAATTTTTTGGTAACATGCCACGCGTGTGTTTTGGATATACTGTAGATAATTAGGCATTGAGTTAACTTTTGGATACTTCCCCGCCCAGTTTGAAAGAAAAAACAAACATTTTTTCCCTCGACCGGACATCCCCTAGATTCTCTCTCACACACATATTTCCATTCAAGTTCACTTTTTTTTTAAAGATAAATTATTTCAAACTCATGCACCAAATAAATAATATATATTTTTTCTCGTATATTTATGAGACTGTCTGTAATAGAACTTATAAATATATAAAAATAAAAATATATTATTCACTTATTTTAAAAATATAAAATAATTTTTCATTATTTAGAGTATACAAAAATAAATAAATTGCTCTTCGTCTTCCTTAATTATTCACCCACCACAGTCGGCGGTATTTATCTCGTTCTCCTTTATTAGGTGTTTTTATACTTTCTGCTTAAAACAGGTGAAAATTGTAACAGAGAGCCGTGAATTAATAATGCTTTCTTGTGCTTAGGTGTTAAAAAATAAAACCAATGAAAAATAATTACTTTTTCTTTTGAATAAAAAAAATCCCATTTTGGCTGTGAATGTGTCTCGTCTTCTAGCGCCGTCCTATCTGTCCACTTTCTGTCTCCTCATATACCCTGTATATATACCGTTTACAAATGTTGAAAATTGAATTTGTTCTAATCTTTTAAACCTCAAAATCACGACCCACTAAACAGTTGTTTCCCCACTTCTATTTCTTCTTTCGGTTTTCTCATCTTTTTGTTATTCAAGATTATCGCTTTTACTTTTCTCTCTCCAACACCCAAGAAGACCCCCTTTTTTGGCCCCTATTGAGCAAACCTACTAGTCTTTATTCAAGAATGAGTGGGAACACATTTGGTAGAGTATTCAAGAAAATAACCCACCTGGAATTCTTCAAGAAATTCAAGCGCTTGAAGCCTCTAGAACCCTCTCCTGGAGTTCTTGGCTGCTTCTTTATCAGTGTTTGCTTCATTTTCTGTCTCTTTTTGTTGGATTATCGGGCAGTGACCAAAGTGTTTGGCTTTCCTGGACAGCCAAGATTGATCACCTGGTTCGGGTATAATGGGTCACCGGTGAAACGGGTTGGGTTTCTTGAAGAGAGTGGTGGTGGGTGTGATTTATTTGATGGTAATTGGGTCTGGGATGAAAGTTATCCACTGTATGAGTCTGAGGATTGCTTATTCTTAGATGAAGGCTTTAGATGTTCTGAAAATGGCAGGCGTGATAAATTCTACACTAAATGGCGTTGGCAGCCTAAATATTGCAACTTGCCTAGGTACACTAGTCTTTCTTCATATATATTAGTTTTTGTGTATGTTACTATTTTTGAACTCTCAATTTACTGATTAAAAACTGTGTTTTGATGCATATGAATATGAAATTATTTGAAAGCATACTTTTTATATACTTGTTATGAATTTCTCTGTTGGAGACTTGTAGCAAATTTCATGTTTTGGGTCATTTAATAGAGTACTATATGTATCTCTAGTTGATTTAATCTTGATATACTCCCAATTTGACCGGCACGTTTCTTGTTGTGAATTAATAATGGAATGCTTCCGCATTAGAAAGTAAAATTGGTGCAAAAGATTGATTTTATTATGTAAAAAGCTTTCAAGTCCTATTAATTTGGGGCATTGTTTTCTAAGTTGTTTGGTGTTTAGCTGTATTTTATAAAACTCTGGAGGGAAGTAGTTTGATTCTAGTGCTATTGTCATCCATTTGAGTGTCATACAGGTTCAACTAACCTGCTGTGTCCCGTTTCACTTTCCTTTTGTGAGTTTTGTTTAGCCTCTCTTTAGAACTGTTAACTTTAGCCAGCTTTCTTTTGATACTTGTTTTTGCATCACCTATCTAGGAAAACAAATGGCAAACCTATTGTTATTATCTTAGTGAATATAGTTGCAGGCTCCCTCTATCGCAGTTTAATGTATATACGTCTGATTTACTAATCATTTATATTTGTGCTGATAATTTTTTTTTTTTAAAGTTTTGAAGGGGGTGTTTTGCTAGTTATATGCATGTCATTAATTGGAAAGTGTAAACAACACTGCTTATCTAATTATAAGAAAGGTAGTTTCTTATTTTCTCCTGTTAATTTGGAAACAGATTTGATGCAAAGCTTATGTTGGAAAAGCTGCGGAATCGCCGGTTTGTATTTGTTGGCGACTCAATTGGAAGAAACCAATGGGAGTCCCTTCTCTGCATGCTTTCTTCTGCAGTTCCTAATAAAACATCAATATACGAAGTGAACGGGAATCCAATCACGAAGCACTCAGGGTTCTTGGTTTACAAGTTTAGGGATTTTAACTGCACCGTTGAGTACTACCGTGCTCCATTTCTAGTGCTGCAGAGTCGGGCTCCTGCTGGAGCTCCAGAAAAGGTAAAGACTACTTTGAAACTGGATCAGTTGGACTGGAGTTCGTGGCAATGGGAAGGTGCTGATGTGCTGGTTTTGAACAGTGGCCATTGGTGGAATTATGAGAAGACTATCAGGGAGTAAGTATAATCTTTCTGAGCTTCTTTTCTACGAATGAGTTTTTTACATTTTTCTTATTATTCTCGACAGATAGGAAGTCATTCAGTTAACTTATACTGATTTTGTCTGACCACCAAATTCATGTTAGGGGTTGTTACTTCCAAGAAGGAAAAGAAGTGAAGATGGACATGAGTGTAGAAAGTGCACATCGGAGGTCGATTGAGAAAGTGTTGAACTGGTTAAGTAGTGAAGTAAATATGAGCAAGACCCAGGTTTTCTTTAGAAGCTTTGCTTCTGTGCATTTTAGGTATGTCTCATTAGTATTCTTGATATTTATGTTTCCTCAACTCAGAAAATATTGGCCTCATTTAATGTTAAGTGCTTTTAAGATTATAATAAATGGATCACATCTCTAATTAATCTGTAAATCTGATATCTTTCTGCCACTAGTCGATGTTTAAGTTTGGGTGATGAGTTACTTGATCTTTATGTAAGAAGTAATAAGGAAAAGGGAAAGAGTTCCAACCCTTGAATATATATAATGAATAAACACGATTTGGACAGAAAATGATGAGACAAAAAGGGTAAAAGAAGATTTCTTAGGATGTGCCATTATTATTCCCTAATGCTATGCTTGGATTGCACGAATCAAGGTGGAATGGAATGACTCATTCCTATGGAATGAAAAAAATTGTGTTTGGTTGTTCTATTGGAATTGAATGAATCATTCCCATTCCTGGCAAATTTATGAATTTTATTCATTGGGGCAGAGTATGGAATGACTCATTCTAGTTACAAATGGATTGAATCATTTCACTCACCATTCTATTCCCTTCTCTATTGCATTCCTTCACCAATTCTATTCCTCCAACCCAAATGTAGCATAATAGTTCTTTATTCATGCTTGATGCTGTGTGGCTTTCAGTTTTCTGAGATCCTTTTCAGTTATTAGCAATTATACAGATAGCAATACTGAATTCTATATTTTACTGTTAGCTATTTCAAAATAATTTGACAAGTTTTACTGGTAACTGTTTCAATACCAGCGAACATGATCAAAGAGTTCTAGGAGAACGCTACGGAGTACAGAATAATAATTAGAGCCTTTTCTGAAGTCCCTCAAATTGTAGTCAGTCCAATCATTTTTTTCTAAAGCATTTCAATTGTAAATATGCATCATTTTACATGTATCTGCAAGGGAAAATATGTATCTGTAAGGGAAAATAATAATCATATATACGAAGAAAAGAAAAAACTCTTAAAATTGAACTTAGACCTTATAGGGTACATATGAATGGCCAAATTGAATGAAAATGGTGAGGCCGTTTTTCTCTCAGTGGTTTCATTGACGTTGTCACGTTGATTTTTGAAAATCACTTGTTCATACAAACTGTTTCCTGATGCCATGATTGTCTTAAAAAACATTCTTGAAATTCTTGCGATATGATACATGTTGAATACTGAAATTGCAGGTTTCTTTATCTTTCTTTCATTGCTGTTTTTCTTTTATATTTGATCATTAATTTCTAAACAAGTCGTAGTTCTCTCAGATGTAGTCAATCTCTGAAGAGTTTTCATACAGCATCATTCTTAAATTAGAATGTAGTCAATAACAGACACAGAATGGGACTAAACTAGATTAAGTCCATCCAATTCAGCCTATCACTATGCTAGGCAAGTACGAAATATTAGTCATACAGAACAAACACCACGATAAAGGAATAAGAACTTAGCTAGTATCACCAACAATGTGATTTGATTCAATATGATTTGTTCTTGTTTTGTGTCTACATGGTGTGCTACTAAATCTGGTTAAAGTCTATTCTGTTTGTCTCTACTTAAAAGTTGAGCATTTTCTCAAGTAACTTGATTTAACAGAGGTGGCGATTGGAAGACTGGTGGGAGCTGTCACCTGGAAACATTACCCGACTTAAGGTCATCATCTGTTTCATCTGAAACTTCTAGTCAGTTAAAAATTTTCAGTGAAGAATTTTCTAAACTCTTAGATACGATGCAAATGAGGAAATTGGACTTTTTGAATGTGACACTAATGACATCACAGAGGAAAGATGGACACTCATCTTTATATTATTTAGGGCCCAAGACTGGGCCAGCTCCTCTACATCGGCAAGATTGCAGCCACTGGTGCCTGCCTGGTGTCCCTGATTCATGGAATGAGCTTCTCTATGCAGTCTTTCTCAAAAGGGAACTTGCCCGTGCAGGAAATTCAACAGAACCTTTTCATGCTCCTCAAGTGTGATAAGGAGATTAAAGCGAACGTGCTGACACTAAAAAGCATTGATTTCTGTTATATTGGTTATAGAAAGAATGTCGAAACTGCTGCCGTCACAAGAACTGGCACAACCAGCAAATTATGGAACGGCATGGCTCATCTCTGCCCATTCCTTACCTGTTTATATTTACCAAGTACCTAACCGAAGGCAAATTCATTCTACAGTTTCAGTTTGGCAGCACAAGTTGACATTGCCAGCTGAAAAGGCTATGACCCTGTGTACTATGGTGCGAGTCATTTCACCAAATGTAATCGTGCTATTGTATAACATTGAAGTGATACAATGGCAGAAGAGTACCTGAGAAATTTTCCATTGCTGGAGGGTAAGGAAATATTTGAAGTGGAGTCTTGCTAGTTATCTTTCGGCTGCTTAATGTATTTCTTAATTGGGTCATTTAGTAATGTATTTCTTAATCGGGTCATTTTGTATAGTTAGGTCTCTCGTGCAGATTTATTGCTCGACAGGGCAGGGCATACACACAAGTATTAGGAGATTGTTAGCAATTGTAATTCATCAATAGAGGGAGAGAGTTATATTTGTAAGCAAGTAGCCGTTCTTGATATTTCTACCGGATTTTGTGACATGCAATGAAAGCTGGAAAATGTCATTGCCATTTGAGAATCTTTGTTCAGTATATATGATTTTATGAGGTGAAATTATATTGTTCATTTTTTTTCTTGATTGTTTCCGCTCTGATGAAATCTTTGGAGCGCATATAGAAACAGGTTAGTACTTCCTCTAGTCCATAAAAGAATTGAAACAGATCATTCCACAAAAAAAGCTCCATACTTATAAATTTTAAGAATATATTTTTCTTTCATTTTTACCTGTAAATAGACACTGTTTAATTTTGTAATGATTGATCTAATAATAAAATTGAGAATATTATTTTATTTTATATTAGCATCAAAAGAAATATGTTTTTTTTTTATTTTAAATATGGCAAGTGTAATTTTTTTGCAGTTGGCTTGTATTCAGTGCCTAATTCTCCCTTCATCAACCATCCACCTTGTTCATCTATCATGCCATAAGCGCAAAAGTCAATATTTGATCATAGAAGGAAAGGTCATCTATCTTGCCCGTAAGCGCAAGATACAATCGTCTAGATCATCATATTTGAAAATGTGCATAACAGACTTTATACACAAAAAGGTTAAATTATATATTTGGTCATTCCCTAGAAATTATGTGTTTGCTTTATCAGGTATTCCGCACCCAACTAGAATTGGAAGTAATTCGGTATTGCTTAACGTGCAGTATTTTTATGCTTTGATTCCGATATTGTAACTGTGCTGATTTGGTTGGTTATACAGATTTTGCCCAAAAGCTGTTTGGGAATTCAAAGTCCAAAGAAATGGCGAAATTTGATATAATGGCAGTGAAGGTATGTCAGCCAACAGTTTCCATCTTTGTGCTCCATATTCATATGAGAATGTAAATTATGTAATTGTTTCTACTACCATGTCAAAATTACCGATGCTATAAATGCAATTTGTTTGCTGCAAACAATTTATCTAGTCAACTAAGTCTAGCCAGATTGCCTTGGCCTAATTACCTGCAATTTTATTGTTATTATGATAAATCAATACCAATCATAGAAAACTTGTAGAAAAACTAAATTATATTGAAGGGCAAAACCCAGATTATTATTATTACACAATAAAAAAAAATGAACGGGGGCACCAAATAAATTTGATGGGGAAAGAAAATCAAGGGTTAGGTGTGAGAACCCGTTACTAATAGATAAGAAGTGGATAAGGTGGTTGAAAAATTATTGGTGGATGACACTTTTCAGAAAATATTTTGACTGAACGCTAAACATTCAATCATCAAATGGGTATTGTTCATACCTAATTGTACAATCATAGAGAACAGATCGAGCCCCAATCCGGCTGTCACAAGAACCAAACAAGGCCGTTTTCGCAGCAGCAAGACAGGTGCTACAATCTGAACTTGTAAGATTTTTATTACAGGCAGCATGACCATAGGCAAAAGCATTTGGGTAAGGAGAAATGTTGTAGTAGTCATGACCTTGGCGCGCAGGTGTAGCAGATTCTAAATCTGCAAGGACATAGGCTAGACTAATGGCAAAGGGGTCGCTTTTTGCATAAACTCCAGAATTACACAGCACACTAGTCACTTTAGTGTTTGGATCACTTCTCACAACACTGCATAGCCCAAAGAATCCAATTAGCAATCCAGTCACAGCTACTGTCACGTAACCCATTTTTCTCTGTTCTTTTCTCTTTTTCTTTTGCTATTTCCTCTCTGATGAGATATCAAGTTTTGATATCTATCCGTTTCTTCACCTGTGTTGACAATGTCTACCAAGTTTTGTCCTTCTTGCTTGTATTATATTGTTTATTGAATGTTCCTATAATACTTCTTCTTTTGTTTATTTTTTCCTCTGTATCTGATGAATGTGGGCCAATTCAATGTCATTGATTAAGATATTTGTTATTTTGTTTAGAATAAATGTATGAGGTTGTAGGCTTTATAGAAGGCTTCAAAGTAACCAAGAGAGTCTGCTATTCTTATAATTCAGATGTAGGGACCATAGTCAATTAGGAATAATTTTTACTGATATCTCTTAACCATTAGTATTTGAATTTCATAGTAGTATACTTGTATATTAGGATATTCTGTTCTTGAGTGAGGTTAATCACATTAGTAAGCCTATGAAGACTTGGCTTCTAGTCTTATAGTTCCTCTGTCAAACTTTGTTATATAGGGATATTTCAACAAGCCCCATTCTTATCTTTCTTCTCTTCTTTCTGTAAAAAGTAAAAACATCTGTCACAAAAGATGATGCCTCCATATTTCCAATCTGACGCAGTTAGAATATATAAGACTGGAACGGTATAAACTCATATCACAAAACCAATGAACTTATAGCCAATCTAACTGCTCGGAGCGATAATTATTGTATATATCAAAAAAGCACCGTGTACATGAAGGTCGCACATATATACCTTAATAGGCATAGGATTTTTAATTGCTACAAGTGCATAAAAGGAGTGAGCTCACTTTTATAAGTTCCTTAAATATATATGTATGTGGTCTCAGATGATGTATTGTTCCATGTACATATCTAGTAATTCCCCCTCTTCCCCATCCCCCCCCCCCCCCCCCCCCCCCCCCAAATAATTTCTCCTGTGAACAATTTTTTCTTTTATCCATATATGCAGGCTTATAGTGCAAAAAATGGCTGCAATGTTTATATACAGCGGTAGCAGCACCCATTGCTCTGCTATTTTCTTTGGAAATCAGCCATCTCTCCTAGTTCTTCCACCTCTTTTGCTAATACTTCCACCTTTTCCACCATCTCCATCAATAAGAACACAAAGCTTGCAATAGCAATACCTTCACCATGTTGTGCTTCTTCTAGCTTTGGAGGTTTAACCAGGCCCACCTCTATTTTCATGGACTGCAGCTTAGGCACTATCAAGATCTTAGCAGGACACTTCTTCATTTTAGTTATACTTTCTCCAAGCTCTCTCAGAATCTCTCGAAGTTTTGATCCAACAATTTCGCATGGCTCTTTGATTTCCTGTCTTGGTATTGATGATGGCTGATCACACATTCGAGATTAATTATTAACTTATATTATTTGACCAATTTATTTATGAATGATGTAAAATATATTTATAAATTAAAGCAATTATCATTGGTAATGTTCCATCACTTGAAAGATAACAGAGATGAGCATTGCATACCTGCTTAGGTGATTGAACACACCCTTTAAGCGACAGAATGGTTGCAGCAAGCTCTCTAAGAACTTCTCCTATCCGTAGATATTTTTCCCAAGGATAGTTCAACCCAAATTTTCCATGCCACGGTTCCCACTTTGCAAAATTGGCCTGAAATGCATTACAAGGATCCCTAAGTTACACATGTTTCCTTACTACTGAAATTAGGTAAATATGTTCCAAGTAATGGAGTGAGTGACATATTTTACGGCTAAAGATTTCATTTATATATTTATGGTGTTTATAGGAATTTTAAGCTTATGTACTCCATCTTTGTCCAGTGAAATGAATTTCTAAGAATAAGTAATGTACCAGGGACTCTTCAGTTGACTTTGCATGCAACACTGGCTTGCAACTGTTGACATTAGCACTTGGCTGGTTTTCATTTTCTCCGACTATGCTGAAGTATTCCTCCAAGCATCCTGCTCATACATTACAGAAGTTATCTCAAATCACTTTCTCGCTGCTTGAGGGATAGTAAAATTCATCATTGAGCTAACATAGAAGGGACTGTAAAAGAAATTAAACTTTGTAATTTGTTATCTCTGTTCTTGAGCTTCATTTTTTTTTATCAGGTTTTATATTATATGAAGTATCTAAAGCTTGAGAAATTATTTGTAAATATGTATCAGATATCATCATGTGTGATAAGTTACCTTCTATACAGCCAGCTAGTTTTTCAAACTTGGACGCTGTCGAGTCATGAAGTTCATCACTAGCCCACATGGGAAAGATCAATAAGCTGGTGAATATACAGACGGCAAAACCCATTCCAATTGTCGAGAGACGCTGACGGGCTAACTCCATGATTTTATCAGCTCGAACACCAGATACCACAACCAGATTGAAGGTAAGAATGAAGATCAGAAACCCATAATCGTATCTCTTTTTAATGCTTGGAATCAATCGGAAGTATGTCGCAGCAGCACCTAGTATCATGATTATGTTTTTTAGATATGCTCAATAATAGTGAATTTTGCTACGATAATGAGTCTACAAAAGGCCGTGATATGACAAGAACTATATACTCATCATAGAAGTTCACAATTGTCAGAGGCAACCAACTAGTGTCGAAACTCAAGTTAGGAAGCGGGACTCAAATATCAGGTATGTCTGCTAATAAGACCTAAAAATCCTGATAGATGAACCTATGATATTTGTCTCTTTAGATATGTCACACATGAATGAATCATAAACTATAATTTAAGTAGCTATTCTTCCAACAGACCCTGGAGGAAACATGGCTTCATAGACAATTTCTACTAGTAAAACTTATGTATGATAAAAGAACTAACTTATCCCTTTTGTTTATATGCTTCTTGGTCATGATTTTTTGTGCACAGAATTATTTCTCATCAACAATTTCAAAATTGCTGTACAGAAATAATAACGTTAAAGAAACTAGGACAACATTTTAAACTCATCATTGGATTTGTTCTTAGTTCTTACCAGAGATGAACACAGAAGTTCCAACAATTAAAGCACTGCCAATCCCTCCAAATTCATCCGCTAAAAATGCTGCCAAACACCCTAATCCACCACCTAAAATAGTTCCAACTGCACGATTTAAGCCCTTGCTTAGTGTAGCACCTGCACACATATTTGAAATAGTACATTTTTAACTCCTTGAGAGTGGCTAAGGTAACTAGCTCTAATACTTGCTAGAGAGTTTACAATGAATCAATCTAGCTACTCTACTAATTGTTAACATTATATGAGACAAACCTGCAAAGAACTCAAAGACAACCACGACTGTCATGATAGCCCACATGGCATTTTCCCCCACTTGCTCGAAGATCGGATCAAGGAAATAGAGAAGTGAAACCAAAACCAACGCAATTCCAACCTTGATACTATGAATCACCTTTCTCATATCATGCTTGCATGTATTTCCCACAAGAGAAGAAACATAAGAACGAAGAGAAATTTTCCTCTTCTGGTTGAGAACATTTTTATCTTCGTTTGGAATATCTATTGCGGTTGAGTTCATGGTTAGATGTTTCGTTTAATTCCTTTTCCTTCTTTTTTCTTGGTTTGAGTATCCTTTTTGTGCAAGTTGAGCTGAAGAGAATGCATATATATATGCACCCATGGTTCTAATGAGATATAGGAAGTGGGTAGGTACTAGTTGCACTTAAGTGCGAAAGTGGATATTAGTCTCTTGCACACCTATCTATTGGTTTGGCCAGAAAAGGTTAATCACAATTAACTATAGCCCATGTAAACATTAATCCAGATATGAATTCATTTGTTACTTAGTGAACTAAGTGGAACACGCTTGGCCACAGCTGAAACCTTTGAAATATTGTGGACAACGGTCTTTTCGCAACAATTAATAAATGGCTATTGTTGAATCAAAATTGATCGTGGACATTTGGGCTATATGTTAAGCTACTATGACTTAGTTTTTGGGTGTGATTTCACTGTAGTAGTATTTTTTTTATGGTTTTCAATAATTCCACTGTACATCAGGGATCAACTCCCTAATGTGCAATAATTATATCATGAAACAAGATTCAACATTCCCTCTCTATTCTTTCAATCACTTTATCAGTTTCAATGATAGGAGAAATGGTTGCAATATCATGTTGCTAATATTGAAATTTGACTGGGACTGTTCTATCATGCCTGTTTCCTTTATGCATCAATAATTTTATCTTTCTTGTAGCATCAAAATCATGTATTTAATGAATAAAGTTGCACATGCATATACATGTTCATTTAGCATTTGTGGTTCAGAAATGGCCATAATATATGGTGAATTAGCTTTGAGAAATCGATCCAACTGAGTCAAATTTCGATACGCAGCTGGAGTATAATATTGTATGGAAAAGGTTGAAGCTGCCAGACCAGTGATGTTTTATCAGATAGTGACACCATCTTAAGCTATAGTGTAGCGTCTTGTGTTGGGCTACCATCCATTGTCTATTATGTTATATGCTACTTTGCAACGTTTCTTTCAATTAAATATCTGGTTTTAAAATACTAATTTTTTAGTGCTATTTTACAGTCTTGATCATTCTTTTGGTGATAGATGTTATCTTCGAAATGCTCCATGGTACTTATTTTATTTTTTACATTTTTTTCTTGTGCAAATTAATTGCAAGGGTTATCAAATTACATGAGCACCAATGTGGTTGCAACTGTAGTTTCAGAAACTAGTTTCAAAGAAAATTATGGAATCCTGCACCATTATTGGCATGTGGTTTCCTTTGCTTCTATCTAAAGATATTCCTAGCATATATATACAGATGATTGTCCTACTGAGCTTTTTTTCGTTCACAACTAAACAATTGCTCTCATTCAGAAAATTTAGACTCTTCATGGTATTCCTAATATAAATTGCCATTTGTCAGGGTTTGGCAAATGATTTTTGCAACAATCCCCTTTATCTTCTTTCTTTGGGTGCCACAGTACTATCGCATCGAGTTCAGATACGACTCATTTCGGTAGATGTACGGTGGTTGTACCATAGCTTTTTATCAACCCACCAAGAACTCTCTTGATAGTGAATTTATTTAAATGCCGGCTCCTATTCTCTTTTGACGTTGACACGATGTAGAATTGATCATTCACAGACGAATTTTGTTATACGTAATGATTCATACAATAATTTATACAATATTTTTTTATAAAATGGTAGGTCTTATATTTTAATTGTCCTATGAGACCTACCATTTTACAAAGAATTATTGTATGGTCATTACGTATAGCAAAACCCTTCACAGGTCTGAGGCAAAAAAAAAAAAAAAAAAAGATCATTTTTTATGTTTTCTACCGAATTTCTTACTTTCCGTTCTTGATGGATTTGCACCATAAAAGTCAATTTATATTGTGATTTAAAGGATTTTGCTACGCAATTTGAACACGGAGAAACATTCCCTTCCTTGATTAGACGGATAAGACCTGTTTTAATCGTGTGACGATTGTTTGTCAATTTATTAACATGCCAAGGGATAGTGTTTTCTTTTGGCTGCCATGCCCGTGCGTGCTTCCTGTTAATTTCTTTAATATAATGAGTGGTGAAATTTGAAACACAACTATAGCTGCCGTATTGGTGAAAACTCATCTGCCTTTATTCCGCAAGTAGAGTCCGGTTGGGATTGTCTCATATTTCTGCGAGTTCAACTAATGGTAAAGTGCAATAGTGTAATTGGGCTTGAGGATTTATTAGTAGTCCAGTTTTTAGTTTACTAATATATTGGACTTGAGCTCATGTTATAGCAGCTAAGGTTTTTTAGTTGCTATAAAAATAATTATTTGGTATGTGAATTATTGTAGAGCGTGTGAGACATCTAATGAATACGTCAGACAAGCAGGACTAGCCAATTTGGTGAACCTGGGTATATCGCGTGTTCTTAATTTTCTATTCTTCATCTAATATTCTATGTGATTGTGTTCTATTTTATTCTTAAATTCTAACAAATCCCTTTGTCAAATCAAATTTTGTTGTTCCACAAAAAGAGTATTCTTTTGACTAAATTGCTAATTTTTCAACAATATGATTGTTGTGTTTCTTGAATTATGGGACTAGTTTTTAAAAAAAATTCTTTAATATAGTGGTGAAATTTGAAACACAAATTTGGCTAAATTTATTTGTCTTTATTCCGAAAATAGAGTTCCTTTGTCAAATTTTGTTGTTCCACAAAAAAATTCGTCTTTTTATTAAAAGTAGTATATAATGACAATGTTATCATGTCTATTATTATAATTTTATTATCATGTAATTACTATTGAAGTAACAATTTATTATTTTTAGGAATGAACGTAGAACAAACTTCCATATTTAATATTTGAAAATTTTACGTATGGGATTTTTTTTTTGGAAACGAGCGAGTATGTTTTAAATTTTGCTCATGGTCTTGGCCTAAGACTCTTAGGTTTTGTGTGAACTATGAAATTAATATAATTAAAGTTCAAAAAGATCCATTATCACTGGGAATTAGTGCTTTACACGTTCACATTATCTCTTTATGTTTTGTCACTTTGTCGCTTGCATTGGATAGGGAACTTCTTTCATTTCTTGCTCACTACTTTTTTTATATTGTTTCCTTCACTTCTTGTTAAATTGATTGATTATTATATGAATCGATTAATAACCTTTGACTGAGGGAGATTTACTGATGTAGAACAATTGCAATGTTGTTTAATCGGTAGTAAATAATAGGATTGAAACCTAGCTAGGATTTAATTCCGTGTATAAATCGTTAGGAATTTAATGTTTTAACTCTGCTGCGTCTATTAACCTTAAAAAAATTATATCTACGATAAATTAAGTCAAAGCAATTCTTAATATTAATTATTTGTTAAATTTGAGAATACAACAATATTTAAATAGAACACAAATTTTAATTTCAATAGGACACCAACCCTAATTTTTAAAAATATTTAAAGACAAAAATACCATAACTAATTAAAATAAAATACGAACTATTTCCCAAAATTAAAACAATTTCATAAATAAATAAATACATTAAATTCATAAATACAATAAATAAATATAAATGTGATCCCCATAATTTCTCCCTTTATTGGAGAAAATTCGACCTCAAGTTTTATAGGATGATAAAATAATCCATGAACTCATCTCCATTGAAAAAATATTTTGGAATACTGTTGATAATATTTTCACATGATAAGGCTCAAAAATTGGTAAGAAGAGAACTGATGAGAACATCGTTTTTGCATTCAAAGGTAGTTGAAATAGATTAACTGGAATGATAAACTCAACGTTATCAATTTAGATTGGATCAACTTCTCGAACCGTCCGCTCTTTGGCAACAAACAACTCAAAAGAAAATTAAGGGGCTTTCTCATGCGGTTGTTCACACAATTTTTGTTTCAACTTTCGGAGTTTCAAGAATTTTCATGGACATGTCACAATTGTTTGTAACTCCGAAATTGTGAACATCCTCGTTTTCTTTCTTTTGCTAAACATCTTCGTTTTCTTTTGCCCGCTTTTTCTCTGCTCGGATATGTGTCAGCAAGTTAATAAGGCCATATTTTATATAAGAGATTTTATCTTTCATAGAAGAACATATAGACATAATATCATATATTGCCTCTCTATATTCTTTTGCTTCAACTTGTTGACGTTTTCTTGCTTTAACTTGTTGACGTTTTCTTGCTTCAACTTTTTTTTGTTCATCTTAATATTGACTTTGCAATTTTTCAAGGTTGTGTTGTGCATCAATAATATCTCATCTAAGCTCTTCTTGCTCAAGTTTTAAATATCTATGACCACATATATTAATAAGGTAGTATATTCGGTCATTTTCATCGTAAAGAAATCAAATATACTCATTTTGTTGTACAATCAATTCTTTTATGGTTCGGAACATTAGTACAATATGTTAAAAATAAATAAATAAATAAATATTTTTTTTACGTCAACAGGGGTTACAATGCGAAAGGAGAAAAGTTCAGGGGTTAAAATGCAAAAAGGTAAGTATAAGGTCTAATATGTAATTTCCTTAAAGCTCAAGGGCTGAAATATAAAAGTATATAAGTATAGGGACTAATGTGTAAATATTTAAATACAAAAATGCCCTAACTAATTAAAATAAAATATCAACTATATCTCAAAATTAAAACAATTCTATAAATAAATAAATAAATATATTAAATCCATTAATAAATAAATACAAATGTGACCCCCCATCATTTACTTTTTGTTGGTGCAGGATTTCACTTATGGCGATTGTGTGATAGTGGGTGATGATCAGTGTTTGGCGGGGTTCACATGTTAGATTAAGATACAAATGTTAATGAAACTAATTTTTATTGTCTTCTCATCATCAGATTAGGAAGATGAAAATAGGTGAACAGAACTGGTACCTTTAACTCTATTTTTTTTACTAGTTCTTGCTTAATGTTGCAATTGAGCTCCAACTCTAATAACATTCAAATCGATACAAACACATTAGTTTTTAGTAGCCTGATAGAATTTACTTGTATTGTAGTATTGAAATAAAATTTTACGTCTATTGCATCACCTTAATAATATTATAAGATTAACCTATTATATTAAATATATTGTTAAAATATTTTAAATAATATTTATTCACGTAACATTATAGTTTTCAAACCAGGACTGGTTATCGAATCAAAAAGTTACCGAGTGAATGAGTTACTGGTCAAGGTCAGACCGTTATTGAAACGACGACGTCATTAATATGTAATAAATAATAAATAATTAAATGCATTAAGTATTATTATATATTATATATAATATTTAGTAAATATGTAAAATTAATCAATTTATCTAAAAAAAATAAATAAAATTAAACCTATTTGTATAATATTTACTTTATGCAATTTAAATAAATACTAAATCTATATAAAAAAAAATATTAAATCATAACTCAAAACTCAAGAGTAATAAAATAAAACACAAATAAACATAAACATTTATGGATACATTCAATCAAATTCAGTAAAAATAAATAAATTTATTTATACAATATTTATTTTATAAAATTCAAATAAATACTAAATCTATATGAAAAGAAAGATATTAAATTATAATCATAACTCAGGTTATCGGGTCACTAAGTTGACCGATTCAATCGCTGAATTATCGAGTTTGACCGATTATTAATCAAAACTAATGTTTACTTAAATCAAATTAAAAAACCAATTAATTTTACTTTTTTTTTTATTAAATTAACGGTTGGATTCGAATTTTAAAACCACGCGTAACACGCAATAAAAAGACCCTAAGACATAAAAACTTGTTGCCACCAAGTGCGAGTGCGAGTAAAGTTGGATTAATGCCCCCATGGAGAAATGCTTGGAAGGAAGTCAAATCAGTCTAGGTCTACATCTACCTCGTTACAGAGTACATATAGAATAGGGACTAATACCAGTGGGCAATGCCTGCTTGTACTACACTTGGTACGGCTGTTGATGAATTTGTGGTTGGTGACCAAATAGATAAAGTAAACTTTTTGTGCTATAATACTATTATTATATAATCGGGTGACCAAATAGATTGTCAGTCTCATAGATTACTACTATAAACTAATTCCACTGTTCCATCTGGTGGGTGACGGTGTATCAACTGAAAATTGACATCAATGTGCGTAGTAAATACTTTAAAATTTAAATTGTAAAATATACTATTTTATTATCTGAAACTGACTTGGTCTAATACTATTTGCTAGAATCCAATCTACTTTTGATACGTTACCCATTTTGTTCGGAAAAGCGCAAGTCGACAAAAATTAATAATAAAATAGAATATAAAATATATTTTAAAATAATATTAAAAAATAAAGTTAAATACAAAAAATCGTAACGGACTTTATTTTTTAATAATTGAGATAAATATAGTATTTAATTTTTATATATATAATAATACCCTTTTTGTTTTGAAGTAGAGCTCGTAATTTTGAAACTCAATCCATTAACCCGTCCATTAAACTCATGATTTAATGAATAAAATTATTTATTTATTTATATATATGGGTCCTAAATGAGTTGAGTTAAATGGTTATTACCCACCAATCCACATAAATTACAGATCTCGTCATCTTGACGGGTTATCTCCTGCTCTCCTCCATCTCCTGCTGTCCTTCATCTGATTTTGATAATTGAGTGATGTCCGTCTGACTTTCATAATTGAATGATGTATTGATATTATGAAATTTATCTATCAAAGTCACCAAGTTTAGGTCCAACTTCCAAGTTCTAATTTAGCAGCTAAATCCTAATTTAATCCAATTTTGACAAGATCTAAGTTTTTCCCACATAAATCGCCGCGTATGTATCAATTCATGGGTTTTATATACAAGCAATACATCATTGAATTGCTCATTTTTCAACAATATGATTATTGTGTTTTCTTGAATTATGGTATTAGTTTGAAAAAAAATATATTATGAGTTGATTTTCAAGAGGGACGAAGGTTAGTAATACTCTAAGAAATTAGAGTTTCTAACGTCTCCGAATTGCTAATTTTTCAGTATATTACTCAATTGCTAATTTTTAATAATATAATTGTTGTGTTTCTTGAATTATATATAGGACTAGTTTCGAAAAGAAATTCAAAATTTGAAAATTAATGAGTTGTAATTTGAGAATCCTGATTTTGAAGATGATGATGATTAGTACTAATAATCTAAGAAATTAGAGTAGCTAACATCATTGAATTGCTAATTTTTCAACAAATCACTCATTGCTAATTTTTCAACAATATGATTGTTGTTTTTGTTTTTTTTGGACTACTGTTGAAAAAAAATTCAGGTTCTGAAAAATTCAAACAATTCTTCTGGCTTCCAGAAAAATAAAGAAAATTGTGATGAAAGGGAGTGTGGGCGTAAAACAAAACATAACCCAAACCCAAAACAAGGTCTGTAAATTTTTTTGTTGCAGGGAGAAACAAATAAAAAAAACTTGAACTCTTGGGTTATATACGGGTTGATTGGTTCAACCCATATTTATTTAAATTTACTTATATTCGACTCATTTTTAAAATTATTTATTTATGACTCAACCCATTAGTAACCTATTATTTAATTATTAAATTTTATCCGTTACTCATTAAATGACCTCATTTGCTAACTCTATTTAGAAGATAGTTCAGGCATACTTATGATGCGTTTGGATTAAATGAATAGAATGAAGTAGAGGAAGGAATAAAATAATTTTAGTATACGTTTGGTTATTGGCGGGGTGAATGGTATAATATAATGATAAAATTATTACACATATTCATTTAATTGAAATGAATTGTATTCCATCACCTCTCGAATGAAATAAAAAAAAATGAAATAAATTTTCATTCAGTTGGAATGGTTTATTCTCTAAAATAGTTATCAAATACATTATTTTTTATTATATTCTTTCTTTTAATCCATTCCTTTAATCTAAACGTAACATTACTTTCAGGTCTTTAACATTATTTTCGTTGAGAAGAAATTAAGTCCTCAGACGTTTTTACATGCAACTTTGTTAAACTTTTGGCAAAATGAACTATAATATGATAAAACATATCTTTATCGTCCGCTATTTACATGTGCTTGCTGGTGGCTAGTATTATGATCTTGTGAGAGACTATCATTAAAAACTGACTAGGGAGAGACAAGAACATACACATCAACTCCTGTCAAATAGTCAAAACGAAATTAGGACACGTTAACTAAAGCTTCAAACTTTAAAGCTTAATTATTAGTTAAACAACTTAAGAAGAAATTTATTCGTGTCCCTTCCTAAATGCGCGTTAAGATATTGCATATAGAGTTACACATTTCATTTTGAAAAAATTATATTTAAAAATATGTGACGTAATTTAATTACGATGAATATGTTCTATACGATAAGATAGAATAAATTAAAGTAAAATTATTCTTAATTTATACTTATTTCATATATACATATACGTCGCATTTATAATTTTGCTGAAAATTTTCAACGCAATAGATAGGAGGACTCTTTTATTTTTATCACCATCTTTCTCTCTCTCTCTCAGACGCATTCATACCTAATTTTTTCTGTTAATAATTATTAGGGTTTTGCAGGAAACAAATCATAACCAAGTGGAGACTCCAATTAATTCATACGTACGCACGCAGGATATATATGTTGTGCCAGACAAAATGGGATGCCGGGTTTGTGACTGATGTCACTGATTTCCATTATTCCTTATCAGGTTCATCATCTTAAGTTAGGTTATTGTCTATGGCACTTGCTTTTGTGTTTCCAAATATATCAAGTACTATAGCAAGGTTGAATATTTGAGCTTTCTTGACATAATATGATCCAATAAAACCTTAGTGGCAAAAATTGGATACAAAAATAAAATATAAAATGTCAGTGTTTTATAATAATTGTTTATAACTATTGAAGTCATGTATGGGTGGAACGTCAATTAATAATAATCAAACACATTATTTTGTATTCATTTTTCTCACCGTAACATTTTGATTTGCCGCCATAAACAGCAAATAAATGTCACAATTTGAATTTGGTCGTTCCTTTATTATTTAATCATCTTTTTTTTCCGCCATCAAAATTTTCGTTTTTGGTCAAAATACTTTCTAGCATCTAAAATTATAATGTTCCTGTCAAACTTTCAGGAGATGTCTGATTTTTTCTTTTTTGGTTTTTTTCTTTTTACGTTTTGAATTTTGAGAGCAGTGGAAGAAAGAAAGGAAAATTAAAACTTAGAGAAAATGGAAAGTTTTTAGCAATGATCTGACTTAATTTAGTAATATATATATATATATATATATATCCTTCTAGAATGTGATCAACTTGAATTTTAAGATGTCAAAAAAAAAAAAAAAAAAAACTTGTTTAACTACCATACTAAGAACGTAAAAGTACATGTAAATAATTGAATTCATGGAGGTGGGTGGAAACTAGTATGAAATTGGTTTAAGGATTAAAACTAAAATTAAAATGTCCCGAATTATGTTTTGTTTAATCTAATACTCCTTCCGTTCCAAAATTATAAATATATATGGAAAACGACCGACTTTTAAAGATAACATTATGTTCTCAAATACAACTTTTAATATTTAATAGGAATTTAGCTATATGATAGTTTGATTTCGAAAATAATAGTTAAAAATAATATGTCATTTTATAGTTTTAAAATAGAAATATATTTCTAAACTTTTTAAATAGAGGGAGTAGTTATTTGTTTTATTTTGTTGATAATTTAGACTAAATTTAAACTCACCTCCTCTATCTTGACCACCGTCAAGGATTGAACCTAAGACCTCTTTCTTAGCAAGTGATCGATTCATAAATTATATCATCAAGAAATTAGTTCAATGGCATATGCTTGAACATAATTAAAATTTTGTCAAACTCTAAGTAATACTCATACAAATTTAGGGTTGAGATTACAAAAGCAAATTAGCCCTAAGGATCTTTTACCTCCTTATTTCTTAATTAAGCTAAGACGGAGAAGGAAAAAAAGGGACAACAAAAACTAATAGTCCCAAAGTATGAGCCCATTTTGTCAAGTCATTTGACATTGATCCACTTTAAGCCCAATAATAATAGGCATAGCACAGCCTTCCGCAAAGCCTAATGAGCCCGTGAATGTCAACTTGTTTTTGAAAAATAACAATTCCCACTAAACATTAGCATTTCTTTCCTTTTTGACACCGTTTGCTATGTATACCTACATCTTTTGCCTTTCTAATGGCCAATATGAAAAATCTATCTCTTTCCTTAAAATTAATCGAGGATATTAGGGCTTCAGTTTAGCATTAAATCTAAAACTACTGCTCATTGACTTCGTGGAAGAAACATAAATAACTTCCGACTAGTGCTTATTTTTTCATAAAGATTACTTCCTTCCTTGCAAATATAATAATTTCTTTAAAATTAATTTGAAATATATTCAAATTTAAAATTGATAAAAAAAAATTTTAACTTAAACAATATAATTATCATAATTATAAACTATTTGAAACGTATTTGTTAACATGACCAAAATTTTGTCCGCTTGCCAAATTACCAAACAACAAGCTAACCTGCACAAGGAATAAACAATAAATGCACTAAAAACTTGACGGCTTAGGCCGTCAGGGGATAACTTTACATGCCAAAAAAGTCAATAATTAAGGTGCTAAATTGTTATAATGTTTAAGAATAATTAATTGTGTGTACCTTGATCTTACTATGACTTTATTTATAGTTGTTCACACTATCTTGTTATAACTCGTCCAAGACCAATTAAAAATAAAAGTCTTGGTCAAAGTTTTTGTACAACTTAAATTTCATAATTGGATAAATATTTTACTCCATAAAAATTAACCACCAAATAGCACAAAAAATCATAAGTTAACTTGGGTTTTGACCTTTTAAAAATATCAAACAGTCAAAATATATTATAATAGGTTTTACCAAAATACCCGAACCAGGCTCAATTATTTCTGTCCAAACAGTACTTATTAATTACAAGATATTTTTGTTAACGAAAGTACGTGATTTAGTAATTCTATTAGTTGAAGTATTTTAATTTAATATTTTCATAATCGGATTAGTCATCGAACTGAAAATAATATCGAGTGAATGGATTACAGGTTCAACTAATGGTCAAACCGTTATTAAACTAGTGACATCATAAATATATAAAAATATATATTATTAATAATTAATAAAATTTTAAAATATCTAATTTTTATAAATTAAAATATAATAAAATTATGTTATATTATTGCTAAAAATATTTTTGTAAAAAAAAAAAAAACCCTTCAAAAACAGCTTAATCAGACTAACTAACTAATTTTATCGATCGAACCAGTAGTTAATTAATTTTTGACCAAATTAATTAAATCGAACTAAAAAGTGAATCAGTTTTCAGTTTAACCGGTCCGGGCCAATTTCAAAACATTGCTTTAATTCACATTACCGTTTGCTGAATGGCATTCTATATACATGTAGGGATGCACAAAAGGCCTACGGCCCACAGGCCGGCCTGGTCAAAGCCCGGACCGGGCCGGTCCGGCCTACAGTCTTTGAACATGCTGTTATTTTGACGTAAAAGTCTGGCCTGGCCCGGCCTACCAAAAAGCCCGGCCTGGCCCGGCCTACGAAAAAGCCCGGCCTGGCCCACGAAAAAGCCCGGCCTGGCCCGGCCTACGAAAAAGCCCGGTCTGGCCCACGAAGACCGGCCTGGCCCGGCCTACAAAAAAGCCCGGCCTGGCCTACGCAGAGGACCGGCCCAGCCTAGCTAATTCATTTTAACTATAGACTATAACTTGATATATATAAGCAGCAAAAAGACGGATGAAGGGAAGAAATAGTTCATTGTAGGGAGATAATAAACTTTGAAAAACTTTGTTTGGCTTTTCTGTTCATTGTACTAATCATAATTGGTTGAAAAATCCGGTTAATGTTGTACAACTTTTTCAGTTTCAAAATAGAATTAATTAATTTAGGTATTCTAAAATTAATTTTAAAATATATTTAAATTTAAATTGATTCAATATAATTATAAATTATCTAAAAATATACTACTCAAATATTCAAGATTAATTTTTTTAAAAAGTTAGATAAATAAATTCATCAATAATTTTCTTTATCTGGCAGGGTATTGGATGAAAAGAGAAGTAGACTTAGTTTAGAATCGTTGGAGATATGCATTTATTATAGAGATTATTTTTCCGCATAAAGAATAGTACAAGATGTAATAGACGATCAAGATAGCTCAGAAGATCTCGAAGTTAGAGTAAAAACTGACGAAATTGTACATCCATGAATATTGAAGATATATATTTTTTCTTAAGACTGAAGATATGTTTCTTGAAGATATAACGAAGAGATAAATTTTGAAGATAGGAAGATACATTTTTTGAAGATTTGAATTTTGAAGACATTTTAAAAATATTTTGAAGCAAAATATTTGTAACCGACTCATTATTTATTATTGATTAATTACTCATTTTTAATTTTTTGTCAATACATTTAATTAATATAGTATTTAGTTTATTTAATATTTATATTTCACATTAAAAATTAGTTGATTACATTTTTAGGCCTGGCCTGACCCGGCCCAGCCCAAGGACTAGCCTGGCCTACCCTGGGCCGGCCCAAGGCCTGGCCTGGCCCGGCCTAAAGCCTGGCCCGGCCCGGCCTAAAGCCTGGCCCGACCCGGCCTAAAGCCTGGCCCGGCCCGACCTACAGGCCTCAAAAGGCCAGACTTCGATCGAGAAGCCCGGCTCGGCCCGGCCTGCAGGCCCAAAAGTCAAAGCCCGGCCTGGCCTGGTCAACGGCCAAAGCCTACCAGGCCCAGGCCAGGCCGGACCAGTCCGGCCTACTGTGCATGTCTATATACATGCCTAGATATATATTCACATTACTTTTCGAGGTTTGGTGATGAGTATTATGTTAATATATAGAGCTCCAAATAATAAAAGTGTAAGGGATTAATATATATATAGACAACTCGGAAGAAATGAATTTACAAATTTTCATTTCATCTACAGGAATACCTTGTGTATAAACATTGACAAATAACAGTATAACAGAACTCGTGCAACATACATTCCAAAATTTCACCGCCAAAAGAATAGTTACTGCACCCAAAACTGCAAAACAGTGTAGACAAGATTGTTTCAAGATACCAAAGGAACTCTTTAAGCTGCACAGAGGAAAAGTTCTGCATCTCCTGCAGACATTTCTAGCTCCGAAATTTTGCCTAGTATAATGTCCCAAGGGGTTGTCAACTCTTTGCAGAAATAAAAACTGGAATGCAATGGTCAAGAAAATAGCCAGCCATAAATTGCTGAGCAAATCATGCCACAAAACAATAGTTCACCATTATCGCCATTGCCCATCTTCTCCAAGTCTTCTTGTGACGAGAGGGTCTTCTTACCACTACCGCCAGTCTTATCATATGGTTGGGCAATTTTCCTTGAGAACTGCACCCATGGGAGACGAGTTAATACTCCACTAGTACTACAGCAGGATAGTGCATAACGCATTTGACATACAAGCAAAAACACAAATGCAATTGTTCTCTTTTTAGCTTTCCTCATCCAGAACAATCTAGAAATTTTCAATCCTGATCTAAACATCATAATACTCTAAAAAAAAAAAAACTTTTTGATTAGTAAAGAAAGAGAGATAGTAATGTCAAACCATACACTTAAAATTCTCAGAGAATCCCAAATTTAAATTATGCTGATAACAACTAAAGGCAAAGAATATTAACTTGATATAATGAGAATACCATAAAACTCTGAGATGGTTAAAATCAATCTTAGGCACTGGAGATGTTATGGTGAAGGCTGAAAGATTCCAATTTGTTGTCTAGATGAGTTTCTTAAGTTAGAAGAAGAAAATGCGAAATATGAAAAGACGGACAGAGGAATAATCATCAAGTATTCAAGCACAAGTAACACAACCTTCCCTAATGCAAAAACATATTAGAAGCTTCTTTATATCTTAGCCTCTGATATTGAAAATACCTTTTGTATAGATAAAGTTGTACGTAAATTTTTGTTGTCTAACAGAGGTAGGAGAAAATTAATAACTAATAGCTCTCATAATTAACTATTTTTACATATCCGGAAATTAATAATTCTTAGAGGATTCATGTATCAAACAAAAAGCAGGTGTTCTTTCTATAAAATAAAGAAACAAAGTGTAGCGATAGTGACATACATCTCCCATGTCGGTACTCAAGTTCAAGTGTGCCAAGTTGTGTGATAAAGCATGTACTGCCAGTCTGTGAGCAGCCCAAGCGAATGCGCAGCACGTCCGTTCTAGTGCTGAATATCTGTTCTCGTAATCCGTGAACTTCTTTCTCAGTTAGTTCGTGGGATCGGCATCTCCTGAATGGCTTTCACCTTGTCGGGATACATCTCACTCATCTTCTGCACAGGCTACACCATGACCGTTCCCAACGACCGGAACAGTGACACATGCACAGTTACGAGACATACATCTCCCATGTCGGTACTCAAGTTCAAGTGTGCTTCACGTAAATGTGACAATATCCATCCTGGCAACTTCGAGCGTTTGTCATGACGGGTGTACCTGCACAAATTGTCAATCCATAGACAAAGCATCATCAGGTGTGGGAGCAATTAAAATATTTTATGATGATAGGTAGCATATACCAATAAAAGGTCTCTACAATAGTATATGCAATGCCTAGTCAGAAGAATGCAAGTTCACCTAATAAAATAAGCACAAAGCTCTACTGGCCTTGGCTCTTTCACATATCTTTCCACATGTTAGACCCTTGTAGACAATTTTTAATACAATTCCCAATGTGATAGAAATGAGAAGCGCATGAAATTACTAAAGTTCATTCTTGATTAAGCAAGAGAGAAAGAAAAGCCAGTTCAAGACTGAAGGCTTGGAAAATATTGTTTCAGAGCAAAATACTGCAATTTTCATTATTTAAGGTTCAACTGTTGTGGGCTTTTGACGTCTGACACAAACCAAAAATAAAAAACAAAGGAACAAATAAGAACTTTAGGGTTCTAAACTTTATTGTGAAAAGAATTTACATCTATGGAAAGACAACATACAGGTATTAGTGGGGTTTTTTTTTGGTAACCTTGCTTGTACTTTTAGAAATTCAGTAATGCAGCTTATCATAAAAGTGAAGTAAAGCTTCAGTCTGACACATGGGTGAGTTGTATAATTACTGTAAATTCAACAAAAGATGAAACCTTTTGTCAGCAAAAATCATCAGCCCATAATCTGCTTTTGAACGGATAACTTGTCCCACACATTGAGCATCGTCTCTGCATCAATAGTGAATATCAAAATAGTTGAACTTAAACAATCATATGTCAAACCAAATGAATTTCTTGTTTTACAAGTCCAATCTAGATAAATACCAATGCATCAAAAGTCAAAAAGTCGCCTTCTTTTATCTGGAAGGTCTCTCGTAAATACTCTAGCCGTGCAAGCAATATTCTGTATATTCAATACATGTTTAAGCATGCATGTAATGAATTTTAAACATGTATTGAATAAAAGAGTGGCCTAGAAAGAAATCATCCATCAACCTGTCCATTATGTGTAGTAAGCATATCTTCACCAATCACGTGCACTGGAAAGGAACACCAAACATAATAACTAGTCTGCCATAATGTCTATCAAAGTTTATACCTTATGCTACTTTCCCCCTATAAGAATACAGAAATAACCTGTTAAAAACATCGTACTAGACCCTTCACATGTTATCTTATTTCACCACTACTATCTTTCTGAAACATATACTGTAAGACCCCGAATTTTATGAAATATAAAAATTAATTTTCTTCATATATATTTTTTCTGAAACAGTAAGTGGTTAAATAGATAAAGTTAAAAGTTAAGGATGTTATGTGCAAATTTTATTTTGTCGGACAATATTCGCTTTGTCGGGGAATATTCGTTTGGTCGGGGAATATTCGGGCCGTACGACGGCGCCGAAATAACTAATTATTGGTGGACCCCACAACGGAATAATTGTCGGATATAGAAAACGACAGAAGTAACCTTTTTAAATAAAAATAGTCAACGGTGTTAACTGTTAAAATACCGGTGATAAAAGAATAGTAGCATACGGTAATTTATGGTATTTTCTGTAGCACACGGTACTCTACAGTAGCACACGGTATTGCACAGTGTCTCATATTATTGGTCTGATAATTGACACCGTAATTGTTACGCATCATTTCATCAATAATTGTCACTGCATAATATTTTATATTATCAATTCAATTATTGTTGCTACACAGTATTTTGCATTATTGATTTAATAATTGTCATTACACTGCATTTTATATCATTGAGTCAATAATTGCTGGTGCGTTGTATTTTAAAATTATTGAACCAAATAATTGTCACAGTAGCAAATACACAGTAATTTATATTATTTAAATTAATAATAATCTGTAACATGTTTATTACATTATTGTTATCATTGTTGTAGCATTATTTTATATGTTGGATCCACAGGTAGAATAAATAAAATAAAATAAAATAAAATAAATATTATTATTTTTCAAAAGTTACTATTCACTGACGGAAGTTACTGTTCACATCGGAAAAGTTACTCCGGAGTCACTGTTCACTCCCGGAAATCACTATTCATCGGCTGACAAAAGTTACTGTTCATTACTGTTCACTTTTTGAAAATTTTAAAGTTACTGTGCAAAGTTACTGTGCAAGTATTGAAATTTTTTAAAAAAAAAACGTTTGCGCAGCCTCTCTCACCTACCAAATGCACAGTGCCCACCTACCACGCATAGTACCCCATTTTCCCCTATAAATAGCTTGTTCAGCTGAATAGAAAAATCACACCTAAAACATAAAATTTTTCTATAAGAATTTTATGAGTTTTCTCTGAGAATAGTAAGGTTATTTTGAGAGTTTGAAAGCCAAAAGGAGTGCAGAAATTTTTCAAGTAAGTCTTTTATTAAAGAGTAGTAATTTCATAAATTCCTATATTTCACGGTATTCACAAATCTTCCTTTAGAAGACTCTTCTATTAGAAGATTCATTTTTAAAAGCTTTCTTTGGAAGATTTATTTTGAAATATTATTTTAAAAACTATTCTAAAGTTATTATATTATACTACAAAAATTATGTTAAATATATATAATTTTGATAGTTCATAATATACGAGTTATCATACACTTTGAAATTTATATGTGGTAATTACTAATTTATATTATAAATATATAGGTTGATCAAACTCATTTAAATCAATATCCAGTCACGTGTTAAGGTAAGGAATTTCATTTTCTTTCATACTCTTAAACTTACTACGGTAAGGAATATCATATTCTTTCATCTTCTATTATTTAAATTTACTACGGTGAGGAATATTATCTTCTTTCATATTCTAACTTACTACGGTAAGGGGTATCATTCTTTTCCTCATCATAAATGATATTATTTTTCTTATTTGTAAGGAATACCATTCATTTCAAACTCTTAAATTTACTGTGGTAAGGAATATTATCTTCTTTCATATTCTAACTTACTATGGTAAGGGGTATCACTCTTTTCATCATCATAAATGGATATTATTTTCTTTCTTACTTGAAGGGATTATCATTCTTTGATTCTCGAAAATAATATCGTTTCTTTCTTGTGCCATTTATTTCCATGTATTAAATTGTGGGAATAACCTTACGGCGCGGTTTACCGCCTGTTGGTGAATAACCTTTTGTATTCATTCCTTATTAATCTTTGAGAATAACCTTACGGTGCGGATTATCGCCTGTTTGGTGAATAACTCTTCGTGTTCAAATTCTATTAAATTGTGGGAATAACCTTACGGTGCGGATTACGCCTGTTTGGTGAATAACTCTTCGTATTCAAATTGATGGGAATAACCTTACGGCGCGGATTATCGCCTGTTTGGTGAATAACTATTCGTATTCAAATTGATGGGAATAACCTTACGGTGCGGATTATCGCCTGTTGGTGAATAACCCTTTTTATTTGTCTCGTGTGGAAATAATTGTCTACACGAATTATCACATGACACTTTTATTCCATATTCGTAAGTGATATCATTTTCCTTTATACTCATAAGGGATACCATCTTTTTCATCTTCCATTATTCAAACTTACTATGGTAAGGGATATTAATTTCCTTCACCTTTTGTTAATCAAACCTGCTACGGTAAGGGATATTACTTTCTTCCATACACCTAAATCGAAACTTATTATGGAACTATTGCTTCTATAATTCCTGAAAATATTATATGTTCCATAATAGTTGAATTTCATTAGTTCAACTGAACCTTCCTATTTTCTGAACATTTCTATTGAACTGTAATCGTTATTCTGAACTGTGGATCTTGAATATCATTTTTAAAATTTCACTCCACATCATGTTGGCAATTTGGACATTATTTGAATCTGCACAAAGTAAACTTCCGATACTTATTGTTTATCCTGTTCTTCTGTTCATCATTTGTATCACTGTTATTTGTATTAATCATCAAGAATCAAGCTGTTGTGAATATCTGTGGCCGGGGGCACAGATGTGATATAATTGTTGAACAGATGATAGGTTAAAGGCGATAAACTAGGTTAAAGGCGATACATCTGTTCGGTGTCTTTTATGACACGTGGTGAATGTTCTCTTTGGCCCGTAGTGCAAAGATGAACTGTTGATTGGTATGATTATGACCAAAGGCTGAATCTGGTATAATCATGACCGTTGGTGTTATATTGAATGTCTTTGGCCCGTAGTGCAAAGACGAACTGTTGATCTGCATGATTATGACCAGGAACTGTGAAGTTGTATTATCTTGACTAATGATATTTCAGATGATAAAAGTTGATGATGTTTTTCCTAAAAAGAGAACCGAGTGGACATTATAGTCTGCATTATTCTTCTAATAGATTACTCATTCCGCTGCTATTATTGATCTGAACGTTGTTTAAGAATTTAACTGCAGTTTTTGATATAAACCTTGTAGTCTATTGTATTCTATCAAGAACTCAACTGTTGAAGGCTAATGATAAATTATTCGTCATTATCTTAGTCATGATATTTCTTACTGGGCTATTTGAGCTCACCCTTTCTTTTCGTTCCATTGTTTTTCAACAGGAGATGAGAACGTAACGGGGTCTAGCCGGGGAATGGAGTGAGAGTGCGGGGATAGCTATCATAGTCTTCACGTGTTATAAAATAGTGTGGCAATAATAATGAAGACTTAGTTGTGTTGTATTATCCACTGTATTGTTGTACGTTGTATTTCATTGTAATAATTTTGGTGTAGTCTTTTGACGACTCAAGTTTGGGCTGTGTGGGCCTAGATTTGGGGGCGTCACAGTTGGTATCAGAGCTTAGGGATATGGTCTTTAATGGAGATCTGGGGTTAGAACTAGGAGGGGAGAGACGAATAGAATCGGTCACTAGTGTGTCCCACCTAAATTAGATTTTATTATCTAATGAGTTGATTTGAATATAGGGACATGAAGTGATGAGTCAGTTTATTTGAACTAACATTTATTTTGTGACCACAGTTAAGTATGGCATCTGGAAATCAGGAGGTTAACTATGAAATGACCGAAACAAATGTAGCTGCAAAACAAGAGGCGACGAATAATCTTCTTACAAACTCAGAGTTGAATCATTTGCCTAAGGCAAAAATTATGCGTGTTCTATCCAGTAAGGATGAAGGTGAAAGTTCTGCTACAGTCGTTCCAGATCCATTATTAGAAGCAATTAAAGGAAGTAATGAACTTGCGGAAATTATTGCCTTTAATTTACTCACTAATTGGGAGAGTCATATCACCTGGTTATGCTCTATAACAAAGGATCAGAATATATGGACTTTTCATATTAGTCTTTGGGATTTATGGTGTTCCAGCTATGAGTTTCAAGATTATTTAAAAATGATGTTTCTATACTTTTGGGCGTTACAATTTAAAGGAATTCAGGTTAAGTTAGTCACTATCATGGAAACTGCAGTCTATCGAAAATACTATTCTTATAGAAATCATTGGTACGTTACTACTGAT
This sequence comes from Hedera helix, assembly GCA_947179155.2. NCBI lineage: Eukaryota > Viridiplantae > Streptophyta > Magnoliopsida > Apiales > Araliaceae > Hedera > Hedera helix. The sequence continues at coordinate 44,147,382 of OX359276.1, read as the reverse complement.
GAAGTTGAGGAATCCGAGAAACAGTTCGTTAGAGAATTATTTAGTGGTATTCCCATGGTTGAAATACGTGAAGATCCGAATGAAGTACTCGGGATTCGATTTGACGATAACAGTCAAGAAACCGAAGGAGGTGATAACTAGTAAGTTATTCATAAATTCTCGTGAATTCTACGCTCTGTTAGATACTGGCTCTATCCACTCTTTTATCTCACCTATATGTACTCAACGTTTAAATTTGACTATTGAAAACTTAAATCTTGTCTTATCAGTTGAAACCTCATTGGGAGAAATACCTATTACATTTACTATCTATAAATCTTGCCTAGTTCAAATCAACAACCTCACATTACCTGTTGACCTTATTTCTTTGGAGATGCATGAATTTGATGTGATTTTAGGAATTGATTGGTTGACTACCCATCATGCTAAAATTGATTATTTCCATAAGATTATTAGTTTTCATATTCCTAATCAACCTGTCATGCAAATTCAAGCAACTAAACCATTGAAATCTATAACTATTATTTCTAGCCATAAAGTCATTCGTTTATTGAAAAACGGATGTCAAACCTTTTTAGCCTATGTCATTGATTTGAACAAAAACACGTCAAACTTGAATGATATTCCTATTGTTAATGAGTTCCTGACGTTTTTCCTGAGGAACTTCCTGGCTTATCCCCAAACCGAGAAATTGAATTCTGTATCGATCTTGAACCCGATACTAAGCCCTTTTCCAAAGCCCAAATGGCTCCCATAGAACGCCAAGAGATGAAAGTTTGATTATTAGATATCGGTATCATTCGAGCGAGGAATACGAGAAGAGTTTTCAAGAACTCAAGAGGAGACTTGTTTCAGCTCCTGTTCTGACCATTCCATCAGGATCGGGAGAATTTGTCATATACAGCGATGCTTCAGGCAAAGGTCTAGGCTGTGTCCTTATGCAACATGGAAAGGTTATAGCCTATGCCTCTCGACAACTCAAAGATTATGAGAAAAATTACCCTACTCATGATCTAGAGTTGGCAGCAGTCGTTTTCGCGTTGAAGATCTGGAGACACTACTTGTACGGAGAGAAAGTGGATATCTATACGGATCATAAAAGTCTCAAGTATTTCTTCACCCAGAAGGAACTCAACATGCGACAACGACGTTGGCTTGAGCTGTTGAAGGATTATGATCACACAATCCAGTATCACCCGGGAAAGGCGAACGTTGTAGCTGACGCTTTGAGCAGAAAATCTTATGCGAGTACAAGTGCACTGCTGACAACACAAAAGCGTATTTTGTACGACTTGCAAAAGATGGAGATAGAACTAAAGACACCAGGGACCCACTCGAAGATTGCTCACGTGCGAGTAGAACCAGCTTTAATCGATAAAATTAAAGCTGCTCAAGCTACCGATCCGGAACTGATAAACATGATAAAGAAAGTACAAGAAGGTACCATTCCCGAAGCAAGAATCGACGAGAAAGGAATACTTCGAGTCAACTCTCGACTCTGTGTTCCTAACGATCCTGAATTAAGGCATAAAATCATGATGGAGGCACACAACACGCCATTTGCAATCCACCCTGGAGGTACCAAGATGTATCGAGATCTTCGACATACATTTTGGTGGAACAATATGAAAAGGGAGATTGCAGAGTTTATCTCAAGGTGCTTAACTTGTCAACGTGTCAAGGCAGAGCATCAAGTACCTAAGGGTCCTTTACAACCACTTGAGGTTCCCGAATGGAAGTGGGAACACATCAATATGGATTTCGTGACGGGTCTTCCCAAAGTTTCTCAAGGCTTAGATGCAATTTGGGTCATCGTAGATAGATTGACCAAATCCGCTCATTTCTTGCCTATACGAGAAAACTTTTCACTTGAACGTCTTGCCGGTATGTACATAAATGAGATCGTGAGATTGCATGGCATGCCAGTTTCCATAGTTTCTGATCGAGATCCTAGATTCACTTCACGCTTTTGGATCAGTCTACAAAAAGCTATGGGCACTGAACTACGTTTTAGTTCTGCATACCATCCTCAAACGGACGGACAATCGGAAAGGACGATCCAGACCCTCGAAGATCTTTTGAGACTTTGCGTACTAGATTTCAAAGGAAGTTGGGATAAGTACTTGCCATTGGTGGAATTTTCCTACAACAACAGTTACCAAGCAAGTATAGGTATGGCTCCATTCGAGGCTTTATATGGACGCAAATGTCGCTCTCCAGTATGTTGGAATGAGGTAGGAGAAGCAAAACTGTTGGGACCCGAGTTGGTACGCTTGACGACCGAAAAGATCCAAATGATCCGACAACGAATACAGACAGCACAAGAACGACAAAAGAGTTATGCCGATCTTCATCGGAGAGATGAGAGATTCAACGTCGGAGATCATGTATTCTTACGTGTTTCTCCTTGGAAAGGGGTTACGAGATTCGGAAAGAGAGGAAAACTCAACCCTCGATTTATTGGCCCATTTGAAATCCTCGATCGGGTGGGAACTGTAGCTTACAGACTAGCCTTACCACCAAGTATGTCTCGCATCCATAACGTTTTTCACATATCTATGTTACGTAAATATGTGAAGGACCCAAACCACGTCATTGAGTTAGAACCGGACGTTATAGAAGAGGATTTAACGTACGAGGAAGTACCTGTTAAGATCCTAGATAAGAAGGAGCAGATTCTACGCTCAAAGGTTATACCTCAAGTTAAGGTTTTATGGAGGAACCAAGATATTGAAGAAATGACCTGGGAGCTAGAATCTGAGATGAAATCTAAGTATCCTTACCTCTTCGAAATGCCAGGTACGTCAATTTCGGGGACGAAATTTCATAAGGAGGGGAGGTTGTAAGACCCCGAATTTTATGAAATATAAAAATTAATTTTCTTCATATATATTTTTTCTGAAACAGTAAGTGGTTAAATAGATAAAGTTAAAAGTTAAGGATGTTATGTGCAAATTTTATTTTGTCGGACAATATTCGCTTTGTCGGGGAATATTCGTTTGGTCGGGGAATATTCGGGCCGTACGACGGCGCCGAAATAACTAATTATTGGTGGACCCCACAACGGAATAATTGTCGGATATAGAAAACGACAGAAGTAACCTTTTTAAATAAAAATAGTCAACGGTGTTAACTGTTAAAATACCGGTGATAAAAGAATAGTAGCATACGGTAATTTATGGTATTTTCTGTAGCACACGGTACTCTACAGTAGCACACGGTATTGCACAGTGTCTCATATTATTGGTCTGATAATTGACACCGTAATTGTTACGCATCATTTCATCAATAATTGTCACTGCATAATATTTTATATTATCAATTCAATTATTGTTGCTACACAGTATTTTGCATTATTGATTTAATAATTGTCATTACACTGCATTTTATATCATTGAGTCAATAATTGCTGGTGCGTTGTATTTTAAAATTATTGAACCAAATAATTGTCACAGTAGCAAATACACAGTAATTTATATTATTTAAATTAATAATAATCTGTAACATGTTTATTACATTATTGTTATCATTGTTGTAGCATTATTTTATATGTTGGATCCACAGGTAGAATAAATAAAATAAAATAAAATAAAATAAATATTATTATTTTTCAAAAGTTACTATTCACTGACGGAAGTTACTGTTCACATCGGAAAAGTTACTCCGGAGTCACTGTTCACTCCCGGAAATCACTATTCATCGGCTGACAAAAGTTACTGTTCATTACTGTTCACTTTTTGAAAATTTTAAAGTTACTGTGCAAAGTTACTGTGCAAGTATTGAAATTTTTTAAAAAAAAAACGTTTGCGCAGCCTCTCTCACCTACCAAATGCACAGTGCCCACCTACCACGCATAGTACCCCCATTTTCCCCTATAAATAGCTTGTTCAGCTGAATAGAAAAATCACACCTAAAACATAAAATTTTTCTATAAGAATTTTATGAGTTTTCTCTGAGAATAGTAAGGTTATTTTGAGAGTTTGAAAGCCAAAAGGAGTGCAGAAATTTTTCAAGTAAGTCTTTTATTAAAGAGTAGTAATTTCATAAATTCCTATATTTCACGGTATTCACAAATCTTCCTTTAGAAGACTCTTCTATTAGAAGATTCATTTTTAAAAGCTTTCTTTGGAAGATTTATTTTGAAATATTATTTTAAAAACTATTCTAAAGTTATTATATTATACTACAAAAATTATGTTAAATATATATAATTTTGATAGTTCATAATATACGAGTTATCATACACTTTGAAATTTATATGTGGTAATTACTAATTTATATTATAAATATATAGGTTGATCAAACTCATTTAAATCAATATCCAGTCACGTGTTAAGGTAAGGAATTTCATTTTCTTTCATACTCTTAAACTTACTACGGTAAGGAATATCATATTCTTTCATCTTCTATTATTTAAATTTACTACGGTGAGGAATATTATCTTCTTTCATATTCTAACTTACTACGGTAAGGGGTATCATTCTTTTCCTCATCATAAATGATATTATTTTTCTTATTTGTAAGGAATACCATTCATTTCAAACTCTTAAATTTACTGTGGTAAGGAATATTATCTTCTTTCATATTCTAACTTACTATGGTAAGGGGTATCACTCTTTTCATCATCATAAATGGATATTATTTTCTTTCTTACTTGAAGGGATTATCATTCTTTGATTCTCGAAAATAATATCGTTTCTTTCTTGTGCCATTTATTTCCATGTATTAAATTGTGGGAATAACCTTACGGCGCGGTTTACCGCCTGTTGGTGAATAACCTTTTGTATTCATTCCTTATTAATCTTTGAGAATAACCTTACGGTGCGGATTATCGCCTGTTTGGTGAATAACTCTTCGTGTTCAAATTCTATTAAATTGTGGGAATAACCTTACGGTGCGGATTACGCCTGTTTGGTGAATAACTCTTCGTATTCAAATTGATGGGAATAACCTTACGGCGCGGATTATCGCCTGTTTGGTGAATAACTATTCGTATTCAAATTGATGGGAATAACCTTACGGTGCGGATTATCGCCTGTTGGTGAATAACCCTTTTTATTTGTCTCGTGTGGAAATAATTGTCTACACGAATTATCACATGACACTTTTATTCCATATTCGTAAGTGATATCATTTTCCTTTATACTCATAAGGGATACCATCTTTTTCATCTTCCATTATTCAAACTTACTATGGTAAGGGATATTAATTTCCTTCACCTTTTGTTAATCAAACCTGCTACGGTAAGGGATATTACTTTCTTCCATACACCTAAATCGAAACTTATTATGGAACTATTGCTTCTATAATTCCTGAAAATATTATATGTTCCATAATAGTTGAATTTCATTAGTTCAACTGAACCTTCCTATTTTCTGAACATTTCTATTGAACTGTAATCGTTATTCTGAACTGTGGATCTTGAATATCATTTTTAAAATTTCACTCCACATCATGTTGGCAATTTGGACATTATTTGAATCTGCACAAAGTAAACTTCCGATACTTATTGTTTATCCTGTTCTTCTGTTCATCATTTGTATCACTGTTATTTGTATTAATCATCAAGAATCAAGCTGTTGTGAATATCTGTGGCCGGGGGCACAGATGTGATATAATTGTTGAACAGATGATAGGTTAAAGGCGATAAACTAGGTTAAAGGCGATACATCTGTTCGGTGTCTTTTATGACACGTGGTGAATGTTCTCTTTGGCCCGTAGTGCAAAGATGAACTGTTGATTGGTATGATTATGACCAAAGGCTGAATCTGGTATAATCATGACCGTTGGTGTTATATTGAATGTCTTTGGCCCGTAGTGCAAAGACGAACTGTTGATCTGCATGATTATGACCAGGAACTGTGAAGTTGTATTATCTTGACTAATGATATTTCAGATGATAAAAGTTGATGATGTTTTTCCTAAAAAGAGAACCGAGTGGACATTATAGTCTGCATTATTCTTCTAATAGATTACTCATTCCGCTGCTATTATTGATCTGAACGTTGTTTAAGAATTTAACTGCAGTTTTTGATATAAACCTTGTAGTCTATTGTATTCTATCAAGAACTCAACTGTTGAAGGCTAATGATAAATTATTCGTCATTATCTTAGTCATGATATTTCTTACTGGGCTATTTGAGCTCACCCTTTCTTTTCGTTCCATTGTTTTTCAACAGGAGATGAGAACGTAACGGGGTCTAGCCGGGGAATGGAGTGAGAGTGCGGGGATAGCTATCATAGTCTTCACGTGTTATAAAATAGTGTGGCAATAATAATGAAGACTTAGTTGTGTTGTATTATCCACTGTATTGTTGTACGTTGTATTTCATTGTAATAATTTTGGTGTAGTCTTTTGACGACTCAAGTTTGGGCTGTGTGGGCCTAGATTTGGGGGCGTCACATATACGCAGTGGCTTCCTCTGAAATTTATGTACGTGTACTTCAAATGCAACATTTTCCATCAACAGCAAACTTGCTTAGTCTATGAAAATCATATTATCATGATCAATTTGGAGGTTGTGCTAAAAAATGAAAAGGATTTGATTATTTTTCACGTGACAATCTACGTCATTGGACTATAAGAGTTTCTTGGTAATTTGGCCTCTAACTAAGATCAATAGTGAAAATAATAATAATAATAATTTATACAAGTTTCATTTGCAGCTGTGTTTCGTATTGCTTATAAAAAAACAACATAAATGCATACAAAACTCTCAGATATGAGATAATCAAATAAAAAAAATTAATGCTACGACATTAAATGTGCACTTGAAAAGTTATATAGCACTAAATAACTGACCAGCACTGTGGGATTCAATAGGTCCCCACAGTATCAGCCAGTAATTTAGCACCACATGTCTTTTCTAGTGCACATTTAGTGTCCCTATAATTATTCTAGCAAAAATATAACTAATCTTACGAAAACCTTGAAAACAGTTAAGACTTAAGACCATATGTAGTTAGACAAGTATGTATCCACATTCTTTTGTTTTGATAAGTACAACTATGGATCTACATAAGCTATATTCTGTTGAGATCTTATGTTTGTTCTACAAGTTAGTTAAAAACTTCAGTGCGTTCAGTTGCTATCAATAAAGAGAATAATGGTACACAAGAAAGAATAAAATATAGGGAAGATTGGTACATAACAAAATATAAAATAAAGACATGAATGGTAATTACTGGATTTCATTGCTCGAAATCCAAAGGTATCACATGTGGCCTTCAAAAAATATCACTAGTGTGCCATTGTTGCTAAAATTTATAATTTTAAAACACACTCTGTCGGAGAATTACCAATCAGCAAGCAACATAAGATCTCCTGGGCGGGGGTAGAGGGGGAAGAGACAGAAAGCAAAGGAAAAACAAACAATATTTCAAAAAAATATAGAAATATATAGCTATATATACATAATATAGCTGAAGTTTAGTTTACAAAATTGATTTGACCAATAACAAAGATCGTGAAAATAGCATGTTGAAATCGAATTGAACACTAAATGAGAGGGAGATACCTGGCTACAGAGAAAAAGACAGCACCTCTCCCACAATCACAAGCCCTACCATAGTTGTCCAGGGCAAATGTAGTTTCAACAACATCCTGAGTCTCAATGAACACAAGCTTATGTTGCATTATCTCCTGTAACAAATAATTCTAAAAAATAAAAAATGGATTTGTAGGAATGCAAGTGTAAATCAGTGTGAAAGCCAGAAACTGACTTGTATAAGGAAGTATTAATTTAGGCAAAATGAGGCCAAACCTGTGTACAATAATTTATTTCATTGCTTTGAAAAATTAGGACAAAATGCTATGGGTAATGTTACAAGAACAATAAGCAACAATTAAATAGAATAAGTAATAGACTGTATATTGTCACCTTCAATATTCCCAGTTCATTCCAAATATTTACTATTCCATCCATATAAGAGTAACTGACGAAGAAACACACAATTCCATCAGGAACAACAGACACCATCTCTAACAAGAGCCTCCCATAATTTCTTTCAACACCAGGATCACTTCTTAGATCAAACTTTGTGCTAATAGGAAGCTGATCACTGAAAATGAAAATAAAAGAAATAAGGAGAAAGACTATATCATCAATAATACAGATGTCTTTCTGCCTAATTCTCCATTACTTTCGAGATTTTATTATGTTTTAATTAAGTGTCACTTTTCAAAAGTCAACAAATTTTTGGTTCAAATGGTATCCATTGTGTAAGAAAATTGGACCCAGTTTGTAACTAAAGTAGGACTGATCATGTAGCTAAAGCATAATTTAAAATTTCAGTCAGTAACGCCTGCTTCTTTAACTTGAATGAATTAACCAAACTCGAAGCTATTTTTTTTTTGAAGTGGAGAGAGTAATAAACAACAAATGTATACTACTATAAGCTCAAACAATCAAACAACAAAATATTAGTTTAACCATTTACCTTCCACAACTGAGAACCATAGGGCAGATACAATCCCTTGTCAAGGACATTGTAAAGCTTCTACTAACTACAGGATTGAAATTTAGAAGACAAGGGTAGAGATCAATTGGGCTCAAAGTTCCAGAAGTGATGACAACTGATTGGAATCGTTCAAATACAGGTTTTATCGCAAGTGAAGCATCATGGCAGCTAAGCTGAGTTGACAATAAGAAAAGAAAATATTCCTTCATAAATAAAATGGCTGAGTAAATGTTTATCAAAAAAAAAAAAAATGGCTGAGTAAATAAATTACAACATCAAGATGAAAACAGCACCCACTATGTAATCCTTATGTATATGCACGAGTCAACAACCGAAACGGAAAGCAAATGATGCCATGGCTATACCCAAAAAGTTCTTCATCCGTACTAATTTCTAACAACAAATAAAAGAGATAATCAGACCTCGTACCTATAGTCCGTGTCTAAAGAGGATTGGTTATAATTACACAGATTTGCTTACTAATGATAGGTGGTCTAAACAAGCAGCCAGTGATATATAGTGTGGCTACCATTTCATTAATGACTAAATGAGGATGTACTGGTACCATTTATAGCTTATGAAAATAAACTTGAATTCTAACATTAGCAAACCTGCAACACAGGGTCAGGAATATGTGGCATTCTCTCGTCAAAGGTTCAATTATTATGGAAAACCCCCGAGTGTATATCTCTACAAGCGTCGCAAAGTCGCAAATTGTTTGAATGTGTAGAAATTCTTCTGTGTCAGTTATCTCCAGTGTTAACATCAGCGAGTGCAGTCTATCATAACAAAACTTCAACATTTTCCGGTCAATCCCAACCTGAGAATTTCTAGGGCCAACAAAAGTAATAGGTCCCCTCCTTTTCAACATTCTCAGTTTCTAGATGCCCTCTAAGATACTGAACTAATCTACGTAGAACAGACAAGAAATGCTCGACCCGCCGTATATTTCCTGGTACTGCTTCCTTCAGAATATCATCAGGCAATATAGGATTTGAGAGCCAGGTATCCGTAACTGCAAAGATAAAAGAGTATGACCAATGAAAAGTGGGAAGATTTTCGAACAGGAAAACTATGGCTCATTGATTAGATATCGCATGACTGTTCCACGTACTAGATAGGTTTCCCCGTTGTGCCAAACCCTCAACAAGCCAGTTGTATTCAGAGCGTAATCTACCAGCATCATTGGCCGTAAACCTTCCTATCATGCCAAAAAGAGCTATAAGTACCATAAAAAAATGGTCGTAACAAAATAATGCTTCAACCCAGATGTCTACACACTTATCTGGTAAGGAATTTGCAGAAGTTACAGTACATGTGCTAAATTCAAAATAAAAATAAAAAAATACTCCTTCCATCTCACAAAGATTGCCAACATTGAATTTATTTTTGTCTCAAAATGATTAGTCACTCTTTTGAAAGTCAAGAATATGAAAGCAAAAATACTATATTTTTTATGGGATCCCATAGAAGTAAAAACACATGTTTATGTTGGAGTATCTTAAGGATGACACTGGAATTGATTCATATACTAGCATTTAGTTTTCGAAAAATGATCTTAATTAGTGTGAAGTCACCAATTTTTTACAATCTAAGCAAGATGAAAGAAGGTCCAGTTGTAGTGATATTATACTAGTGCATACATACCTTTCAATCTCCTGAGACATCTTATTTAGATTCCTAGTAGCCTTTTCAAGTGTCTGCCTCCTCACATTGACACTTAAGGCCTCAATACACACATTGTCAATATTGTGGGCCTCATCAAACGCCACAACGGACTCTCTTCGCATCTCCTTTGATATTATCCCAGTAACCTTGGGATCAAGCAGGTACTGGTAAATATAAACCACCACATTAGCAAATTGGACCATATGATGTGCTAAAAAGTATAGGCACCATCCTCTCTCCTTCCCAAATGATCTCAGATCCTACAAGTTTTGCAATTATTTATAACTTAAGAATAACTTTGGCAAGAAACAAAGTTCATATTCATGTCTTGAGTTTAACTCTATGTTCTTCATAAATTTAACAATTTAGCATACAAAAATATATGAGACTAACTGAATATTTGTGCCATAATAATGGATCTAATGAAGTTTGCAATCATACAAAGGCAGAAAATCAGAATACATACATTATAAGAAAACATATTGGAGTAAAAGATTAAAAAGATAAATATCTTTCATACTCACTTGGAAGTTGAAACTAATTCAGGTTCCTGTGGCATTAAAGATTAAAAGTTGGACAAATATTTTACACCACCTGCAATCTATGAACTCTCCGATGCACAACACAGCATCCAAGATGATCATTTCTTAAATTACAAAAAATAAGGCATATATAAGTCTGAGGATTTAAACAAAATTTTAACAATTGTGTATATGAACACAATTTTAACAATTGTGTATACTAAAGCATACCAAATTAGTTGAACTTTTGTGCAATATCCAATAAATAATGAAAGCATGAATTATCAAAACAAAGAAAAGATCAAAACACACTGAAAAAACGCTAGAAAAAAGGAGTAAATAAAATGTAATGAATAGGTACGATACAAATATATAGGATTAGAAGGGTTATAGTTGTCATTTCCAGTATAACTTTGTTAAGAGAGGAAGTGTGGTGAATGCTCAGATATATACTATAATAGAGTGTATGGCTGGAGCATGTGAAATGTGATACAATCTGTTTCCCTCTTGAATTCTCTGTCTTCTCTCTATCTCCCTATATCTCTCTCTCTTTTCTGCCTCTATTCTGTCTTCTACTCTCTGATTCTTCTACAAAATCATCATTTGTAAGTGAAATCGACTCCAATACTGAGCTAAGGTGAGGCGCTGTCTTCACAGTTCCTTACAATTGGTATCAGAGCCACTTCCAATCCAACTATGGTAACCAATAATCAGCGACTTAGCAACCTAGAAATTCATGTCAATGAGCACTCAAAGTCTATTCGGCAATTACAGACTCAACTGCAGGAATCATTTAACATTCTCAAACAAAGCTTTGATGAGAAGTTAGAGAGCAGATGATGAAAAGATTGGAGGCTCTTCTCTCTATTCGATTGCAATCTCTGCAGACTACTACAGATACTTACAATTTCAGCTCAGATAATGAAGAAATTGAAGCTGTAGCAGATGGAAGTAAAGGAAATGGTGATGTTCACAAGGTGTTTGATAAAAGGTCTACGAGAGGTATGCAGTCACATAGGAAGGTCTTAATTTCTGGTTATTCTCAAGATGAAGATTGCTTGTGTGTTGAGACTTATGAAGAGGCGAGTAAGAAAAATTTATGTGAAATTCCAAAAGAGGATAATAAAAATACGGCTGATGAGTCTACTGGCACAATTGGCAAGCATCTCTCAAACATCAATGTTGAGAATAATGAGACAAGCTGGAGGACATTTCTTGAGTTTATCTTATGCACCCATGGTTGCCTTAAATACATCAATGGAGCAATTCCTTTTGAGGAGTCTCTCTATCAGAGTAATGCTACAGGCAAGTCTTTTGTTGATGTCCTTAAGGAAGGTGGAGTTTTCCCTGGAATTAAGGTTGACAAGGGCACAACTGAGCTTGTCGGTACTAATGGCGACACCACCAACCAAGGTCTTGTTGATCTAGGTGCTCGTTGCGCCAAATACTCTGAAGCTGCATATAAAGTGTTTGATGAAAACTCCGAGGGCTTATACATTTGTGGTCATTGAGTGTGCAAAAATGTATATTCTGCATGCTTATGGGAGTTTCAAAATTATTAGTGGCATGTCAAAAGAAGAGTTGAAGCATGGTGGAAAGAAGTTGCTTATCTTCGATCCTAGTGGTGGGAACATACATGCCTATAACCAGAGCATGAGTATCTCTTGCAATCGGAGCATGAGTAACTCTAGTGTTTCTTGTGGTAAGTTTTCCAACAATGCATATGCACTTATTGAAAATGGAGACAAGAATCAGACAAATGGCTTAGTTTTAAAGGTTAACATGTCTATGATTTTCAATGATTCCACTGCTCATGATCATCACCGTCCAAATCTTGAGGGCTCGCTTCTCCTAACAAGGAACCTACTATGCATTGCTATATTCAATATTAGTTATATCAGAGGATTTTGTCCTGAAAATTATTTCAATGACAAGTCTGTTTCAGGCATAGAGACGAAGATCAAGAAGCTTATGCCAATGGATGCAGAGTCACGAAGACTGATTGACTGGATAGAGAGCGGTGTCTATGATGCATTGCAAAATAAATACTTGAAAACACTTCTGTTCTGTATGTGTGAAACAATAGGAGGTCCTATGATTGAGGAGTACTCCTTTTCTTTCAGTTACTCAACTGATGACAGTCGAGGGGTTTCGATGAATGTCAATCGCATTGGAAATAAACAAAAGGGCACATTTAAATGTAACTCCACTCCAAAAATTACTAAAAATGAGATGAAGAGTTCTACTTGTAAAATGATCCACACACTGATTCAATTGATGAGAACTCTGGATAAGATGCCAGAAGAGCGCACTATAGTGATGAAACTCCTCTATTATGATGACGTTATACCTATGGATTATGAACCTCCATTCTTTGGAGACTGTACAGAAGAAGTTATCTATAATCCATGGACCAAAAACCTTCTAAAAATGGAGATTAGCAATGTCAACAACAAACATTTTGTATTAGCTCTCAAGGTTAAAAGTGTATTTGATCCCTGTGAGGATGAAAATGATGATATTCAAAATGATGATGTCAGCTTGGGGGCTAATTCTATTGAAAGGGATGTGGTTACTGAATCTGACTATGAATTCGATGTTGTTCTTAAAGGATTAATGCAGAAGGTAAGATCATTTGAGCTGAACTTATCCGTGCTGGAGGAGTACATCAAAGAATTGAACAAAAGACAAGCAGAAGTTCTGCTTGAGCTTAATAAAGAGCTTTTGAGATATTTGACGCTTTTGGAGGAAAGCAGAGCTGAAATCAAGAATCTCTTGAAATGGAAGGAGATTATGGAATGGAAAAGTGTGGTCTCATCCTGGTTGGACAAACTGGTCAGAGAAAATGTTATGCTGAGGTTTTTTTTTTAATCTTCAAAGAAGCAGATAGTGTTTGGTAGGGATAAATGTGATAAATGGTGCTAATGATTTGGGTATTTCAAGTTCATCTCTCATTGTTGGTTCTAGGGAGCATGTTGACAACCATGATTACCAAAGTGAAGCTCCGGATACTACTATGAAGGCGTTAAGAGAAAAACCCAAAATACTACTATGATTACCAAAGTGATTTTTCATTGTTGGTTTTAGGTGGTGTTTAGTTAGGATGAGGATTCACAACTGATGACCATTGATTTTGGATTGTCTGATTTTGTGAAGCCAGATGAAAGGCTCAATGATATTGTTGGCAGCGCATACTATGTTGCTCCTGAAGTTTTGCCTAGATCATACAGTACAGCTGGCTGCTTTGTCATTGGTGCTGCCAAGGATGTTGACGTCTAGAACCATATGTTGCCAAATTACACATGTTTTTTGTCAGATGCCTAATACTCTAGTCACTGTTCTAAAAATCCCCGCCTAGGTCCGATTAATCCCCGCCTAGGCGCTAGGCCCTCCCCTGCCGCCACGCCTAGGCCGCCTAGCGCCTAGCCTATGTCCAAGGAGAAAAAAAAATCCCTCCAGAGAATTATACGAGACTGGGCGGGCAAGACAGAGAAATTAGGCGAGGCATAAGCGAAAAATTTAGGGTTGCAATTATTTTTTTTTAATTTTAATAACTAAGCTACAAAACGACGTCATAAGAATAGATGAAGAAGTTGAAGGCTGTTCGGGCCTTACTTGGGAAGCGATTGGTGAAGCATCCGAAGCGGATAGCGTGCTAGAGCCTAAGAGAAATAATAGAAATGTTAGAGTAAGAAAACTCCATGATTTTTTTTTTTGTCTGAAAATGATACGGAAGAGGGAAATGAGGAGTACGAGTGTGAGCCCGATGGGGACATTATCTTGGAAGAATATAGAAAAAAAAGAGTTATAGAGAGATATAGAGGTATATGGAGATGAGGACTATTAGTTTGTATTTTTTATTATTTGCTTGTGTTTGAACTTTAAACAATTGCGTGTTTTTGTTTGAACTTTGACATTAGCAACATGGATATGTGTTTGAGCTTTAAGCAAATGCCTTTATTATCTTTATTATAGATTGTTTTCCTTTATATTATTATTTTGTTAGGATAAATGTAAGATAAAATATTAAAATTGGTATAAAATAAAAAATCCCGCCTAGGCCCCGCCCAGGCCCCGCCTAGGCCCCCTAGGCGCTAGGCCCCCCCGGCCGCCCGCCTCCCGCCTAGCGCCTTTTAGAACCTTGACTCTAGTATAGCTGGTCTTTGTTGTTTTCATATTTTCAGTCTCTTGTTGTGATACACCCCCACCCTTGAGGGCAAGGGTGCTTTTGAGGAGCAGGGAATATAAGGAATAGGTAGGATATAAATATATAGGATTAGAAGGGTTATAGTTGTCATTTCCAGTATAACTTTGTTCAGAGAGGAAGCGTGGTGAATGCTCAGATAAATACTGTAATAGAGTGTGTGGCTGGAGCATGTGAAATGTGATACAATCTGTTTCCCTCTTGAATTCTTTGTCTTCTCTCTATCTCCCTATATCTCTCTCTCTTTTCTGCCTCTATTCTGTCTTCTACTCTCTGATTCTTCTACAGAATCATCATTTGTAAGTGAAATCGACTCCAATACTGAGCTAAGGTGAGGCACTGTCTTCACAGTTCCTTACGTAAAATTGATCAAAATGAACCCCTTTTACATACATACTCATTTGAGCTTACAAATTATATTGCAATTAAAGACTAAAACTTACAGAACAAACATCAAAATCCCTTTTTTAGGCTAGCTTGTACGACAATTAGTGAGATCTCTGCAACAATAATATATTGAAACTTGCTAAATATTTTAATCAAACCTGCAATGCATAAACTCTGGGAGCCAAAACCGCATCCGAACGCGCCTTTTCATAGTTCTTGAAAAAGGAGCAAGTGGGAACGTTAGGGTTTTCAACCGCCAAATCCCTAACCGGCTCGCCGTCAGCTTCCTGCACCTAGCATCCACCGAATCTCGATTCTCCGCAGAAACCACAGAAGGGTTTATGCACAAATTCTTGCGACAAGAAAGGCCCAGAGCCAGCATTCGGGCCAACGGACCTATGTGCTGTAGCTGGTACTTGTGCAATAGCCTGAGCTCGGCTAGGGTTTTCTCCATCTCGTGAACAGTGAGAGTGCAGTAGATTAGTTTAACTGGATTGGAGGGTTTGGAGAGAGAATAGTGAGGAAATGGTTTTGCCGCTGCCGCTGGGCATTTCGAGGAGAGAGTAGCCTTTGGCATCTAGGGCACGCTTGAGTTCCACCATGTATGAGTATTGTTCTCATGTTCTGGGTATATGTGATCGCATGGGAAGTATACAGTTACCCCTTCAATTTGGAACTTCATCTCTCCCTCTACAATACTATAATTTCTCTAATCTATATCCATATGTTTCTGTAACTGAGAGAAAGATCAAAGTTCTCTTTTTCAGCGGGATGAGGAAGACAGTGGACGAACGGTTGGGGACGGTAATTAAAAGTGTTTATGTTGAAAGTATTAATTTTTTACTTCTTTTAAAAATATGTTTTATACAAAATTTTACTCATTAAAAGTATTATAGCATGTCATTAAAAACTAAAAAAAAATCATATTTAATTAAAAAAATATTTTACTCTAAAAATATCTCACTTAATCGGTCTATGCATTGTGTTGGTGAATTTGGAGAAAGAAAAACTAAATCTTAAACATTTGAGGGAAAAGAGAGGCAGGAAAAATAAATTTATATTTATTTTATTGTGTTGGTGAGTTTTTAAAGAAAATTTTAAGTTAAAATTATATTTTATTAACTTATTTTTATTATATTTCATTTGAAATTAGAATATCAATATAAAAGACGGATCTAAAGTATACTTATTAAAAAAAATACTTCTATTAAAATTACGTTGTTTCGAAAATTATTTTTAAAAAATAATAATATTAAAATAGAGTGATTTCACTTGCTTTTTTTTTATTTACAAAAAAAGCAATCTGCGACCCTATTTGTTTTTAAAAAAAAATTAAAAACGACGTAATTTTAATAAAAGTATATTATTTAAGATATATGCTTCAAATCTATTCTCTATATTATAATATATCATCTAAGTTTTAAATAAGTTTTTTTTCCAGGTATTTTCAACTTTGAGATGAATTTTTTGAAAGAATATTTATTCAGGGTTTATATTCCATTATTTTCTTTTTTTTTTAAAAAAATATTGGCTTTTAATTATGGATAACTTTACACATTATAATCAAAAACTACTCTAAATACTATATATATCTTTCAACTATTAAAAAATGAGACTTGATATAAATTTTTGTGTCAAACTCTATTTTTCACTCTATCTTTCAATAATTATAATTAAAATATTATATTTTATTATACACTTGTACTTATTCTTTAATTTTTGTATTAAAACTTATTGAGTTTATTGACTTCCATCCCATCCCTTATTTTTCTCTTATTCAATTTTTATTTGTTTTTATTTTTTGGATTTTTTTTAATAATTATTGACAACCGTAAAAATTAGAATGATGACTTGGCCGTAAAGTTGAAGGGTGGATCTATTGTTGTGTGCTTATTCTATCTCCATAACGATAAATAGGAAGGAATAGTCTGAGCAATC
Organism: Hedera helix; assembly: GCA_947179155.2. Classification (NCBI taxonomy): domain Eukaryota; kingdom Viridiplantae; phylum Streptophyta; class Magnoliopsida; order Apiales; family Araliaceae; genus Hedera; species Hedera helix. The sequence continues at coordinate 44,130,204 of OX359276.1, read as the reverse complement.
ACTTTTCCTCAGCTTGCGAAGAACTACGGTCAGGCCATTGATGCAGCTGAGAGATTATTAATTAGGGTTTCTGCGACAGTTACTACAGAAGTTTCACCCGTTCCGTCGTCAATCATTCGCATCAACAAATCCATCCATTTGATTTAGACATTACAGATCTCTCTGAGCTTCAATGCCACGCGGTTCACTCCCAAATTCAACCTCCAGCGGACTCCGCACCAGCGTCCGTGTCGTCGTCATCGGCGACCGCGGCACCGGAAAATCAAGCCTCATAGCCGCCGCTGCCACGGAATCCTTTCCCGATAACGCTCCTCCCGTTCTGCCTCCTACTCGCCTCCCCGCTGATTACTATCCTGATGGCGTTCCGGTCACAATCATCGACACTTCATCCAGGTTATTATTGATGATCCACATATGTTTTCAGCACATATCTATATCCATATATTGTTAAATGATTTTCACTTTTTAATTTTGTAACAATGTTGTCGGAATTAATCTAGTTTACAGAATAAAGGTAGGGTCGCTGAAGAATTGCAGCGAGCTGATGCTGTTGTGCTAACTTACGCTTGCGATATGCGTGAAACACTTGTTCGCCTCAGTACTTTCTGGCTTGTCGAACTTCGTCGTTTGGAGGTTTAATTTTCATCATATGTTTATATAAGCTAATATATTAAAAGCTGATATCTCAATGTTAGTCCAGCAATTTTCACACTTGTGTGTATTGCATGATTATCAATTAATTAACAGGTAAAGGTACCTGTTATCATAGTTGGTTGCAAGCTAGATATGCGTGATGAGGGTTACCATATCAGTCTGGAGGAGGTGATGGCACCTATCATGCAAAGATTTCGAGAGATTGAGACTTGTATAGAATGTTCAGCAGCTAACCTTGTTCAGGTGTGTCACAATAGATTAAATTTGGGCTTTTTACAATAACTTTGGAATCTCATTTTTTTTTATTTGGTTATTAATGATTTTATTTTGTTCTTTTGGCCATACTAGAATTAGGTATGCATCAAGTCACCTGCCATGCCTTGAATAAATTTGTGATCCAATATATCATAGTATTTATGATGGGATAAACATGATTCAATATTTCGTAGAGTTCATTGTTAAGGCAATATGCCATCTCAAATTTTCAATATCCTCCTTGTTATGAGTATCTAGTACAATCTGCTGTATTTGGATAGTGCTCCCACTTGTACATGACAGAGAGATTAACAAATAATCAATGTTTTAATTCGCTTGTTGGCATAAAACTTACCTATCTTTATTCACATAGACCCATTTAAGAAGCTTATCCTTTGTTCTCATTATTTTCTTGCAGACTAACTACAAAATGAAGGTTATATTTCACATCTTACTTGCACAGCTATATCTTCTTCTGGATATTCAATCTTACCCTTACAAAATTTTACAACTATCTGTCATGTCTTATTGGGAATGTGACCTTGGCTATAATTTTAATAGTTACTCCTTCATTCTAAAATTAAAGATACATTTATAAAACGATGACTTTTAAGGGTAATTATATATTTTCGAATGTAGCGATAATAGTAGTTAAGAATTTAGTTGTGATGGTGTGAGGCAAGGATTGGTAGTTAAAGTAATGGCAAATTAGGAACATATCGTGACTTTATAGTCCTATAAATTATAAATGTAACTTTAATTTTGGAACAGGGAGAATATTATTTAAGTTTTGTAACTTAAATATACCAAATTAGAATGTAAAGTTTGTTTATCTAACTATATTTTTTTTTAATATCTTTTATCCAAATATTTGTAGGTTCCTGAAGTATTTTATTATGCTCAAAGAGCAGTACTTCATCCAACAGCTCCGTTGTTTGATCAAGAAACCCAGACTCTGAAACCGCGGTGTGTTAGAGCCCTAAAAAGGATATTTATTCTTTGTGACCGTGATGAAGATGATGCCCTGAACGATGCAGAGTTGAATGAATTTCAGGTACATCTACACAATACTTTGATTACTTATAAAGTAAAAAAAAAAGAGTAAAGATTTCAGGTACTTTTTTCCATTTCTTCTCCTGCATAATATGAACAGTTCTTGTCTCTTTATTATTTTATTTTTCAGAGTTGGTTATAAAATTGCAGTAAATTTTCTCAAGTTGAGTAACATTATAATCCTAATTTACAGGTTAAGTGTTTCAATGCCCCATTACAGCCTGCTGAAATAGTGGGTGTTAAGAAAGTAGTACAAGAGAAAGTACCTGAAGGAGTCAATGAATTTGGGCTTACACTGACGGGTTTTCTTTTCCTCCATGCTCTTTTTATAGAAAAAGGGCGTCTTGAGACGATATGGACTGTCTTGAGGAAATTTGGATATAACGATGAGATAAAACTCAGGGAAGAATATCTTTCAATTCCATTTAAAAGAGCTCCTGACCAGGTCCTTTTCTACTGTGCTTAAGCTCTCACCTCTTTATTATTATTGTTATGAAGACCTGTTACTTTATTTATTGTATTTATTAGTTGTTTGTTCCCTGGTCTCAATTCAGTCGAGGAGATTTGGGACCTGCTTTTCTAGTTTATCATAGGTTGCCAATGGTATCATATACCTGAAGAATAGACTCTCAAACTGATTTGTCGGTTTTGGGTCTTTGCTGATTGAAGATTCTTCCATTTGATTTTGCGGAATTAACTTGTTTAATGGTTAAAGCAGCTTCTTAGTTTCAATTTCAGTAGGGGAAAGGGTACTTTTTTTTGAGAAAAAACCAAACCATACCCTTCTTAAAGCCCCCCAGGCTGACATATCAGCTATAACGTGCTGAACAATTGCCTATATGAAACCTTGTGGCAACAGTAGGATATGGTACACCTGACTTTATATACCAATATATTACATCGCACAAGCATGCTACTCTGAAATTTAAGATAAATCATGTTCTGTTTTAATGTCTCGCTTTTTTCTTCTATGAGATTTATAGAATAGATATAGCGCCTAAAGCTTATGCGATCCCAGTACATGCAAAGTACACAAAAAAGCATGGACAAAGCCAAGACATTAAAAAAAAGACCATCTCAAGCTACAAGGCTAAACTCTGTACAAAAAAATAAATATCTATGAAGGACTCAATTGACTCCAGACAAGTTTCATTAAGCCAAAAAAACAGGAGGCTAAAAAATAATGATCTAATAAAGCGTTCCTTTCGTTAAAATATTTTCAATTTCTCTTCCTACACAGAACCCACAATAAACAATGTGGTACGGTGGTACCACTTCCTAACGCTTTCTAATTGCCGTTGGCACTCTAACTCCCCTCCATGTCTTTAGCAACAGTCGGACCGAATACTGACCACCAAATAACATGAAAGATAGTTGACTATGAATACGCAATGTAGAAGCAAGTGAGCAAATTCACAATCCTTTTACACGTATAACACTGGTATAGTATATGTTGTTAATGTATCATTTATCAAAAAACTATGCATGGTATATGTTTTGTTTGGTGCCCAATGGATATTGAGTGTTATGGTTTTGAAGCTAGGTTGTTTGATTTTAAACCAGGTTTTAGATGGGGCCTGGTTCTGGTTTCATGGTACCATACTGGAATTAAACTACTGTCTCCTCGTGTTAGTCGTTAATATGTATAGAACAACTTTGTGTAAGTAGATTTTCCTATGTTTTTGTATTGATATGCTTTTTTAAGTAGCTGACGATGTAGTTGTTATCTCAACATGTGCTTGCAATTAAAGTGGAAAATTCCACCCGCTTTATGAACTATGCTACTTACGTATAACTGGTTCTGAGAGCTACCATGAAATGATGTTGTAGTAATTTGTTATCTGCCAAAAATTATCTGCACACTTTTTGATGGATGGATATTACAATACATATCTATTTTAGTCTTATACTTTTAACAGTACTTACTGAACAGCTTTTTACAGAGTGTAGAGTTAACAAATGAAGCCATGGAATTTGTGAAGGGGGTCTTCAGTATGTTTGACATTGATAACGTATGTATTTTTTTTCATATTCTTTTCATGCAATCGTTAATTACTTTTTATAGTTTCATCACATCCTTAAGATTATTGGAGAGTTTATCGATGTTTTCTCCTTCATTTTGCCATGCACATTGCTTTCGGTTACATAACTCAGTTTTCTAGATAACAGGAACTGAAATGAAGACTCACCTGAAATGGGGTTTAGATATAACTGGAGATGAGACAATATATTTTTTTCCCCTAAGATCCTTATACAAGCTAAAATTCTATTTAGCCCAACAAATTACATTATATACACAAGAGCAATACTCTTTCATTGGAAAAAACTTGGTTATCTTGTACTTTATCAATACTCGATGCTTTTGTTTTCGGGGGCTCATTTGATTTGAATTTAGTTGTTGCCATATGAGCATTTGACGTAACTTTATACTTAATGTTCGCTTGATATGTGACATCTTCTTCATTCATCTGGAGTGATGGTTACATTTCAAGGGAAACAAACAACTGAATGGAAGGAGATATTTTTCAAACATAGTTCTAATGCAGGTAATCAATCCCATTGAAAGTGATAAGAATTCCATCAAGTTCACCATTAATATTGCCTAAAGAAATCCATAACTGTCCTTTCTTATTTTAAACATTGGTTTATTTTTCCTTCCATCGCACCATGAACTAAAGCTGGTAGTTTAGCTCATTGAAGATGAAGTTTTGTTGGTCTGAGCATTTGAATTTTTCACATAATGGTTCCATGTTTTTCACATTTAAAAGAAAGATTTGGTTTTAAGATTAGAGAAAATTAAAATGTTATTAATGATAAGTTCTCAGTTAACTATAAGTGGGGTGCTCTGACTAACTTTACTATACTTTGCATTGTTGATGTCATGATGTGCCTTTATTTATTGACATGCCTTGCAAGTAGCAGTTTGCCTTCACTTTTCCATGATTCTAAGTTAGATTCTCCACACTGGTGATTAAGATTTCATATATATTGCATTATTAAAACTGCATCTGAATTGTGGGGGTTTCGATGCATTAATATGTGAACTTGTAAAATCTTCAAATATATGAATTTGTGAACCTTGTTGCTTTATAGGATGGAGCTCTACGATATTCTGAGCTTGATGATCTGTTTTCGACTGCCCCAGAGAGGTAAACTTGTTTCTGTATGCTGCGTTAGATGTTGATCTTCATCGTTAAGTTATGTTTTTATACATTCCCGAAATACCTGTCCACGCATTTCATGGGGTTTATAGTTTGTACATGGTTCTTTGCCCCTGCTTTGACTACAGAAATGAAAGCTATTGTAATCTTAATAGCCTATATTTTGGCCTCTTGCCAAAAAAAAAACCCTCTGAGGAATTTCTGGTTGTTTTCCAATAAAGATCGTGGTTGAAATCTATTGGTGTGTTTGACTGCAAAAATTATCAAATAGACAAATACAGAGAAATGTGCACTTTTTAGTGGAATTGTATCATCTTATTAACACCTTTATAGTTTCCTGCCACACCAAACTGTGATAGGCATCACAAAAGTTGATGTTCTGATCAATTAACAATAGATCAATTGCACAAATATTGTGTCAATTGGTACGCTGCACGCTTGTATATTGATGAGATGATTGTGGACACTGGATACAGGAAACACTTATATTTCATGTAACTGAATCGAAGTTTTATGAAAATGCTACACTAGGCTTATGTGAATCTAGCAAGTATATGAAACCTTGCTTCCTTCTTTCCTTACATTTGACAAGCTGTTGCCCACGCATCAATTGAGTGCAAAATGAAAGTTCAACTTTCATGATATCTATCCCATGGCTGATGATTATTGGTTTGAAACTTTTCCTGCCAATTGTGTACCTGTAATACAGAACTGAATATTAGTACATATTCCACTGGTTCACATACTTATTTATTACTGTTCACATGCAAAATTGATTCTCTGCTATATAAGTCACTTCTTTTTGTAGTAATGCTAATTAAGTTTTTGTCAACTTGAACTCTTAGGTTCTGATATCTCATATCTGTTTGTTTTTCTTTTCATTATTTTCAATGCCTTTTATGTGTTTCACTATTTCTACAATGGATGTTTTATTTGTATTCTTAAGTGTGTTTTTCTTACATGTGCTGTTTCATGTTCTAACTATTTCAGTCCCTGGGAGGAAGCTCCATATAGGGATGCAGCGGAGAAAACTGCATTAGGGAATTTATCTCTTTCCGGATTTCTATCTGAGGTGCGTATGTGTAGTAATTTTTCAGAAGTTGCTTCACCGTCACTAGAGGCTGCAGCACTTGCCTATTGTTTAATCCCGTGTAATTTTTGTTTTTTACTTTCAATTTTTCCCTTCTCTGCTGGTGTCATTCTCCCCATCTATCCTGAGCAAGAGCTGGTTCATAACTGTACTTATAGCAGTTATCTGCTGTACTTTTTAGGTCCTGTATATTATCATAGATCTCAGTGTATATAAAAAAAATTAATGATACATTTGGACCATCATAAGATTACAAAGGCTCTCTTTGACTACCTATTTACCCTATAAAGTCAAACTTTTGAGAGTTGAGAAACATAATCCTGCTCCACTGTTGCTGTTATATGGACTAGCTATGGTACCATGTAAGAAGTTGCGTTGTATATGCTACTGGCTATAGATGGGATGCTAATTTGCGCATTCCAGACTTCGGTTCTTGGCAACTTGGCATCATGGACTTATTGGTGCAAGACATCTCTCTTGATGGTCTGTGCTACTAATATCTTGTATTATAGAGGGGATTTATCTGATATACACTTTCTTATATAGATTACAAAAGATTTTGCAGTGCTATTATTTCTATCATCCTTTTCTTGGCTGGTATTTCAATGGTAGGGTATGGAACTGGTTATTATCTACAACATATAAATTTTCTTGTTAAACATTCACATTTTTTCTTTTGTGTTGTTATCTATTGAGTGTAAGTTTAATAAAAAAAAAAGTGTTGCAGTGGGCCCTTATGACTCTGTTGGACCCAGCTCAAAGTTTAGCAAATTTGATATACCTTGGATATAGTAGTGATCCAGCATCAGCACTTCGTGTTACTAGGAGAAGATCATTAGACAGCAAGAAGAAACAATCAGAAAGAAATGTTTTCAAATGTCTTGTTTTTGGACCTAAAAGAGCTGGAAAATCTGCATTGTTGAAGTCATTTCTTGGAAGGTTAAGTTTTTAATCTCAGTTCAATCAGAGTAGTGCAATCAGTTCAAATTTTTGTATCAGTGTTTTATGCTGGTCCTGCTTATTATTTGTTCATTCTTCACCTTACATTCTCTCTCTCTCTCTCTCTCTCAACCTCCACCAATAAAGAAAAGCACAAAAACATGCACATGCAGTAGTAGACTAAGATCATATTTATTCTTTATCTTTTCTTCCTTTTCCATGCCAATTATTAATATGGATCTTATTTTCAAATCCCAACTGCAGGCCTTATTCAGAAAATTATTCTCCAACAAGTAATGTGAGATTTGCAGTGAACCTTGTGGACCGCCTTAGGGTGAGTATTGTGGCTTAGTGGTTCTTTAGGATCTTCTCATTCTCACACACACAGCACATTAAACTGTGAAATATAACAGAGTAAAATGCTAACTTTGTGAAAAGTGATTCTCTGTGTTCAGTATGTATGTGTATGCGTATAATTATATTTATATATATGGGGATAACATGATTGTGATTGCCACAGCTAGTTGGATGTGGCAATGGCCCAAAACAATGTAGTTTTGGGGATTTTACTAATGGTAGCTTTGTCATTTCAACTTTTTATTATTTTTTTGGGTTGTTGCCACAGCTATGTTTCCCCCCTATAAATATGTATAATATATTTATATACATATGCATATATATTAGCTTTTCCCAATTCTATATGTTGTTTATGAGAACTTGATATTCATGTAGCTGTTGTTGAAAGCTTCAACTATATGACCCTGTTTGCAATGGATTAATGTTGTTGCAGGGAAATAAGAAGACTCTTGTATTGCAGGAGATTCCAGAAGATGGAGTTAAAAAGTTTCTGTCTAGTAAGGAGTCTTTGGCCACTTGTGATGCAGCAGTATTTGTGTATGACAGGTGGGCATGAAAATTAACTATGAGAAAATCGTATATGTTTATTTGAAAGGGTAAGCTATATAAAAAAGTATATCATGGTAAGAAATAATTATTTGATTACTTTATCCAGGTTCAAGTAATGGCAATTTTTGACACGACACGGTAACCTGACACAGACACAACATAAAATAAGAGGGTTAATGTTGAGCATAAATAGTTTTCGTGTCATAAAAAGGTCGACACGTCTAACACAAATTTAAATGGGTCAAACACATATAATCAACAGGTTGACATGTTTAACACGATTAGACACATTTATTTAAAATAAATATGATATAATATTATAATTTACCTTAAATATTGAGTTTTACCTTTCTTAGTTATTTTTTTAAGCACGTTATCTTGCATTTTGTTTGATAAATATTATTGTGATGAATAAATTACATTATTATTCAATAAATAAGTGAATGATGTTTATTTTTTTATTTAAATTTTTTAATTTATGTAGTAAAGGGGTTAAAGGGGTCGACATGTTAACATGATTAATAAATATTTTAGTGTTAGTGTTAGTATTGAGCATCTTGATACGAATAATTAAGCAAGTAGTGTCAGTGTTTACCTATTTAGTGTAATACCTATAATCTTAGACAATACGAATTCGCCTGACATGAAACGATTGTCACCCCTAATGTATATGCGACTACGGTTATTCAGCTATCTGTTTCCTTCTCAGTTGTGGAACACTTGGGCTATGTTTCTTTAGAAAAATGATAGATGGATATAACTATTTCTACTGATTTAATTCACATGATTAGTCTTTTATTTAATCCTATGAACTATATTTTGTCATTTCGAATGTCATTTAATGATGAATTATAATCCCGAGTGGAGAGGTGGTATTATATCATCCCTATTTTTTGAGGTATCAAATGACCCTAGAAATGATAACAAATAATTCATGGGATTAAATAAAGGACTAATCATGGATAAAATAGTCCTTAATGGTATTAAATTAGTACACAAATGCATGTCCATCCATCATTTTTGCAAACAATCATAGCCTTACGAGTTTTAAAGCCTTTTCCCTCTCCTTGTGTTTTTAGTGCTATGTGATGACATGCTAGGTTAAATCAACGCAGGATGTGGTACTTTGAAGGCCAAGTAAAAGTTAGAGGCATTCAATGATTCAACATAATTCATTAATTACTCTCCCTTTTTATATAGTTGAGAATATGTTTAACCTAATTTGCTGATATGAAATGTTTTCTTATCTTAGTTCGGATGAGTATTCTTTAAAAAGAGCAGCAGAGTTACTTGTGGAAGTAGCTCGGCGAGGAGAAGAAAGTGGTTTCGGAGTGCCTTGCCTCTTCATTGCAGCTAAGGATGATCTAGATTCATATCCAATGGCAATAAAAGACTCGGAAATGGTATTCATTGTACCCTTAGTATTTAAAAAGTTATGTTCCTCTCCCCATTTCCCTGCCATATGAAATTTAAAATATAACTAAAGGGGGGAAAGAGAAAAGGACAAAATATCTCTTGATATTCTTTGTAAGAGGATTACTTCCAACTTCCAAATGCTGTTTGCATTTCTCTCTTTAGATTTGTCAGGATATGGGGATAGATGCACCAATACATGTCAGCGTGAAGGAAGGAGATATGAATAACTTGTTCTATAGAATTGTAAATGCTGCTGAGCAACCTCATGTTGGTGTTCCTGAAACTGAGATTGGGAAATACAAGAAGCGAAATCGTCAGCTTGTTAATCGCTCTCTCATGTTTGTTTCAGGTTTGTTGCCGTTCTGTGGATGTCAAAGTTCTGTTTTGATTTTTTTGTACTAGCAGTCTTTACCATTAACATTGGAAAATCTCCCTTGAACCTTCAATTGAGTTGGAGGACCTGCCGTGAGGTGGGAGATACTAGTAATTGGCATCTCCATGCTAACATGTTCTCGTTCTCTCTTTATCACTGTCCAAATTTTCAGTTTATATGCATGTTGATTCTTCTTATATAAAATGCAGTGGGGGCTGCTGTTGCCGTCGTTGGGTTGGCAGCTTATCGTGCCTATGCTGCAAGGAAAAACGCCTCCAGTTAGGTAAAGTAATATTTCCGACCAATCAGCAGCAACCGTCTCATCATTCCGGCATTCAATAATCGTTGCATGTGTTTCCTTTAAATTCCACATTTGTAATCATGTCTAGATGACTCCTTGTATATAGAATTAAATACGAATTTATCTTTGAAGGCTAAAGATCAGTTTTTGTACGAAGTCAGGTTACCATTTTACACCACTTTCTCAACCAGCTTTTCTTTCAGAAAGTCTTTTTACTTTGTCTCCATTTTTGAACCAACCTGCCCTGAATTGTCAAGCTGGGTATTTGTGGTACTACAAATTTTAAGTGCAACTAGTACTGTCTTTTAATGTTGCCGCATTGATCAATTGTTAGTTTCTAACTTTTCTGATAACATACATTAAATCCTCTCCCTCTTGCACAAAAAGAGTCGCATTTGCTAAATTTATAGATTTCAAAACTTTGATATGTTTTTGTTTTAGTATATATTTTTTTCCAATTGCGCCCCAATTTAGAGGGATATCTTTTCAAGTACAAATGAATTGTGTAATCAACATCATTATCATCTCAATAACAATATCACTAAGCATAGCCTCACAATATGGAAGAAATAAATTCCGCAAATAAAAGGGGGAACAAAGTTCCACATGAAGGGGAAATACGTACAGAACACAATACAAATGAAATGAGATTCTTTTTAAACACCCTCTAAAATGTTATAGCTGCATGTCAAAATATGCAGTCAAAATAAAACAATTCAATTGTAGTAACTAACAAAGGCGCCAGGAATTAAAAAATATCAGATATTTAGCAACAAGTTGCATGCATACATGGAGCGGATAATCCACATTCCACGCAAACTATTTTGTGATGAGCTGAAAAAATATGTATCGGCATCGGTACTAATAATTACAAGGAAACAAAAATCTCATGATTTTAGCAGCACAGGGGTCAGGGTAGATTTCCAAAATCCTAATATTTGTAGGAAGTAGGTCCCTTTTCCATAACTTTACTAGATCTTCTCACTCTAATGTCAGAAATAATTATCAACCAGAATATTTTTTCTACTCTGGTCTCTGTGTATATTAAATGAGGCCCTTACTCGTTAATTAATATAAATGAACTTATGTGATGTATTATGATAAGTTTGTACAGTCAAATTATAAGAGGAACATACTTATTAAATATATATTAAAAAAATTATTATTAAATACTTATTCGCGTAATTTACAATTAAAAAATCGGCGTAAATATTCGTAATATATATCATTTTTCATATAATTGCATTTATATATTTAGACATTTGACAAGTAGGATTACTTCTCTTTTTTTAAGCCCTAATTACTAATTAAACTCCCCATGCATGCCCTTACCATGCAGGCGTACGTGTACACGATTTGGCTCCCCTTCCATGCATTTTTTGCATATTCCATTGTTCCTCAGCCTCTATAACTTGTTATTGTTGCTTATAATCAGCTGGATCTCTCTGTCTCTTTCTCGGAACGGACCGGCAAACTCTAATAGTTGCGTCTAAAGCAACAGCTTGTCAATCGCAGCCAAGGGTACCATATATATATTGAAGCCCCACAAGAAACAGATTTTCAATTTCTTTGACAGCCATGTAATTAGAGAGATAAGCATCAAGACACTGGTGGCCGGCCGTGGTTGAAAGAAACCATTTTCATAGGTCCCTTTTTATATTGCGTCTTTTATATGGTCCTCATCCTCTTTATTTCAATTCTTTCTTCTTCCAATGAGTAAGCATATACTCAATTTATCCCACAAAGAGTCTCATTTACCAAAAAAAAATTCACTAAAAGAATCCTATTTAATTAATAGCAATCCATACACATATATATCAAATAAATTTGTCATCTTAATTTATTATCAAGCCACAACTATAGAATAATAATTTATCATTTTTAGGTGAAAATAATATATGGCACAAATATAGATCCTTATAGTTTGTAGTAGTATTCATGTGGAAACTTTGCTTTGACGCCATTAATTGGATGAGATGATGACATATGTTCAACAATTATACAAAGAATGGAAGAATAGAGATGGACCGAGGAAGTGGTCCATTCGATCCCTCTAACAAAATTGAGTACATGTTTCATACGTACCACGCAAGGAAATGGATATATAAAAATATATACGTGCTATATATGGTGGCTTGATGAACCTGACCACAAAACCATGTCTAGAGCATAATTAAGGTTTCATTTGCTACGGTTAGATTTCCTTTACACGTACGGCGCGCACAAAATTTGAAATTATTCTAGTATGTGGTTCAATATTTCAGTGACATATATAAGCTACATTAGCCATACATACACAAAGGACAAAGGACGAAGGATAAACATGCAAGGCACCCTTATAAGGTAATAACAATGTGGACGTGAGTGGGATATCCATTTACAATACCATTACATTAAGTTATAGGATGATTGTGACACCCTCTTAATATATATATATGTGTGTGTGTGTGTGTGTGTATTTTAGGCAGATGAGTAACACCACAAACACAGAATAAATTTTTCTGTTGATTTATATAGATAAAAACATATTTATACTTAATTAGGATGCATGAGTATGATGACATGGCGTTACAATTATAAAAAAAAATTCCAACATATAACAGGCCTATATAGCTGAAAGGGAGAGATATGTATTGAGGTATTCTAAATATTGACCCTTTCAATTGTATGGGCATTATGGGTTTTGGATTTTGTTTAGGGTTAGGTGGATATATATTTGTGGTGGTGGTGGCAGTCTTGTTTTCTGTGGGGAGGATGGCTTGGACCTTTTTTGTTGGTGCCCATGGTTACACATGCAATACTAGAGCCAACAAACACATGCAATACTAGAGCCAACACACACACACACACACACACACACACACACACACACACACACACACACACATATATATATTGACAACGTTATAAAAATAGAATTATTTTTATAACAGATCTCAACAGTTTAGACTGAAATTTGACGGTTTAAATAACACTCGTCTGCAGTATAATATCCAAATATTCGCAGTATTATACTGCGGACTGTATTAAATATCCAAAATATCCTTACTATCCAAATGAATAAACTCATCGTCCGCAGTATAATACCATGAACGATAAGATTTTGGTCTCATCGTCCGTAGTAAAATAAACGGACAATAGGATTTTTACTTTAGGTATCTACGGATGATTTTATTTTCTAAAAATGACCTACTTTATCTCTCTCCACACTACTTCTTCTTCATCTACAATAACATAAAAACCTTCCAGCAAGAAACTACACGACCCGTTCAGAAGGAAGAATGTGTTAGTAATTTATCTTTTTAAATCTCACACATATATACATACATGTGCAGCAGTGTTTGTGAATAAATTTGAATTAGAAGAGGATAAATAATTGTAGCAAAGATGATAATGAAGAAGCATTCATAACTATATATAACCACACGTCAAGTTATCTCTGTCTATCTGATACATAGTATATCAACTTAGCCACAGGATTGTAAGCTTGAGAAGGCATTGTCAGAAATTATATCAACCTTAACGGGTCGTATAGTTTCTTGCTGCAAGGTTTTGATATTATTGTAGATGAAGAAATAGTGTGGAGAGAGAGAAAGTATACCATTTTTAGATAATAAAGTCATCTGATACCTAAAGCCCTATCGTTCGCAGTATTATACTGCGGACGATAAGCTAAAGCCAAAATTTTATCGTCTATAGTATAATACTACGGATAATGAATTTATTCATTTAGATGCTAGGAATTTTTTGGACATTTAATACTGTCCGCAATATAGTACTGCGGATACCTGAATATTATATCAATCTATCTGCAGATACCTGATCTCATCGTCCATTGTAAAGACAATTTTATCTTTATAATGTTATCAATAAATCAATCTCCTCTGTATATATATATTCTTCGTAGTTCTTATAATTTCATACGTGCATTGCATTATCATGTAACCACCAATTTTTGGTTTTTTCTTTCCCACGTTCCTAGGAATTAAACTATTCTCTCCTTCTTCAATTCTGTCATTTTGGAGAGATGGGGGAGAGGCCAACTGTCACCGTCCGAACTACCATCATTGGATAATTGCTAGCTTGAAGAATAAAAAATAAAAATAAAAAATCAATAACTTAGAAAAAGATGATGACGTACCTTATATATGTATCCAAGGTGTATAGGCTAATAATTAACAGATATACCACATGTTAAATTTCTTTATGTTTTTTTGTTGAGGACCAATAGTGTGACGCCCCTAAATCTAGGCCCACACAGCCCAAACTTGAGTTGTCAAAAGACTATAACAAAATTATTACAAGGTAGAACAACGTTCAACAATACAGTATATAATAATACACAACTAAGTCTTCACTATTATTAACACACTATTTTACAACACATGAAGACTACGATAGCTATCCCTCGGACTCTCACTCCATTCCCCTGCTAGACCCAGCTATGTTCTCATCTCCTGTTGAAAAACAATGGAACAAAAGAAAGGGTGAGCTCAAATAGCCCAGTAAAGAATATCATGACTAAGATAATGACGAATAAATTATCATTAGTCTTCAACAGTTGAGTTCTTGATAGGATACAATAGACTACAAGGTTTGTATCAAAAACTGCAGTTAAATTCTTAAACAATGTTCAGATCAATAATAGCAGCGGAATGAGCAATCTATTAGAAGAATAATGCAGACTATAGTGTCCACTCGCTTCTCTTTTTAGTAAAAATATCATCAACTTTTATCATCTGAAATACCATTAGTCAAGATAATACAAATTCACAGTTCCTGATCATAATCATGCAGATCAACAGTTCATCTTTGCACTACGGGCCAAAGACATTCAATATAACACCAACGATCATGATTATACCAGATTCAGCCTTTGGTCATAATCATACCAAACAACAGTTCATCTTTGCACTACGGGCCAAAGAGAACATTCACCACGTGCCATAAAAGACACCGAACAGATGTATCGCCTTTAACCTATTATATCGCCTTTAACCTATCATTTGTTCAACAATTATATCGCATCTGTGCCCCCGGCCACAGATATTCACAACAACTTGAATTTGGATGATTAGAATGATATAAATGATGAACAGAAGAAACAGGATAAACAATAAGTATCAGAAGTTTACTTTGTACAGATTCAAATAATGTCCAAATTGTCAACATGATGTGGAGTGAAATTTAAAAATGATATTCAAGATCCACAGTTCAGAATAACGGTTACAGTTCAATAGAAAGGTTCACGTAAATAGGATGGTTCAATTGAAATGATGAAGTGCAACTATTATGGAACATATAATATTTTCAGGAATTATAGAAGCAATAGTTTCATAATAAGTTTCGATTTAGGTGTATGAAAGAAAATAATATCCCTTACCGTAGCAGGTTTGATTAACAAAAGGTGAAGGAAATTAATATTCCTTACCATAGTAAGTTTGAATAATGGAAGATGAAAAAGATGGTATCCCTTATGAGTATAAAGGAAAATAATATCACTTACGAATATGAAAGAAAATGATATTATAAACGAATATGCAATAAAAGTGTCATGTGATAATTCGTGTAAACAAATTATTTTCACAAGAGACAAATAAGAAATGAATACAAAGAGTAATTCACCAAACATGCAATAATCCGCGTAGTCAGGTTATTCTCAGAGATTAATAAGGAATGAATACAAAAGGTTATTCACCAACAGGCGATAATCCGCGCCGTAAGGTTATTCCCATAATTAATACATGGAAATAAATGACACATCTTATGAGTAAGAAAGAAACGATATTATTTTCGAGAATCAAATAATGATAATCCTTTACCTTAATACGTGACTGGATATTGATTTAAATGAGGTTGATTAACTTGAACAGTACACGTACACTTATAAATCTTCACAAATACTCAAGATGACTTAAGCACACTTAGAAAAAACTTTCACAAGAAGTATTTAGAGAGTGGAAGAAAATGTATGTAAGAATGTTATGAAAAATTTCTTAAGTTAAGTCCTCTATTTATAGCCAAAAATCTTATCATAACCAAAATTTTCTAATTTAATCCAAACCATTCATTTCAAGATAATGTTTAATCTAAACCATTCATTTAAAAACCATCTTTTAATCTACATCATCCATTTCAAATTCTATATTATATTTAATCTATACCATTCATTTTATCTTTTAAGATTTTCTTAATCTAAACCATTCATTTAAATATCATCTTTTAATCTACATCATCCATTTCAAATTATATATTATTTTTAATCTATACCATTCATTTTATATCACCTAACTTTATATTATAAATAAATAACTTTATCAATTCAATTATTCAACAATAAATCACACTTATTCATTATTATGACTAATTGTTATAAATACAGTGTAGTTAGCTTTCTGAGTTAAATACCAAATCAATTAATAATGAAATACAACAGTTTAATCAACATCATAATAGAGATAACAATAATGCAAAAAGTATGTAAAAGAAAGCATACGTTACTGTGTAATGACAATTATTGATTAATAATGTGAATTACTGTGCATATGCTACTGTGACAATTATCAATTTAATAATATGAATTATTGTGCATGTGACAATAAAGTCAAATATTGTACGATAACCACTTTATCAGTTTAATAATACGAAACACTGTGCAATGCCGTGTGCTACTATGCAATACCGTGTGCTACTGTGCAATACCGTATGTTACTCGTAATACCGTATATTACTATTTTTTTACCACCGGATATTTTAACAATTAAAAGTGATAGTACCATTGACCATTTAAAAATTATTTATGTCATTTTCTATATCCGACAATTATTCTTTGTGGGGTCCACCAATGATTGGTTCGTACGGCACCGTCGTACGAATATTCCCCGACCAAAAGAATATTGTCCGACATAATATAATTTGCACATAACATCCTTAACTTTTAACTTTATCAATTTAACCACTTACTGTTTTCAGAAAAAAAAAATATATATGAAGAAAAATTAAATTTTGTATTTCATAAAATTCGGGGTCTTACAAATAGAGTTGTAGCTTAATTATTTATACATTTTAAAAGAAATTAACCGTTATACCAAGATTATTGTAACACAATAATAATTAAAGCGCAAATAATTTTTTGATTTTTACATGATTCATTAAATTAAAGGTCAAATTATTAATTACTTATCAAATTCCACCATTCTCTTAATTTCCCTTGAATTCAGACATTTGGAATCATGAATCTCTTAATATTGTCAGGGGGACAGAGGGGCAAGGTATGCCTGTAAATCATGAATATAAATAATTTCATGGTGGTGTCATTTATGTCTCAATTAGCTAGTTTAATTTTATGGGGGAGCAATAAAGGAGTACATGTTTGATGTTTCCATGGTGGTAGCTAAGGTATAGCTAGGTAAATAAATTAACTAATAGCCTAATGATTTGACTTATGAACGAACACAATTTCTTTGTAAACAGAAAGCAGGTCAACTTCTTTTCCCTTTTTATGGAGTCAAGGTGATTAAGAAATACTCATGGCAAGGGCAATACGGACATGATGATAGGTTACCAAATTATTAAGCATCGATCACGTGCATACTACATGCATGCATACCCCATAACAATGGAACTCATCATGGCACTGGCAAAAACGATGGTATTACAAAGATGAGAAACAAAAGGATAAATCATATTCAATGTCGCGAGTTTATAATATATATATATATATATATATAAGCAGACAATACTACGTGCACAAGAATGAGAAACCAACTAATTGTACGTGCATTAGGCAATTAAATTTGAGATATTTCTTTAACACGGTATAGGCGCAGAGATTGGAATATTATTGTACGCAGCTTTTACAGAGGGAATATTATGGACTATTGGTGTGACTACTACTTCCATGTGATATGATCACCACTTGATTTTCCTTTGGCTCCACTTTTATCGTGGTGATCTTCCTCAAAAGTAAGCACTCTTCAAGTTTAAAAAAGTTGGCTTTTACCGAGCTGATAATTAACCCCTTACCTATAACTTATAAGTCATGTCTTAAATATGTAATTATCTGGAAATTTTGTGCATGCTCAGGTGTGGTAAATTTAGACGTCAATCAGTCATTAAGAATAAAATAAAGCATGCACCTTGTAATTAATCTGTTTGGGATATAAATAATTGGGTCCCGGATTCAGTGATGGCCCGTAATTGTGCATGTTCTAGTGCATGGGTTGAATTATTTTTACTTAGCTTGATGTTGGGACAGATTTATTAATGTGTCATTTTTTTTTGGGCGGCTTGATAAGATTAGGAGGGCATTGACTTAGGATTTCAAATTAGATCATGATTTCTAATTTTATGGGTGATAAGGATTGACCGATCAAATCATATTCACAATTGGATTCTAATTTTTGCTTCCCAATCCTAATTGCCTATGGATACGGATGTTAGGATAATTGAGAAAAGTATAAATACAGTCATAAGCATGGACTCACGGTACAATTGTTTACGTTTTTGTCTGTACTTATTCTCACACCGAGCTATTCTTGACGTCCTAAGCCGTCAGGCTACTCAGTGTAGTTGCTTCTGGTGCAGGTGATTCGTTGTTTGATAATTTTAGCGGACGTACAAAATCAAGCATTAACATAATCGAGATGAGAAGTTTGCACAAAGGGATGTGCTTCCGAATTTTTGGTATTACATGTTTTGTAAAAGCATACACTTTGAATAAAAATGAGCAGACACTGTGAATTGGGATAAGATTTTGGTAACTTGTTACATGATATGGTGAGAGGATTGAAGTTATATACTAATATTGATGGACCAAATGCCTTTCTATTCCTTTCTCAAAGCATATGATGAATAGAGAGACAATAATGCATTTGCATGTTTGTTTGTTTATTTGTTTATTTGTTTATTTGTTTGTTGATAGTACCTCCTTCCTATTCCCATCTGATTTCTCCTCACAAGAAACCTTAACATGGTGATGCCTTCACTTCACAGTCCTCTTTTAAGGAATGTTACCCCTTTCCTCACCTGGCCCATATGGCCATATTCATATAGCCCATAATTTCTAAAGTACCGACCACCCCTCACCGTCTTGTACTGAATGACCATTTTAACCTTGTTAGTTTCATGATGAAGTTTCCTATTAGAGAGGGGTTGTGTAGTGCTTTCAGTGGCCAAGACTCTGTAACAAATGAGGCAGTATTCAGAATGTACTAAGAAGATATATATTGAGGGTGGTCTTTTCATTGTAGAAAAGAAATAGGTGATGCCGTGATGGACTAGCTAGCTTAATGTTAAGAATCTTGAAAGAGAGAGAGAGCACATGGACTCCACGGTTTGCCATCTTCTGTGAGGTCAGGAAATGGTGCAATGCTCTCATGGGTCCAACTCTCTGATTGTTACCCAACTTTCGTACCCCAGCCGTACGTAAACCCGGTAGCTGTGCCTATACATGTTTGGCACGAGATCTTTTGTAAATAAATTTTTCTGTTTTTTTGTGTTAAGATTTATAGCGACAATTTTTAAGGTCTATAACGATAGTATATATAATTTTTTTTTATAGAATTACAACAATGAGATATATCGTTGTCATAGATCCTAAAAATCATTGTTATAGATTTTGACACAAAAAAATAAAAAAAATCATTACAAAAAATCTGAACCCTATATATGTACCCTCAACTTGTTGCTATATTTGATTTTCCAAACTACGTTTGTGAAACCATCAAATTTCTACCACTTGAATCAAAACCTAATTAGACGTTAAATAACTCATGATCAACATTAAATTTCGGAGGATTCATGTAGTGCATCATCCTTATCTTTTAGGAATATATTTATGTACTTGTTTTTTTGTTTTTTTTTTTGTGCTAATTTCTTATGCACTTGTTTAAGATTGTGATTTAAATAAAAATAGATCTATAACTTCTTCTTCTTTTGGTATAAAGAACTTATCATGAATCCACTGATTTATGTCGCTTTCGTTATTGCTACTAGATTTTCATTAATTTTAATTAGTGACCTTATATTTACCCTTCTATAGATATAGAGATAGAAAAATTCCAAAAATATAAAATTCAAAAATAAAAAACTTAACCCTAAATAGTAAATTATGTCATTCCGTTAAGTAATCGTAATCATGCTTAGTTAAGACATTGCTTTAGATAATATATTTTTCCAATATACATGTAGATACATACATACATATACATATATGTATGCGATAATTAATTAAATGTAAAAACTTATTTTTACTTTAAGCAACTAAATATACAAGTTGAGGGGTTACAGTTTGCGTGCGTCTCTTAGACATATTCAGGAAATGATTTAGGGGTAGCAAAATTTCCAACATTACATGTACTTTTTGAGTTGGTATAATATAATCACAACTCACAAGTATTGATCGATCATTCCTCTCATTAGACCATGTAGGGGCTTAGCTCAAAGTGTCTTCTATCAAATTTTTTAAACATATGTAATAAGAATAATAAGGTATTTTTTTTGTTTATTTCTATAAAAACTTAAGTGGTTCACTTAGCAAAAAAATAAAACTTAAGTGGTTCAAGAATAATTAAAAAAAATATTCCACTGGATGTTATGGCAAGTTAAAGTGATTAAGGAATAAAAGTTTGACCTTTTGAATTAATTTTTTATTGAACTTTTTGGAAAGTTAAAATGATTAAAGAATAAAAATTTGACCTTTAAAATTAGTTTAGAGGACACGCATATTAACTTAATACTAGCATACATCATCATTAAAGTTCATATATTAATCTTTTGACTTTAGCATCTTTTTTAATTTGGGAAAATACTTGATTATTATAATTAGTTTTTCATTCCATCGTATTTCTGGCCATACCTCTTGTTGACGCCTGATTCTGTCGGGCAGTCCTGCTGGCCGTCCGGTGAGAATACCTGCACAAAAGTCCAAACGGCTTGGGTCGTTGGTGGACTCCTCCGGTGTGAGTGTTAGTGAAGGTATCGGAATAGTCAACAATGGAGGTCTGAGTATCTAGTATTACCAAAATGTGCGTTACCCTTCTCTCCATTATCAACTGGGAATTTATACTATGTACCTGAATAACGGTCACCTGTGTAACGGTTCTGTCCATTATGCTAGGTAGTTATGATGTATGTCTATTTCGTCCTTCACCCACGTGCTGTAAGCCCACTAGGAAGGTTACCAGGCTGACGGTATATTGGGCCTAGCCCAGTGTAAGTTCCTGGATCAGGCCTGGTTAAATATTCATCCTAACATTGCCCCCCACTCCTCCAGTATATGAATGTGCTAGGGGAGTAGAATGAAACCTTCCGAAGAGAAAAGCTCCATCGGGAGCCCGGAGGCATCAGACCAATGGGAAATGTCATTCGGGAACCCGGAGGTGTCAGACCGAAGAGAAGCTCCATCGGGAGCCCGGAGGCATCAGACCGATGGGAAAAGCTCCATCGGGAGCCCCGAGGCATCAGACCAATGGGAAAAGCTCCATCGGGAGCCCGGAGGCATCAGACCGATAGGAAATATCATTCGGGAACCCAGAGGTATCAAACCGAAGAGGAACTCCATCGGGAGCCCGGAGGCATCAGACCGATTGGGAAAGCTTTTTTGGATAAGACCTTGGGCCTTTATTGTCTGGGCTTCAGGTTTTGGATAAGGCCCTGGGCCTTTATAATCTGGGCTTCAAATTTTGGAAACTATGTGCCAATCAAGCCCAAAGTTTTGCTTTTTTCAACCCAACAAATCTAGCCCAATAGCTTGCACGGCCGTTTCGTATAACAATTTATTTTTGAATTTCGAAATCCGCGTCCATTTAGCTAACGAAGCGTGCGCGGGAAGGAGCATTTATTACGCTGCAGTAAATACTGCGCGTGCGCCCCATCCGTCAGATCGTTTCTATCTGAACCGTTGCCACGCTTGAATCAAGATAAAAGGGGTCATTTCCAACATACTTTTTATCAAAAGCAACTTATCACGAGAGAAATGACGTTTGAGAGAGAATAATTTCATTCCCAGATCAAACTTCATCGTTCCTGCTTCGTTGTTTTTCAATCGATCTCCTTTCTGAAATCAAGTAAGTTCTTTACCCCTTTTCTTTAATACCCCATAATGGCTTGAAGTACCCAAGATACAAGGGCTCAAGCTTCGTCTTCCCGGGTTGAAGACGAAGTTACTGTTGCCGAAACGGGGATCCCAGAGGGACAACCATGGAAACCCGTGGTAATCACCAGGATAAGGGATGTAGAGGAATACAATAGGAAGAAGTATTTTAATATCCTGTATAGAGTAGCCAACATCCCTTCTTCAATCCGGAACCAATACTTCAATTTAGCCCCCACAGAATTCTATATCCCCGAAACATATGAAATCAAGAGACCCGGGGCTGGGGAGAGAATGTACTACCAGCTCGAGGGGGGATGTGTAAGACCCCAAATTTTATGAAATATAAAATTTAATTTTTCTTCATATATTTTTTTTTCATGAAACAGTAAATGGTTAAATTGATAAAGTTAAAAGTTAAGGATGTTATGTGTAAATTATATTTTGTCGGACAATATTCGCTTTGTCGGGGAATATTCGTTTGGTCGAGGAATATTCGTTTGGTCCGACGGCGCCGAAATAACAAATTATTGGTGGACCCCACAACGGAATATTTGTCGGATATAGAAAACGACAGAAATAACCTTTTTAAATAAAAATAGTCAACGGAACTGTTAAAATACCGGTGATAAAAGAATAGTAGCATACGGTAGTTATTGGTATTTTCTGTAGCACTCGGTACTCTACAGTAACACACGGTATTGCATAGTGTCTCGTATTATTGGTCTGATAATTGACACCGTAACTGTTACGCATCATTTCATCGATAATTGTCACTGCATAATATTTTATATTATCAATTCAATAATTGTTGTTACACAGTATTTTGCATTATTGATTTAATAATTGTCATTACACTGTATTTTATATCATTGAGTCAATAATTGTTGCTGCACTGTTTTTAAAATTATTGAACCTAATAATTGTCACAGTAACATATGCACAGTAATTCACGTTATTGAATCAATAATTGTCATGACACAGTAACGTATTTTTCTTTTACATACTTTCTGTATTATTGTTATCTCTATTACGGTATTATTTAAACAGTTGTATTTCATTAATTAATTGACTTGATATCTAAGAGCTAACTATACTGTATTTATAACAATTAGTCATAATAATTGAATTGATAAAGTTATTTGTTTATAATATAAAGTTAGGTGATTATTAGGTGATATGAAATGAATGGTGTAGATTAAAGATAATATAATATTTGAAATGAATGGTGTAGATTAAAGTGTGAATTATTGTTGAATAATTGAATTGATAAAGTTATTTGTTTATAATATAAAGTTAGGTGATATGAAATGAATGGTGTAGATTAAAGTGTGAATTATTGTTGAATAATTGAATTGATAAAGTTATTTGTTTATAATATAAAGTTAGGTGATATGAAATGAATGGTATAGATTAAAGTGTGAATTATTATTGAATAATTGAATTGATAAAGTTATTTGTTTATAATATAAAGTTAGGTGATATGAAATGAATGGTTTGGATTAAATTAGGAAATTTTGTTTATGATAAGATTTTTGGCTATAAATAGAGGATTTAACTTAAGAAATTTTTCATAACATTCTTACATACATTTCTTCCACTCTCTAAATACTTCTTTGTATAAGTTGTGACGCCCCCAAATCTAGGCCCACACAGCCCAAACTTGAGTCGTCAAAAGACTACAACAAAATTATTACAACAAAGCACAACGTACAACAATACAGTGTATAATAATACACAACTAAGTCTTTACTATTATTGCCACACTATTTTACAACACGTGAAGACTATAATAGATATCTCTCGGACTCCCACTCCATTCCCCGGCTAGACCCAGCTACGTTCTCATATCCTGTTGAAAAATAATGGAACAAAAGGGTGAGCTCAAATAGCCCAGTAAGAAATATCATGACTAAGATAATGACGAATAAATTATCATTAGCCTTCAACAGGTGAGTTCTTGATAGAATACAACAGAATACAAGGTGTATATCAAAAACTGCAGTTAAATTCTTGAACAATGTTCAGATCAATAATAGCGGCGGAATGAGCAATCTATTAGAAGAATAATGTAGACTATAATGTCCACGCGCTTCTCTTTTTCGTAAAAACATCAACTTTTATCATCTGAAATACCATTAGTCAAGATAATACAAATTCACAGTTCCTGGTCATAATCATGCAAATCAACAGTTCATCTATGCATTACGGGCCAAAGAGAACATTCAATATAGCACCAGCGGTCATGATTATACCAGATTCAGCCTTTGGTCATAATCATACCAAACAACAGTTCATCTATGCACTACGGGCCAAAGAGAACTTTCAATATAACAACAACGGTCAAGATTATACCAGATTCAGCCTTTGGTCATAATCATACCAAACAACAGTTCATCTATGCACTACGGGCCAAAGAGAACTTTCACCACGTGCCATAAAAGACACCGAACAGATGTATCGCCTTTAACCTAATATATCGCCTTTAACCTATCATCTGTTCAACAAATATATCACATCTGTGCCCCCGGCCACAGATATTCACAACAGCTTGATTCTTGATGATTAGTACAAATAATAGTGATACAATTGATGAACAGAAGAAACAGGATAAACAATAAGTATCGGAAGTTTACTTTGTGCAGATTCAAATAATGTCCAAATTGTCAACATGATGTGGAGTGAAATTTAAAAATGTTATTCAAGATTCTCAGTTCAGAATAACGGTTACAGTTCAATAGAAAGATTCAGAAAATAGGAAGGTTCAGTTGAAATAATGAAGTTCAACTATTATGGAACATATAATATTTTCAGGAATTATAGAAGCAATAGTTCCATAATAAGTTTCGATCCAGGAGTATGAAAGAAAATAATATCCCTTACCGTAGCAAGTTCAAGAGTGTAAAAAAAATGACATTTCTTACCGTAGTAAATTTAAGAGTGTGAAAAGAATAATATTCCTTACCGTAGTAAGTTTAAGAGTATGAAAGAAAATGAAATTCCTTACTGTAGTAAGTTCAAGAGTGTAAAAAAAATGACATTTCTTACCGTAGTAAATTTAAGAGTGTGAAAAGAATAATATTCCTTACCGTAGTAAGTTTAAGAGTATGAAAGAAAATGAAATTCCTTACTGTAGTAAGTTCAAGAGTGTAAAAAAAATGACATTTCTTACCTTAACACGTGACTGGATATTGATTTAAATGAGATTGATCAACCTATATATTTATAATAAAATTAGTAATTACAACATGTAAACTTCAAAGTGTATGATAACTCATATATTATGAACTATCAAAATTATATATATTTAACATAATTTTTGTAGTATAAAATACCAACTTTAAAATAGTTTTAAAAATAATATTCCAAAATAAATCTTCTAAATAAAGCTTTTAAAAATGAATCTTCTCAAAGAAGAGTCTTCTAAAGGAAGATTTGTGAATACCGTGAAAAATAGGAATTTATAAAATTACTATTCTTTAATAAAAGACTTACTTGAAAAATTCATGCACTCCTTTTGGCTTTCAAACACTCAAAATAGCCTTACTATTATCAGAGAAAACTCATAAAATTCTTATAGAAAAATTTTATGTTTTAGGTGTGATTTTTCTATTCAGCTGAGCAAGCTATTTATAGGAGAAAATAAGTTACTATGCGTGGTAGGTGAACAGAAAAAAAAATCAGCAGAGGCTGCTGCGCAGCCTCCACCAACCCATTCCCAGCAAACACATTTCTCACATTTCGTGTGGGCCCCACAGTGGGTCCCACATGTTTCTTACTATTCACTTACTATTCACGTTACTATTCACGTCACTATTCACGTTACTATTCACGTCACTATTCACGTTACTATTTCAAATAGTAAAATTAATTATTTTATTTTTTTATTTATTTATTTATTCTTCCTGTGAGTCCAACATATAAAATAATGTTACCACAATAATGTAAGAAACACGTTACATATTTTTATTAATTTAATAATATAAACTATAGTGTATTTGCTACTGTGACAATTATTAGATTCAATAATTTTAAACTACAGTGCACCAACAATTATTGACTCGATGATATGAAATACAGTGTAATGACAATTATTGAATCAATAATGCAAAATACTGTGTAGCAACAATAATTGAATTGATAATATAAAATATTATGCAGTGACAATTATTGATGAAATGATGCGTAACAGTTACGGTGTCAATAATATGAGACACTGTGCAATACCGTGTGCTACTGTAGAATACCGTGTGCCACAATAAAATACCATAAATTACCGTATGCTACTATTCTTTTATCACCGGTATTTTAACAGTTAACACCGTTGACTATTTTTATTTAAAAAGGTTACTTCTGTCGTTTTCTATATCCGACAAATATTCCGTTGTGGGGTCCACTAATAATTAGTTATTTCGGCGCCGTCGTACGACCCGAATATTCCCTGACAAAACGAATATTATCCGACAAAACGAATATTGTCCGACAAAATAAAATTTTCACATAACATCCTTAACTTTCAATTTCATTAATTTAACCACTTACTGTTTCATGAAAAAATATATATGAAGAAAAAATTAAATTTTATATTTAATAAAATTCGAGGTCTTACAACCTCCCCTCCTTATGAAATTTCGTCCCCGAAATTAACGTACCGGGCATTTCAAAGTTATCCTCCTGATTTTCAGATGCCATACTAAACTGTGGTCACAAAATAATTGTTAGTTCAAACAAACTGACTCATCACTTCCTGTTCCTACATTCAAATCGATTTAGATAACAAAATCTAATTTAGGTAGGACACACTAGTGACGTATTCTATTCGTCTCTCCCCTCCTAGTTCTACCCCAGATCTCCATTAAAGACCATATCCCTAAGCTCTGATGCCAACTGTGACGCCCCCAAATCTAGGCCCACACAGCCCAAACTTGAGTCGTCAAAAGACTACAACAAAATTATTACAACAAAGCACAACGTACAACAATACAGTGTATAATAATACACAACTAAGTCTTTACTATTATTGCCACACTATTTTACAACACGTGAAGACTATAATAGATATCCCTCGGACTCCCACTCCATTCCCCGGCTAGACCCAGCTACGTTCTCATATCCTGTTGAAAAATAATGGAACAAAAGGGTGAGCTCAAATAGCCCAGTAAGAAATATCATGACTAAGATAATGACGAATAAATTATCATTAGCCTTCAACAGGTGAGTTCTTGATAGAATACAACAGAATACAAGGTGTATATCAAAAACTGCAGTTAAATTCTTGAACAATGTTCAGATCAATAATAGCGGCGGAATGAGCAATCTATTAGAAGAATAATGTAGACTATAATGTCCACGCGCTTCTCTTTTTCGTAAAAACATCAACTTTTATCATCTGAAATACCATTAGTCAAGATAATACAAATTCACAGTTCCTGGTCATAATCATGCAAATCAACAGTTCATCTATGCATTACGGGCCAAAGAGAACATTCAATATAGCACCAGCGGTCATGATTATACCAGATTCAGCCTTTGGTCATAATCATACCAAACAACAGTTCATCTATGCACTACGGGCCAAAGAGAACTTTCAATATAACAACAACGGTCAAGATTATACCAGATTCAGCCTTTGGTCATAATCATACCAAACAACAGTTCATCTATGCACTACGGGCCAAAGAGAACTTTCACCACGTGCCATAAAAGACACCGAACAGATGTATCGCCTTTAACCTAATATATCGCCTTTAACCTATCATCTGTTCAACAAATATATCACATCTGTGCCCCCGGCCACAGATATTCACAACAGCTTGATTCTTGATGATTAGTACAAATAATAGTGATACAATTGATGAACAGAAGAAACAGGATAAACAATAAGTATCGGAAGTTTACTTTGTGCAGATTCAAATAATGTCCAAATTGTCAACATGATGTGGAGTGAAATTTAAAAATGTTATTCAAGATTCTCAGTTCAGAATAACGGTTACAGTTCAATAGAAAGATTCAGAAAATAGGAAGGTTCAGTTGAAATAATGAAGTTCAACTATTATGGAACATATAATATTTTCAGGAATTATAGAAGCAATAGTTCCATAATAAGTTTCGATCCAGGAGTATGAAAGAAAATAATATCCCTTACCGTAGCAAGTTCAAGAGTGTAAAAAAAATGACATTTCTTACCGTAGTAAATTTAAGAGTGTGAAAAGAATAATATTCCTTACCGTAGTAAGTTTAAGAGTATGAAAGAAAATGAAATTCCTTACTGTAGTAAGTTCAAGAGTGTAAAAAAATGACATTTCTTACCGTAGTAAATTTAAGAGTGTGAAAAGAATAATATTCCTTACCGTAGTAAGTTTAAGAGTATGAAAGAAAATGAAATTCCTTACTGTAGTAAGTTAAAGAGTGTAAAAAAAATGACATTTCTTACCTTAACACGTGACTGGATATTGATTTAAATGAGATTGATCAACCTATATATTTATAATAAAATTAGTAATTACAACATGTAAACTTCAAAGTGTATGATAACTCATATATTATGAACTATCAAAATTATATATATTTAACATAATTTTTGTAGTATAAAATACCAACTTTAAAATAGTTTTAAAAATAATATTCCAAAATAAATCTTCTAAATAAAGCTTTTAAAAATGAATCTTCTCAAAGAAGAGTCTTCTAAAGGAAGATTTGTGAATACCGTGAAAAATAGGAATTTATAAAATTACTATTCTTTAATAAAAGACTTACTTGAAAAATTCATGCACTCCTTTTGGCTTTCAAACACTCAAAATAGCCTTACTATTATCAGAGAAAACTCATAAAATTCTTATAGAAAAATTTTATGTTTTAGGTGTGATTTTTCTATTCAGCTGAGCAAGCTATTTATAGGAGAAAATAAGTTACTATGCGTGGTAGGTGAACAGAAAAAAAAATCAGCAGAGGCTGCTGCGCAGCCTCCACCAACCCATTCCCAGCAAACACATTTCTCACATTTCGTGTGGGCCCCACAGTGGGTCCCACATGTTTCTTACTATTCACTTACTATTCACGTTAC
Organism: Hedera helix; assembly: GCA_947179155.2. Taxonomy (NCBI): domain Eukaryota; kingdom Viridiplantae; phylum Streptophyta; class Magnoliopsida; order Apiales; family Araliaceae; genus Hedera; species Hedera helix. Next base: position 44,100,899 of record OX359276.1, on the reverse strand, counting down.
TATTCACGTCACTATTCACGTCACTATTCACGTCACTATTCACGTTACTATTTCAAATAGTAAAATTAATTATTTTATTTTTTTATTTATTTATTTATTCTTCCTGTGAGTCCAACATATAAAATAATGTTACCACAATAATGTAAGAAACACGTTACATATTTTTATTAATTTAATAATATAAACTATAGTGTATTTGCTACTGTGACAATTATTAGATTCAATAATTTTAAACTACAGTGCACCAACAATTATTGACTCGATGATATGAAATACAGTGTAATGACAATTATTGAATCAATAATGCAAAATACTGTGTAGCAACAATAATTGAATTGATAATATAAAATATTATGCAGTGACAATTATTGATGAAATGATGCGTAACAGTTACGGTGTCAATAATATGAGACACTGTGCAATACCGTGTGCTACTGTAGAATACCGTGTGCCACAATAAAATACCATAAATTACCGTATGCTACTATTCTTTTATCACCGGTATTTTAACAGTTAACACCGTTGACTATTTTTATTTAAAAAGGTTACTTCTGTCGTTTTCTATATCCGACAAATATTCCGTTGTGGGGTCCACTAATAATTAGTTATTTCGGCGCCGTCGTACGACCCGAATATTCCCTGACAAAACGAATATTATCCGACAAAACGAATATTGTCCGACAAAATAAAATTTTCACATAACATCCTTAACTTTCAATTTCGTTAATTTAACCACTTACTGTTTCATGAAAAAATATATATGAAGAAAAAATTAAATTTTATATTTAATAAAATTCGGGGTCTTACATAAGTTCTCTCTAAGTGTTCTTAAGTCATTCCTAGTTTTGAAATATTTTGCATTCTTCTTTGAATTCCCGAGTGGAATTTTCTTATGTACAGTAACTCTTTCGAAAAATCGTAGTAAATTCATTATTTGTCAGAATTTAATGAATTAAAAGCCTGTCTCTTCAGTTTTTCGTCCTCTACAACTTTGAAGAAGGAAGAAAAGTCATCTGAAATCATCTTCATGCCTTAAAATACTAAAAACCGTAACCTATTCTGATTTTCGTCACTATTTTCAGTCTTAGTTTTGAAAATTCATAACTCATTCATATTAACTCCGAATTGAGTGATTCTTGAGTCTATGCCGTCTATCTTTCCGAGAGTAACATTATTTTAAAAGCATAAAGAGATTTTAAAAACTCTAGAAGACTCAAAAGTCAGATTCCTTACTGCTACAAACAAGGAAGGATTTGTTCGGCTATAAACTTGTTTCACAATATCAAGGTAAGGAATGTCATCTTCTTTCATCTTCTATTATCAAAACTTACTACGGTAAGGGATGTCATTTTCTTTCATACTCTTAAATTTACTACTCGTAAGGAATGTCATCTTCTTTCATCTTCTATTATTAAAACTTACTACGGTAAGGGATACCATCTTTTTCATCTTCCATTATTCAAACGTACTATGGTAAGGGATTATCATTATTTGATTCTCGATAATAATATTGTTTCTTCCTTACTCATAAGACGTGCCTTTTATTTCCATGTATTAAATTGTGGGAATAACCTTACGGAGCGGATTGCCGCCTGTTGGTGAATAATCTTTCGTATTCATTTATTATTAATCTCTGAGAATAACCTTACGGAGCGGATTGCCGCCTGTTTGGTGAATAACTCTTTGTACTCAAATTCTATTAAATTGTGGGAATAACCTTACGGAGCGGATTGCCGCCTGTTGGTGAATAACCCTTTGTATTAATTTCCTTCACCTTTTGTTAATCAAACCTGCTACGGTAAGGGATATTATTTTCTTTCATACTCCTAAATCGAAATTTATTATGGAACTATTGCTTCTATAATTCCTGAAAATATTATATGTTCCATAATAGTTGAACTTCATTATTTCAACTGAACCTTCCTATTTTCTGAACCTTTCTATTGAACTGTAACCGTTATTCTGAACTGTGGATCTTGAATATCATTTTTAAATTTCACTCCACATCATGTTGACAATTTGGACATTATTTGAATCTGTACAAAGTAAACTTCCGATACTTATTGTTATCCTATTTCTTCTGTTCATCATTTATATCATTCTAATCATCCAAAAATCAAGCTGTTGTGAATATCTGTGGCCGGGGGCACAGATGTGATATATTTGTTGAACAGATGATAGGTTAAAGGCGATATAATAGGTTAAAGGCGATACATCTGTTCGGTGTCTTTTATGGCACGTGGTGATTGTTCTCTTTGGCCCGTAGTGCAAAGATGAACTGTTGTTTGGTATGATTATTACCAAAGGCTGAATCTGGTATAATCATGACCGTTGGTGCTATATTGAATATCTTTGGCCCGTAGTGCAAAGATGAACTGTTGATGTGCATGATTATGATCAGGAACTGTGAATTTATATTATCATGACTAATGGTATTTCAGATGATAAAAGTTGATGATGTTTTTACGAAAAAGAGAAGCGAGTGGACATTATAGTCTGCATTATTCTTCTAATAGATTGCTCATTCCGCTGCTATTATTGATCTGAACATTGTTTAAGAATTTAACTGCAGTTTTTGATATAAACCTTGTATTCTATTGTATTCTATCAAGAACTCAACTGTTGAAGGCTAATGATAATTTATTCGTCATTATCTTAGTCATGATATTTCTTACTGGGCTATTTGAGCTCACCCTTTCTTTTGTTCCATTGTTTTTCAACAGGAAATAAAAACATAACAGGGTCTAGCCGGGGAATGGAGTGAGGGTCCGAGGAATAGTTATCATAGTCTTCACGTTTTGTAAAATAGTGTGGCAATAATAGTGAAGACTTAGTTGTGTATTATTATACACTGTATTGTAGTACGTTGTGCTTTGTTGTAATAATTTTGTTGTAGTCTTTTGACGACTCAAGTTTGGGCTGTGTGGGCCCAGATTTGGGGGCGTCACAGTTGGTATCAGAGCCATATAACGAAGAGCCCCGAGCCTCTCGCTGGTGACTTCCTAGGGAAAGGGGATGCACCGAAGCCAGACTCTCCGTAGGGGACGCCTATAGTACAGGTGGCAAACTGATAGGTACCATTGTGAGGTGCTGTCCCTATGGTGGGATGAGAGTCACAGTTGGCATCAGACCTTAGGGATATGGTCTTTAATGGAGATCTGGGGTTAGAACTAGGAGGGGAGAGACGAATAGAATCAATCACTAGTGTGTCCAACCTAAATTAGATTTTTTTTTTTTTATCTAATGAATCGATTTGAATGTAGGAACAGGAAGTGATGAGTCAGTTTGTTTGAACTAACAATTATTTTCTGACCACAGTTTAGTATGGCATCCGAAAATCAGGAGGATAACTATGAAATGTCTGGTACGTCAATTTCGGGGACGAAATTTCATAAGGAGGGGAGGTTGTAAGACCCCGAATTTTATGAAATATAAAATTTAATTTTTCTTCATATATTTTTTTTTTCATGAAACAGTAAATGGTTAAATTGATAAAGTTAAAAGTTAAGGATGTTATGTGTAAATTATATTTTGTCGGACAATATTCGCTTTGTCGGGGAATATTCGTTTGGTCGAGGAATATTCGTTTGGTCCGACGGCGCCGAAATAACAAATTATTGGTGGACCCCACAACGGAATATTTGTCGGATATAGAAAACGACAGAAATAACCTTTTTAAATAAAAATAGTCAACGGAACTGTTAAAATACCGGTGATAAAAGAATAGTAGCATACGGTAGTTATTGGTATTTTCTGTAGCACTCGGTACTCTACAGTAACACACGGTATTGCATAGTGTCTCGTATTATTGGTCTGATAATTGACACCGTAACTGTTACGCATCATTTCATCGATAATTGTCACTGCATAATATTTTATATTATCAATTCAATAATTGTTGTTACACAGTATTTTGCATTATTGATTTAATAATTGTCATTACACTGTATTTTATATCATTGAGTCAATAATTGTTGCTGCACTGTTTTTAAAATTATTGAACCTAATAATTGTCACAGTAACATATGCACAGTAATTCACGTTATTGAATCAATAATTGTCATGACACAGTAACGTATTTTTCTTTTACATACTTTCTGTATTATTGTTATCTCTATTACGGTATTATTTAAACAGTTGTATTTCATTAATTAATTGACTTGATATCTAAGAGCTAACTATACTGTATTTATAACAATTAGTCATAATAATTGAATTGATAAAGTTATTTGTTTATAATATAAAGTTAGGTGATTATTAGGTGATATGAAATGAATGGTGTAGATTAAAGATAATATAATATTTGAAATGAATGGTGTAGATTAAAGTGTGAATTATTGTTGAATAATTGAATTGATAAAGTTATTTGTTTATAATATAAAGTTAGGTGATATGAAATGAATGGTGTAGATTAAAGTGTGAATTATTGTTGAATAATTGAATTGATAAAATTATTTGTTTATAATATAAAGTTAGGTGATATGAAATGAATGGTGTAGATTAAAGTGTGAATTATTGTTGAATAATTGAATTGATAAAGTTATTTGTTTATAATATAAAGTTAGGTGATATGAAATGAATGGTATAGATTAAAGTGTGAATTATTATTGAATAATTGAATTGATAAAGTTATTTGTTTATAATATAAAGTTAGGTGATATGAAATGAATGGTTTGGATTAAATTAGGAAATTTTGTTTATGATAAGATTTTTGGCTATAAATAGAGGATTTAACTTAAGAAATTTTTCATAACATTCTTACATACATTTCTTCCACTCTCTAAATACTTCTTTGTATAAGTTCTCTCTAAGTGTTCTTAAGTCATTCCTAGTTTTGAAATATTTTGCATTCTTCTTTGAATTCCCGAGTGGAATTTTCTTATGTACAGTAACTCTTTCGAAAAATCGTAGTAAATTCATTATTTGTCAGAATTTAATGAATTAAAAGCCTGTCTCTTCAGTTTTTCGTCCTCTACAACTTTGAAGAAGGAAGAAAAGTCATCTGAAATCATCTTCATGCCTTAAAATACTAAAAACCGTAACCTATTCTGATTTTCGTCACTATTTTCAGTCTTAGTTTTGAAAATTCATAACTCATTCATATTAACTCCGAATTGAGTGATTCTTGAGTCTATGCCGTCTATCTTTCCGAGAGTAACATTATTTTAAAAGCATAAAGAGATTTTAAAAACTCTAGAAGACTCAAAAGTCAGATTCCTTACTGCTACAAACAAGGAAGGATTTGTTCGGCTATAAACTTGTTTCACAATATCAAGGTAAGGAATGTCATCTTCTTTCATCTTCTATTATCAAAACTTACTACGGTAAGGGATGTCATTTTCTTTCATACTCTTAAATTTACTACTCGTAAGGAATGTCATCTTCTTTCATCTTCTATTATTAAAACTTACTACGGTAAGGGATACCATCTTTTTCATCTTCCATTATTCAAACGTACTATGGTAAGGGATTATCATTATTTGATTCTCGATAATAATATTGTTTCTTCCTTACTCATAAGACGTGCCTTTTATTTCCATGTATTAAATTGTGGGAATAACCTTACGGAGCGGATTGCCGCCTGTTGGTGAATAATCTTTCGTATTCATTTATTATTAATCTCTGAGAATAACCTTACGGAGCGGATTGCCGCCTGTTTGGTGAATAACTCTTTGTACTCAAATTCTATTAAATTGTGGGAATAACCTTACGGAGCGGATTGCCGCCTGTTGGTGAATAACCCTTTGTATTAATTTCCTTCACCTTTTGTTAATCAAACCTGTTACGGTAAGGGATATTATTTTCTTTCATACTCCTAAATCGAAATTTATTATGGAACTATTGCTTCTATAATTCCTGAAAATATTATATGTTCCATAATAGTTGAACTTCATTATTTCAACTGAACCTTCCTATTTTCTGAACCTTTCTATTGAACTGTAACCGTTATTCTGAACTGTGGATCTTGAATATCATTTTTAAATTGCACTCCACATCATGTTGACAATTTGGACATTATTTGAATCTGTACAAAGTAAACTTTCGATACTTATTGTTATCCTATTTCTTCTGTTCATCATTTATATCATTCTAATCATCCAAAAATCAAGCTGTTGTGAATATCTGTGGCCGGGGGCACAGATGTGATATATTTGTTGAGCAGATGATAGGTTAAAGGCGATATAATAGGTTAAAGGCGATACATCTGTTCGGTGTCTTTTATGGCACGTGGTGAATGTTCTCTTTGGCCCGTAGTGCAAAGATGAACTGTTGTTTGGTATGATTATGACCAAAGGCTGAATCTGGTATAATCATGACCGTTTGTGCTATATTGAATATCTTTGGCCCGTAGTGCAAAGATGAACTGTTGATGTGCATGATTATGATCAGGAACTGTGAATTTATATTATCATGACTAATGGTATTTCAGATGATAAAAGTTGATGATGTTTTTACGAAAAAGAGAAGCGAGTGGACATTATAGTCTGCATTATTCTTCTAATAGATTGCTCATTCCGCTGCTATTATTGATCTGAACATTGTTTAAGAATTTAACTGCAGTTTTTGATATAAACCTTGTATTCTATTGTATTCTATCAAGAACTCAACTGTTGAAGGCTAATGATAATTTATTCGTCATTATCTTAGTCATGATATTTCTTACTGGGCTATTTGAGCTCACCCTTTCTTTTGTTCCATTATTTTTCAACAGGAAATAAAAACATAACAGGGTCTAGCCGGGGAATGGAGTGAGGGTCCGAGGAATAGTTATCATAGTCTTCACGTTTTGTAAAATAGTGTGGCAATAATAGTGAAGACTTAGTTGTGTATTATTATACACTGTATTGTAGTACGTTGTGCTTTGTTATAATAATTTTGTTGTAGTCTTTTGACGACTCAAGTTTCGGCTGTGTGGGCCCAGATTTGGGGGCGTCACAGTTGGTATCAGAGCCATATAACGAAGAGCCCCGAGCCTCTCGCTGGTGACTTCCTAGGGAAAGGGGATGCACCGAAGCCAGACTCTCCGTAGGGGACGCCTATAGTACAGGTGGCAAACTGATAGGTACCATTGTGAGGTGCTGTCCCTATGGTGGGATGAGAGTCACAGTTGGCATCAGACCTTAGGGATATGGTCTTTAATGGAGATCTGGGGTTAGAACTAGGAGGGGAGAGACGAATAGAATCAATCACTAGTGTGTCCAACCTAAATTAGATTTTTTTTTTTTATCTAATGAATCGATTTGAATGTAGGAACAGGAAGTGATGAGTCAGTTTGTTTGAACTAACAATTATTTTGTGACCACAGTTTAGTATGGCATCCGAAAATCAGGAGGATAACTATGAAATGTCTGGTACGTCAATTTCGGGGACGAAATTTCATAAGGAGGGGAGGTTGTAAGACCCCGAATTTTATGAAATATAAAATTTAATTTTTCTTCATATATTTTTTTTTTCATGAAACAGTAAATGGTTAAATTGATAAAGTTAAAAGTTAAGGATGTTATGTGTAAATTATATTTTGTCGGACAATATTCGCTTTGTCGGGGAATATTCGTTTGGTCGAGGAATATTCGTTTGGTCCGACGGCGCCGAAATAACAAATTATTGGTGGACCCCACAACGGAATATTTGTCGGATATAGAAAACGACAGAAATAACCTTTTTAAATAAAAATAGTCAACGGAACTGTTAAAATACCGGTGATAAAAGAATAGTAGCATACGGTAGTTATTGGTATTTTCTGTAGCACTCGGTACTCTACAGTAACACACGGTATTGCATAGTGTCTCGTATTATTGGTCTGATAATTGACACCGTAACTGTTACGCATCATTTCATCGATAATTGTCACTGCATAATATTTTATATTATCAATTCAATAATTGTTGTTACACAGTATTTTGCATTATTGATTTAATAATTGTCATTACACTGTATTTTATATCATTGAGTCAATAATTGTTGCTGCACTGTTTTTAAAATTATTGAACCTAATAATTGTCACAGTAACATATGCACAGTAATTCACGTTATTGAATCAATAATTGTCATGACACAGTAACGTATTTTTCTTTTACATACTTTCTGTATTATTGTTATCTCTATTACGGTATTATTTAAACAGTTGTATTTCATTAATTAATTGACTTGATATCTAAGAGCTAACTATACTGTATTTATAACAATTAGTCATAATAATTGAATTGATAAAGTTATTTGTTTATAATATAAAGTTAGGTGATTATTAGGTGATATGAAATGAATGGTGTAGATTAAAGATAATATAATATTTGAAATGAATGGTGTAGATTAAAGTGTGAATTATTGTTGAATAATTGAATTGATAAAGTTATTTGTTTATAATATAAAGTTAGGTGATATGAAATGAATGGTGTAGATTAAAGTGTGAATTATTGTTGAATAATTGAATTGATAAAGTTATTTGTTTATAATATAAAGTTAGGTGATATGAAATGAATGGTGTAGATTAAAGTGTGAATTATTGTTGAATAATTGAATTGATAAAGTTATTTGTTTATAATATAAAGTTAGGTGATATGAAATGAATGGTATAGATTAAAGTGTGAATTATTATTGAATAATTGAATTGATAAAGTTATTTGTTTATAATATAAAGTTAGGTGATATGAAATGAATGGTTTGGATTAAATTAGGAAATTTTGTTTATGATAAGATTTTTGGCTATAAATAGAGGATTTAACTTAAGAAATTTTTCATAACATTCTTACATACATTTCTTCCACTCTCTAAATACTTCTTTGTATAAGTTCTCTCTAAGTGTTCTTAAGTCATTCCTAGTTTTGAAATATTTTGCATTCTTCTTTGAATTCCCGAGTGGAATTTTCTTATGTACAGTAACTCTTTCGAAAAATCGTAGTAAATTCATTATTTGTCAGAATTTAATGAATTAAAAGCCTGTCTCTTCAGTTTTTCGTCCTCTACAACTTTGAAGAAGGAAGAAAAGTCATCTGAAATCATCTTCATGCCTTAAAATACTAAAAACCGTAACCTATTCTGATTTTCGTCACTATTTTCAGTCTTAGTTTTGAAAATTCATAACTCATTCATATTAACTCCGAATTGAGTGATTCTTGAGTCTATGCCGTCTATCTTTCCGAGAGTAACATTATTTTAAAAGCATAAAAAGATTTTAAAAACTCTAGAAGACTCAAAAGTCAGATTCCTTACTGCTACAAACAAGGAAGGATTTGTTCGGCTATAAACTTGTTTCACAATATCAAGGTAAGGAATGTCATCTTCTTTCATCTTCTATTATCAAAACTTACTACGGTAAGGGATGTCATTTTCTTTCATACTCTTAAATTTACTACTCGTAAGGAATGTCATCTTCTTTCATCTTCTATTATTAAAACTTACTACGGTAAGGGATACCATCTTTTTCATCTTCCATTATTCAAACGTACTATGGTAAGGGATTATCATTATTTGATTCTCGATAATAATATTGTTTCTTCCTTACTCATAAGACGTGCCTTTTATTTCCATGTATTAAATTGTGGGAATAACCTTACGGAGCGGATTGCCGCCTGTTGGTGAATAATCTTTCGTATTCATTTATTATTAATCTCTGAGAATAACCTTACGGAGCGGATTGCCGCCTGTTTGGTGAATAACTCTTTGTACTCAAATTCTATTAAATTGTGGGAATAACCTTACGGAGCGGATTGTCGCTTGTTGGTGAATAACCCTTTGTATTAATTTCCTTCACCTTTTGTTAATCAAACCTGCTACGGTAAGGGATATTATTTTCTTTCATACTCCTAAATCGAAATTTATTATGGAACTATTGCTTCTATAATTCCTGAAAATATTATATGTTCCATAATAGTTGAACTTCATTATTTCAACTGAACCTTCCTATTTTCTGAACCTTTCTATTGAACTGTAACCGTTATTCTGAACTGTGGATCTTGAATATCATTTTTAAATTGCACTCCACATCATGTTGACAATTTGGACATTATTTGAATCTGTACAAAGTAAACTTTCGATACTTATTGTTATCCTATTTCTTCTGTTCATCATTTATATCATTCTAATCATCCAAAAATCAAGCTGTTGTGAATATCTGTGGCCGGGGGCACAGATGTGATATATTTGTTGAACAGATGATAGGTTAAAGGCGATATAATAGGTTAAAGGCGATACATCTGTTCGGTGTCTTTTATGGCACGTGGTGATTGTTCTCTTTGGCCCGTAGTGCAAAGATGAACTGTTGTTTGGTATGATTATGACCAAAGGCTGAATCTGGTATAATCATGACCGTTGGTGCTATATTGAATATCTTTGGCCCGTAGTGCAAAGATGAACTGTTGATGTGCATGATTATGATCAGGAACTGTGAATTTATATTATCATGACTAATGGTATTTCAGATGATAAAAGTTGATGATGTTTTTACGAAAAAGAGAAGCGAGTGGACATTATAGTCTGCATTATTCTTCTAATAGATTGCTCATTCCGCTGCTATTATTGATCTGAACATTGTTTAAGAATTTAACTGCAGTTTTTGATATAAACCTTGTATTCTATTGTATTCTATCAAGAACTCAATTGTTGAAGGCTAATGATAATTTATTCGTCATTATCTTAGTCATGATATTTCTTACTGGGCTATTTGAGCTCACCCTTTCTTTTGTTCCATTGTTTTTCAACAGGAAATAAAAACATAACAGGGTCTAGCCGGGGAATGGAGTGAGGGTCCGAGGAATAGTTATCATAGTCTTCACGTTTTGTAAAATAGTGTGGCAATAATAGTGAAGACTTAGTTGTGTATTATTATACACTGTATTGTAGTACGTTGTGCTTTGTTGTAATAATTTTGTTGTAGTCTTTTGACGACTCAAGTTTGGGCTGTGTGGGCCCAGATTTGGGGGCGTCACAGGATGGATTCCAATCCATAGGCAATCACTGATCTATGGGGTCCGATTCCCTCTTCGCCCCTTCGTATTGGAGTTACTTCATACGACGGGGCTTAGTTTGAACCAACTATCCCCCAATTCTTTCATTCATATAAACAGTTTCATTGCCTTCTGTTTCTCTGAATCGACCCTCCCAGCCATAGATTTCTTTTTTCAATTCTTTTCCATTACCAATAATAAAGAAAAAGGGTTTTTCACGGTGATGAAGAACCCTGGAAGGGATACCCTGATGGAGACCCCCTCGAGTAATAAAAGGTGGCACGTGGATTGGTTTTTCATTAAGGGGTCGGACACTGAGATGGTCGGACCTTGGTCAGACCCGAACAAAGACCAGCTAAATCCGAAGAGAATCTCTCGGGCAAGGTTAGAAGAGTTCGAGGTCTTATATTCCAAGAGACCATCCGTGAAGTGGGACCGAGGTCTCCTTAATGACCAAGACTGGTTATATTCCTTCGGTTGTAAGTTCTCTGCCATGCTTGCTCCTTTATTCTGAACATTTTTTGATATACTCATTCTTTTGTTCTGATTGCCTTGCAGTGGCTGACCAAGGAAAGCATCCCGATAATGAAGACATAATAGAGGCAGCTGGAGTCCCGAGGGTCAAGATGAGTGCCGCCGATAAGCTGAAGGCGAGCCGAAGCTTGAGGGCTGCAAAGCCGCCGATAAGCTGAAGGCGAGCCGAAGCTTGAGGGTTGCAAAGCCCAAGGACTCCACCCAGGCCGCTGCCAATCCCGAGATGGCCACGGGATCTTCTCAAGTGGGTGATATTATCAAGCCCACCGAAGGAGAGAAGTCTGCTGCCAAAGACTCGGGGGCCGGCAAACCGAAAATAAAGAGGAGAATGCTGGTTCTAACCTCAGTTCTGGAGGCAAGAACCAAGCAAACTTCTGCTCCTCAAGGGAGTTCATCAACTCCTCCCGCCGAGCGAAGCGTCGCCCGGCAGTCAGAGGAATGCCTTGCACCCCCTCCTCAGAATAAAGGGAAAAGACCCGCTAAAGGTCAAAAGCCCCCCAGCACCCAAGGCGGGCCGATGGATCCCCCAATGCCGACCGGGGATTCAAGACCCGAAGAGAGAATCAATATGCAGGCCTTGGGTACCTCGATGATCCCGTTTGCCGAAGATGGTACCGAGGGGACCGATCTGAAGACGCTTATGGAGATGATGTTCTCCTGCCATGCAAAGGTAAGGATCTGCCTGCAAAATTTTCTTATTTGAATTGGTTAACTTTCTGACTCATTCATCATTCAACCGTTTCTTTTCAGGGAAATGCAATTCTCCTTAGGGTTTCTGATGAGCAGAAGGTTCTGGAGAGAAGAGCCGAGGAAAGCAGCAAATGGCATGCTGAGGCTCTGAAGAACCACCAAAAGACCAAAGACCAGCTTAAGATCATGCATGACTCCTTCCAGATCATGAAACAAGAGTATGAATCGGCCCGGGAGGCTCGTCTTGAGAAAGACAAGGAGATCGATCGCCTGAAGGCCCGGGTGATCGATCTGGAAAAAGGCGAATGTCCATGCTATGGATTTGGTGCAGGCCAAAGAGCTCAAGAAGATCCAACTGGAGAATAACAAGAACGAGCTCGAGGCCCAAATCCAAAGTCAAAAGATTCTCTTGACACAATCGGAAAATATCATCCAACTTCAGACTGATCAGATGAAGAATCTTAAAGACAATGTTGAACTGATCGTCGAAGGCTGGGGTGCTAAAGAAGCCGATTGGCTAAGAGGACCGATTGCCTCCGCCTCCCCGAGTGTCCTGATTCCCGAGCTCAAACAGAAGGCGATAGATGAATATAAGGCCTCGGATCAATTTCAGGCCGATATCTTATCATCTATTGTGAATGAATTCAGCGATGGGTTCGAATACGCTCGGGAGCTTGCCAAGGAGAAGGGTCATGATCCCGATCAGCTGGGAATTGTATTTCCCGAGGACTGATTTGTAAAGTTTTTGCTGTTTTTTTTTTACATCTTGTAAACCTTTCAACATTTATGAATTGAATGATTATGACTTATCTTTTCTCATGAGTTTTATTCTATCATCTGTATGTACAACTGTTCACTTATACTGTTTCGCCCCCCACTAACCTGATCGAATGTAGATCCGATGAGGCTAGCAGATTAATGTTAAAGTGTGTATTAAAACAGTAATACAAAGACCAGATGATAAAAAATATTCTCATTAATATCGAAAAGATAACATGTGATCGGCTAAAAAGATAGCCTCAAGATTTGACTATGTACAAAATTCTATCGGCTTCAATGATAGCCTCAAAATTTAACTAAGTACAAAATTCTATCGGCTTCAATGATAGCCTCAAAATTTGACTAAGTACAAAATTCTAAATGACTGATAATACCTACGAAGCCGAACAGCATGCCAAGTATTTGAAACATTTTTTCCATCCATGCCCTGAAGCTTATAAGTTATGGCCTTCAACACTTCGATCACTAAGTATGGTCATTCCCATGTTGGCATCAGTTTGCCAGTTTCCCGAGGAGTGGATGCCTCGGCTTGCCGAAGAACTAGATCGCCCACGTTGAATGACCTTCTTTTGACATTTTTGTTGAATTGCCGAGCGGTTCATTGTTGATAAGCAGCCAATCTGAGGACTACTGAATCACGTTTCTCTTCCAATAAGTCGAGGTTTAACTGAAGACCTTCGTTATTGAGGATTTCATCAAAGTTTAAGACTCTCGGAGAAGGTACTCCGATCTCAATAGGTATTAGGGCTTCGGAACCATAGGTCATCTTAAAAGGCATCTCCCCAGTAGTAGTCCGAGGAGTTGTTCGGTAGGCCCAAAGAACATGCAAAAGCTCCTCGGGCCAGGCACCCTTCGCCTCTTCCAATCTTCTTTTAATGCCATGAAGAAGTGTCATGTTTGTAACTTCTACTTGACCATTTGCTTGTGGATGGGCTACTGAAGTTCGACGATGCTGGATATTAAGTTCTGATAAGAACCCTTCGAAAGTTTTACCAACAAACTGAAGCCCGTTGTCAGAAACTAAGATCATCGGGACGCCGAACCGGTAGACTACTTGTTCTTTGAAGAATTGTAGACATGTATGCTCGGTGATCTTGGCAAGTGGTTTGGCTTCTACCCACTTGGTGAAATAATCGATGGCGACGATCACAAATTTCACTTGTCCCTTACCCTGTGGAAGAGGGCCCAATATGTCTATTCCCAATACAGAAAAGGAGATCGGAGAGAGTATCGGAGATAACTCCTTGGGAGGTTGGTGTGGTACGGATGCAAATATCTGACACTTATGACATTTTTTGACGAAGTCTTTGGCATCTTCAAGCATTGTCGGCCAAAAATATCCTTGTCACAAAATTTTATGGGTCAGTGTCTTTGCTTCCACATGGTCACCGCAGATACCTTCATGAACTTCCCGAAGAGCATAATCAGATTCCCTAGGGTCGAGACATCGGAGCAGTGGGGAAGAATAAGATCTTCGGTATAGATGGTCATTATGGATACAATATTTGGTGGATTTGTACTTTATTCTTTGGGCCAGAGACTTATCTTCGGGCAATTCACCAGTCAAAAGAAATTTGAAGATGGGGGTCATCCACGAATCCCCCTGTTCAATATCCATTACTGTCTGAACGAGGGTGCTCGGATGTTGAAGATTTTCTAAGTATACTGCTCCATCTAACTCCCCTTGATCGGTGGTCGCCAATTTGGAAAGAGCATCGGCCATTGTGTTTTTCGATCTGACCATGCCTAATATCTGATATTTCGGGAAAAATGTCAACAGCGATCGAACCAGATGGAGATAGGCTTGCAAATGAACTTCCCGTGCTTCATATTCTCCCAGCACTTGCTTCACAACCAGTTGGGAATCGCTGTAGATTGTTAAGTTTTTTACTTCCAGGCTTCGGGCCAATTTCAATCATGCCACTAATGTTTCGTATTCGGCTATGTTGTTAGTGGCCATGAACCCAAACCGGATAAATTACTGTACTTTGAAACCTTCCGGAGAAGTGAGGATTACCCCTACACCGCTCCTTGTCCCGGTAAAGGATCCATCGACGTATAAAATCCATGCAGTCTCCTCGGGGGTTATTGTCACTTCCTCGGACTCAGATTCTTTCTCTTTGGTATCCTCGGGGAATGAACATTTGATGATAAAATCGATGAGAGCCTGAGCTTTTATAGCCGTCCGAGGACGGAACTCAATATTAAACTGACTTAGCTCGATAGCCCATGCTGCCAACCTTCCCGAGGACTCTGGTCTGTAAAGGACTTTCCGTAATGGCTGGTCAGTGAGGACGATAATAGTCCGCCCCTGGAAGTAATGCCTCAGTTTTCGACTGGAGATAACCAGTGCGTAAGCCAACTTCTCTAAATTTGGGTACCTTGTTTCAGCATCCCGAAGAGCATGGCTTACGTAATAGACTGGCTTTTGCCCTTGTGAATCTTCTCTGATCAAAGCTGACCCAACTGCCAAGGATGTGGCAGATATGTTTATTTGTAGATCCTCCTCGGGCAGTGCTTTACTCAGAATCGGAGGTGAAGAGATATATCTCTTAATTTGTTCAAAAGCCTCCTGGCAATCTTCGGTCCATTGAAAAGTTTTCTGATTCTGGGCTCCCTTCAAAGTCCCGAAGAATGGGAGACACTTCTCGGCTAGACGTGCCACAAACCGTCGAAGAGCTGCCAGCCTCCCAGTCAGCCGTTGAATTTCTTTGAAGTTCTTCGGCGATTGCATTTCAAGGATAGCCGATATCTTTTCGGGATTTGCCTCAATCCCTCTTCGGCTAACCATATATCCCAAAAATTTGCCTGACCCGAGGCCAAATGTGCATTTAGTTGGGTTAAGTCTCATGTTGTTCGTTCTGACATTCTCGAAGCATTCTTTTAGATCGGACAAGTGATTATCTTCCTTCATGCTCCGAACGATCATGTCATCAACATAGACTTCCATGTTTCTCCCGATCTGGCTACTGAATACCTTGTTTATCATCCTCTGATAAGTAGCCCCCACATTAATTAACCCGAAGGACATGACCTTGTAGGCATATATGGCTCGATGAGTGATGAAAGTCGTCTTCGGTATATCGCTTTCATGCATGGCTATTTGATTATACCCCGAGAAAGCATCTAAGAAGCTCATTATGGTATGTCCCGAGGTAGAATCAATCAATTGGTCTATGCTCGGGAGAGGGTAGTAGTCTTTCGGACATGCTTTGTTGAGATCTGTGTAATCCACGCACATCCTCCACTTCCCATTATGTTTTTTGACCAACACCACATTGGCGAGCCATTCTGGGTAATTGATTTCAAAGATGAAGTCAGCAGCCAAAAGTTTATCAATTACATGTTGCCGCTCGGGAGCTATGTTCCTCCGTTTTTGCTTTACGGGTTTAGAGTTCGGGTTAACGCTCAGCTGATGTACGGCCACAGTTTTGCCAATGCCAGGCACATCGGCTGGGACCCTTGCAAAGATGTCGGCATATTCCCGAAGAAGCGTGACCAACCGAGTTTTTGTTTCATCTTGAAGGTTTGTGCCAATCTGTACAGTTTTCTGATCATCATTTGGAAACAGTGGCACCTCAACCGTATCTTCGGCTGGTGTTGCTAATGGTTCAGTACATCCCTCAGTGAAAGGTTCAAGCTTGATCTTCATTGTAGCTTTCTGTTTGCTATCACTGGTAGAGGATGGTTGTATGGTCTGCAAATAACATCTTCAGGAAAGATCCTGATCTCCTACAGATTCCCCGATCCCATTTTTGGTTGGAAATTTCATTTTTAAATGTGGGATAGAGGTAATTGCTTTCAATGCCGATAGAGTGGTTCTTCCCAAGATGGCATTGTAGTTGCTTTCCACTTGGACCACGTAGAAGCGGACCATAATGGAAGCTTGTTTCAGGGCAGTCCCGAAGATCACAGGCAACTCGATCGTCCCCGCTATACGAACTGGGTTATTCCCGAACCCATATAAAGGGGACTCGTTGCAGATCTCCAGCTTCCTTCCCCCCAAGTCCAGCCGATTGTATGCTTGGCTATAGAGTACGTCGACTGAACTCCCATTATCAACAAGCATCTTCTTCATATCCATAGTACCGACCTGAGTGGTTATGATCAGTGCATCCTGATGGGGAGTAACCATCCCTGATGGGTAATCATCATCGGAGAAAGTGATGGGGTCGGTTTTGGTGTTCTGTGGTTTCCCAGACACTTGATGGACTTCTCTGCCGAAAGCTTTTCTCTTGCGGTTGGACAGAGCGGAGATTGATCCTCCGGAGATAACGTCAACCACACCTCTTGCTTCAGTAATGGGTGGAGGTGGCTCGAGGCGATCAAACGCCGATGGTCGGTAGGAATCGGCGACATAACAGTCCAGGTTGCCGCTCCGTACCTGTTTTTCGAGGAAGTCTTTGAGATGGTAGCACTCCTCAGTATCATGCTCTTTGGCTTCATGGTAAGTGCAGTACCGATCTCCTTCCTTTTGTCTTGCAAAAACCCGAATCTTCAGGGGCTTCTCATAGAAGGGTTTATTTTTTATCGCCTTCACGATATTGCTCTTGCTGGTGTTCAGGGGTGTATAATCCTTGTCGGCACCTCTTCGATCCCTCGGGAGATCGTTCTTTTGTTGCCGATCCTTGTTGGAATCTCTTCGTTCATTCCCCTTTTTACCATTGCTGTTGGATTTCTTTTCGGCACTAACGCCTTCGGGGTCTCTCTGGTGAAAATCACCGGTGTTTTTTGAGGATCCCCGAAGATTGGCGAGAGCCTCTTCCAACTCTACAAACTTGTCCACCTTCTCATAAGTCTCCGATAAAGTCTCGGAAGACTTCGAGATAAGCTCCTCAATTAACCTGCTGGATTTATCAACATTTAAACCCATGGTTAAAAACTGGATTACCTGCTTCGGGTCAATCCCATTGATTTCTGACACAGCCTCCCTGAATCTTTTGACATACTGCCGAAGAGTTTCATTCGGCCTCTGTTTTACTTGTAGGAGGGATGTCATCATTCGGGCTCGTCGCTTGTTGCTCCCGAAGCGGTTGTGGAATTGCTCTTGTAGCTCCTCCCATGATTTGATTGATCCGGATGGAAGGGAGATGACCCATTCTCTGGCAGTTTTCTTCAGAGTGGATAAAAACAAGTGGCACATCGCCACTGCATCGTGACCATGAAAGTGCATGGCCTGCTCGAAAGAATAAGTGTGATCATGTGGATCTCCCGTCCCGTCGTACATCTCCAAAGTAGGGACTTTTCGGGATCGGTCGATCTTGGCTTCTTCCAGATCCTTCGAGAATGGTGAGAATCGGGCCTTTTTAGACCCATAATATTTATCCGAAGCCTTGTTGAGGGAAGATTCGCCAGTGTGGCTCCCATGACTATGTCGGTCTTCCCGATCTTTCCTCATCGGCGATCTGACTCGTTTTCTCAAATCTGCTGTCCAAATCGACTTGGAGCGAGCCGGTTCCTTCCCGCGGTTTCAGTTTCCTTCCCCTCGGAGTTCAGTGTGATTATCATCCCGTCTGGTATAGCGGGTTGAGCGGGAGGCGGAGCTTCTCTGGCTCAAAAGTTCATTACCCGCCTCGGTTAACTCCTCATACTGTTTATCAAGCTCCTTCTGCTGGAGGTCCAGAGCCTTTTTCCTGTCGAGGATTATCTGGAGGCGGCGGTCTTTATCTGCCGCCGTCTCCTGGTGAGACCGAGGGGGAGGTGGTCGCCGTGGATGACTATACGACTGCGATGTTTCCATGTTAATGACAGTTGATGGAAATTTTACTCAAATGCCCTCCTTCTAGCGTCAATGTTGACGCCTAATTCTGTCGGGCAGTCCTGCTGGCCGTCCGGTGAGAATACCTGCACAAAAGTCCGAACGGCTTGGGCCGTTGGTGGACTCCTCCGGTGTGAGTGTTAGTGAAGGTATCGTAATAGTCAACAATGGAGGTCTGAGTATCTAGTATTACCAAAATGTGCGTTACCCTTCTCTCCATTATCAACTGGGAATTTATACTATGTACCTGAATAACGGTCACCTGTGTAACGGTTCTGTCCATTATGCTAGGTAGTTATGATGTATCCTTCACCCACGTGCTGTAAGCCCACTAGGAAGGTTACCAGGCTGACGGTATATTGGGCCTAGCCCAGTGTAAGTTCTTGGATCAGGCCTGGTTAAATATTCATCCTAACACCTCTAGTTTCAAGGGGTCTTGAAGGGTAAACTTTTACGAATTTTGTTGGGGTACAAGCCCAAAAGGCCCAATTAGGTCAATAGCGTATAAGGGACGCTAAGTATCGAACTCAGACTAAGGGCCCAACTATGCTGTTCCTTGAGTAGTGGGGTTAATAAGTTAATGAGACGTTCTCTACCTATTCACATGGGCTTATCCTTTGCCATAGAGGCGACCGAAAGGACAGGAATCATGAAAGAGATTTATAAAGAGAGCCTCTTATTCACGGTAAATGAGAGGTTAAACACTTGAAATCTTAAGATTGATATTTTATCTTTTTCTTTACTGACTAACAATCGCAATGAAAGCATTTCACGGCGGCCTAACGTTCTTACAAACCATAAAGACATTCTTGCAGGTCCGAAGGAGCACAAACCTTTTTATTGCTGTCTATTTTCTTCGTTCTATATTTAATTTATATGGAATAAAATACACCAAAGGGTTTAAGAACTCGTTGTCTAATAAAAACTTTATTCTTTTTTTACCAACCGATCAAACTCAAGGAAAGAATACTCCTAATTTCCATCATACTTACTCTTTATATTTCTACCCATCTCAGAGCCAATCCAAACGTCTGAGTCGGCGGCGGACAGCGCCAAAATGACCCAATTTTTTACAGATTGAGAAAATGAAGTTCGTGGCCCGCGGGCAATTTTAGTATTTTATAATTTTATTTTTATTTTTTTTACAATTATGACACATAATTTGAAATAAATATTAATACTAATTATTTATAATTATGACACGTAATTTCTTCAGAATCATTTAATATTATTAGTAAATAAAATAAAACAATCAATAATTTTATAGACATTTTGTAGTCATATATATTAAAATATTATTAATCTTGTGATTAATTAATTAATAAATGTATATAATATCAATATTAAAGAGAATAGAGTAAAATAAAGACTAAATGTGATATATATTCTATTCAAAAAAAAATTTTGTATTATTATTCAAGATTACATGTTAAAATTTATTCTTATAATCTTAATAATTCCTTACTTGATTCATTTTCTAAGTTAACATTTTTTGTTGTCAACAATGTCAAATAATAATAATAATAATAAATAAAAAGATAAATAAAAAAAATAACCCGTAAGCCGGCCCAAAATAACCCAATTTTTCTTAGGCTAATTTTTTAAAACCCAAGCCCATTTTTTTACGGACGGGTTGGGTCGGCCAACAGGACCGTACCAATTTTGTCAGGTCTAAATAAATTTTTTTTTTCTTTTGACTCCTAAAATTTTTATAATATTTATTTTAACTCAAATATTTACATAATTTAGTGATTTTAAGTGTAATTTAAATGCATGTAAATAATTAGAATTGTACAGATATCCCGGTCCCCTTAAACTTGTTGGCAAAACAATTATAATCTTTGTCAAAAAATCTTGGGCGACCAGTGCTATCGACCGGTCCAATTTTTATTTTTTATTTTTTTCTCTTTTGAATCCTAAAATATTTATTCTAATAATTTATTTTATAGAATTCAGTGATTTAGGTATAATTTGAATACATGTAAATAACAGTGTTGTATAGAGACTGTACACTGTACAATACTGTTATTTATATGTATTTAAATTATACTTAAATCACTGAATTTTATAAAATAAATTATTAAAATAAATATTATAAATATTTTAGAAATTAAAAGAAAAAAAAAATTGGACAGGTCGCTTGGACCTGTCCCCCTAGAATAACTCGATCTTTGTCCGAGAAAATGATGTCAATCAGTTTACAATACATTCCAACGGTTGTAGATTGATTGGATTCAAGTAAACAGTTGTTGAGATATGTTACTGTTAGTACTTCATGCATAGATACAAAAGAAGACTCGGAGGGAGCAGAGAGAGGAGTGAATGACCATAATAACTGTACTGATATTTCTCAAAATAGGCCCGTAAAGAGTACAACAAAATCAAAAACATAATACTAACAACAGATGAATCTTTCTTTGGGTTCTTCGACTACTAAAACTTCAAACTTCCAATTAGAGAGAGCAACCTTTGAACTTTTAAGGAATGGCAACCCAAAATGGGCCCCAACTTGACATCCTCCCTCTCCCGCTTTCCTTGCACCTGCTTGGACTAGCCAACTCTCCAATCCCAATTTCCCCTGTTTTCCCTCCATTTCCTTCCATTTCCTCCCCCCAATAACCTTCGTCATCATCTTCATCAATCTCTTTCTCTTCTTCTTCTTCAGTTAAATCATTAAAATTTTCTTGCTCAAGAACTTCTTGACCACCTTCTTCCTCCTCATTGTATACAATTTCTTCTTTTTGTTCCTTAATTATCTCAGCAGTGTCAGAATTAACTGAACATTCCTTTAGTAAAAAAAGCCTAAGCCTGCCATTTGTACGGTCAGCTTGAAAATTAGTGCGACAAGGAGAAACTGCCACGGCTTTTATAACTAGCCGACCGCCTTCACGATGAGGCTTTACTTGAACACCACCATCCAACCCACTAAATGAAGTCAGGGGAGGAGGAAAACTACGGCTAGGATTTAGTTTCTTTGTAGATATTTCTCGATAATCTGATCGATTTATGCTCTTTTTCTCCCAAGAAATTGAACTGAATTCCTCATTTGGTAGCTGCATTCTCTCTTTCTCACACAAAAGCGAAGAGAATCCATCATTGCTGGTAATGTCACTGCCCGTTTCGCTTCCCAAACTCTCGGTACACATTTCTAAGCTTTTTGAGTTTAATGCCGAAGCAGAGCGCTTAACAAGAGGATGGACATAAACCTTTTCAGTTTGGTCAGTCAATTGTTTGGCATGGTTAGATGATGAGTTGGTTAGAGCTTGAATAAAATTCCAGCCACCGTTTTTGCTACTTGTTAGTTTACTATCATCGCAACCATTGCCTTCGTTTCCGTCATGAGAATTCTTTTCGAGTTGATGTTCTTGGGACAAGTTTGGCTTTTGAGGGCAAGGTAAAGGTTGGCAAAATTTTGACTCGGGTGGTAGAAACAATTTGTGCCTCAAAACCCGCGGCTGCGGCTCAAGACATGTTTGTAATCCTTGACACACAACTGAGGACATATTGTTTGTTATAGTTGAATAAAACGTCTAGAAAACAGAGCAGAAACGGGGGAACGAAAACAGAGGAATTTAGGGTTTGTAGAGTATGATGTTGCAATATTTTAGAAGATTGAATATATCCGGGTGAAAAATGGAGCTAGATGAAGATAAGGTAGCAAGCAAAACCCAAGTTTTGGTCTTTGAGAAATTTAATAGTAAGATGGGGAGAAAGAGAGAGAAGCTGATGCATAAAGAGGTTGGAAGGGAAGGAGAGAACATGAAAGAAAGTGACATGGGTGAGGGTGAATTTATAGGCGGAGAAAAGGTTGATTGCAGAGAGAGAGGAAAAGGGAAATTTTTATGCCCACTAAAATTTTACAGCTTTAACCAGGCCACACAATTATAAAATCTATAAAATAAAAAAAGCTGCATGACAAATTTTCATTGGAAAAATTGTGATTTGTTGTATGCTAGAAAGTAAAGGATTTGATCGGCTAGTTTGAAAAGTTTAACTTGATTGCTTAATTTAAACAACTAAGTTTTAGGCCGTCCCAACTCCCATGCACAGAGCACAGTTTTTATCTCATCAACCCTCTACAGTACAGGCCAAGATATTCATAGTTTCCCTCAAATTTTATCAATTTTTCTAAGAAATTCTAGAAGGAAATATATTGACCAAATAATTAAATTTTCAGGGCATTTGATTCGAATGGTTGTAAAATTGCATATGAATTCGAGATGACAGCAAAAATTACAATAAAAGAAACTGTTTTACAAAGGAATTAAATTTTTCTGATAGAAGAAGAAAATATTTGCTATGAAATTTTATTGTGTATCATAGATTTTCATGGAGCTGACAAAATGCCAGTAACCTTAGGGGGGAGGATCATCCTTTATTATATTTATTGACAAGGATGGTTGATTGCTTTGATTCCTCTTTCTTTTTTCTTTTCTTTTTTTTGGTGTTTTGTTTAATACTCACTCTTCTTTTATTTATTTATAGTTGTATTAGATTGGTCTCCTTGGTGTCAAAACAAGATTTAGACATCATGCAAGCCTATCCAATCAAAGACTCATCAAGAGAATCCCTAAAAATAATAACTTTTCAATCACTTATTTGTATCCTTCATCAACTAAATCTACTTAGTTACTTATACATGAATAACTATAAAGAGATAACATTCAAACACAACATTCATCTTAATCATTAAAAAAATGAGCATGACATTAAAATTCGTATCATATCCTACTTTTTAATTGTTAAGATGAATATAATATTTAATTTTGTGTATATAGACTTGTCCCTTGTACATATTCTTTTGGTATAGCGACTTGGAAATGTTTCCGACCTTAATTTCACATTTCTTGGTTTATTATCATTTGAGCGAAATAGCATTTGAATTTAAAAAATTATTTGATAACTAAAAAAGTGAACTGCCTCTTAATAACATTATTTTACCATTTTAAAGAGTAAAATTTTATTTAATAATTTTAAATATTTAATTTAATAAAAATGAGTGGATAATATTTTGAATGTATTTAAATAAAAAAATTACCAAAATTTTTTCATTAAGAAACAACTCTTAATAATTTAAACTTAATTTTATGTCTTACCTATTAAGATACATTAAGAGACAAACAATTTTCGTCTCTTATCGATTCAGACATAAGTTCATTAAAAGATATTAAAATCTAAGTAAACACAACCTTACTTTTATAACTATTTCTTTCATAATATATATAGAATGCACTTACATATATATATATATTTCTAATAATAAATTTTAGTAGCTTAAAATTAAATTTTAAAAAAAATTATTGACAAAATTTGTTGTTCAAACATTCAATGTATATTATGCAAACCTTATTATATGAGCTTACATACACATTCAACCCCCTTTAACTCTATATAAAAGCAAGAGGAATGTGCTATTTTTTGTGTCAAACTAATGATCATAGGGTACAAGTAGCATATTAACTTTATGCTCCTTAATGAATTCCAAAATCAAGTTTTAGGAAAAGAGGACCTAAGGAACCCTTTTGGTACTTTTAGGGTATAAGTAGTATTTTGGTCCATCTTTTTGGCTCAATAGAATTTAGAAATATAGTAGGCCAAATATCAACACTTGTACATGCCAAGTATCTATAATTCTTGAGGACCGGGCTAGCGACCGGTCCAATTCTTGTGTTTGTATAATATTATTTTTTATATACATTCAAATTATATATAAATTACTGATTTTTATAAATAAATAAAAATTATTAAAATAAATATTATAAATATTTTAAGAGTCAAAAAAAGAAGAAAAAAATTGGACCGGCCGCCCTAGAATCACTCAGCTAAGTATAGGTTTGTTTTTGTTGTCCTACTATTTATTCCTTTTCTAAGTTTTGTTCCCTTCAAAAATATTCAGTTTCTCTCTTTTCTTCTGGACACCACTGATATTTCCCCTAAGCATTCTGTGTTTGGCTATACCCACCGATAACAATCGCTCTCATATACGAGTTCCTTATCGCACGTAGAGTTTCATTTATAAAATTTATAAATATTATAAACGTATTTTTATTTTTATAACTATCTTTAAAATTATAAATTATTAATTTTATAATTTTGCAAGTATAATATATTTTATACTATTATCAATAAATAAAAATAATCATTTGTCGACTATTATTAGTTGCTGGGAAAGAAGCACATACCCCAACAAGGGGCATATATGGCACAACGACAATAGGTGACGACCAAGGAAAACTAAAAATGCTAGTTTGATAGCATATGGTGGTTGGGTAATGTTTGGGTCATAATTTTTTTAATATGCTTCGAATGATATAATATTAAATAAATTAAAAGTTACTTTATGATATACTAATAACAATATATGTATTCAACTAATTTAATGGTATCACTTCATTTGAGCCTCCTAATATTATACTCCCTCTGTCGTCTTAGAATAAAAGTATTAATAGTAATTTTAGGTAGCGTCAAATTTAATGTCTTACTTATTTTAAATAATTTATTTTTTATAATAATAATTTGTTTATAATATTCTTAATATTAATTGTCATATTTTTATTAACTATACATATTTATAGAATATCACTAGTCATATGCAAAAAATTAAATAATTAAATAAAAATATAAATATAAATATAAATAATTTTGTTATTTTATTATTTTATACATATGCACAAAAAGTCGCTTAAGACTTTTATCCCAGGACACGGAGAGCAGTAAATTAATTCTAAACATACAATTAACTCTGATTCCAAGAACAAAAGGCCTAGCTAGCCATTAGAATATATGCCCTTTTAGTTAGCTCACTAGATCTCTCTAAACCCTAGCCATCAACTTTGCTCTCATATTCAGTCCATCCATCTTTTAATTCTACGCCTATCGTTTTTTATCGACTTACCAACCCTAATCTAATTTCATAAACAAATGGAACTGTTTATGCATGTCATCTCCTCTTTCGCCCAAACTTCAAAATTTTCTCTTTTAACATATTTATACATATATATCTATATAATTATATAAAGAGACGGTTAAAATATTTTTTTAACCATGTCCAACTCGGCCATACTTTCTGAGTTCACTCGGGAGTTGTAAATTTTGACCTAAGATCCAAAAAATTACGAAAATTAAGTATTACCCCTTCTTAATAGAATGCCCCAAAACACGACTTAACTAATGGCCGATGCTTCACAAAAGGTCTTATGAACTTGTATGTAAATATATAGTATATAGATGTGTAATTGGCAAATCTAGTTAATTGTGCTAAAAGTTCAAAATGACATAATTTTGAGTAATCAAATATTAATCATTAATGTTGTTACTTGTACGTGTGCAATTTGTATAGCATGTAAAAAAAACATACTTCTCCCGTTCTAAATAAAATGTCCAATTTTAATTTTTTTAATTAAATTGAATAATTTTTGAATTAATAGTTAAGCATATGTATCTTTTTAAAATTATAAAAATAATGGTTGATAAAAAATTACATATACTTTCTTTTGGTTATAACATTTTCATCTATATTTTAGTAAAAATAGTATAAAAATGGTCAATTTGACTCAAAAAAAATTAAATTTAGACATTTAATTTAAGACGGATGAAATATATAATTGTGTAAATATAAAATACAACTTATAAAATAAGATTGTGGGTCATTTTTTTAGTCAGGACTGTTAAACTTCCACGAACCTACTATTCATATTTTGCAAACTTCCAAATTGTGATCTAATGGCTAAAATTATCATCGTCTGTAGTTTAATTTGACAAACAATAGCAAACTTAATAACAACGATAAGTTAAATTTAACTTTCGTTTGTACTTTATATATGAATGATAATTGTCGTCCGCAAATTAAATTATGCAAACTATGAAAACAAAATATTTTTGATAAATCATATAATGGGCCTCCGTCTGCAATTTAGTTGTGCGAATGATTGAAATATTTGGTCATTTGATTAAATTTTAAACGGTAAAATATATCTATATAAGTAATGCATTTACAGCAACAGGTTACTAAAAATATACTGTCGCTCGAAACTTTAACGACAAGCCCAAAAAAAATTTTAACGCTTGTCGCTAGAGTCTTTAGCGACTTACGTTAAAATTTTCTTTTGATTTATCGCTAAAGGTTTTGGTGACAGAAATTTTTACAATTAATTTATTTTTTATATTTAGTTATTGTAATAATACTCTCGTAATCGATTGTTATAGATGCAATTTCATGTGTGTGTGTGTATATATATATATATATATATATATATATATATATATATATAAATGTGCTCCATACTTTACAAAATATGAATGGTAGGGAATCCAATTCATAGCCTGCACTACTAGCTTGTCGACGATGTGCAGTCTACCTTTTGACTGTGGTAGTAGTGTCACCTTTTTTCTTTTTGTTCCTAGGTTGGTGCTTGTTTTACATGGGAAATAACTAGTAATTTAAATAGCCGTGCAATGTAACGTGTCAAGGGATCAATGGTTGTCTTTAGCACTAATCTAAAATTAATTAAAACATGAATAACATAAAAATTAACCTACGACATAACTTTATGGACGGTCCGTCCATAAACAAATGTTTAAGCCAACTTTATTTATACATAGGAAAGGAAAACAAACATTTCAATCCAATCTCAACTTCCATTATCTATATATAATTCTATACTAAAACTATATTTCTAACACCCCTGCCTGCCTGCCTGAGTAGATATTTCGACGCAGAAAGGAGCGCCATTAACATTGATTTTAACTGTTAAACTAAGCAATGCAACAGATAAACTATATTATATGTTGACTCTAGCTAGCTAGCATCCTTAACAAGAATTAGATGCATCGGTAGAAGTGTGTAAATGAGTCGAATTTATTCAAACAGAAAACTATTCGAATTCAACTAGTAAGATTAATTTTTTACACGAATTTGAATTATATTTGAAAAATTTTATTCAAATTCGACTTTACTCAAATTCGATCCGACTTGGATTGAATTATATTCAAACTACTCGCGAATTACAAATTCAAACTCGAATTCGAATCTCCACATAGTAACTAATTATTTTATTTAGAAATAAAAAAATATAATTATAATTACACTTTACATATATAAAATTATAAATAAAATAAAAAAATAATAACTAATTATTCAAATTTTATTTAATTGTATATATATTATAAGAAAATATATCGATATCTATTCGAATATGTATAATAGACTATGTATCTAATTATAATTGAGAATTCGAGTTGTTTGAATCCTAAACGAGTCAAGTATAACTTTACTTAAATTTTACTCGTATTTTTATTCGAATTATTTTTTTGGCTCATATTTAGATCATATTATTAACGAATTCGAATTTTGTTCATATTTTTTCAAGTCAAACCCGAATTGAGTCCTAACCGTTTAGTTCGATTTACAACCTTATGAATCGATACTAAGACCCACCAAAAGAAAATTATATTTTCATTAAAGATAGTAGGATATATTTTAGTACAAGTTTTCAAACAACTCCACGCCCTCTCAAATCAAAACAAGAAACCACAATGCCGTTACACCATCACTCAGCACGCCTTAGCATCCATCTATAATATTCTGCCATCATGATATATGGAGATTTTGGATTTCAATCTGTAATGTTTTAAGTTTGTTCTCAACACTCGTTAATCTATCTTGCGTCGCCAACAGATTTTCCAGCTTTTGTTGTGCCAAATCTTGATACGGCTTGCCAATGAGTTTTACAAAGTTTTCCAGGCTCCCAGTCGTTTCCAGGAGATCCTTCTGCATTGCTTCTTCAACTTCACGGGCCAAGGCATCAGCAGTCCTTTTGACTTTATCTATCACTTGTTGCCTCCGGGTTGGGAAATTTGAAATTGCTAAGAAACTATCACAGATAAAAAAATAGGTAGTATCAAACTGAATAGTTATGAAGTTATGCAAACTACAATTTAAGAAGGTACAATAATTATTTACAAGGAAAAAACTATGCAACATTAGAATGAGTAAATATAGGAAATAAATTGTTTTACTAGAAGAAAAATATCTACAACTTCTAGATGTACACCATAATGTTCAACTCGGCTACTCACATGCTCACTGAAACTTCTTTGGGAAGATTAGCTAAAGACTAATATCCACATAAGAAAGTGGTAATTAGTGTCAACTAACTCAGACGTGAGTGGTAATGAGTAGAGTGGCATATGCAGCAACAAGAAAATTAAAAACAAACTCTTAGATGAAAACGTAAATAATACAGTAAGGAAAAGTTACAATACCCGCCAGCAGAACATAGGCCGAGAGCAAGAAGATCTTCTAATGTGGTAGGTAGAACAGATGTCAGAAGTGATGCCGATAAACCAGCTGCTCCTAGTCCACCAAAACTTCCCAGGATCTGAAATTTAAAACAAACAGAATCCATTAACATCATCAGTTAGTTATCATATGAAATATTAGAGAGACATAAGTTATGTCACATTGTAATTCTCTTCTCCAATTTGTTTGTCTTAAAGCAACAAAAATTCACAGGAAGATATTATTTCAGTATCAAGAATACTAAGAATTTTCACCACTGAAGTAATTCTTCAAAGAAGCACTCGCCGCTTGATCTAAAAAATAGTTTAATGCAGTTAAATTCCATAAGGTTTTAACACTATACAAAATTAATTCAGAACTTTACAAAAACTACAAAAATTAGTGCAGCGTTTATTGAAACCATTATTTCATAACAGACGTTCTACATGGCTCCAAAGACTAACATGAGATTAGTGCAACTCACAAATTAAAAAGTAATAAAGAACCAATGAGAATTAATTAATACTGCATAGTAATCACATGGCTCAACCCAGTGTACTGAAAATACATGTCTTTAATAGCGGAGGGGAATGGATGCATTATATATATGTAGGTGCATTAAATACATGTAGGTTTTTGATCCGTTATAATGATTGATTACTTTTAAGGGTCCCAAATTGATGTATTACCATTACACTGGCTAACAAAATCATAATGGACAATGTAATACATGTGAATTATTGAAAAACCAATATAATAATGACACATCCATTTAGGATCCCAATTGGGACCCCTAAAACAACTACATAATTAGGTAATTATCCAAAAGATATTAAAGCTCACCACTTCACGGATTTCTTGCTCAAACAGTTTAGAAGCAGCTGCAGCATTAAAGTTTTCTATCGCTTTTGTGCTCAGCTCATATTTTCTACTCAACAACTTATCACTCTCCAACTCAACATGGATCTGAGGATTGACAAAGGAAGGCAACCTTTTCTTAAATGACTCCATATACAATCTTCCTTCACGAGCATTATTGGACTGGAGCCATGTAACATATTCATCCAGGAGTTTCTACATGTCAAATAAACAAAACAACAGAATACCAAAGATCAGACGTGCAGCTTCACAGAAGAATGGTACAGAAATATAGACATGTGTGAAACCTCTGAGCCGAGTATTACTATAGTGCCAGCCATAGGACACACAAGTGAGAGTTGGCCACTTACTAGTGCTTCGGAGAGTGCAGGACCTATGATGTCGTTTTGAATAACTGGGCCTGCAGGCATCTGACCAGCTTTATTTCCTTCGAAAACATAAGAAGTGACAAGATCAAGATTTGATATCTGTAGAGTTGATTCTGTAAGCTTCACAGCACGTTTTCGTGTAGTATCAATCTGGGAAAACAGTTACAATTGCTGAGAACAATATTACAAAAGTTGAACATTGGTTAAAAAAAATTAACCAAAGATTGTATCAAATTAAAAAAAAAACTTATTATAATAATATACCAGAGATAAAGTTTGCCTCTTCCAAGAAATGCTCTCACTTTCCATCTTCAGTGCATACTCTTTTACACTGCCAACTAGTTCATTGACAGACATCAAGTCCTTGTTGGCTTGCTGGCATTCTTGCCTCACAAGCTTCTGACAAACCGAGAGTAGTTGCTCTGCAATCCCAATTGGTGTTTCAAGCTTCAGCTTCATTCTTTCAATTCCTGTACTTGTCGACCCATCTAAGAAGCTATACAAGAACTTTTCAAGATCAAAGAAGCTATTGGTTCTCCAATGAGAATGATTCATGGAGAGTTCTTCATTCCTTTCATGAACATTGGAGGAAGCCAAAAGTTTTGCTTCAAGAGCAGAACGAGCAGATACAGGATATAATGTCACATGTTCAGCGTTGAGCAACCTCTTGGTATTTTCCTTAATAAATGATATAGCTTCTTCAAGCTGCATCAATCGTGTCAAAAGTAAAACTTGGGAAGCTCAATGGTCCCTCACTCCCTTGATATAAATAATTAAACTGACATGATCATACCTCTGTGACATTCTGATAAATGTCAGATTTATTCAGCACAAACACAACCTTTTTCTTCCACTGCTGAGTGTAACGAAGAAAATTAACCTGAAATGGGTCAGAAGTGGAACCAAAATCAACTTCGAAACTATAAACCCTATGTTTAGGTAAAAATCAAACAGTATAACACATAATAATATCCTGCACTAGTAGCACTATGGTGGAACATTCTTAATTCTACAACCTAGGTTAATGACAAGTAGATGAAATCACAGAAAAACTGAAATACACGTATTGATGATTCAACATCTTAACTTCCAACAAGGACAGATCCTTGAAGCTGAACTCTTTGATGCATAATCATTCAAAATGAATCGTATCTTGAGCAAGAAAGGTGTTTCAAATAACTTGGGAAAAAGCAAAGAACATTAAGGTCAACTGAATTCTGCAACCATCC
Organism: Hedera helix; assembly: GCA_947179155.2. NCBI lineage: Eukaryota > Viridiplantae > Streptophyta > Magnoliopsida > Apiales > Araliaceae > Hedera > Hedera helix. Next base: position 44,069,439 of record OX359276.1, on the reverse strand, counting down.
TTTTATTTAAAACTCTTAAGCTGGCAGGTCCACCTGGTATTTGATAGAATTTGATCTCTTTTAATTACAACACAATGCTTACATTATTCTATAATTAAATAATCAATTCTTAAATAAATGGAAAATCTGATCAATTTTATTTCTTCTTACAACAGAAAGATATAATGGCATTTCACATCAATTAAAAGTGCTCAACACTCATACCTCGCTTTCAGTCAATGGGCGATCAGCTGAAATAACAAAGAGAAGCAAATCTGCACGGGGTAAAAATTCCTCAGTAAGACGTTGTTGCCTTTGAAGAATCACATTAGTTCCAGGCGTGTCCACAATTATCATCTGCAAAACATTGAAAAGGATTAATCTTTTCAAGTAAGAAATTACATCCATAATTCCATATGATAAGAAAAAAAAGTAGAGAAGTTTTAGAGAAGCAAATACTTAAGATAGACAAGCAAATGTATCAGAGTATATATACATATACAGCTGAAATTCTAAAATTATCCATAAAAACACTCTTTGTAAACTTCTTTTCAATTTTCCCCAATTCTATTTTTTTTTCTCAAGCTCCACCAAGATAATAATTTCTTCATCATATTCCTTAACTTACAGTCCGTGACGCCTATCTTTCTGGCGCATCTAGCACTAAGATCATGTTCAGAAGATAACCAATTCTCAGTGCTCTACAAAATTACCCTATGTATCTTTACTATCATTGTAGATAACCAGATCCTACCATAAGTTAACCTATTGACATATTGGCATGATTCTTTCAGAAACAACAGTCGCAGTAGTATTAAATGGTGATGATGAGTGTTCATACAAAGGAGAGATCATTTGCATCTCCCCTGACAGGGACAGGAACAGCTTTTGGGGTTTACATGTTACCAACATCAGGTTAAGGCTACCCACTTCAGAGGAAATATACCCAATTTTTTGTTTCGCGTAAATCCTTTCGGTGGTTGGGATTGGGTGCTTTTGCACTCTTTTGCCTTTTCACATACGCCGTGTGTACATGGGCATCACCCCTTTTAGATGACTTTATCGATACATACTTTATTGTTTATCAAAAAAGTACCAGAGTAAATAATGAGGATGAAGATAATGATGACATAGAGTGAATTTAAGTAACATATTTGGTATTTTCTCAAAGCATTGGCAGTGCATCATGCAATCTGATGAAAAGAATTTGAAGAGTCCAACAATGCAATATGTATATTTCTCTAAACCCAATACAGACTGAATAACGGTAGTCTGTAGTAAATAGTAGCAGTAGAGCATAATCGAATAAACAAGAGTAACTCAAAAGCGAAATCACTTTAACATAGTGTAATTTAAAACAAACAAAACCATGTGACAAATCCGTACAGGTGTATGTTGCAGAGGAGAATTATTTTTTGAAATTGACTTTAACAACTAGAAGGTGAAAGTCTTGAAGCAACTCACCTCTTTAAGTATGGGAGCAGGTAGGTAGCATATAAATTGACCATCTGGACGTCTTTCAGAATGTTGTTGCTCATTGGAATTCAATTCAGAATAGCGTAAAAACGTAATCTCATTTGTTGTAGGAACCACCCCATCTTTTAGGTATTTTTCCCCAAGAAGAGCATTGATGAAAGTTGACTTGCCAGAGTTGAATTCACCCTGTTAAAATAAAGCAAAAGTAAAACTCACAAAAGAAATAAAAATAACTGATAAACGCCTAAAGGAGAAATTTCTTATTTTTTCCCCCTTTTTCATGCGTAGAAGGAGGAACTTTTTCAAGAGCAAACACTATAAAACAAAATGATTTCTCATTTCAGCATAACGATCGATGTTCCCAAAAGAAAATAAAAGTTTTTCCAAAGAAAGAAAATAGTATTAACAGCTGATCTGAGTATAACTAGATCCCAAATAAAAAGCTTTGACTTAATTGGTGGGTTTTCATCAGACTTAATCAAAAGCAGGGTTCTATTGCAAGGGACCAAATAAATGAAAATCAAGCAGCTTCATCTCTTTCTGCAAGATAAGTCGATTGTTCACTAATTCTTCTCGCTTTTAATTTTATTTATATTCAACAAGTGTGCAACCAAAGGACTGCTCCACTAGTACTTGTAATTGCTAAATAATTAAAGCACTCATTTTGTTATGAAAGTAAATTATTCCATAAGCCTTATATAATTGCTTTTCAAGAAGACACTCTACCATGAAAAATACAAAGTGACAGAAAGGCTTATCTTTTTGGAAGATGAATCCCAAGCCTAAATGATATAGTACAATATACACCACGTCAGACAGAATAATTATAGCACTTGAACTAGAATTTAAAGTTATTAGAGTACAATTGCTGATCAAGTAATTTACACAATGTTACATGGCCAATAATTTTTTCAGTCAAACCAGCTTAACTCATTGAAGATTCTTAAGATATATCTTTGTTAACTTTCCCTGAGATTTTTTCATGTGTTTGTCATCATTGCGTAAGGGCCGAGCTAATTTCTCTATATTCTTTTTTATCGGATGTCCCTGAAGGAACTTCTACTACCATGAGATTTGTGCAAGTCAAGATGGTGCTAGTGATATGTCCATCCCATTCCAATGTTTAAGTTTAAGAACAACAAAAACATTTGAGTAAAACTATTAAAAGCCCAATAAAAAAAAATTGTTACAGTAAAATGAACAAGATGTGTGGAGAATTTTAAAAGTTATGTTTTAGATAGGATCAAATAAATTCTCGAGAAATTATTCGAAATATAGAGCTAATACCCATGTATATCCGTGGAACCAGAATTTGTTGAAGTTCAGCACACAATTACCACTATAACCAATAAAAATGGCTCATTTAGTTGTGAAACAGCATCAACAAGAAGTGAGACTTCATCCATCTGCCATTTGAAAAAAATATTTCCCCAAATTAATGTAAGCTAGAAACCATTGAAATAAAGTAGAATCATTTGGTGCAATCAGAAGAACATTAGCTACCAAATGTTAACGTTAAAAGATCACCAGTGGTGCAGCTCTCTGGATAACATCTATAGCTTCAATCAGTATGGATCTCTCCATTTCAATGAATTGTTGTTCTCTATCCTCCAGTTTAACAAACCCAGCTACCCCCTCTTTCCCAAGAGAACCATTACTTACATCCAATGTTCTGAGCTTATCTGAGTTCTGCAGTTTTTCCTGTGGTCTCTTATTCAATACATTTACACTGTTAAACATTTTGTTGAAGAAGTCATCACCCAACAACTTCAATTCATCCAGTGAAATGACTAATCCACTAGCACCTGATTTAAGTAATTTTGATGCTTCAGGATATAGTTTTTCATCCTTGAGCGAATCAGTCATGAGAAAAGTTGGAGTTTTCACACAACCGAAAACAGAACTCACCAGTTCATCGAGATTCCTTACTCCATCAATATTATATATAAGAAAATCAGCACCTTCAGAACTAGAAGCATTTACAGCAGCAGTTGGAGTTTGCACAATTCTTCCAACCAATGGAAGAACTACTGATTCAAATCTGGTATCAATCATTGTATTTCTTGCGACAATAGCAGGAAGACCTGTGGGGAGAAGCTTTTTACTTATAGATGAAATAATTCATGCTAACAGTTCCAAAAACACCATTAAGTGCCATATAATATAATAGAAACCATTCCTTAATACAGAATCCAAATATATGTTGCACTAATATATGAGAAGTTTGGGCCTCCCATGCAGTACAGTGCTTTCATGAGTGTTAAAGCATGATACAAATTATTGGGCATTCTCTCTAACAGCTAAAGCTTTTACAGCAGTTGATACATCAAAGCTTTGGGTATGCATTTTTGGGACAAGTGATATAATTGGTTCCCCCTTGAATTGTTAGAATTGCAGTGTTTGGTATATGCACTATGATTCATTTGTTTTGTCTGCCCACACACAAGTGGAGGTTGCAAGTGAGTGTTAAAGCATGGTATCCATTGTTTGGTAATCTCTCTGACAGCTTAATATATTAGAACAGTTGAAAACTTGACATTGACCTAGAGTTCATATTTAAAAAATTCTATCTTCATGCTATTTACATGTAGACATGAGATGTTTTCTTTTAAGGCAAAAAATGTTTTCTTTTAAGGCCCCGAGTTTGTTATTCAGTGATCACTATCGATATCAACGAATCTATTATCATAAAACTAGTGGTGGATGATAATACTAGTAAAGAGAAGCTGATACTAAACTATATCTGTACAACATGTCCGAAAATATAGATGTGCCCATAGCCCCTCAATTTAAAAATTAAAAGTAGCACTACCTTCCTAGTTTCTCCCAGATAAAACAAACTTAGGCACATTGTGGCCACCGATCAAAGCCAAAGCAATCATTATTATTACTAGATCAATGGTACTGTTACATGCTTACAAGATTTCTACTTTCTTCAGCAGTAAGCCAGCAACATAAACTGCCCTAGCACATCATTCTCATTCATAAACTATAATTTATCTAAAGAGCAACACTACATACACTTAACCTAATCACTGGCTCACTAGGTTCTTGTTTTTTCTAACAAATAATAAGACTTAACTTTTTAACTAACTTCACCAATACCCTTAACGCATCAATGTACAATCTAGTTGCATAGTTTAAATGAACTTTGCATTTTCCTATCTCAAATGATTTTCTATTTTCACTTATAAAATAATTATTTGTCTTTCATAGCCAATATTTAGTAAAGTGGGGATTAAAATTGAAAGATAATGAGTGAACATATACTTTATAAACTAGCATAAAGTTTCAACCTTGATCGGAAAGAATAACGCCACTAGCATTAACAGCTGCGGCAATATCAACACGCTCGGCAAGCAACAAGTAAGCTCTGTCCCTAATAACCGACTTCAACAAACAGGCGGCTTCATACAATTTCCCGCCACTGCCTTCCCCGTCACCGAGCACCACAATCCCGACGGAATTATTCGACACCGCCGCGTCAATTAAATCCAATGCGGCTTTATTATCTGCCAATACCTCCTCGGGTTTTAATTGAAGCACGAGATTTGGTACTTTAATTTCCGGCCGCTTGTAACCTCCGGGAAAGAGAGTTCTTGGCTGTGGTGGGTTTTGAATGTCAGAAGGAAAAGGGTTGTCGTTTATGATGGAGTTAATGGAAAGACTGGTGGTTCTGCGGTGGCGGAATTTGAATTGGGGTGGCGGGCGGTGGTGGTTTGGGCGGTTGAAAAAGAGTGAGTACTGAATGTTTATAGATGTCGAATGAGAAACTAGTGATACCATTGGGAATAACAAATGGAGAGGAGGAGGAGGAAGGAAGGAGAGAGAGAGAGAGAAAGAGAGAGAGAGGCTTATCTCTGTTGTAGTGTAATGGGAGGTGTGCTGTGTTTATGGCTCTGATGACGTCTCATTTCTTATCTGTTGGAATCTATAACGCTGCGTTCGGATTGATTTTCTCATTAATTTTTCTATTTTAAAATTAAAGCTATTTATTTTATTTTTAAATTATATAAACGTGCTAATAAGTCTAAATTATTGGCTGTTGTGGTGAGCAATAATAACAATCCATTAATGTGATATATTTTTAAATTATTTATAAATAAAAACTCAATTATAAAGCACCAAAATGCCACTGAACCACATATAAAATATTACTATATCAGAAAAGGTGATAAACAATTTATTTAACCTATTCTAATTTTTTTTCATCTTTCAATTGATCTTATTTATTAAAGGTGTTCGCTAGGTTGATTGGGCTTAAAACGGGCTGGTTGAAAAAGTAAAATCATCGATGAAACGGGCCAGGCCAACATTTCAACATTTTTTTGAATTCAGAACAAGCAGCCCACATCTTAGAGACAACAATAGGCGTGATGGACTGACAAGTTTTTGAAAACTTCAAACAAAACTTACATAGAAATGTACAACAAGTCCAGCGACACTTTTGCAACAATATGAGAAAGGCAAAAGAGGCCACGTAGAATGCCTTGATATCTTTTAGGTTTTTTCTAATTTCCTTCTTGGCCCTTTTCTCCTAGGCCCAAGATTGAAATAAATTTTTCGAGTCCCGATATATATCACAATTTTTTTTTTATCGAATTACGATTGTGATATATATCAATATATGAAATTGAATATAAAATGTTAAAATTGACCCACTATATCGCATATCTCGTTAAAATATTATCAACAATAATTATTTATCTAACAAAAAAGTTGATACATAAACTCGTAAGATATATCATTTTTCGATCTATTACATTATAATGGTGTAGATTCTTTAAAAAAATGTCTTAATTTTTGCATTGTTCTTTTCAATAATGTTTGATAATCTACTTGTATTTGCTAGAGTAAGTGATACTGTTATGTTGGGTTGGTTTAGATGAACTAGTTATTTTTTAGTTTTGAAAATATTAATTAACGTATAGTATATGTGACGACCCCAAATTCGGGTTCTTTGAATCTCGGTTCCGGTTCAACACGAGTACAACATTTTTCTTATTGTTCATTAATTACAACAATATTATAATTGATAAATAACCACTTATTTACAATTTTACAACATCTCTTTCTATTCCAGAATCAAAATCTTTATACATTCCTAGTATGTCTTAATATCATACATGATAAGATATTCTATTACAATCAACTTGTGTATTTAGCACTCATATAACATACCAACTAAAGTCTTACACTACACAATCATTTACCTGTCCAATTCAGACTAATATCTACAACAAATATTTAGATCTTCAGTGAAAGTAATATGTTTTCCTGTTCCTTAATCTTTATCGAGAACTTCAAATGATTTGCACTATCTGAAAATGTTGGTTTAGGTAAGAGTGAGCACGACGGCTCAGCAAGTCTAACAGATAGCACATAACACAAAGTTCATGTTTATACATGCTTCTCATGCTTCATGCATTACATTATATGAATGCATCATACTTCTCATGCTTTGCATTTATTCATGCAACATACTGAACATTCAGTGGAATGAATACATGACATACAGTTCAACTTATTCAATTAATTCAGGTTTTCTATCATATAGAATCAACACACCTCATATGGTTTCACCAAAAACATATTTAATTCAAATTCTCACATGCTTCAAGTGCACACACAACAGTTATACACATAGCAACAATATCTGAAAAACTTGTCTGGTTCGCTTCTACCGTTTACGTCTATTTGCGTCCTTTGTTCAACCTACAATTTATATATAAAATTGATATAATCATTAGTTATAATGACTATAAATTAGTCTTAACTTAAGACATTAACTTCAAATTATTAACTCTTAAGATGTCCAATAAACGAACTCTTAAGTTCCGAACAAAAAACCCTAGCCCAATTACAATTTGGACATAATGGGTACGCTTAACCAACTTTTTGCATTCACTATTCATCGTACGACCTACTTGTATTAAAGATCTGGAAACACTACTTGTACGGAGAAAAAGTGGATATCTATACGGATCATAAAAGTCTCAAGTATTTCTTCACCCAGAAGGAACTCAACATGCGACAACGACGTTGGCTTGAACTGTTAAAGGATTATGACCACACAATCCAGTATCACCCGGGAAAGGCGAACGTTGTAGCTGACGCTTTGAGCAGAAAATCTTATGCAAGTACAAGTGCACTGCTGACAACACAAAAGTGTATTTTGTACGACTTGCAAAAGATGGAGATAGAGCTAAAGACACCAGGGACCCACTCGAAGATTGCTCACGTGCGAGTAGAACCAACTTTAATCAATAAAATTAAAGCTGCTCAAGCTACCGATCCAGAACTGATAAACATGATAAAGAAAGTACAAGAAGGTGTCATTCCCGAAGCAAGAATCGACGAGAAAGGAATACTTCGAGTCAACTCTCGACTATGTGTTCCTAACAATCATGAATTAAAGCATAAAATCATGATGGAGGCACACAACATGCCGTTTACAATCCACCCAGGAGGTACCAAGATGTATCGAGATCTTCGACATACATTTTGGTGGAACAATATGAAAAGAGAGATTACGGAGTTTATCTCAAGGTGCCTAACTTGTCAACGTGTCAAGGCAGAGCATCAAGTTCCTAAAGGTCCATTACAATCACTTGAAGTTCCCGAATGGAAGTGGGAACACATCAATATGGACTTCGTGACGGGTCTTCCAAAAGTTTCTCAAGGCTTAGATGCAATTTGGGTGATCGTAGATAGATTGACCAAATCTGCTCATTTCTTGCCTATACGAGAAAACTTTTCACTTGAACGTCTTGCCGGTATGTACATAAATGAGATCGTGAGATTGCATGGCATGCCAGTTTCCATAGTTTCTGATCGAGATCCTAGATTCACTTCACGCTTTTGGATCAGTCTACAAAAAGCTATGGGCACTGAACTACGTTTTAGTTCTGCATACCATCCTCAAACGGACGGACAATCGGAAAGGACGATCCAGACCCTCGAAGATCTTTTGAGACTTTGTGTATTGGACTTCAAAGGAAGTTGGGATAAGTACTTGCCGTTGGTGGAATTTTCTTACAACAACAGTTACCAAGCAAGCATAGGCATGGCTCCATTCGAGGCATTGTATGGAAGGAAGTGTCGCTCTCCAATATGTTGGAATGAGGTAGGAGAAGCAAAATTGTTGGGACCCGAGTTGGTACGCTTGACGACCGAAAAGATCCAAATGATTCGACAACGAATACAGACCGCACAAGAACGACAAAAGAGTTATGCTGATCTTCATCGGAGAGACGAAAGTTTCAACGTCGGAGATCATGTATTCTTACGTGTTTCTCCATGGAAAGGGGTTACGAGATTCGGAAAGAGAGGAAAGCTCAACCCTCGATTTATTGGCCCATTTGAAATCCTCGATCGAATAGGAACCGTAGCCTACAGACTAGCCCTACCACCAAGTATGTCTCGCATCCATAACGTTTTTCACATATCTATGTTACGTAAATATGTGAAGGACCCAAACCACGTCATTGAGTTAGAACCAGACGTTATAGCAGAGGATTTAACATACGAGGAGGTACCTGTTAAGATCCTGGATAAGAAGGAGCAGATCCTACGCTCAAAGGTTATACCTCAAGTTAAGGTTTTATGGAGGAACCAAGATACTGAGGAAATGACCTGGGAGCTAGAATCTGAGATGAAATCTAAGTATCCTTACCTCTTCGATATGTCAGGTACGTCAATTTCGGGGACGAAATTTCATAAGGAGTGGAGGTTGTAAGACCCCGAATTTTATGAAATACAAAATTTAATTTTTCTTCATATTTATATTTTTGAAACAGTAAGTGGTTAAATCGATAAAGTTAAAAGTTAAGGATGTTATGTGCAAATTTTATTTTGTCGAACAATATTCGTTTGGTCGGGGAATATTCGTTTGGTCCGACGGCGCCGAAATAACAAATTATTGGTGGACCCCACAACGGAATATTTGTCGGATATAGAAAACGACAGAAATAACCTTTTTAAATAAAAATAGTCAACGGAACTGTTAAAATACCGGTGATAAAAGAATAGTAGCATACGGTAGTTTTTGGTATTTTCTGTAGCACACGGTACTCTACAGTAACACACGGTATTGCATAGTGTCTCATATTATTGGTCTGATAATTGACACCGTAACTGTTACGCATCATTTCATCGATAATTGTCACTGCATAATATTTTATATTATCAATTCAATAATTGTTGTTACACAGTATTTTGCATTATTGATTTAATAATTGTCATTACACTGTATTTTATATCATTGAGTCAATAATTGTTGCTGCACTGTTTTTAAAATTATTGAACCTAATAATTGTCACAGTAACATATGCACAGTAATTCACATTATTGAATCAATAATTGTCATTACACAGTAACGTATGCTTTATTTTACATTATTGTTATCTCTATTATGATGTTATTTAAACAGTTGTATTTCATTAATTTATTGATTTGATATCTAAGAGCTAACTATACTGTATTTATAACAATTAGTCATAATAATTGAATTGATAAAGTTATTTGTTTATAATATAAAGTTAGGTGATTATTAGGTGATATGAAATGAATGGTGTAGATTAAAGTGTGAATTATTGTTGAATAATTGAATTGATTTGTTTATAATATAAAGTTAGGTGATTATTAGGTGATATGAAATGAATGGTGTAGATTAAAGTGTGAATTATTGTTGAATAATTAAATTGATTTGTTTATAATATAAAGTTAGGTGATTATTAGGTGATATGAAATGAATGGTGTAGATTAAAGATAATATAATATTTGAAATGGATGGTGTAGATTAAAAGATGATCTTTAAATGAATGGTTTAGATTAAATGAATGATAAGATTTTTGGCTATAAATAGAAGCCTTAACTTAAGGATTTTTCATAAACTTCCTTACTTGTTCTTTCTTTCTCTCTCTAAATACTTCTTGTGAAAGTTCTCTCTAAGTGTGCTTAAGTCATCTTGAGTATTTGTAAAGATCTATAAGTATACGTGTACTGTTCAAGTTAATCAACCTCATTTAAATCAATATCCAGTCACGTGTTGAGGTAAGGGATACCATCTTTTTCATCTTCCATTATTCAAACGTACTATGGTAAGGGATTATCATTATTTGATTCTCGATAATAATATTGTTTCTTCCTTACTCATAAGACGTGCCTTTTATTTCCATGTATTAAATTGTGGGAATAACCTTACGGAGCGGATTGCCGCCTGTTGGTGAATAACCTTTCGTATTCATTCATTATTAATCTCTGAGAATAACCTTACGGAGCGGATTGCCGCCTGTTTGGTGAATAACTCTTTGTACTCAAATTCTATTAAATTGTGGGAATAACCTTACGGAGCGGATTGCCGCCTGTTTGGTGAATAACTCTTTGTACTCAAATTCTATTAAATTGTGGGAATAACCTTACGGAGCGGATTGCCGCCTGTTGGTGAATAACCCTTTGTATTAATTTCCTTCACCTTTTGTTAATCAAACCTGCTACGGTAAGGGATATTATTTTCTTTCATACTCCTAAATCGAAATTTATTATGGAACTATTGCTTCTATAATTCCTGAAAATATTATATGTTTCATAATAGTTGAACTTCATTATTTCAACTGAACCTTCCTATTTACGTGAACCTTTCTATTGAATTGTAACCGTTATTCTGAACTGTGGATCTTGAATTTCACTCCACATCATGTTGACAATTTGGACATTATTTGAATCTGTACAAAGTAAACTTCCGATACTTATTGTTATCCTATTTCTTCTGTTCATCATTTATATCATTCTAATCATCCAAAAATCAAGCTGTTGTGAATATCTGTGGTCGGGGGCACAGATGTGATATATTTGTTGAACAGATGATAGGTTAAAGGCGATATAATAGGTTAAAGACGATACATCTGTTCGGTGTCTTTTATGGCACGTGGTGAATGTTCTCTTTGGCCCGTAGTGCAAAGATGAACTGTTGTTTGGTATGATTATGACCAAAGGCTGAATCTGGTATAATCATGACCGTTGGTGTTATATTGAATGTCTTTGGCCCGTAGTGCAAAGATGAACTGTTGATGTGCATGATTATGATCAGGAACTGTGAATTTGTATTATCTTGACTAATGATATTTCAGATGATAAAAGTTGATGATGTTTTTCCTAAAAAGAGAACCGAGTGGACATTATAGTCTGCATTATTCTTCTAATAGATTACTCATTCCGCTGCTATTATTGATCTGAACGTTGTTTAAGAATTTAACTGCAGTTTTTGATATAAACCTTGTAGTCTATTGTATTCTATCAAGAACTCAACTGTTGAAGACTAATGATAATTTATTCGTCATTATCTTAGTCATGATATTTCTTACTGGGCTATTTGAGCTCACCCTTTCTTTTGTTCCATTGTTTTTCAACAGGAGATGAAAACATAACAGGGTCTAGCCGGGGAATGGAGTGAGGGTCCGAGGAATAGTTATCATAGTCTTCACGTTTTGTAAAATAGTGTGACAATAATAGTGAAGACTTAGTTGTGTATTATTATACACTGTATTGTTGTACGTTGTGCTTTGTTGTAATAATTTTGTTGTTGTATTTTGACGACTCAAGTTTGGGCTGTGTGGGCCCAGATTTGGGGGCGTCACAGCCCACAACGGAATAATTGTCGGATATAGAAAACGACAGAAGTAACCTTTTTAAATAAAAATAGTCAACGGTGTTAACTGTTAAAATACCGGTGATAAAAGAATAGTAGCATACGGTAATTTATGGTATTTTATTGTGGCACACGGTATTCTACAGTAGCACACGGTATTGCACAGTGTCTCATATTATTGGTCTGATAATTGACACCGTAATTGTTACGCATCATTTCATCAATAATTGTCACTGCATAATATTTTATATTATCAATTCAATTATTGTTGCTACACAGTATTTTGCATTATTGATTCAATAATTGTCATTACACTGTATTTCATATCATCGAGTCAATAATTGTTGGTGCACTGTAGTTTAAAATTATTGAATCTAATAATTGTCACAGTAGCAAATATACTGTAATTTATATTATTAAATTAATAAAAATATGTAACGTGTTTCTTACATTATTATGGTAACATTATTTTATATGTTGGACTCACAGGAAGAATAAATAAATAAATAAAAAAATAAAATAATTAATTTTACTATTTGAAATAGTAACGTGAATAGTGACGTGAATAGTGACGTGAATAGTACGTGAATAGTAAGAAACATGTGGAACCCATTGTGGGGCCCACATGAAATGTGAGAAATGTGAATTTGCTGAAGTGGGTTGGTGGAGGCTGCACAGCAGCCTCTGCTGAATATTTTTCAGCCCACCTACCACGCATAGTAACTTATTTTCTCCTATAAATAGCTTGTTCAGCTAAATAGAAAAATCACACCTAAAACATAAAAATTTTCTATAAGAATTTTATGAGTTTTCTCTGAGAATAGTAAGGTTATTTTGAGAGTTTGAAAACCAAAAGGAGTGCAGGAATTTTTCAAGTAAGTCTTTTATTAAAGAGTAGTAATTTTATAAATTCCTATTTTTCACGGTATTCACAAATCTTCCTTTAGAAGACTCTTCTTTAAGAAGATTCATTTTTAAAAGCTTTCTTTGGAAGATTTATTTTGGAATATTATTTTAAAAACTATTTTAAAGTAGTTATATTATACTACAAAAATTATGTTAAATATATATAATTTTGATAGTTCATATTATACGAGTTATCATACACTTTGAAATTTATATGTGGTAATTACTAATTATATTAAAAATATATAGGTTGATCAACCTCATTTAAATCAATATCCAGTCACGTGTTAAGGTAAGGGGTATCACTCTTTTCATCATCATAAATGGATATTATTTTCTTTCTTACTTGAAGGGATTATCATTCTTTGATTCTCGAAAATAATATCGTTTCTTTCTTGTGCCATTTATTTCCATGTATTAAATTGTGGGAATAACCTTACGGCGCGGTTTACCGCCTGTTGGTGAATAACCTTTTGTATTCATTCTTTATTAATCTTTGAGAATAACCTTACGGTGCGGATTATCGCCTGTTTGGTGAATAACTCTTCGTGTTCAAATTCTATTAAATTGTGGGAATAACCTTACGGTGCGGATTACGCCTGTTTGGTGAATAACTCTTCGTATTCAAATTGATGGGAATAACCTTACGGCGCGGATTATCGCCTGTTGGTGAATAACCCTTTTTATTTGTCTCGTGTGGAAATAATTTGTCTACATGAATTATCACATGACACTTTTATTCCATATTCGTAAGTGATATCATTTTCCTTTATACTCATAAGGGATACCATCTTTTTCATCTTCCATTATTCAAACTTACTATGGTAAGGGATATTAATTCCCTTCACCTTTTGTTAATCAAACCTGCTACGGTAAGGGATATTATTTTCTTCCATACACCTAAATCGAAACTTATTATGGAACTATTGCTTCTATAATTCCTGAAAATATTATATGTTCCATAATAGTTGAATTTTATTAGTTCAACTGAACCTTCCTATTTTCTGAACATTTCTATTGAACTGTAATCGTTATTCTGAACTGTGGATCTTGAATATCATTTTTAAATTTCACTCCACATCATGTTGGCAATTTGGACATTATTTGAATCTGCACAAAGTAAACTTCCGATACTTATTGTTTATCTTGTTCTTCTGTTTATCATTTGTATCACTGTTATTTGTATTAATCATCAAGAATCAAGCTGTTGTGAATATCTGTGGCCGGGGGCACAGATGTGATATAATTGTTGAACAGATGATAGGTTAAAGGCGATATACTAGGTTAAAGGCGATACATCTATTCGGTGTCTTTTATGACACGTGGTGAATGTTCTCTTTGACCCGTAGTGCAAAGATGAACTGTTGGTTGGTATGATTATGACCAAAGGCTGAATCTGGTATAATCATGACCGTTGGTGTTATATTGAATGTCTTTGGCCCGTAGTGCAAAGACGAACTGTTGATCTGCATGATTATGACCAGGAACTGTGAAGTTGTATTATCTTGACTAATGGTATTTCAGATGATAAAAGTTGATGATATTTTTACTAAAAAGAGAAGCGAGTGGACATTATAGTCTGCATTATTCTTCTAATAGATTGCTCATTCCGCTGCTATTATTGATCTGAACGTTATTTAAGAATTTAACTGCAGTTTTTGATATAAACCTTGTAGTCTATTGTATTCTATCAAGAACTCAACTGTTGAAGGCTAATGATAAATTATTCGTCATTATCTTAGTCATGATATTTCTTACTGGGCTATTTGAGCTCACCCTTTCTTTTCGTTCCATTGTTTTTCAACAGGAGATGAGAACGTAACGGGGTCTAGCCGGGGAATGGAGTGAGAGTGCGGGGATAGCTATCATAGTCTTCACGTGTTATAAAATAGTGTGGCAATAATAATGAAGACTTAGTTGTGTTGTATTATCCACTGTATTGTTGTACGTTGTATTTCATTGTAATAATTTTGTTGTAGTCTTTTGACGACTCAAGTTTGGGCTGTGTGGGCCTAGATTTGGGGGCGTCACACTTACTATTTCTTTGAATGACAACCTTGATTGACCAAGTGATTGACGCACATCTAGATGTTTACAAGCTATAGGTTGAGTAAAACAAAAGCAACTTTCTCCAACACTTAACCAAAGTGTGGTTAAGGCCCTTACTCTTGTAACCTATAATAACTCAACTATCAACCATGGTTCAAGCTCATCAATTAAACATGCACACATCTTCCACCAAATACCTCAAGTAGGGTTAATTCTCTACAATCAATTATACATATATATTCAATATATTTATATAATTACTAACACTTAACTCTAGCATTGGTTAATGTTTTATTTTTATTACCACTTAGGGTTAACAAGTAACCCAACAATGGTTAGTTCTCTACAACATAAATTCATAAGAATTGACCATCTTCATTGACTAGGGTTGGTGAACCACCCATTGGTTAATTCATTTAACCAACATTGGTTAACTCTCTACCAATTCATATACTTACAACATATATATCTCTACATATTCACCAATAACCTTCTATTTAAATTACATCATAGCTTGAATTGACTAATTTAAATTAAATACAAGCAACATACATTTTTACTCAATCTCCAAGTGGGACCCCATGTTTGGTCAACACTCCACCATTTTTCCTTTATTTTTATTTTATATATATATATACACACTTGCAATTTCTACTAACCATTAACCAAGGTATGGTTAATTCTCTACAACATGCAACCCATAGTTATCTACCAATTCTACCTTGGTGAATTTTATACATACATAATTGTATCTATAATAGTCTTTCTACAACTAACTCATGCATAGTTAAATCTTTAGTTTATTTACTACATAGGGTTACTCAATTAACTCATTCATAGTTAATTCTCATTATCACATTCATTCACCTAACAATTAACCAATGTTTGGTTAATACTCTCTCTTGTCTACCAACTAGGGTTATTCAATTAACCTTACATTAGTTAATTCTCTACACTTAACAATACTTGAATTTATTCTCCCAACATATTGACCAACATTTGACTTTTAAATTTGAACTCAATATTTGGGCTACTAGTTTATTTTGCATTGGGCTCCCTTATTTAATTATTTGAGTTACCTAACACAACTCACACATCTTTATAACTTGGGCTAGGTAATTAATTTAATTGGACTACACCAAATTATATACAATACTTGCCAACATAATTTAATTAGACTTATATTAATTACCTATTGGACTATAATATTTGGGTTTATTATTTAATTACCCATCTTCATGCAAGTATTTCCATATTAGGCTTGTATTAAATTCATTAATGGACTCTATATAACAACTTAATAATTAAGTTAATTACTTAATTAATTAACTTCTTATTATTGCCACCATAGACAATCGTTCTAGCTTTTCCATAACTCCAACTCATGACTAATATAATTAACCTAATTAATTATATTTCATGACTTTCCTTCTTTCTTCATATTTAAACTAATTAATTTATTAGTTTTAATTGAGTATTAATTTACTCATCTTCTTATTTGTCTAACAAACACACTTTAGGTATATATAGTTTAATATAACCGCCTTCACTTCTCAATTGAATTTATTTCCTTAATAAATTCTCTACATGCATTATTAAAATATTATCACATTTAATTTCTAACAAATAAATTATGTTAAAAAAAATGTTTACCTATTTTCTACATATCTTACTTATCAAATTTTAGGTTTTAAACTATAACCTTTAATTAATATTTAAAAATCTTATTTACAATTTTTGTAAATATCTGGGATATTACAGTATATATTACACTTATTCATCTGTTTAATTATTTACTATCAAATAATGAGATTTTTAGTATTATTATTAAGAAAAATAGGATGAATTTTTATATTTTTTTAATCTAATTTTCTTCTACGACATGAACATTTTATATTTTTGTAGGGAAGCAATTATGAGATTTTATTTGTCATTTTATTTTTAATAAGCATTATAACTTTATGTAGTGTTTGGATCTATCTTACATAATTGTCGTATGTGTAATATGAAAAAGAGTAAAAATAAAAAATATTAAATAAGTGAATTAAAAAAAAAAAATATCTTGTGCAAAGTATTTAACAAATTGAATAAAGGCAGCGGTTGCCTTGGTCTATTTTGGAGAAGAAGAGAGGAGAGAAGGAGAAATTGGATGGCAGGTTTTTACTATTTTGATTATACGATATAAGCACTGTCGTTTCGAATTTTCGGTAAATAAGTTAGCATACGAAGATAGATACTCCTTGTTTCAAGCCTCTTAGGGTTGGCAGTATTTTAATGCGTTGTATTTAATATTTAAAGGATAAATAAAAATTTTAAATACATTTAAATTTTCAAATATACTAAATATCGCAATAATTAAATAATCAAACATGCACGTTTATTATTTCTTAAGTTAATTAAGAAAATTGATACAAGTTAATTTGATATTTTTATAAGATTAAATGGGATTTACTTGTGAAAATATTAATTTTTATATGAAATTGATATTTTCACTAATTAATTTGATATTTTTAAAATATCAAATGAGACCCATTTGTGAAAATATTAAATTACCTTGTGAAAATATTAATTATTTTAATTAATTATGAGAATTGATATTTTCACAAATAAAATTTGATATTTTTATAAGTTCATCTTACATAAGTGTAGGGCTCATTTATACTATTTATATGAAAAGAATCTTATGAAATAATTATTTTTATTTATAAAAATATCAATTTTTTTAATTATTCATATATTTATATTAGTTCTTATTATTTATAAAATTATTTGATCTTCTATTCTCTTTATGTATTTTTTTTACCCTTAAGAAGGTTTTAAAATAAGGGCTGTCCTTTCCAACACACTTGTTTTCCTTTTTCTAGTAGAATTTTGAAACTCGCAAACGGCGTGTTGGAAGAGGAGAGAGAAGAATGGGGAGGAAACCAAAAGCAGCAAAGTTTGAAGCTATGTCACTTGACATGGTAATTCCAACTCTCATCCCTTTATTTCCTTTCCCTAAAAAGAAAAAAAAAACTGCTGATTTCTTTTTATTAATTATTCCCTTGTTAGTAGTTTTTGATCATCGTTTTCAAGGTGGATTTTTCAAGTGTGATCTCTCTACATATATATATATATATATATTACTGTTTGGTTTTTCTGTGGGGTTTTGCCCCATGTAACTGAAGATGGACTAAACCTGAATGGGTTAGGATGTCATTATATGCTTGCTCTGTGTATAACCTTGTGTATCTTTCTCTCTCTGTATTTAATTTCCTGGAAAAAGGGTATATGTGTGTGTGTGTATAATATGGGTTTGTATATATAGGAATGGATGCATGTGGGTGTGGGTAGGAGTTGGATTAGAGACTGAAAAGGGGTTTAGGGTTTGTACAAACAAAGGCGGGAAGATAGCGAGAGAAAGGGAGGGGAATTCTCTATTATTTGTTGTGTGTTATAAACTAGGGTAAAGAACAACGTTATCTTGACTGTGATTTGATACGTTTCATGGAATGAAAATGGGAACAAAACATATCACTCTCTGTAGTTAGAGAGTACGATAGGGCCGTAGGGGTAGATTTATTCTGATAGCTTTGTTCATATGGAATCTATTTTAGTGTGGGGTTATACTGCATTGTAGATGCATCCTTGGTACTTTCTGTTTTATCATTCGAAGATCTCATGTATTAAGAATTTGTTCTTATTTGGAGTTGGAACATTTAATGAATGCGGAAGCATAATAGTTGCATGTGCTCAATTATCCTTTTCATGTTATCATGTGCTTGTATTTGATGTATACTTTGGAATGAAGTAGCTTTTGGTCTTTCTCATTATCAGTTTGCTAATGACATCATTATACTGGCAGCCCAAAAACTCTAGTGTGCCTTCAAAGATGGAGAGATCTGAGCCTGAAACGCTGAAAAGCTCTTCCAGCTTATCAGTGAGGAAGAAAGCTTCAAAGGTCAAAACCATATTCCCTAGGCGATCCGGGCGTCTTCAGAATTCAGTCCAACCTGCTCGAGGCCAAGGGATAGAAGCCGTCATTGAGCAGATAAATCTTGTTGAAAGTGATAGGGAAGACGAGACATATCTTGATGAAAGTGAGAGTGAAGACGAGCCTGTGGTTGAAGGTACTACCACCGAGCAAATCATGGCTGGAAAGAGCTTGGAAGAAAAAGTTGACCAGCTTGTTGAAGATTTCGAAGAATTAAAATCAAAGGTATTTGATTAATTTAGATATACTCCGTTAATTATTTTCTTGTGCTTACACAGTCATGATTATGAAACTCATTCTTATGAGCAAATTATTACTGAGTAGGAGAGCAAGAGGAACTTCTTAGGTGCAGGTCCATCTTCAGACCGTAAATATAAAAGCCTTTACATACATTCTCAAAAGAAGGTTATGCTTCTCTTGCTAGTTGCTATTAGCAACTTGTGCTTGATTCTTATTAATGGTTTTATCTAATTTTAATGGTTTATTAATTTCAGATTGAAGCCTTAACAAATGAAAATGGTCAGCTCAGTAATCAACTGCAAATTGCTTATGCAAAAATTGAAGCGGTATAATTTTCACTTGTCACACAGTAATGGACTTATGTTTTCATTTAAGGTTCAAGAGAACGTCTTTGCCATGCACATTGCTTTACATGCACTTCTAATAGCTTTTAATGTATACAAGATATCTCACAAATAATAAATAAACAAATAATTTACCAGTTGTGAGGTTAGAAAGCTGGAATGAGCATTTATGCATATAGTCACTCGTGAAACTTGTACAATTTAATTTGTGTGTCCAAAGTGGCCCTTCAGTCATAGCTTGAATTATTGCTTTTATGGTTATCCTTTCAAATGAGTGCAAATCAACAGCTGCTGGCATGTATTCCTACATTTTCCTATTGATCGAACTTGTAGCTCCTTGTTCATAATGGAATAGATTAAGACCATCAAGTGTTGTTTGTTGGATTAGTTGAGGACATGGACTAGTTTGAAATCCCTCTTATTACTTTTCTCTGATATAACAACATATAAATTTAATTTCTCTGTTTCTTAATTAACTGCATGGTATGTGATCATTGTGTCCCTAAGGTGATATTGTCAAGATGAAAGTTTCAGCGGTACATTATTTTAGACAAATTACACGACATACCAGTTGTGAGGTTAGAAAGCTGGAATGAGCATTTATGCATATAGTCACTCGTGAAACTTGTACAATTTAATTTGTGTGTCCAAAGTGGCCCTTCAGTCATAGCTTGAATTATTGCTTTTATGGTTATCCTTTCAAATGAGTGCAAATCAACAGCTGCTGGCATGTATTCCTACATTTTCCTATTGATCGAACTTGTAGCTCCTTGTTCATAATGGAATAGATTAAGACCATCAAGTGTTGTTTGTTGGATTAGTTGAGGACATGGACTAGTTTGAAATCCCTCTTATTACTTTTCTCTGATATAACAACATATAAATTTAATTTCTCTGTTTCTTAATTAACTGCATGGTATGTGATCATTGTGTCCCTAAGGTGATATTGTCAAGATGAAAGTTTCAGCGGTACATTATTTTAGACAAATTACACGACATCTTCACCGTTTTTGTTGACTGGACCACACTAGAATGGTGGATCTAAAGTTTAATAATCAACGTTTTATGGGCAAGTATAAGAATTGCACCATAGAAGATAGAAGCTAAATATTAAATCATCTTGGTTGTTTTACTCAATTTGCGTTGGTTTAAGCAATCAGATGATCTATTGGTCACTGTTTATAGTTATTAGTTGATATAAACAGTTTGTTTTATTCCAAATCAACATTTTGCTAGAGTTCTAAATTTCTTATACTTATTGTAGTATGAGAACGTGAAGGACGTCATGGACAAATTGAGGGATGTCATTATGGCTTCAAATTTGACAAAAGCAACTGAAGCAATGGTGAACCTTTCATCTAAAGCAATGTTTACTGGAGCTTCTATTCCCAGTGCTTCCGTTGAGACAGACCCCACAGATGTACCAGAGTCTCCAGCTAAGAAAAGGAGGGATAAAAAAGGAAACAAATAGGGTTAGAACTTCAAAGTGAGAACTAAATGCATTGGTTGAACTTTTGGGAGGGCTCTTGTAGAATTGGAACTATACGATCCTCTTGATTGTTACTAATTCTAGTCGATTTATTCTGTCTGCTATTTTACTGGTTGTGGAAACAATATGATCCTAGTACATGATGGTTCTTAAAGGAGTTGAAACTTTCGCATCTCAATGTTAGTGTTTGAATGGTGGTGTGAAAATGTTTGATTCTTGGTAAAATCATACATATTTGCTTCGAGATAATTTCTGCAAGGTGCTATCTTCTTTCCCATCATACTCGAAGGTTTTTGTGTGTGGTTTATATAGACTTTTGCTGAAAAACAAGTATCTTCTTGCAACCCAAGTGGGAGTAGGGTCACCTCCAAAATTTTCAGTAAAAGTTGATAGAACTTGTCAAAGGAGTGTTGCAAAATTCATTCAGCCATTTTTATAAGTTATATAACAGCTTAGCATTACTACAAACGATGACATTAAATATTCCTTGTACTTAAAATTATCAATACTTTACGATTGGATTGAAAATTCAACTCCAAATCAGATGAGATGAATAGAAAAATACAGGCAAAACTGCAGGATATCACATTTCAATAATCTCCCGTTGACTGTTCTTCTTCATCATCCAGAGAGGCTGAGAATACAAGGCGTACTGGGAACTTCAGTGCCATCTCCATCTATATCCTCACTGTCCTCTTCTGGTATGGTAGGCGGGGGAGACGAAAAATCCAAGCACATTCCCCTTATTTCATGCTCGTAGGCTTCTGAAAGATCCTGGGAGGTGAGCTGGTGGTACTCCACAAGCTGGTTTAGGCATTGGTTTTCCCTAGTTAAATTAGCATTCTCATTTGTCAATCTGGACTTCTCAGCAAGAAGTGCCTCCATTTGTAGCCTCATCTGCCCAAATAAATTCCACAAAAATCACAGAATGTTCATAGAAAGTGCTTATAAATTTATTAACCAAAAAAATGGAGTGAGATTACCAGATCATCTTCCTCAGGTCGAATTCCTTTGGCAAATCCATCCCTGAACCTCCTGTTCTCCTCCTCAAGAAAAGCGCAGCGCTCTTGCATAAAACATAAATCTGATTTCATTGATTTCAGTTCTCTTGCAAGTGAAGCCGCTTTTTTCACCATGGAAATTGCAATCTTCAGAAGATACACAAGCAACGAGTAATTAACGTAACACATGTATTGTCACCACTCATCAAGTATGGGATATAACAGCCAGCAGATAAAGCTTACATTTTTAGCTTTCTTGAGCTTCCCCAATTCTTTTGGATTTTCCTCATTCTCTTTCCCTGTATCCTCAGGAGATTCTTGAGAATCTATCTTCCTTTTCAATCCTCTATTACCTTCTTCAGCCTCTTCCTCATCCTTTTCTCCTTCTTGATCATATTTTGATTGTTCTTCGATACTTTTCGCTTTCTCCAGAGTGTTATGAACTATTTCAGACAATGTGGGTGGCATATCAAGATCCCTTGCTCCCTGAAAATAATAATAATAATAAAATAAAATAAAAAGTGTAATCATAGAATAATGTCGGCTTAGAGTTTTGCTATAGCATTTTTCAGGCTGATAGAAAGAAAATTCATAATTAGAAACTTAATTTCAAATTCATCAAACTTTATTTTCCATTACTTTTTCCTGTTTTGAATGTGTCATTTTTATGCAATAACAATCCGAAAAGGTGAATAATATGATAATTTTAGTCCCAATTTAAGGGGATTTTTGAAGTCGAGATAATATGAGTAAGATTAATAACCTGAAGGGCAGATTCGAGGTTGCTAGACAGCTGAGACAGAGAATTAGAAACAGAGTCGAACCCTCTAAGCAGAAGCATCGAGTCCTCTTTCATTCGCTTTGCCCGGTTCATTCCTCCAGCATTCTACAAACGATGTCAATTTTACACCTTTCCCATCAGTAGTTCATTGTTCTCATACGACGAAGGTTTAAGGAGAAATCAAACTGTTTTTCAGAAAATAAAATAAAAATCAAATTATTACTAAAGAAGAGATTTTTACCGATTGTATGGGCAGAGCTTGATCAATAGGCTTCTGATTCTCGAGAAGCGTGTCAACACGATTACGCAGAGCGCTCCAGAAGCTCTTATCCGAAGATGGGCTGAGCATTGGAGATGAATACGTTAATCTTGCTGATTCCTGTAATTAGATTGTGAAATGAAGAAGCCATATTAATTATAGAAAAATTAATAAAAATCAATTTTTAACTGAATCTATTAATTGGATTCGGTAAATAAAGAGTGAGAAAATCAGACCTTGTTTAGGGTATGGGGAGATGATGATTCCACCGAAGCTGCTGCTGCTGCCATTAGAGCTTTGTGGATTTTAAGAGAGAGAAAGTGAAAAGAGGATTTTGTGAGAGAGAGAGAGAGAGACTTATTAAGAAGGGGGTGTAACGGCTAGATTCAGGGTATCCACTTCTGAGTTGAGGTAGTTGAATTTAATTTTAATTTAAATAGGAGTAGATGGTGACCCGATAACGCTCTCTCATCTCAACATGGGGATTTTTGAGGTCCTCCATTCCATAATAATAATAATAATAATAATTAAGTCATAATTATTTTTTTAAATATTTTAATTTATTTATTGTATATAACCAAAAAATATCTGTTTACTTTTTTATAGTATTCTTAAATTCATTAATTTTTAAAGAAAATTTTCCTCTTTATAACATTAGTTCTCAAATTCTCATAAAGGAATGGTGATAAGATTTTATACAAGCTGTAGATAATATTGTCCTAGTCTTAAATGGGTTTCTTAATTCATGTTCATAATGATAAAATGACTAGTATTATTATTTTGGAAGTGAGGGAATAGTGAGTAAAATTAATGTAGCGCCACGTTAATTTGTGTAAAATATGGTACAGTTTGATGCAGTTATAAGTCTAAATCGTATATAAAATCACTTAGGTGTTGTTTGATAAATTCAAAATGCACATAAAAATGCTTGTAATTGGTGCAATACGGTTTTAAAATGTACGGTGTAGTTTTATTTTGTACAGTTTCTAATTCAAAACCAATTAAACATATAGGTATTAAAAAATATATTTTTCATGAGAAAAATATAATTGTGTTAGATTATAATTTTAAAAACAAAGTTAAAATAGATGTATAAAAATGCAAAATTTCATAAACTATCATAAACTAAATATGCAATAAACACTCATTTGTAATAAATAAATCTCCAATAATAATTTATTTGTTAAAACACTAATTTGCTAAAAATAGTGAAAAAAATTCAATTAGTCAAATATCACATTACTAATCATACATTAAAAAAAATAGTAAACAAAAAATTATGAAAAAGTGCCATTTTTATAAGTGAATCAATTTTAATTTTTATAAATGGCCAAAAAATTGTTGAGTTGTTTTCCTTCTGTTGGTACTTATTTAATTCTGAAAAAACTATACGAGCCAAACTTATGGTTCTTCGAGAGCTTTATAGTATTGTACAATTAAACACAACGTGTATTTTTATTATTTTTACATAATTCCATTGTATATAAGAGTAA
The DNA here is from genome assembly GCA_947179155.2 of Hedera helix. Lineage (NCBI taxonomy): Eukaryota > Viridiplantae > Streptophyta > Magnoliopsida > Apiales > Araliaceae > Hedera > Hedera helix. The sequence continues at coordinate 44,044,801 of OX359276.1, read as the reverse complement.
AATGAGTCATACTTATATGTAAAAAAGGATTAGACAAAAATATTAAAAATATATTGTAAAAATAATGTTCCCATTGTTATATATCGTATAACATTATAAAGCCCTTCGGACATCAAAAATCCAAAAACCTTAGCAATGCTCTTCAATTTTTATGGTCAACGATCATACAAAGTTTTAAAATACAAAAATAAAATAAATATGTTTAATTATTAATATTAAAAATAATTAATTTGATCATACAAGTTGAGTGAATATATTAACTTGCGACAAAGGGATTATGAAATTACTTTAAGCTGATAATGAGAAAACAATTTAATGTATTAAAACTAAATCCAATCCAAAGTATGCCGCAAGGCAATTGAGGAAGTACTGTAGTCTGACAGCAAGTACAGAAACAAAGATTTATGGTCCTAACCTACTCATAAATGAGTCTGCTACAACAGTCGTTGCATAAGCTGTACCAGCTTACACACAAATCTGTTAATCCATGTCCTATGACAACAAAATAGCAAGGCTGATGATGCCGAGATAGCTAACATAATGCAACTATTCGGCTATTCCTCATGCTTAATTTCAAGGTCCTTGAGTTTGGATTCCAGTTCATCTTCATCACCCTCGTCCTCAGCCTCCTCATCGTAGTCTTCTCCTTCGGGATCATTTTCGTCCAAAGGACCCAGCATAGCAGGGAAACTTTTAAATATGTCCTTGACCTCATCAACACCTTCATCAGAAATGAAATTTCCATTGATATTCAGCAACTTAAACCCAGGTTTGGCTATGACAGCCTGGGCCAAGAGTCTAGCACCGGCCCTCCTGATCAAGTTTGTGCTCAAATCGACTTCGTTTAACTGGCCTTGCCGCTGCTCCAGAGCCTTCGCGATTAAAATAGCACCCTCATCCTTCAATTCATTCTCGGACAAGTTTAATTTAGTTAGCAAATGTCCAGCAGATATTAAGCCCACCAAAGCAGGAGCTGCTTCAGTAGAAATATCATTTCCAGCCATCTCCAGAACTTCGAGTGAAGGAGCAGACTCCTTGAGAGCATTAACAAGAGCAATAGACCCTACATCCTCTAGATTCAGGTAACTCAGGTAGACTTCAATGAGATTGGCAAATCCAGGTAGTGCCTTACTTAAAGCAATTCCAGCTTCAACGCCAAACATATTGTCACGCAAATCAAGCTTCTTCAGATGGGAACATGTCCCAAGTGCTTTAGCCAAAGCTACACCCCCTTCAGAGTCCACCCTTGTGGAAGAACACCGGAAATCCTCCAGCACAGGAGAATGTTTCACAAGTTCTGAAATAGCAATTGCCCCCTCGTCGCCCGTCATGTTATTATGAAACTGAAGGACCCTCAGTTTCTCAGTTGAAGGAATTAACTCGCACACTGCTCGTGCAGCTTCCTCTGAGATACCATCATTCATAAGATGAAGCTCCTCCAAATTACGCTGCGACTTTAAGAGGCTCCCAAATGCTCTTACACCCTTTTCCCCCAAGGCATTATTAGAAAGATTCAAATACCTCAGTTCACAACCTTCCAAGACAGATGAAAATATTTTCATGACTTTGAGAGCTTCTGTCTCTGGCCTACCTGCAATAAAATCTGATAGGTCCACTTCTGTCAACTGATCCTTGAGAGATGACAAAAAGGCTTCAGCAATGCGGGCTGCATCTAAGCCAAAACTTCTATTGCTGAAACATATCTTTGTATATTTACTTCCTGGCTCCCTCAGTGGTTTCAACAGCTCTTTAGCCTCATCTGCATCAAGAAAGGCTCGACGACCTCCAGATATATCAAATATAGTTTCATGAGATGTTGTGACTTTCTCAGCTATAATTACTTCTCCATCCTCCTTTCCTTTAGGGCCTCTTTTGACAACTTCCAGCATAAGCTTACTCGATTCTTTAGCGTAAAGTTGCACTGCCGAACTTCCATCACCATCTGGCTCCTTCTCAAAGTGTTGGTTTGCAGAAGCATAAGCCACTGCTTCTATTTTCGTGGCATCTTCCTCAGCCTCTTCTTTACTAAGAAGACCATACTTCCTGGATAAAATAGATGGAGTGGCAAGATTCTTGGTCATTCGCTCCACAAGCATTAACCTCGTACTTTGGCTCGGGGGCCACAGTTTGATTGAAATTGAGCGGTTTTGAGCTGCAGCATCCATCTTGAAGTAACCTAAAACAATGTATCACAACCATACTAAGAGCTACTCATAATTAAACAGAAAATTGGAAGCCAGCAATCGCTGAATCAGAAATTTCAGTAGCTTTTTCAGATTTCATGTCATATGAGTTTCTCTATTTTCAGATACACAATTATGCAGTATGCACAGCAAAATACAGCATAGTATAGAAATAATATGAATGGACATGTCACCCTTCCCAGATTATAATTTCATTGGCAATCACCCAAAAGGATTTCAGCAGTACGGAACGATAGAATAGCCAAATTGTGAAACTTAAATAAAAACAATAAGTGGTGCGAGTGTGTAACATGTAGTTTACAGAATAAAGGAGAACTTTTCGGCCAAATTGTAAATTTTAAACAACTAATAGAAAGGTTCTCAAATTCAACCCCTCAGACTGTTGCCTACAAAAGCTAATATATGTTCTTCAAAAAGTTCAAAGTGCGAAATATCAAACGATACAAATAAATAAAACCTTCAGTTGGAACAATCAATTCACTAAATAACCTCTCAAGTCATCCCATGGAAAAAAAAATCCAGCTAGTAGAACTGTTTAAATATTCTTATAACCATTTTGCAACTTGTAAAATAGTTATAACTCCAGAATTCAATGTCAATAAAATCTTGCACCTTGTCATATAAAAAGCCAATTCTAACCATTTTCATAGCCCAAATCCTATAAACTTTCAACTTATAGTTATTACACATCCTAGAACTTTGAGTTTCTAAGCCTATGCAAATTGAACAGTTCCAAGATCAAGTATATTAATTAACTTTTCATAAACATCACTCTTAAAATAAGTGAAACAGGTATATAATTTTCTTTAAGAAAAATCCATAATTCCTCTCAATAAACACAGCTCTAATCAAGTATATCAATAGCGCAAGTGTAAGTAATGGTTGACAAAGCTGACATATTTACTTTACACTTCATTTTGATTTCCTGCTCTTCCTCCTTGCACTTTTCGAGTTACAAACAAAGCCTAACAGTATGGCAAAAATTGACTTCCAAAAACAAAATAGTGATGAAACTAGCAAGTAAATCTGCCGAATGTATCCTGGTGAGTAGATCGGAAACTTCAAAAACCCGAAAGGATGAAATATGCTACAAAAGTTTTCTGGAGTTTTCTCCAAGGGTACTCTTCGATACTTAAGTTAGAAGGCGATAAAGGAGGATAGAGGAGAGAACTGGGGAGCAAGGAGGCTGGATATAATACTGAGTACAAAACCTTACCTCTTGTCTGGTAGCTTAATAGCTCTGTGATTAGTTGGAGTCCAAGCTGGATAAGGAGTCTTCATTAGGGTAATCCCAAATTAGGGGTTACGCTGTGTAATGAAGCTGTGCCCCTAGAGTTTTGTATGGGTCAATCCTTTCTATGGAAAGCCATTAATTGATGACACATTCTGGTCACTAATGGTCCACGGATTTTTGACCCACGACAAAAACAACATAAGATAAAAGTTCATCCGAAACCACCATACAAACAACTCCCAATCAATTTATATAATCCCTTGATAAACAATGTCATGACATCATGTTTTCTCCTATGGCATCAGTCTAGGATAGTTTTAAGAATCCTTTACTACCCATTTCAGTCCTAGAAAAAACTTGTGAGCCCCAGTTAAAAAGCATTACTTCCAGTATCCTCCAAATAACCCAAATATTCCAAAGCAAGAGTAAATGTGAGAAATGTACCCTCAAATTATCACCACAAGTTATGGCAATCGGAAATTGCCTTAATATGCTGCTACTTATATGTTCAACTATACTAGATAAACTTGCGTAGATGAAGTAAATACTAAATAAATTATATTGATGTTACTCTTAAACCTACACAAATAAATACTATTATTTGTCTAAGAACAAAGGTTCTGACATACACAACTAAGTTCCAATTCAGACTGATATCAAGGATCATTAAAAATAAAATGCGCATCAACAGATAAAAATCTGCACAAATACACAAGTTTAATTCAGCAGCGTACAGGTGTCACAATGCAAATTTGAATAGCAAGCAAAACAAGAACTAACAGATCCGTTAAAATTGATGAAAATATCGAAATAAGCCACATATACACGGTTTAAATCAAAAGAGTAATAAAGTTTAAATTTTTATTTGACGGGTATTGAGAACCGTCAGTTACTTACAATCAGAGGGAGTTGAAACCCTAGATTTCGCGAACGATGAGAGAAAACTGTAAACCCTAGGCAAGTGGAGCGTAGAGAAAGTGACCTTTTTGTTGAGCGCGTTTTAAAAATATTTGGAAATTTTTCGGTGCAGGGGAAAGGAAAATTTTTCGGAAAATTGAAATGAATTCTGGGAAAATGTGTTTGGAGGGAAATGAAAATCGCGCTTTTCTTTCGTTCTTTTTTTTCTACTATGTTTTTTTGTAATTTTATATTATTTCGAATTATTTTATTATATAATAAAAAATTAATAATTTTTTAAATAATTTTTTTATCATTTTTAAGATTATTTATGAGAAATTATAAAATTTCATGATAAATATAAAATTATATTGAAACAATCAAATGACTTTATGTGATTAATAATCTCATATTAAGGGACTAATAGTTTTTCGTCAAAAAATTAAATAATAATAAATTAAGACAAATAGTCTAATCCCAATTATAATTTTTACAAATAAACATTAACTCGTATTTTTTCTTCGATTTCATAAGTAAATAAAAAATACCAATTTTTATGCAAATGAAATATATTGAGTCATATTCATCTTTGCAAATTTGATTTTATAGTATCCCCAACAGATTGGAGAAACAATGATTATAGACTAAATATAGTTTAAGATTCATATTTCACTCAGATAGTCAGATTAAATTTAGTTCATAGGTTTTTTGGCGAAATAAAAAAACTATATCAAGGAACAAAATTTTGGTGAATTATAATTTTAAATATATTTAAATGTGAAGATAGAAGTGTGACGCCCCTAAATCTAGACCAACACAGCCTAAACTTGAGTCGTCAAAAGACTACAACAAAATTATTACAACAAAGCACAACGTACAACAATACAGTTTATAATAATACACAACTAAGTTTTTACTATTATTGTCACACTATTTTACAACACGTGAAGATAGCTATTCCTCAGACTCTCACTCCATCCCCCGGCTAGACCCCGTTACGTTTTCATCTCCTGTTGAAAAACAATGGAACAAAAGAAAGGGTGAGCTCAAATAGCCCAGTAAGAAATATCATGACTAAGATAATGACGAATAAATTATCATTAGCCTTCAACAGTTGAGTTCTTGATAGAATACAATAGACTACAAGGTTTATATCAAAAACTGTAGTTAAATTCTTAAACAATGTCCAGATCAATAATAGCAGCGGAATGAACAATCTATTAGAAAAATAATGCAGACTATAATGTCCACTCGCTTCTCTTTTTAGTAAAAATATCATCAACTTTTATCATCTGAAATACCATTAGTCATGATAATAAAATTTCACAGTTCCTTGTCATAATCATGCAAATCAACAGTTCATCTTTGCACTACGGGCCAAAGATATTCAATATAGCACCAACGGTCATGATTATACCAGATTCAGCCTTTGGTCATAATCATACCAACCAACAGTTCATCTTTGCACTACGGGCCAAAGAGAACATTCACCGTGTGCCATAAAAGACAACAAACAGATGTATCGCCTTTAACCTAGTATATCGCCTTTAACCTATCATCTGTTCAACAATTATATCACATCTGTGCCCGGCCACAGATATTCACAATAGCTTGATTCTTGATGATTAATACAAATAACAGTGATACAAATGATGAACAAAAGAACAGGATAAACAATAAGTATCGAAAGTTTACTTTGTGCAGATTCAAATAATGTCCAAATTGCCAACATGATGTGGAGTGAAATTTAAAAATGATATTCAAGATCCACAATTCAGAATAACGATCACAGTTCAAATAGAAATGTTCAGAAAATAGGAAGGTTCAGTTGAAATAATGAAATTCAACTATTATGGAACATATAATATTTTCAGGAATTATAGAAGCAATAGTTCCATAATAAGTTTCGATTTAGGTGTATGAAAGAAAATAATATCCCTTACCGTAGCAGGTTTGATTAACAAAAGGTGAAGGAAATTAATATCCCTTATCATAGTAATTTTGAATAATGGAAGATGAAAAAGATGGTATCCCTTATGAGTATAAAGAAAAATGATATCACTTACGAATATAGAATAAAAGTGTCATGTGATAATTCGTGTAGACAAATTATTTCCACACGAGACAAATAAAAAGGGTTATTCACCAACAGGCGGTAATCCGCGCCGTAAGGTTATTCCCATCAATTTGAATACGAAGAGTTATTCACCAAACAGGCGGTAATCCGCACCGTAAGGTTATTTTCATCAATTTGAATACGAAGAGTTATTCACCAAACAGGCGGTAATCCGCACCGTAAGGTTATTCTCAAAGATTAATAACGAATGAATACAAAAGGTTATTCACCAACAGGCGGTAAACCGCGCCGTAAGGTTATTCCCACAATTTAATACATGGAAGTAAATGACACAAGAAAGAAACGATATTATTTTCGAGAATCAAAGAATGATAATCCCTTCAAGTAAGAAAGAAAATAATATCCATTTATGATGATGAAAAGAGTGATACCCCTTACCTTAACACGTGACTGGATATTGATTTAAATGAGGTTGATCAACCTATATATTTTTAATAAAATTAGTAATTACAATATATAAATTTCAAAGTGTATGATAACTTGTATAATACGAACAATCAAAATTATATATATTTAACATAATTTTTGTAGTATAATATAACTACTTTAAAATAGTTTTTAAAATAATATTCCAAAATAAATCTTCCAAAGAAAGCTTTTAAAAATGAATCTTCTCAAAGAAGAGTCTTCTAAGGGAAGATTTGTGAATACCGTAAAAAATAGGAATTTATGAAATTACTACTCTTTAATAAAGGACTTACTTGAAAAATTCCTGCACTCCTTTTGGCTTTCAAACACTCAAAATAGCCTTACTATTCTCAGAGAAAACTCATAAAATTCTTATAGAAAAATTCTATGTTTTAGGTGTGATTTTTCTATTCAGCTGAGCAAGCTATTTATAGGAGAAAAGAAGTTACTATGCGTGGTAGGTGGGCAGAAAATTTTTCAGCAGAGGCTGCTGCGCAGCCTCCACTAACCATCCAGCAAAAACTCAATTTTCACATTTCATGTGAGCCCCACAGTGGGTCCCACATGTTTCTTACTATTCACGTCATTATTCACGTTACTATTCACGTCACTACTCACGTTACTATTTCAAATAGTAAAATTAATTATTTTATTATTTATTTATTTATTTATTCTTCATGTGAGTCCAACATATAAAATAATGTTACCACAATAATTGAAGAAACACGTTACATATTTTTATTAATTTAATAATATAAATTATAGTGTATTTGCTACTGTGACAATTATTAGGTTCAATAATTTTAAAAACAGTGTAGCAACAATTATTGACTCAATGATATAAAATACAGTGTAATGATAATTATTGAATTAATAATGCAAAATACTGTGTAACAACAATAATTGAATTGATAATATAAAATATTATGCAGTGACAATTATCGATGAAATGATGCGTAATAGTTACGGTGTCAATAATATGAGACACTGTGCAATACCGCGTGCTACTGTTGAGTACCGCATGCTACAGTAAAATACCATAAATTACCGTATGCTACTATTCTTTTATCACCGGTATTTTAACAGTTAGCACCGTTGACTATTTTTATTAAAAAGGTTACTTCTGTCGTTTTCTATATCCGACAAATATTCCGTTGTGGGGTCCACCAATAATTTGCTATTTCGGCGCCGTCGTACAACCCGAATATTCCCCGACAAAACGAATATTCCCCGACAAAACGAATATTGTCCGACAAAATAAAATTTGCACATAATATCCTTAACTTTAAACTTTATTGATTTAACTACTTACTGTTTCAGAAAAATATATATGAAGAAAAATTTAATTTTATATTTCATAAAATTCGGGGTCTTACAAGAAGAATGATTGATAGACTATAATTTTAAATATATTTAAAAGAGATAGTTTATCTATAAGAAAGATTAAAGACTAAAATATATCTGCTGATATCATGTGAACTAAATATAATTTATGAGATAATTTACTTGTTGAAGATGATCTTAGTGTTTTTTATTTTGTGGAACGAATAGAGTAAAATACACTCCCTCAATGTTAAAAGTATTACCATATATTTCTTCTAAAAGAACATGTAACTATATTTTTTTCAATCTTCTAGTAAATTTGAGAAAATAAACACTAAAAGTATTTTTATTCTTTTGTATATTTCAATAAAAATATGATATTTTTTTATTACGAGTCGACACAATAACATAATTTATAAACTAATATAAATATATAGATAATTAATACATAGTAAGAATGTACTAGTAAAATGAGTGCATTTTCATTTTCAATTTCTCTTTGTTATATAACACAAGGGAGTCGAGAAGTAAATTCGTGTGTTAATTTTATATCGACTAATCTATTGGGCCAGAGAGCATAGTCATAGATAGCACTGCCCATTCAGCTAATTGAGAATTAGCGAGACAGTCAACAAAAATATGTGGGCTGCTTATGTGAATGGGTTGGGCTTTCAACTTAAAGTCATAATTCCTATTTTTCCGCCAACAATACATATACACCAAACACGTCGTCACGAGTTAGGTGCACCAGACGTAGTTCCCGTCCTTGTCCCCATTGTAATGAATTATTATATAAATAAATAAACAAATGCATAAATAAATAAATAAACAAATAAATTATATTGAACCTACTTAGAAAGATAATTTTCTTTAATTTATTTATTTTGATAACTTTTTTGAATGAACTGAAACCTCTTAATATGTCAATCTAATCATCCCACTAGTGGTTCATCATATGACTATTGAATTGGATTTCATGTGGAATCATACCCCATTCCCACCATTTTAACAAAGCTAATTTGTGTTCCAACTATCACATGATATGACTTAAATGAGTCATATTATATAAGTTTTCTTTTTTATTTTGTAGTTAATGAGGCTCTAAATTTTAATAAATTAAAAACTATTTTTTTTATTACGAACGATCACATATTTAAATTTATTCGATAATAAAATTATTAATTTTTTTTTTAATGCGTTAAAATTAAAATTTAAGTAAAGTTTGTCGGTAACATATCATCAAAAAAATTAGACCCAAAAAATAATATTTATGATTTAACATAATCGCAAAATGTCACTCTTATTCTATACCTTTAAATTTTAATGGTATAAAAGTTTATAGTATAATTAATTTTTTGTTTCAAGAATAATTAATTTTTTTGTTACTAACAAGTAACTATTAAAAACGGGCACCTTTATAGATCCATGGAGGGAGAAAGAATTGGTGGAAGAGGTTCCATTTGCTGCGTATACGAAAGCTGTATACCAACACTACACTGCCCACCGACAGCAGCTGGGAGATATGGAGAGAGAGATACTGAGCAAGATGTATTTTCCATGTGAAGCCATAAAATACATATACTATTCTTATGTCTGTATGTGTATATAACTACTATATTATATATTTGTTGATATATAATATATATATATATATATATAGAGAGAGAGAGAGAGAGAGAGAGAGAGTTTTCATGTGAAGTGACCTAAAAGGCACCTAATTTCTAAAAAGAAAAAGAAGGAGCATAGAGAAAGAGTAAGGGGATTAGAGTTGCTTGTGGGATCAATAGAGAGGAGGGGAATTGGGAAATAATAATAACAATAGCTTCCTCAAATAAAGCTGCTCTCTTTTCTCTCTCCACGCTATCATTTTCATTGCTGGCGCCTGGCGCTCTGGTCTTATGTAGATAATTCAAGAACGGACTCACTGTGGGATTTCTAGATCTGTTTCAACTTTTTCCCTCTGTAAGTTTCACTTTATTGGATTTAATGATGTTCATTTGCATTCTTTATCGAGCTTTCTCTTTGCTCCGGATTCTTATCTAGATTGTAATGCTCTGCATAGAATTGCTTCACTTATTAAGTTTTTTTTCTTTAATTTGATGTGTCTATTGGATCTATTCATTTACCCATGTATTAAATGCCTTGGATTAGTCCCTCATGAATCCGTTCTTGATTTTTAGATATAACCGTGTCTTTTATGTTTTTTTTATAGTAGCTCTTAGTTTAAATAGTCAAAAAGAAAATTTTGTAAAGAAGAGTATTGCTACCAATACAAAATGAGGTGTCAAATTGTAATTAATTGATGATTATGGGTAATCGTTAAAGAAATGGATAGGTAAAAGGTGGTTCCCTCCACCCCCTACCCCTCCAAATTTGATTCTTATATCTGCCATGTCAATTTCTTCCCCCTTTGGTAATAAAGTGCCTTATTTAGAGGCTAGATCTAAGTTGTTATTTAGAGGCTAGATCTAAGTTGTTATTTGGATTTTTTTACTGCATAAAGGGCTAAAGATGAATGGAATATCTCTGGTCAGAGTGATGGTAAAATCTTCACAACCTTTTCTGTATTTAGTTAGATGGATTATTGCCAACGGATGAGACAATGGAAGAAAGGAATTTTGTATTCTCTTGAATTTACATTTCAAAAATCCCTCACACAAGCAGCAGGGAAACTTGTCGTATTTTATTTTAGTTTAGTTATTTAGTTTTACTAAGTAAAGGAGGTGGTTCTATAATTTTGTTTTTTTACTGTCAGATGTTACTAAATGGACTTATTATCTGTTCTGTTCCTATTGGTATATGTTGGTTGTGTCATGTCCATTGAACGGGAAAATCTGTTAGCACAAAATTATGGCAGCCTTTGTTGGAAGCTACTTAACTCATGGAAATGAAAAATGAATGCACCAGTAAGAATGAGTCGGGCAATGCCAATTTGAGAAGTCAAAAAGGACTTGGTGGCATCTGATTCTACAGATGCAATTGCTTAAGATAGAGTTAGTCACTTAGTTGTAAAAAGGACTGTTATTTGGCGTCAAGTAGTTGGACTAAAGATTTCTTAGCTTGTACGCTACACAAGATTGTCTACCCACACGTCCTTTTTCTTGGATTTCACTATTTTCTTAAATTAACTATTAAAAAAAACTTTCCGTTAATTACGGTGCTAACCTTATGAATTATCGTATTAGCAGTGCCGTCACAGATTCCTTTTGCTGTTACACCGTGAAATTTTCATCAGCCACTAAAATTTACTCAACTTCCATTTTAATATGACCAGTTCGGTTTGGATCAGACAACTGAAAATGAAAACAACTCTTTCTCTTGCCAGATTGATTGCCAGTTGTGAGGTCAAGAAGTCTATGCATAAAGTAGTAGATGGTTATCTAGCTCAACTTTTTAAATATACCAAAGATACAAATTTATTTATTAGAGTACCCTACTTTTTAGTCCTCTTACCTTTTCCTGGGACGTCTGCAATTACTTTTAGATTTGTACATTCTTATTACCTTCTTGGGATGGCGTGTTGTATGTGAAGAACAAATTGCTTATTGATATTACTTTGTTGCAGCTTTGCTTGGATATGGGGACTTTGGCACTTGAAGTTGAGACATTGGCCTCAGATATTTGCATTGGTTTGGGGCTTCAAGATTTAGGCAAACGGAGTCCTAGAAATCCCCGAGTTCTATCACTTCTTTCTTCACTTCTTGAGAGGTCCATTCAGAAAAATGAAATGTTAATGGAAACAACACAGATTGAAGAGGTTGTCACAATATTTCATGGTTCAAGAGCGCCTTCTTTGGGGATTCGACAATATATTGATCGCATATTCAAGTATTCATGTTGCAGCCCGTCTTGCTTTGTTGTTGCACAGATTTATGTAGATAGATTCATTCAATGCACCAATGTTCATTTAACTTCCCTTAGTGTCCACCGGCTTCTAATCACCAGTGTAATGGTGGCAGCAAAGTTTATTGATGATGCGTAAGTACCACAACAAATCCAGACATTCTATCTGAACATGTTATTTGCTCCATGTCTTACCATAAGGAGCATCTATGAATGAGCATATAATTCTCACTATCCATTACCTGTTAAACTATTTGCATAACTTTGATCAAATCCATGTCACCTATAACATGGGTGTGGAAAAAAAATGAATTGATTCATTTGGAAGAGAAGAAGAGCTACTGCATCATGCATGATTTCAACTCCTATACATTTTTTATTGCTTCTCTCAACAAAAACTGTTGGACGTATAATATATATATTTTTGCAGATTCTTTAATAATGCATACTATGCCAAAGTGGGAGGAGTAAGCACCGCAGAGATGAACAAATTGGAGATGAAATTCCTGTTTGGCCTGGATTTCCGGCTTAGCGTTAGTCTTCAAACGTTTGGGACATACTGTTCACAGTTGGAAAAGGAAGTTTCTGCAGGGCTTCCAGTGGAACGCCCAATACGGGCATGTGGTATTAAGGACTGCTGGTCAAACAATGAAGATTCGGCTTGTGCTCAGACAATTGCTCGTTGAAGATTTGAACAGAGAATCCATGAACTCACAATGTGCCACCTGCCGTAAAGTTTGTAAAAGTCGAGTAAATTTGTATGTTGGAGCCAAGGGCTATGGCAGTACATGGGTTGCCAAGAGTTTTCTAGTTTCTTTTTTAGCTCATATTTCCTCTTTCCCAAGTGCTTCCATCCCCCGAGGTATTTTTACACCAGTCTGTTGGTGGTTATCCAAAGTTTGTTGTATATAAAAAAATTTGCATGTATGCTTTAGAAATATTGGTGTTTAGTTGTGCTCTCAGTTTGCGGCAGCCATTCATTTTTAAGGAACGAACTTTCTACAATTCAACTTTTAGCCTCAGACTTTGTTGCAAGTGGATGATCAGGTAGGTAGATAGTTAGGTAGTACTGAATGTAGATTAGATGCATGTAGTGTAGTATTATTGCCTCTATTTACAGGTAGACATTAAAACTTGAATTTGTGACCTAAGATTTAGACTGTTGGGTGAACACAAAGAAACCATGCAATGACATGTTGACGCTGATATATTGAGACTGTGCATATACCCACTCCACTCGTTCTATTGCTCTCTGTTCGGTCTGGCCTCCGTTCCGATATTATTTATGGAATTACTACCCTTTTCACAAAATGAGTCTCCTTTAAAAAATTTGCAAAATTTATATATATATACTACCTCCGTTTTATAAAAAAAATCCCATTTATTAGATTTTTACATATTACAAATATATATATTTTTTATACATACCTCTAAAAATAATAAATTATTAATTTAATAGTATACCATGATAACAAAGTCACAATGACAAATTTAACGACAGTCACTTTTTATCACTAAAAGTAGATGCTTTTTGTAAAATAATTTTATATATTATTTATATAAATGAGACTCTATATAATGGAAGGATTAATATATTTTTATTCGGTTTATCCTTATATATATATATATATATACATATATATATATAGCAAAGAGCTGATGTATATTCAGGATCGTCATGCGGGGTTAACTTTGCCCGAAACCTGTGTTTGGTTATGCGGGTGGCCAAGTAAAACAGAGTGAAGGAATAGAGACCTTACTTTTTTAATCATTTAAAATTTACCTATAACAAAGACTCGGGAGAATATTACCATTTTCAATATATATATATATATATATATATATAGTTACATTTACGAAGAAGACCAGCTCTGAAAGTATAAACTAAGCAAATTTATTTACATCCCAGGGATTTCTTTGATTTTTCTATTTCCTTCCAAGTCTACACCAAGTAAAATCAACAATTTTTCTGTAGTTTATTTAACATTAGCGAACTGAGATGACAATTCTCCTGTAGTTCATTATAAACGGTCACCAGAGTCTGGAATTCGCACTAAAGAAATATTACAAATGAGCTTCTCCAGACCAAGATGTAAGCAAGTCTGCTACTAACATTTCTTCCAAGGGTTACAAGAAAACAACTAGTTTCTGTACATTCTTCCTCTTCTTTGGTTAGTTTCTAATCAACCCATCAAAACTCAGGCAGAAACCAGCTTTACCCAGCAATTACACTTGGACACGCCTAGTAAGTACCCCTAAAAAGTAATTGCGCATCTCTGGTAAAATACCGTGTATCAGAATAGAGTACCTGAGATTATCACACACCCAACATGTCATCAGTACATTTAGAGTAACAAGTATCAACTACACCCAAATATCAGTGGAACCTACTCAATCTTTTGAATGCAGACACTATGCTGAAAATGTGGATGGACCTACAAAAAATGACAGCCACGGAACTTGATAATACAAGGGTCTTCACAATGTCAAAATCTGGGGACAATGTTGCATAATTGTTATTTTTTAATCGAAAGCTACTGTAAGGATTATTTTCGACAGGGTCTAAAAAGGGTCTCATGTTCCCCAAAGGTTCAAACAGTTGATGAAATTATCAAGGATCTCTTCTAAAAATAACAAATACACTTAGTAAAATCACACTGCTCCAAACAAAAGTTTCTTTTAGTTAAGTTTTCTTTTTTCCCGTTCCTATTTTCTTTACCTAGCAGAAAACATATGCTAGCTTGCCCACCCCTTACCCAAAACCGTTATTCCTACCAGGACTTGCACAATGTTTACGAGTTTGGGTAAAAGAAGAGAGTTAAAATCATCAAGAGAAATCGAGGGGAGTGATAGTAACTTTCCTTCATTGTGATTGTGAATTAAGGAGAGAAAGTAGGACAAGGTTGGAACTGAGAATTTAATGGTTGCTATTTTGACGGAATAAAGAATTTTTTTCTAATGAGGCAAGATTGCTTTCCATCACTTTCTCTCCTTAAATAAAACTCATAAATATGCTACTTGGAAGGAAAGCTTTTAAAATCATGCCTTTTCCTTTCTTTTCTAGCTTTTCTTAAACTAACAAACCAGTGTTAACCCTGATCCTTTCCAACCATCTAAGCTGTTAGCTAATGAAGACAAACAATTTGTTTTAGCACTTTCCACCTAGTTGCTTACTCACACCCTTCAAGAAATAAAATGCAACAAAACATCCAAATTTCAACAGAACATTGTGACAACCTGCAATATGGGAAATGTAAATTGGACCAATCAAGAATTTTTGTAAAATCAGGAAAGCCAGTATACAGCTCAAAAATAGAGTAATATTATGCTCAATGCATACTCAGAATATGAAACCTAGCTTATAAATGATAACTTAATTTGAAGTAACTTGTTTTCATAAGGAACCAGCAGAAGTACAATTAGTTGCAAACTTTCTGTCTTTCCATGCAGCTGTCAACCATTTTATTATGATTCGAGTAAAGAAAGATGGAGGGAGCAACCAGCGAGAAGGTAACATACCATGGGAAAGCAATCAATTTGTCAAACTTCTCCAGTATAAAAAGAATGCATGCATTCCTTAATCCAATTGCATTGAAGTCCTCTGATAACTCATACATGAGAGCGACATTTTCCACCGACGTACTCTTAAGAGAAAAAGATAAGAAATCGTCAGATAGACATTAATGCACATAAGAATATATCAAAGTAACTTCTTAACTCACCCGTGCAAGAGCACACTCGCACATATGCTTAAGCCCATCCAAAAGATATTGATCAGAAGCTCTTAGAAGATCCTGTGCAACATTCAAATCGACATAGACTGATCCCGTGTATATGTATCTGTAAGCGTAGACAGATGAAAGTATAATTAGCAGCACTTCACAAGTCCCACTTTCTTCTTTTCCTTTCAAACGAGGAGGGGGGGGGGGGGGGGGGGGGTCAAAAAGAACTGCACCTCATCATCAACTCAAACACATCCCACTTAATATTTGGAATCTCTATGTCCTTTGCATCCTTTTCCTGAAAGGTATTCATCAAAATAAACAGAAAAGAATATTCTTAACAACTAATGTATCTAGTCATTTTTAGAATAACTAGTTTGGGAAAACAACTGCAAATCTAGCACATGTAAAGATAAGTTGGACAATATTAAGATTTCAAGAAAGTGTAGATATCTCATCATTTGTATTCTAATCACAACACCCACCTTTTTCACATTATATCTTTGTAATGTGTATTTCAGTGGTAAGAAAATTAATAGATATGAAACATAAATTCAAGGCAGAAAAGACAGATGCATTCCCCATCTGATAAAATCAGATGAAGTGTAAAACTAAAATAATACCCTGTAACCACCATCGAACATTGCTCGAAATGCATCAGAAGAAGCAAGCAAACAAATCTTGTGAGCGTAGAATCGTTGACCTGATAGTGAAACACAAGACAATAAGCAATAAAACTCAGCACAAAGACTGGCGGCCACTTAAGGGTACAAATAATTCAGGCACGGGAATTTTTTTACCTTCAATTAAGAAGGTAACATCTGAGAGTGTAGGATTGTTTACAAACTTCTCACCCAAGTAAACCTGCAGCAATTGTGTGGTACACTATCAAATCGGTGATCAATGCTTTCAACACAGAACCATTATGGAACATGGAGCTTTATAATCATGACGTAGTCAGTAGTACACAAGTGCACTATTTAAGAAATATTAAGGACAAATCCCAAACTAAACAAAGTAGCATAAACCTATCATGTAACTGAAACAACTATTCAAGCGGTAACTTGTAAACTGATACTGGTAAAAGCGTAGATAAGAAGAGCAATAAATGCTTGAGCAATACTTTTAGAAGAAACAGTTGGACGTCCATCTCATAATTAAACCATAAAACAACAACTCTGGATAGACCTGAGAGACTGGGGATGGAGGAGCTGTATCAATCGGATAAAGTGAGCGGTTTTTATCAGCCAACTTGAACAAAGCCACTGATGCAACTCGTTGGTGCTTCAAATTTGGTACTTCTAGAAGCTCCAAAAGCAAATCTAGTCCTACAACATAAACAATGTAAATGGACCAGAAAGACAGTAATATGTCTGAACTCGTGTAGCAAGTGACAGAGGTAATCCCAAACATGAAATATGATGCTGAGATCAAAGATGCTGCAAGGAAATTACCATTGCCATCAACAAAAATTGATTTTTGATCCTCATGTGAACAAAGATGTGCAAGAGTCAGGGCAACTCGTCTTTGAATAGATTTCTCAGCAACCCGCATCAAGTACAACAAATGGCTCAATACCTGACAACAAAAATATTGAAGAAATAGATTAATTGGTGACATCAATTATTTACAGGATTGGAAATTTAATGAGTTAAGTAATTGTCTGTGTCGGCTTCACATTCGAAAATAATAACCTTCATTCTCTTGTTTTTAAACTCAAATGTCCCTTCTTTTTTTTGTAGATACAAATTTCTAATATAGAAATTTATTTCCATTAATCTACAAGATAAAGGTAACATTTTTAGCTCAAAATTTAATGAGCGTGCACAATGTTATCACTATATCTATCGTCCTTCTCTAACTAGAACGTTCATATTATAAGATACATGCACTTCATTGTTTATAACAAAATTTATTGGAAACTTTTCTCATGCATTTCCAATGTAGTAGCCTGTCCAACAAATATTAACTTCTTTTCAAAAGTTATCCTTGTTGGTACATAGTATTCAACCTTGAGTTTGAAATATGTATAAAACCTACATTTGTTAGACAAATATACCAAGGATTTCTAACATGATAGTTTATTCAAAGTTCTTCATTCTCTACAATGTTGTAGGCACTATATATATCTATATAATAAAACAGGACCATTTTTGAATCTCAAATTTGAGAAACCACAACAACGTCTCAGATTTCATTTCTCAAAATTAATGGTTGAGATTGATTCTTCCTTATCAACTTTCCCCCCAAAACTTCTCTACCTTTTCGATTGTTGTTGTAATTAATTAAGCAGCTCCTGTTCTTGGTTTTGGTGAAGCCGCACCGTTAAACCTATGCAAAGTACTATGCAATAGTAGACTGCTACTTTGCCCAGAAGGAAAGATGTAATTGAAGAGATTCAAAATAGGTTCTAAATAATTATAATAATAATAACAATATTAATTAATATAATAATAGTAATAATATTAATAATAATAATAGTAATAATAATAATAATAGTAAAAAAAAAATAGTAATAATAATTGTAGAAATAATAATAATAGTAATAATAATAACAATACTAATAATAATAATTATTATTATAATAATAATAATAATAATAATAATAAAAACTACACCTTTATTTAATTAGGATTTAGAAAGAAAATATATCATTTCAATTAAGATGGTCTAGCCATCATTATTTTAATTATATGGTGACAAAGAAAGTCCACTCTAGCACTAGATTAGCAGACACATTGTCCAAATTTTAATGACTCTCTGCATTTCGGTACACGATGTGAACTGACATGTCTATATATCTAAGATTATATGTGATGCATCTAAGATTTAATTAATAATTATATTTATGAATTAAATAAATTATATTTAAAATTTTGAAATAAATAAAATTTTATAATATATTTAAAATTTCAAACATATTAATTGTAATTAGTTGAACAAATGTGCTTAATTTAACGTAGCAAGTATTTTAGCACTATGTGTATATTTGGTCACGTAGTGTTCAATTTATTTGGACGTCCAAATGTAGTATAAAATTGCATTATGAAATTTTATAGTTTATTCAAATTACTAATGCAGAGATGGAACGGATAAAACACTTAAACAATAATAGTAGTAATAGTAATAATACAGATAATAATAATATTTATAATAATAATAGTAGTAATAGTAATAATACTAATAATAATTACTATAACAATAATAATAATAACAATTAATATAATAATAGTAATAATAATAATAGTAATAATAATAATAATATAGATGATGATGATGATGATAATAATAATAATAATATTTTTATTTTTTGAATTTTAATCTAATTTTAATATAATAATAATAACAACAACAACAACAACAACAACAATAATAATAATAATAATAACAATAACAATAATAATAATAATAATACCGATAATAATAATAATACAGATAATAATAATACTGATAATAATAATATTTACATTTTTTATATTTTAATTATTATTATTATTAATAATATCGATGATAATAATAATAATAATAATAATAATAATAATACCGATAATAATAATAATACAGATAATAATAATACCGATAATAATAATACAGATAATAATAATACTGATAATAATAATATTTACAATTTTTATATTTTAATTATTATTATTATTATATTATAATAATAATAATACAGATAATAATAATAATATTGACAATAATAATACCGATAATAATAGTATTTATAATTTTTATATTTTATAATTTCTTTAAAAATAATATAGATAATAATAATATTTTTATAATAATAATATTGATAATAATAATAACAACAACAACAATAATAATAATAATAATAATAATAATAATAATAATAGTAATAATAATAGTAATAATATTAATTATTATAATAATTATTATAATAATTATTATTATTATAAAAATAGTAATAACAATAATAATACTAGTAGTAGTAGTAGTAATAATAATAATAATAATAATATTAATAATAGTAATAGTAATTATAATAATAGGAATAATAATATTAATTGTAGTAGTAGTAATAATAATAATAATAATTAATATAATAATAGTAATAATAATAATAATAATAATAATAATAATAGTAATAGTGATAATTGTGATAATAGTAATAATAATAACTGTAATAATAATAATAATACTGATAATAATAATAATAATAACAATAATATTAATTAATAATTATTATTATTATTATAATAACAATAACAATAATTAATAATAATTATTATTATAAAATTATAACAATAATAATAGTATTAATAACAACAACAACAACAACAACTACAACAACAACAACAACAATAATAATAATAATAGTAATAGTAATTATTATAATAATTATTATAATGATAATAATTATTATAGAAATAGTAATAACAATAATAATAATACTAATACTAATAATAGTAATAACAATAATAATAATAATAATAATAATAATAATAATAATAATAATAATGCTGATAATATTAATATTTATAATTTTTATATTGTATAATTTTCTTAATAATAATATTTTTATTTTTTAAATTTTAATTTAATTTTTCGTTATACCGTGCCTTTAGGCACGGGTAATTACTAGTATATATATACTCCTCCATTCCCCAAAAGATGTCTTGAAGTACACAAGTCAAATTGCAAAGTATTATATCACTAGTTTACCTCAAAAGTGCACTTAAGTGAGGCCACTAGTTTAAGAAAAGAATCATTAGTTTACTTACGTGGGTTATGCTATAGGTATAATTTTATACTTGCTCTTTCCTCAACTTAAAATTTCTTAATTTGTGTAATAAAGTTACTTAATATGGGTTTTGTGGGGGTGGATGGAGTACATGGTAATGCCATAGCAGTCAAGCATAAGTTCTTATCTTTTAATTTTAATTATAATATTTTGGTTTTGTGGGTTTGCAAATAACCCGTAAATGAACTATTCACCTAATTCATTATTTCATCTATGTTGACAACTCTACACTTTCAAAAGAAAAGGACATAGTATGGTCTGATTTGAGCTTTAACAACAATCCATTAAAGATCCTGGTTTCCTTAAAAACTCAAAAGACTGCTTAATCATTATATCATTGCAATTCTGCTAAGATAGTTGCTTAGTTAGCATTGTAGGAAACTCTAAGATACTTATAGTTCTTTCGTGTTAAAAGGGGTAAATGTAAGCACTAAAAAGGGAATAATAAATATCAACATTTATTGGTGAAGAGAAGTAGCAGAAAAGAGGAAGAAGATGGTAATGATAAAGCAAACTCACTATCCCACTGATCTTCTCCTCTAATCTTTTCAGTGTCTTGGCTACACAATCCCTTGTTGGCTGCAGGTAAAATTTTAATTTTATATATAAGGGGCAAAGAAATAATTGATTAACCAGAATTGATTTAAACTGAAAAATTAAGTGTAAGATAAAAATACTTGGACAAGGAATTCTCCATCCTGAAGTTTCTGAACACCTCCAACCCCGATAAGGTCCGCAACATTATCCTATAATGAAGCTTACAATAAGTTATAGGGTACGGAGCACCAAATTAAACTGAAATTGAAGTGAAATACTACAAATCAACCAACATGTTTAGCATTACCTCATTATCAGCAAGACCATAAAGAGCGAATGCTGCATTATGTTGCAGAGATCCATTTTTTGAATCAAGAAGGTTTAGCAATGGCACTATGCCACCGCAATGGGCAATACCAGCTTGGTTGTGCGTATCCTAAAGATAAGATTTATTCATCAATCTTGAGAAAAGCATCTTAAATAATGTATTACTATGAGAATGTTTATAGAAAATTTAATTACGGAATTGTTATTTCCACAAGGAAAAACTGATATTTCCACAAGATTTCACTCATATGAATGTCTCATTCACTATTTATGTGAGGAGCGCAATATCAATTTACCATGTGGAACTATCAATTTCCAATAATTAATACACACACACACATACATACATGCATACATACATACATATAGAATATACATATGTATATGTTTGGCTTGTAGACGAAATATCTCCATTGAGAAGCAAGTATTCTGGTAACTCAATTTATTCGTACAAACATGGTTCACATAGATCAAATTTGCACTTCTACAAGTTTCTAAGATGTCTAGTGTAGAAGAAACAACCAGGGCTTACATTACGTAGCTACCTAATACTAAAGGAAGCAGATGTAAGACACATTACATAATGGGAAGATGAAAACCACACTTTTCCATCATGATCCATTCACCATATTAACACAGTATACAACTGAGTAACTACAGGGTGGTTGTTTATGAAGAAATGCTCAAACCATAGCACACAAGTCAAGTCATTTGCATAGCTCTAAGCTATTTTGAAAGAAATGAGGCAGCAGGAAGCCCAGATCTTTAAAGAAGAAAATATGCTATTACGGACGGCAAAGAAGGGCTAAAGTTTTGTTCACCGGACGAGATACATATGAACAAGAGGCACAAGAAAACAAATGAATAATTACCTGTGCCAATCTCCCTAGTGCAAAAGCTGACATTTCCCTCAGTTGAGCATCTGAGGACTGAAGCATCTCAATTAATGGGCCGACAGCACCTCTTTGAGCAATGTGCACCTACACCAACATTTTCTTCAATTAGTAGGACAAACATAAAACTAAAGAAGGAATAGACAAAACAAAAATAGAGAATCATAATTACAAAAGAACAAACAGCATAAATTGGACAAACAGAGACTACAATGTTTCTACTTAGATACTAATTAAAATAATTTTGGTTAAATGTGAAAGACTATCTCAATCCACCTTGCAGTCTGTATCAGTGGCAGCAAATTGCCCAAGGAGCAAGGCAGCTTCTCTTTGGCTCTCTGAACAGCAGGAACTGTAAACACAGTCACAAAACTGATACGATCAACAAATATCGGAGAAAGGCAAGGGAAGGAAGGAAGCAAGTCAATGGAACAATAATTTTGTCAGGGTATAAGCAGAGCATGGTATTTAAAATGTGAGAATCGCAAATCAATACTTCCAAATTGAGCTATTTGACAAACACAAAACCATGACTTAATGACCATAGAAAAATGAATATAAAGGATTACTTCATGAAAAATTTGATAGCAGAATGGCATGGGTTTTTCCCTTCCCCAAAACTAACTGGTAAAGGATTGCTTCATGCAAGACATGTATACAACTATCCAAAGGATTGAACAACTTCCACTTGAGTTTACAATCTTCATGCTGAGAACATTTCCTTATTTCCTTACTAATTTTATTATATATCTAAAGATTCTAAACATTTATTTCTAACTTGGGCATGAAAGATTCCATAAATGGGTTAAAAACTTAAAATCTGCTTTATCTCACCTAATTAAGTCTGCCTATCATAAGAATTTTTCCCATATCTAACAACTATTACAACGTGAACTTTCTATAGTTGAGAAAACAATAACCAGCATGCGGGGATGTATTAATAGGCCATCAACATCCTGACACCTCTTATAACCATCATCTATTCAGCTCTAGCTATGTTACTGCATATCACATGTGAGTAGATTGAAAAGAGGTGCGGAAACCACTGAATAGTCGCCAAAATAAATTGAATCCCAACTGCAGCAGACTTGGACTGAGCAATTGAAGTGAAGACCTCAGGTCTAAGGGGCCAATCATTGCATTTGAAAGCAGCATTAGAAAGCCTATAAGAGCTGTAAACTCGTGATACAGGCACATAAACGTAAAGAAGGGCTGAACCCCTCACTCATGGAACTGCTAGCAGCTGGAGGGGCCGGATAGGCTAAGAAGCCAGGCAAGGCAGGAAGAGGGTGCAAGATAGATAGTTGTCTTATTCGTTGGATGGGAGTGACTTCCTTAAAAAAGAGGCTGACTAGAAGATGGATATTGCAGAATTATTTTCACTTCAGGGAAGCTCCACATTTAAAGGCCGCCACAATAAACATAGTAACATACTCCAGCAATTTGAAGCAAACCCAAAAATAATGGAATCATAAATTGAGCAAGTGCTAATAAGAGACTGAAATTAATTGTACCGAAGTAATCGTATAACAGGCTGCAAAGCTCCAGCTTGCAGAACTTCCTTCTTAATGTTTGGGGATGAGTGTACTAAATTCCCAATTACACCAACCTGGTAATTTCAGGCAAAGTGAAGCTAAGATTTATAGATATTAAAATATGTTAAGCACACCATTCAGTAACAGAAAACTGAGATGAGAACCAAACCGCTTCATAATGTATGGCAACATCCTCAGACCGAAGCATCAAAACAAGGGTAGGCAGAGCATTGCTTGCCACTATCTGGAAAATATATGAATCAAATCATCCACTATCATAAAATTAGTAGCTGAAAGTGGATCCTGAAAAATGTTTCACTGAGAAAGTTATCCATCAACCTGATTCTTATTTTCATCATTTTTGAATGCAAGGGTTCGTAGGGACCCTGCAGCTGCTCTCTGCACCTTTGCATCCGCAGACTCGAGCAATTCAACAAGGGGAGGGATACCACCTTGGGCCCTGAATATACACTTGGTCATAAGGACAATATGATACTCTGAGCTGTAACTCCAAGGCATGAAAACCTATACTATATCATAGTAAGGATTGCTCTAGAATGGAGAAACAAACAAACCTGACAAGGTCTTTAATGCTGCTACTTTCATGAGCAAGATTGGTGATTGCATCAGCTGCTCTCCTTGTAACACCATTGATTGCTCGAGAGTTTTCACCACCCTTGTGCCTCTTTAGCAGATTCACAAGATGGGGAAGAACTCCAGCATCAACAATGAGTTGTTGATGTTCCGGCTGTCAAACAATAAAGGGACCGGCCAAAGTTCATGTTAAGTAACAAAATACCTAAAAACTAAGTGTTAACTAGGCTATAGCTCATAAAAAATATATAATTGCCACAGCCTCACGTATAAAAATAAAAAAGAGAGTACAGACCACAAGCAACAAAAGTTAATCAAATGATTAAGCCAGTATGCTTACCAAAAACCAGGAAAAGAAATAAAAGTAATGACTGAACCAGCATATGTGGAATTTACTAGAAAGAAAATTTAAGCTTTGAGTCAATTGAAGGTGCTAAGAAGATAAGAGGAAGTCTGAAAAGACCTTCAATTGAGACAACAAGAGCGATTGCTAAAATAGCAAACCAAAGAGGACAAATCCATGCACTCAACCCCAAACACCAATATCTAAGCACAGTCTAATTGTTGAAATTTAGCACGAGAAGATACCATATTTTAGAACATATACTTAATTAAAGATTTATAAAATAAAAAAACTTTTCAAAGAATGCATGCAGCAGGTTTGTATTTTATAAAAGGTTACTTTTGGAAGTTATAAGATACCGGAAATCAATACACACAAGCACATATAATGAATGATCAATAGTTACAGTAGGCTAAGAGGTATTTCCCAATCAATCCACCTTACACCGTCAAAGGAGATACAAACGGTTTCATTAAACTGTCCACCAAACAATTTGGAAGACAGTGCAAACAGTTTTGCGGACATGGAAAAAAGGGTATTATTCCTCTTTTGTAAAAGAAAAAATACTACCCTGCCGTTTGCCCAATTATTTGACAAAGGGAGGGAATTTTTGCATCCGCATCTCACAAATTGTTTGATCTCCTTTCGGATCTCATCTCCGCCATTGATGAAGATCCCAAGGTCTTAATTCCTGTCTCTAACACACTATTTATTCATCTCCTCATATTTTCTTTCCGATACTAATCTGATTAGTTTCATGATTTGATTAGTTTCACATTTATCTTAGAATTCGTTCACTTGATGAGTTTTTCACACAGTTTGATTTGTTTAAAAACTTGGTTGTCGTATTTCTTATTAGTATTATTTGATGCCTTTTATTCACATGACTTCGATTATTTGAAGTATTTTATTTTTGATTGGGAAATTATAGGAAATTAGGAATCTGTACTTTTATGGCAAAGAAAACATGAGGACGCACTCTATTCCCATCATATTATTGGTGAACAGGAACCTGTGATTCAATGGTAGAATACCAAGCTGAATCACAAAAATTAACAGAAATTGATAGACAAGGTTACGGAGTGTTCGAAGAAACTGAGGTGTGATCACGATCTACTAAAGATTTTATTCCTGCTTGTTAAAACAAGTTGTGGACAGAGGACAGAAAGGGTTATCCGTAAAGGTCCGTTATAATTCATGTTTCAAACAGATTGTTCATATGGTTACCATGTCTTACATTGTGTCAGGAGTACTTTTATTGATTTATTTAAAGAGGCAAAATAGTCTTTGTCCAGGTTTGCCAAACAGTTTGCAAGTTTCTCCAAACTGTTTGGCGGACCGCTTACCAAATTCCTCAATCACACCGTTTGTTAGCCTTCAATGGTGCAAGAATTAAGATGGGCTGGTTGAAAAATACCCTATAGCCAACTCTGGCTAACTGACTAAGGATCATTCCTCTCTGTCTGTGGCAACACTCAAATGACATAGTTTTGAGTGATAAAATGTTGAAATGTCAAAATTGTCATTGGTGAGTTGGCAAAAACTAAATCGCTTAGGGACTTTGCCACAACCAACTAGTTGTGTCAACAAGTTAGTATGCTTACGCGCATGTCGGCGTTTATGTGCGCGTGTGTGTGTGTGTGTATCTCTCTCTCTCTCTCTCTCTCTCTCTCTCTATATATATATATATATATATATATATAGAGAGAGAGAGAGAGAGAGAGAGAGAGAGAGAGAGTTCAAACCCCCTTTTTTCCTTACCTAATAAAAACAAATGTTACAAATATAAAACTTCAAGATGAAGAGCAAAGATTATTTTATGATCAAGTGATCATAAAATACAAAATTCATTGTAAACACAACATTGGCCCGCCATATAAATTAAAGAACTACATCAATTAATTAAAAAAAAAGTCAATATTTTTGAGTTACATATGTATAGTTTGACCAAAATAATGTTATGGCTGCAATGTGCTTTAGCATCCCAAAGTAATGCATCTTTATCAATCGATTATTAGCTTTAATATCGCTAGCCTATGGAAGCATCAACTCAGATTCACAATGACCATATTTTTTAGAAATGTTGGACACGACACACTACAACGCATTAAATAATATACATATACTTATATGTAGAGAAAATATTATTTCAATATGACTAGGAATATAGTAAAATCAAAAAAATTAAATGGTATATCAATAATTTCTTTTTCATCATCCTTCATTCAAGATTTGAAAATCCACCATTGAACATAATATCAAACACAATACGTCAATAAATAGATTTCATTATTTCATAGACTATATTTTATAGATTTCATATTCCATAGACTATATTTTATAGATTTCATTATTTCATACACTATATTTTATGTATCCAAAAAAGTGTAATAAAAAAAAGATAAAAAGAAACAAAAGACAAATTATTTTATCATAGATTTCACTATACAGTAGATAAAGGATAAATAATTTAATTTTCTGTAATACTCCAAAAGTAACCCTATCAACTCAAAAAAGAAAATAATCTACCAAACATATTTGTTTCATCATATTCTTTAAGAAGAAAAAAAATGTGATGATTACACTTTCCTTTCATGGCTGGTTACTTTTACTAATTTTATTCAACTTACTATATGATTTGCTTTGTTTGTTCTAACAACTTACCATTTACATCTCAAAGTGTTTTGTCCACATTAAGACAAATGGCATTTTCATGATGTGAATATTTTATAGAAAATAAGGACATGTTAACAAAGTTTCAAAACACATGTTCGACAATGTCAGAAGAGGTAAGCGTCAGATTCATATCTAATTCATGTGACAATGTGAAAGTCTTAAGTACTTCATAGCTGCTGGAATATCTATCAGTAAAAATAAAGATAAAACCCTTTCTTAGCGACAGTTACTTAGACTTCAAATTTTCAAATGTTCATTGTATTGCCTTTGTAAGTTACTTTCCACACAAGTTAATTAAGATTTAACTAAGCAAGAAAAACCCTCTAATCTGAAGTAATACTCATAAATCATCTCCATAAATTTCAAGAGGATAATTAAAAGAAAAAATCATCAAAGAAAACTATTGAGTTGCCGTAGGGAAATCTCAAGAATATAAGAAATGATACTTGAGGAAAATTTTCACTCCTTTCCTGAAAAAAGGCCATTTGATCAAGGATAGAACGTGTTCTTTCTTATAGTCCCAAGAAGGGCCACCATGGTGAAACCATCGTGAAATGACACCATCTGGCAACAACAGAGTTTAAGCATTGAAGAAAAAATAAAGGATTGCGAAAACTAATTAATTAATAAAGCCATCTCTTTCTAGATTCCGATAACTAACAAGGTTCCAAATTGTTCGACAACAAAATCTCCCCGATTTAGTAAACTGTAAAATGATTATTTGTCATTCTTGTACTGATTGTCCAAAACCACAAGAATCATTAAATCATGTGTCCCAGTAGGTTTCGTATAAATGTAATACTCTCGTGTTTTCTGACGTATTCTATTTTAGACATGTTGACCCCAAATCCCTCTGACCTAGACTCCACCCCCGAATCCCCTTCCTTCTTAAACCGGAAAATGACAAAAAAATATGAAGCATGAAAAGAGTTGTCAGGGCACTCTAATGGCACTGGAGGAACCAACAGATAAATAAGTGGATTCACAAGGCACATGATATACAGTAACTGTTCCGGAGCAATTGGAAGTACGGAATGGATGTAGATAACACCCCAAGAAGTGTAAGGGAGTTCAATGAACAAATTCTATTAAATATTTTTAACAATAACAAGCCCCTCTTACCTGCAGATAAGTACACAAAATCAATTAATTGACCACTGAAATACAGAAAATTAAGAGACCATCCTCCAATTTCTTTCTTTCTTTATTTAATAACTCAATTTATACATATAACATAACAAGAATTTAATAAGATTGCCCACCATTTCAAAAGAAATAAGAAATTACTAGAAATCAAAATTTCAGTTACATTAGCTGACTCGTATCAATTCAAGAGCAACTTCACAAAATTGTCATATGAATTATGAAAAATAAAGGCAAAAAATCAAATAATACAGTTCTGAATGATGAATTACTTTTATTGCGAGGAGACCAAGAGTAAAAGCGCTTCCTTTCTCAACCTCGTGCTCGTGCGGTATCGGGCCACCATCATTTGGGGGCGGCGGCGCCTGAAGATGTCTCACCAGAGCCGCAACAACACCTGAATCAACAATCAAGTTCACATGCTCCTCTGCAAAGCACAGAAAAACAAATCAAAAATCCTAAACCACCAATATACCACAATAATTCAACATGCATGTCAAATAGACAACAGGAATTGCAAAATGATTTCACCGAAACGAAGAAGTCGAGCAATTGAAATGTCAAATCTACCGGTTTTGGCGAGTTCGGAGACAATATGGATTGCGCACTTGGCTGAAGCTCGATCTGCTTCGATCGATGAGAAAGTGGAGTCGATGATTTCGACTTGAGCACGAACTTTTTGAATGAGATCTTGGTCAGAGGAGAGAGAAAATACGTTGATATCTTGTTCGATTTCTTCATCAAGCTTTCGTTTCAAGCTTCTTCTAATGGAAGTTGTCGGTTGCTCCTGGTTCTCCATCTCTCTCTCAGTGACTCGGTGCTTGTGAGAGAGACGATGAGCATGAGGAGGGATATAGAGCGAAAGGAGAGTGACGAGTGCGTGAGGGGTAGTATGGTAAACTAAGTGGTTTCATGTATTTTCTGAAACAAAATCTGTGGGTTTTTTTTGTCGGTCTTTTA
The DNA here is from genome assembly GCA_947179155.2 of Hedera helix. Taxonomy (NCBI): domain Eukaryota; kingdom Viridiplantae; phylum Streptophyta; class Magnoliopsida; order Apiales; family Araliaceae; genus Hedera; species Hedera helix. The sequence goes on along the minus strand of OX359276.1, from coordinate 44,015,257 downwards.
TTCCTGGCCAAAATTGACACCCATAAAATGTTTTTTGAGATTTCTTTCTAACGTGCGCTCCCGCTTTAATTGAAATGATAACTTGTGCATGATTGTTTGGTTCTTAATTCTTACGTTACTTTTTTTTTTTATGACATGTCAGCCACGTGGAACGGTGGAAGGTTGGAACTATGTATGGGTCCCGTGTTTGATTTTTATTTTCTTTAATCGGTGCGGCTGATTTGGGATTGAACTTGTGGGACGCTTGGCTTAAAGGAATAGAGTCGTGATTTTGATTTAAAAAAAATCAGCGTTTAGTATGTTAACTTTGATTAAAATCGTTATTTTAATAAAATCGTATTTTTTATATATATTAAAATTGTGACTCTTTATCCTTCTAAAAAATAACAATTTTAATAAATAAATAAATAAATATTAAGATAAAAATACCTTTATATATATATATATATATATATTGTATATATTATTATATGCTTATAATGTTCATTATTATATATTAAATATATTTTATAATTAATATTATAACATATAATAAATATATCTAAACTTCACATATTCTTACACAATTAAAAGAATTATTGTTTAAAGGTACTTGTGATTGTTGATTTAATCACTTATGTTAGGCTTAAATTTGAAATAATAGAATTGACGAAATAATAGAATGAAAAATAAAATAATATTTTTATTATATTAAAATGATATAAAAAAAGGAAAAAGAAAATCACTGTGAAGGTCAAACATTCCATTTTTCACAAGGACAATTCTTTAAAGTTGTATAAAAACCACAATACTTTAGAAAGAAGTTTAAAATCATTTGTACCGCAATATAACATCAGCATTTTGTTTGTGGGTTTTCTTTCCAATTGAATGAAGTCTTTCATCTGGAAGTTCGGCTGCCTTGTGGATTTGTAGACTCCACTTGAAGCGGACGAACGACAAAGCTGAAGCCCAATTAAAGTAACGAATAGTAACGTTGGGCCATTAATTTTAAGAAAAACAATGAGAACCCAATATAGGATTTTTAGGCCCAACACTAATAAATGGCCAAATTTTATGGGCTTAAAGCACTTCAATTCTCCCAAGTCCCAACCCCTTTTTCTTTTTCTGTCTGAAAGCGGAAAGAGACTGAAATGCAAATCAATATACAAGAGCTTTCATATCTGTCGATTACACCTAGCATTAAACTTGATATATTTATTTTTGGATAGTATATATAGTAGTTGAACTCGTGTTAACTAAGAGGATTATTTACTAACATTTTATAGAAACTTCCCATTTTGTTTTTTGCATTTCCATTAATTTCCTCGATCTTTCCCACTTCACCTAATAATGAAAATGAAAATGAGATTGTCCAATTGCAGAATTTAACTCCACCGGTTCTGTACTTTGAAAGGTATTGCCCTTAATCCCTACAACAGTGAAATAACTTAAAGCAATTGTGTTTTTTGTAGGTGTATTTTTCTTGTTAAACGATAAAGATATTCTCCAGTCAACTTATGCGTCAATTGAGACTATATTCCTTCACGGCATATTGAGTGCACGATGCACATAGGTCTAATGCACGAAGAAGGTTTTTTCTAAGTGTTAGCCTCAAAAGTTCGAACATAGTAAGTCAGGGAAGAGAACAAGCTTATTTAACTACCGACCTAGCACTTATGCTCCGTTTGAATTAAAAGAATAGAATTAATAAAATAATAGAAAAGAGAAAGGAATAAAATGATAAAATAGGATGATTTATTCAATTTTAACTATAATGAGTCATTCTATATTATGCTATAAAAAATAAAATTTACAAATTTAACATAAATAAAAATAATTTATTTTATTCAAATAAAATAACTAAATATAATTTTTTTATTCTATAAAAATAAGTAATTCTATTTTTATTTTTACAATCTAAACATAATATTAAAATTACGTTATTTATAGTTGTTCAATATTTAACGTGGGAGGCGGAGGTGTGTACTTGTACTGGTAACAAAAAATTGGCGTACGTGGTACGTACCGTCCAGTACATTAAACAACGTAGGTACTACCAGTATGGTCCTGAATTCGAATAAACAAGAAGCTTCCTTCACTTTTTTCTAAAAACCTGGCCTCTAAACCTCCGCATGCACCTCATTTGCTCCCATTTTTTTAAATAAAAATATCTAGTTAGTGTCCTCCTTGGCCTTAACTTAAGCGACACTACTGAGCAGCTTCACCAGAAATTTAATAAATGCCAAAATAGGTCAATATGGAGTAGACACACAGTCCATACCCAAAAATCTGTCCGTCCAACCATGAACTTTGGGTGTGTTAGCTTATAGTAAGCAACTAGCCACATGACATGGGCATATATATATATATATATGAATAAAGTTCAAGAGTATACCTTCTTAAAAGAGCATACCCCCTTTAGCGATGAACTCGGCGATAGTTTGGTCTGTCATCATAAGTTCGTCTGTCACTATATGTTTGTCCGTCGCAATATGTTATCCATTGTTAAAAACTTTAGCGACGAATGAACTTATGACGACGGGCCAAATCGTCGCCGAGTCCGTCGTTAAAGGGGATATATTTAATATGCTCTTTAAGAAAGTATGTCATTGAACCAAGTCATATATATATATATATATGGGGTATATGTAAGTACACAGCTATGTACTTACACGGTAGGTTTTTTACGACGGTTTAAATTGTTATGACGACAATTTTTTTAATAGTATTATCGTTTTAATAGTATTATCGTCATAGTCGTTCAAACCGTCGTTAAAGGCCTACCGTATAGATACACAACTGTGTATTTATATTTTTACCTATATGTGTGTGTATAAGAAGTCGGTGCAAGATTCTCGGTCATTTTAAAATCAGAGTCAATTTTTATAGAATTCAGTATTTTAAATTTGTCGATTAAAACTAATGCTACTAGAGTATGATAAAAATGTACCGCACGAGATCATCGAAAAGCGGTTTGTTGCTCCCCTCTACCGCATGTGTGCCAAGTGTCTTTTGCATATACATAATCTCGATGGGTATATTTACAGTTTCAAAAATGGGACTCATTAATTCAGAAAAGTCTCTCATCTTTGACCAACTTGTAGATGATCCAACCAACAGAATTGCATGATCAATTTACATTCTCAAGAGCCAACCATACGTTTTGGGTCTCTATCTTTACTTGGGGAGACAAACAGTAACCCAACTTTATTGTTCATTTATATATAGAAAATTGATAATTCCACGACTTCAACAAGCTTAGTCACCGCGACACATGCATTATTTGTGTAATTTTATCAAATTTAGAGATCCCAAAAGTAGCAGTCAAAGCCTTAATTACGAGGAAAATGTATAACACGCAATTTGTCACTCATAAAAAATAACGAAGCCTTAACTATTTGACTGATCATCGTTGGATTAACATTTCTTTGGGTTTATTTGAAAGTTTCCCAACATAAACCGTAAATTATATTGCTAATGTATCCAATTAAACATACACTATAGTATATTACTTTTAATTTTCTTTTTATATGTCTCCTCTGTCTCCCCTTGTTTAGGTAGTAAAGTTAATGGTCTACAAAGTGTAAATTAAACCGAAAAAGAATTACGAAAAATGTGAAAGCTACTTGCGTCAATATATATATATATATATATATATATATATATATATATATATACACGCACGCACACACATATAGCTAAAACTGATGGGGGGTTTCGGTTGATTATTGATAGTTCTTGGATGCATGCGTGATTTGATATAGGGTGGACATATCAAATTAATTTGATGTAATTTCGTGTATTAAAAAAATTAAAATAATTCACATCAATTTTGAACTTATTTGATTGTAAATGTATTCTTTTTTATGACATCAATTATATAATTAAAAGCACAAATTTGATTCCACAAATTTCGTGTTTAACATTTTTCTTTCCAATACAAATTAGTATAAGTACTATTTAAATTTGTAATAATTAAATACTAACCAAAATTTTAAAGTATTTAAAAGAAATCCAATCTGTTAGAAAAAAGAAACATGTCTTTTTGCTTTTATATCTTTGACAGGAAAATGAATTTTTAAAAGAATATTTATTTTTGGCTCTATCAATTTTATTACAATTTTTTTTATTACAATTTTATTTAAGATAATATATCTTAAAAGATTTGATGTAGGATAATTTATTGCTATTTCATTAAGATATTTAAATTTTGAAAAAATCTCTTAACAAATCACGTGATTTAATTATATTAATATATATTAGTCATAACTTTTATTATTAAATTATATCCTAACTAATGTAAATTCATTAAACTTAAAATTAATTGTATTAATAATATATGTAATTTTTTTTTGAAACATAATAACTATAAATTAATAAATAAAAAAAAGTTTATAGTGAATTCACTACTAACTCATTGTGATTTAATTATATTAATATATATTAGTCATAACTTTTATTATTAAATTATATCCTAACTAAATTAAATTCATTATACTTAAAATTAATTGTATTAATAATACATATAAATTTTTTTGAAACATAATAATTGTAAATCAATAAAAAAAAAGTTTATAGTAAATTCACTACTAACTTGTTGTCATAACTAAATTAAAATTTATTAAAGTTTACGTTTCGTAGTTCCATTCAACTTAGAATTTCAAACAAATTTTGTCAATATATAAACGCTAATATAAATTTTTATTATAAATTTAAATAATTATTTTCTCATAATTTATTAATATTTAATAAATTTTAGTTAATATTTATTCTACCCCCTCCCCTCCCCGGGGATATATATATATATATATATATATATATATATATATATATATATATATATATATATATATATATATATATAAAAGTGAAATTAGACGGTGAAATTTTGAAGGAAAAGTGAATGAGAAGAAAGGGTAGACAACTTTTATCGATATTATGTACGTAGTGGGGTGAAGACAATAAAGATGATGAATTCCATGAGTCAATCAAGAAAGCCAAGGGGAGGGAGGATCTTATCACAATCTATATAATAATGTTTTATCAGAAAAATAATTTTTTTTGTATAAATATTATTATATATAAAATAATATTTTATTTTTTTATTGAAAATAGTAGAAAATTAATGTCGCAAAGTTTTTTAGTTTGTCATTTTAATTTTATTATCATGTTATTGCTGTCAAACTAAAATTTGTTATTTTTAAGAGTAAATGTGAAACAAAAATATATATTTACTTTTTTTAACCTTTATAAAACTAAAAAAATAAATAATACACACATAGATATACAAATAATATAATTTGTACCTATTACGTACCACTGTGTAACTGTTGGAGAGTCGCACGAGTGTCTGTATATATGACTGGAGACATGGCGGAATGGGTGGTCTGTGGCATAAATAGGTGTCTGTTGCCGGCCCAGTTGTATCAAATGACTCAGATTTTGTTTGCGAGTCACGTGACTTTGTGTTAATTATGATTATAATCTACTGTTTCAGAACTTCTTTGGATATTAATTTGGTCGACTGGACTTTGTGAAAAGTTTCTTCCCATTAATTTGTAGTCTTTTATACTTTGTAAATTTCATCTTCTGGACGTATGCTAAAAGACTGAACCATGCATGTATATATTGTCTCGTTCTTGTTAGGAATTTTTTTTTGATCCGAATCGATGGACAAAAATTGATACGGATGATCCTTATTCTTTACGGTATTTATTATCCCTTGCCGAAATAATTTTGTTAAGAGTTCATATAATATATTTTCGGGATATATGTCAAATTTACAAAAATTTGGTATACTGTGATAGCAAATTTACAACAAATCCACTAATACTATTTTGTAAAAGTTCTGATATTTTTAGAGACCAGAAGTGAAGAAGAGGAAGAGAAAGAAGAAGAAAATAGAAAACGGTGTGTTTTTCTTAAACAAACTATTACCACATACTTATATCAACTTTTAACAAACTAAAACTAATAAGATAATCATTATGTATTCATAATAATTAGTGTGACAGTCATATAATTTAACCATTAAATTTTGTTTAGTTTTCTTTATTTGAATTTTAGGTGCACTCAATTTTATTCGTCCTAAAAAAGATAGGTTCATGACTCAAGCAAGATTCTTAATGACGATGTGTCATGTGAATTGCAAAGTGCACCTAGAGCGACAATGATACTTTGTGACCCGAACCCAGGTCACGGCGGATGTTGCTTTGTCTCGTAGAATGGTAGATAGTGATACAGATTGTCTCGTCTATCAGGATATTTGTGATACGTAGAGTATGCCCACGCCCTTGCTCTAGGTAATCAAAGTTGAAAATATTTCTTAGGGTTAGGCTTTTCAACTAATATTCACTTGTATGCTCAAATTTGTAACAATGTGATACATCCATCGACAAAACTTAACACCTATTCTAATGGTTGTATACAAATTCTAATATAAGTAGCTCAACAAAGTCGCACCCTAAGCATACGTTACAAATTTTTTTATATTAGCAAGAAACAAAGTACATATACTTAGGTGTATGGTATTTTTTGACTTCGTTGGGAATAATATTGCCCTCCACAGCCAAAAGATATATATGCCTTTGTATGTCGGCAAATCTCATCCTTGCTTTTTTAGGACATTTCAAAAACTTTTCATGCAACCAAACCAATAAAATGACACATTTATTTCTTATATTAGCATATTCAGATACAATGGTTGACCAAAAATATTCTTTAAAATGGTTTAAGGGAGTGTCAAACAGCGGATAAATTAAGGGTTTTTTCAACACCGACACCCCAAATATAAAATGCACATCCTTTAATGTAATGGTCATCTTCCCCCAGCTTAAATGAAAGGTATTTATCTTCGGTCATCATCTTTCAACTAGGGCAGATGCGAGATTTTCATCATTTTTTGTAATAACTGTTGGATGGATAAAAACTTTAAGTTCACATTTATGTAATAATATTTTTTGGGCACTTGTTAATTCCCATTGGTCGTATGTTATGAGAATAATTTGGGTTGACATTAATTTATCCCTATCTTTATCCTCTCATGCATCCTCCGACACGTGATATTTTTTTTTTGTCATATAAAACAGTAATATCAATTGGTCCGAGATTTCAATTCTCTATATTTTACCTAAAAAGAACAAAATAAATACAAATAAATATTTTTCAATGAAAATTATACAAAATTAACCATACTACCATATAACCTGTTTTCCAAATCCAGATATAATAGATAGTTAATTTTCACTAAATTTACTTGTATACTTTTTTCAACGTAAAATTCATCAAAAATTACATATAAAACAAGTTATTTTTTTTTAAAAAAAAATTGGTCAAAATTTTCTTAATTGGACTTTGAGTGAAATAACCGGTTAAGATGAATATTTTAGTATAGATGAAAGTTTCCTCTAAGTCTGCCTTACCTTATCTTCTTCTTCTTTTGTTCTAACAACAACAAATCTAGGTTAGCGTTTTTTTCTCTAGTGTTTGTCGACTCTTTTTTTTCTTATGCATTTGCTGCTTTCTTGGTATTGCCTCTTTTTCTTTCTTATGTGTTTGTTGTTAGGGTTTTTGAGTGTGTTCTGTCGCTCGTCCTTTTAGTTCGTCCTTTTAATGGCAAGCACCAATAAGAAGGACTAGCGGCTAAATGTTATTAAAATTACGTCATTTGGCTTGCCAATAGAAGGACTAGAAGATGGAGTCCTTAAAACTACGTCATTTTATATTTATTAAGTTTGCACGCTGCTACAAGGAGAAATGGCTGGGCTAACTACCGAGGGCTGCCACGAGTTGTCATCGCATGCCACCAAAAAGAGTGGTGATGGCTACTAAGAATAATTGTGTAAATTCTCGTGTTACTAATAAGTATATGTCTGTTGCTAAAAGGATAGGCGGTAGGTATAAAAAAGTCCTCATTTTGTATTATTATATTTTTATGTGGATGGTATAAAATATATTAATTGAAATAATATTTATAATAACTATTTATTATAGATTATTCCTTTACATATGTATATTGTCTTTGTGATTTGGATTAATTTGAATATGCATCTACTTTTCGTACCCAAGAAAAAGAATCAAAAAAATAAAAAATAAAAAATAAAAATAGCTAAGCTATAACTAGCTTTGATACCAAAAGGCCACCCTAGGAGTAGCAATTAGAAAGTGATCCTACTCTTACTCTTAGCTATTTGATCTTTATGGACTAATCTATACTATTTTTTTATTTATTAATAAAGCAAGATAGAGAATGCATTAATTATAATTTATAGGTGAAAAACCGAAGGCTGTCTAGGCTTAGACTCTCGCTTTTACTATACAGTGAAGTTATTCTATATTACTAATGCGGTAAAAAGAAAAAAGGAAAACAAAGGCTATCCTAAAACAAGTGGGTACCAAATTAATAACAATATACTCCATAACAACAAGTCAACAACAATAGACTGGCGTATAAAGTAGTTTATGAGGCAAACTTAAACTACTACAAAACTGACCGGAATCTATCAGTCTAACGATCCACCCCACTGAGCCCAGTGTAGCATTTTTTAATCACACCCTATCTCTCTCACACACAATCACACACACAACGTTCACAAGTTACTTGCTTTGCACCTGAGATTATAGAAGATAGACCCATTTTCATTCTTGTAGGGCTCAAGAGGATTGAGAACACATATTTGACCCACCCAAACATCCCGTGCAATCTTTTTGCTCAAAAATGAATTAATTTGAGTCATTAGTTGGATTTCTTTATTATTTTTTGACCCTTTCATTTGAAAATATTTAACATAAGAGCAAATGAATTATATAATCAACATAAGAAATCTCTGGATCACAACATTAATAAATTCACACAGTAAGCAAAAAAAAATAATATATATATATATATATATATATATATATATATATGTATAAATTCATAAAACTTATGATAATCGAATTTTTGAGACCTTACTATTTCTGGGTCTCTATTAATCATATGATTAAAGTCTCGCTGAAATCAAATTAAGGAAAAGAATAAAGAAAATTTGAACATTTCACACGTTAAAAGCTGAAGTAACATATACGTACAATGTCTTCAGCTAATTGAAATTATACCGAGCGGGTATTTTATAGTTTAGCAACAACTCATTTCCATTATTCTCTTTATTGATTTATGCCAGCATTAAGTTTTTGGATATATCTAAAGCTAAATCTTATTATCTTAATGCTCCTTCTACTCTTCTTCCATGAACAAATTTGAGGTCCCCACCCCTTTCCGTCCCGCCACCTAGGGGTGGCTGAGTCAGGGCCAAAACCTAGTTGCCAATTGGAATACAAAACAGCACACACAACACAAAACAAGACAAGATGAATTGTTATTATCTTTTAACCCTTGTCTTACTTAATGTCATCGATAACAATTGATTAAGTTAATTGAGAAAAGGAGCATCTTCTACCAAACTTGTACAACTATGTAGCTCCGAACAAATTTAAAAAATAGAGTAAAAAATATCGTCTAAGCATGTTTGGGAGAAGAAAGTCACAAGCCAACAAAGTTTAGGGACCATTTTTAACACTCCTACACAGCTACACTACACTACCTAGAGATTCAGCCAGTAATGCCACCCTCTCATTTCACTAAAAGATAGAAGTTCAGTCATTTCTTTTGTGTACCCAATTTACAAAAATTCAAAAATTACCACTTTGAGTAAAAAAGAAGATGTACTACTCATTTTTACAGTATTACAAGATGGAATAAATTGAGCAACTGCTGTAATACAGTGTGAGGATAGTAAAGTATCATCTCTTTGACCCAACTGGGTTTGATTGATCTGTTTCCTTGTTGATGCTTAGTTGTTAGAAATTTAGAATCTTCTTGGGTTAGGTACAACTAGTTACTCAAAAATAACTTGACAAGGTCTTTGGAAATTTGCATTTAGTCCTCTGCATCAACTGTGGTTCTATAGTAGTATCTGTCTTTGGGAATCTGCCCACAGTTTATTCCAAACACAGGCAAAACTATAATTCTTGGGCGACCGGTTAAATTTAATTTAATTTTGTTTACAGAATTCAGTGATTTAAATGTAATTTGAATGTGTATAAATAACAGTATTGTTAAAACCGATCGCTAAGACCGGTCCTCCTATAATCACTCCAGGCAAAATCCAAATTCCTCCAATTCTCTACTTGTAATCACCCAACACTTTGATTTATATGGATCTATATTACAGAGCACAGAGATGAATTATTGTCTAGTATTCCTTCCATTCAGAAAGGACTATAATTCCATATAGTACCACTTCTTCTTTTTTTTCTCCTTTCCTGGACATGAGAAAAACACTTTCTAATAACAAAATTTCAGCTTCTACTGTTGTACCCTTAATCAGTACCAAGTTTCAGAATATAGGAGCACTTTACTTTACGTTTTTCATAGCATTGTGGTGTTATATTTTGGAACTAATGAAGTATATGCTAATGTCTAATGCTCTGGGATTTTTTTATTTTTTTTGTAAAGTAATGGTTCTGGTTGGAGTGGAATAGAAATCTTGAACTAGACTGGTTGGTGTTAGAATTGTACTTCCATATTCCAAGGGACAATTGGGAATCTGTCTTTAGGTTACATCAACAAGTTTAGTTCAATACTTAGATCTGATTCTATTTCATACTATTATTTTAAGCACTGTAATGTAATGAAGCAGGAATTGATGCAAGGACCACCCTATGCATTTTGCTTTTAAGAGCCCATTTAATTGCCATACCTTTCAGTGGCGTTAATTCAACCATAGATATCTATTAATTGATGGTCTGATATAAAAATGAATAACTGCACTTGATATATTTACCACAAAATTAAGACCAAGAGAGAGAAGAAATTAGATATTAAAAAAAAGGTCGCTTTGTTATTTGGATCTATTAAACTGGGAGACAGAGACAGTTAAAGTAACCTGATAAGTAGTTCTTTGAACAAAATAAAAAATGAAAGGGTTAAAAGTGAAAAAACTATAACTCCTAAAACATAAGGACAAAACACTAACGACCGTTAGTAAGAAGGCTAACGGCTGTATCTTTGCACGGACTTGGCGGCAAACTACTCCTTCCTGAGGCAACAAGCCGTTGCGCGAAACTTCCGATTCTCTCTCCGTTCGTCTCCGTCAGTAACCGCTTCCCTCCAAACGGCAACGACTCCACTCCTCTCTCCTTCAACACGTCCTCCGCCCTCGGTCCCACTCGTCCACTAACACAATCGTTCGCCTGTAATTTGACGCCGTCAGTTAACATATAAACCAAATTTAAGCTCTAATTTGAAGTGATTAAAATCTAAAACAATTTTAATTACCTGAATTCTGATATAATCTGTTCGGTTCCAGCAGAAGGCGTTTCCAAGCATTTGGTCTATTGTCTCTGATACGCCGTCGAGAACAAGGTCGATCACTGTAGCGGTCTTGCATTTACCGTTATGACGGAGTTTCGTTTGAGACTGACTGGATAACTGACCGTTACCGAGCGATAGGACAAGGAGGTCTTCGACTCCGGTGACCGAAGGAAAGTCACGCTTGTTATGCAAAACGTGAGTGACGGCGGTAGCAGTCGGATTATTCATGACTAGACCGCCGTCTACTGCCAGACAAGAGGTTTTGGCGTCGATAGACGTTAAGCTAAACGGCTTGAGGATGGACGGAGTAGCGGATGTCGCACGGCAGACTTTCCATAGCTCGAAGTCGTAGCTCGGTGACTCGGACGCATCGGCTCTAGAGAAAACGAACGGCGCGGAGCTGTTGAGATCAAAGCACGGGACGAGGAGAGGCTTACAAGTGTCCTTTAGTGTAACAACCTTGCCATCCTCTCTCGTGAACGCCTCTTTCAATACTTTATCCATGCTCTTACCGGAAAACTTACGTTGCCGACGGAAAACGCCGACATTTCTGACCTTGTAAAGTTCAGAATGCTTTTCATTAATGAATCCGACGGCGTCTTTGGCGGTGAACATCGGACGGCCATTCCCGTCGTCGGCGGTAAGCATTGCAGCGAATAAAGCGCCGATTCCAGTACCTGCAACAATGTCGAAGAAATCAGCGATTCTGGCGTTTGAATCGCCGGATTTGGAACGGATCTGGTCTTCGAGGTGGATCAAGGCGGCACCAGCTACAATGCCGGTAGTTCCGCCGCCGTCGATACTGAGAACACGCGTCTTCTTGCCTTCGCAATGGTAGAGCCACTTGTGTTCAAGCTTTGAGAAGATCTCCAGCGTCACCTTACTCAGTTCCATCGCTTTCCCTTACTTTATATATCTGATTTGAGCAAATAACAAAAAAGCACAAAGGAAGAGACAAATCCGTTAATTTGAAGCTTATAGACTTATATAGTATAGTACTAGAGTGAGCTTGCAGTTTCAGAGAAAATATCCCAGCGATAGATCACGCTTTCTTACTGAACGAAATAAATGGCGTACCAATGCGCTTTCTCTTTATTTCTCTCTCTGTATCTATATATTTTATGTGCCTGTAACTTTCTCTCTCTACAACTCAGTCATACTTACTGTGGAGTCTCTCATACTGCAGCGAGGAGTGTGGGTAATGGCGGGGACGCGGGGTAGTTATTTATATACGCGGTTTGTTCCCTCGTGTCGTGCCTGCTCGATTTTCGATGTTTGTTGATCGAGTAATCTATTATGGTGTACTGCAAAGTATATTACGATTTTACTTTTTCTTTTTCATTTTATTTCGCCCATTTACTTCCAACAGATTCGACGTTTGTTTTTTTGGTCCCATTTGTTGGACGCACGTGGACACTTCGTGCTCTTTCTTTCATCCGGCCGTCCACCTTGATTTATTCATGTTTCTCTATTTTCTATTATGCGGTAATTAATTTGTGTCATATTTATTTATTAGAATTAGAATTTAAAAAGTATATTTTTATGAATTATAATCTCAATATTATTAAATTAAATAATTTTAATCACATATTTATTTAAAATAAAATTATTTGTAGAATAACTTAAAATAATTTTATGTTATATTTATTTTATTCAAAATTATTTAAATAATTGAATAAAAATTTATTGTTCAAACTATTATAACATTATCAATAATAACAAAGAGATCGTATTCTGAATATTGTGAATATAAATGGATAAAATATAATGCACCGATCATTTTTAAAAAGTTACTCCCAAGTGATAGAAATTATAATAAATGGTATTAAATAGTCTTCTATTCTAAGTCATCTTATTATCCTGAATCTAATTAATAGTTTGAAGTTTTATTTTTGAATTTTTTTTTAAATTAATAGTTTAATTACAAAAATTATCATTGCAAAATAAACATAGCCTTGGAGAAATTTTTCACAAGAAAAAACATCAATGTGATTGAAGGTGTTTAAAAATAATCATTAAAAATCATTGTAATAGTATTTAAAAATTTTGCAAAGTATTTTATACTCAAACATACGTTAAAATATTATAATAATATGATCAAATGTTTTTTAAAATTATAAATTTTATAAATATTTTTAAAAAAAATGGAGTACCATTTTCTTCAAGTATTTTTAATTTCTTTTTATGATTTAATTATGATTATAATTGAAATTTTGTTTGAATTTTTTAGTCAAATTAATTATTTTTAGAATTAATAATTAAGTATATATAAATATATTTTTTAAATAATAAAAATTAGAGTTAATAACAAATTGATCTAATTTCTTGTGATTATAATTACTTAGCGTAAATTTTATCAATATAAATTTAATTTTAAAAATAATCAATTAAATAAAAAAAATTAAAATTAAACTTTTAATTTAAGACAGAAAAAATAATAAAATATTAAAGTCAAAACTAAGCCGTTTTAACTAGCCCCGGCTACAAATTAAAACCAAGGAGTTCCAAATAACAGACGCAATATGAAACCTTCCTAATGTGCAATGCTAGAAACACAAAATGCCGATAAAACCAAAGTAAACATCCAAAGTTTGCTGGCCGGAAGGGTCCCACCGTTCTTCGGGGGAGGTGCAATTGTCACTGAGGGTGTCGGTGATGGCGACGGGGATAGCCATGGAAATGGTGGCGATGGAGTTGGTGAAGCTTTCGGAACTGGGCTCGGGTTGTAGATTGGGCTGGGGCTGGAACTTGAATGAGGTGCTGGTGCCGGAGCAGGGAGAGATGGGACCCTGACGTTGACCTTTTGACCGGCCTGGCAGTGGCCGGGGAGGCTGCAAATAAAGAAGTAGTGGCCGGGGTGCTTGACGGTGAAGGAATCGTTGCCGGTGGTGTAGGTGCCATAGTTAGGAGCTGTTGCGTTGCATGCTCTGTAATTCTTGTGGTTCACCCTTACTACATTGTGGAATTGCTTGTTGTACTCAAAAACTACAAAAAGATAGATAGGGAAAGAAATATACTTAATTCCATTTATAATACTTAATATCTATAATAATTATTTATTACCTTAAAATATAATTTAATGAGATAAAAACAAACTCATGGGTTCCACAAGTTTTTATAAATTCCTTATATATATTTTGAACAGAAGTAAAAGCTCTGTATATAACATCACTATCTTAATAAATTCCTCTAATATATATTTATATATGTATATCTATATATTTATTTTGTTAATAAAAAAACACTATCTATGATCCTCAATATAACAACAAACTGAAAACATAAAAAGTTAATAAGATAGCTTTATAATTGATCATATTTTTGAACGAAACTAATTAAATCTGGTCTTATATTTTGGATCGGAGAGAGCCGATATTTAAGTAGGTTGCAGGAAGGGCTTACTTATGATGTCGCCGACATGGAAGTGTTTGGTATCGGACCAAGTAATGTAATCGACATGACCGATATTTGTCCAACCAGCAGAATCACCAACCTTATACACTTCACCTTCAACCATTGACACAACAAATATTGCGAACAACAAAATTAATGTTCCTTTAATATTAATCTCAGCCAACCCTCCCATTTCAATATATATAAATTAAACCCTAGAGAGAAAAAGGAGAAGAAGAAATAACAAGTTGGAAATGGATTAGGATATGATGAGCTAGCTAGCTAGGGTGCGAGGCTGTATATAAGCGTGCAGAAAGGTAAGTATAATTAAGTTGCGGAATTAAGAGCTTAAATCACGTTCATAACTTTTAATTATGATATATGTATTCTTGATTCTCTTTCCTTAATTTATAACCCATGCAAGCTTAAGAATAGGAAGATCATAATTAATTTCAATAGCTGGAATATATGTTTTCGGGTTCACGAGGAAATGCCTTTTCTTTCCTTTTTTTTGTGGAATTTAGTTACTAGTATTTTCTTTGAAGAAAAGAAAGATAAGGAAAATCTTCTAATTCTGCAGTCAATAAGATTTAATTAAACGACCAACAGATAGGGTGTTTAATGCATATATATATATATATATATATATATATATATATATATATATATATATATATATATATATATTAGTTACTTACTTTCTCGCTCTTTCATTTCAAATCATTTGTTTTGGTCATATGGTTATTTTGGCTACATATTTTACACCTAGGTAAAATAATTTTGTAATTCTAGGAGTCAAAAATAATTTTGTACAGCTATATAAGAATATTTTGTTTTATTAAAATAATTAAATATTATTTTTGTGACATACTATTAAAAAGTACTTTATCTCAATAAAATATTTTAATATATATATTTTTGGGACCCACTGTTGAAAGAAGGTTAATAATTCTATCTTCGTATCTTTTTTAGTTTATTTTGGACCTACAGTTTTTGGAAAAATAATAATTTTTTTTAAATTGTCTAAAGCCAGTTAGAACATGAATGAGTCCAGACGTCCAGTAAGAAAGGTAAAGACTGGGTTCAATCATTTGGGTTTTGAGCCCAAAATGTGTTTAAATCCCAATCTCTCTCCATCTCCATAGTTTAAGAGCAAAAATTTGAGTTCTGTATCTTAACGATATGACTTGCCAAAAAAAGGGGGGAAAAACACACAGAAAAAATGATTCTTATTATTAACATTTAGAAAAGAAAATACTTAAACTCATCTGGTCACAAAACTAGTAATCCATAAATAACATTCCGAGAAATATAATGGCAGTATCAGGAAATCTTTATCCCCAGTAAACTAGTCTTTTAGAAGGGAAGCCAGGTTCGACTCGACATTGTCTTTGGCTTGTTGATCAAATGGATCGTCGCCAATATACAGATCTAAAATGGAACGACACAGGAGCTTGCTCTGGATGCTTCCCACCTCTTTTCCGTCAACTACAGATAATGCATTCAAGTGAGATTAGTACAATGTTAGTATTTACTTCACCGAAAATACAAAAGAAAAAAATAAACAGTTTAGCAAAACAAAACCGGTTAAACACTGGGTACATAAATAATTAACAACTTCTATCCCGTGGTGATGCTTATGCTACTTAAGCAGTCTTGATCATATAAGAGGCTCAACTGGCCTGACCTAGTCAACGGTTAAGGCCTGAAATGCCTAGACCAGGCCAGGCCCAACAGCCTGAATGTGCAAGCCTGCATTTATGTAACGCATTTTATATACCATCATATTGACTACTTCAGCATTGGAAGACGAGTGTCAAAAATATGACATCAAACTTATTATACTCACATCCTCAATCCTCCGTTCCCGTGTTCTTCACCAATTACCTTTCTTCCTATGCCTTCGTGTATCTCAATGAGCAGCTTGAATGCTAACGGACTTGTATAAAATCTCTCTCCTAACTCACTAATGCTACTCAAACTCAATGGGGTTCTAGATAATGGAGACAAAACATGATAAAAAGTAAAATTAAAAAATGTCGTAGTTCATATAGCTTCAGTCCTTCCTACTCAAAAGATGTGCTGAAAACTAGAACTCCCAACTATTTAAAAAGCTACTAGTGAATCAGATGAAACAAATACTCGCTTCGTTCCAGTTTGAATGTCATTTTGTAGCACAGATTTTTAGACATACAAAAAACACATTCGGAAGAAATATGTTACAATATAGTTTTTTTCTATATTATTGTTGAAAATCTAAAGCACAATTTTAAACTAAAAATTTAGGAAAATAGCAAATCTAACTATGTTAATAGTAAGTTTTAAACTCCAAGCCACAAACATGGTTCCAACCAAAACAATCAAAGCAGAACGGAAGAGAGTACTACATTTCATACTTGACTTGAGGCATGATCAAAGGTGTCAACTTTAGATGCTTGTTCCTTGCATGGTTATATATTGTTAAGGAGCTTCGCAACTACAAGGTCATTATTTGGCAGTAACAAGTAACAACTATGTAGATAAGTACTTGACTTGATAACTAATATTCCTAAATAGAGCAGAAACAAAGGAGAAGCATAACTAATAACAGATTCCAGTAACTGGGAGATAGCAGTGTTGGCCTGATGACCTTCTGCAATCAAAAGGGCATGAAATTCAAACAAGATTTTACAGTTCATATAAGGCCAAAAGAGTACAACAATGCCAAATGGCAAACTATCTCCAAATAACGCGTTCTGATATTTCAACAAACATTGTCTTTCAGTTCTTTTTCCTTTGGCTTTCTACTAATATGCAAGAATTTGATTGAAAAAAGTATCATCTTTGACTTTGTCTGAAGGGACTCATTAACGACCCAAGTTTTTAATAATGCAGCAACAAGTACAGAACAAAGACAAGTATAATATAGCGAATATGAGATGTTGAGCTACTTTGAAATCAAAATCATCTTACTTGTTGTACGAAGTACATAACCACGTTCCCTTGAGAGATCTATAGTAGATCCCCGAGGTATTTTGATTTCATCTTTAAACTGAGAAGTGAAACTGCAATGGAAAGTAAATATTAGGCTTAAATTATAACATACTGGATAAGCATAACAAGAAAATTTTCTGTAAACGTTAAAATCTTTAGTATTTTTTTCATCTTTTGAATAAGGATGCAAACAACTCTGCTAAGATTAATCAGAAATCTGTACACAACAAAAACTAGTAGATGACAAAAAGAGAAAATCTCGAGATGCAAATCTCTTCTAGTATATGGAATTTCATAATATCTAAACAAGTTTCTTCAATTATTTAGTTTGGTTTATACAAACTCTATGGAAGTTGATTAAAAGAATGACATACCTTTGAAGCAACTCTTTATTATCTGATCCCCCAAACTTTTGTAATCTATTTCCCACAGATTCTTCAAAAGCATTACGGACAGAACGAATGCTTAATCTGCCATAGACAATTTGAAGCCTGATAGTCATGCATATATCACTTTCCATGAGATCACCATTGACCTCCTTTTCCTTCAATTGAGTAACCGATAGTGTTCCATATTTCTCACTCAGACATTTCTTTACATCACTTTCATCAGCATATACACCTGTACAATGACATAGTTCTATGTAAGAATTTTGAAGGAATGATGTCAACTGTGTTTTACAAATATAATTTTTGTAGAGTCAAACCAAATCTGGCATGGTAGTACTGAGGCAAGTGATATGAAATAATAGACTAACACACAATAAACAAGAGATGATCCACTTGAAATGGGTCACAAGATTCTGTGACATAAGAAAATGGTATTATATATATTAACAAACAGCCATTTCAGCAATGAAGAGACAATGATATGAATGAAACAGCAACCAACACAATTCTCACCTACTTAGGAAATATTTCAAACCAGGCAAATGGGAAGAGAACTGTGTTAGACTGTGAAAGTCATCATCCTTATGTACCATTTAAAATGTTGATGAAACAGATTCTAGCCGTAAGCAATGCTTCATACTTCTCATCTTTAGCTTTTCTAAAGATGAATTGCAGTCCAAAATTTACTTTCCTTAGTAATATGAGTGCCATACTTCCATTTATGCAGTGGAGTTAGATGAGGATAAACAGTCAATGGTCCATGAACCACTATCCTCTTCAACTTCTTACTCAACTCATTCTATAACGTCTGTCTACCTATTTCTACCTTTCCTCTTCACATCTCGTTCAATTCATTCTTAATTAAATAAGCTAAACGACTTTATTAAAGTAAAACAATGTAAAAAAAAAATCCTTCTTGTTTAACATGTTTATTTCATAGCATTACTCATCACTAACTGGGGACCAATTGATTCACTCAACCAAAAGAAAAGCTATAAAATTAAAAAAGGATTCGAAGGAGCCTTTCCTTTCCTTGTCATATATGTTACGCTGCAATATTAATTCAATCAGTGCACTAAGCCACATGTTTTTCACAGTACAATGACATAACTTCTCTCTCAATTTCCTGAAATTCGTAAAAGCACCAAGATAATTCATACAAGAACTAATATTCTTTTCATACAATTCAAAGAAGAACTAGTATAATTTCACCTAAGTGTTTGATAATAGAGTGACTATAACAACTCGGGTGAAATCCCATTCCAAATCAAATCAAATCAAATCATACCAAGACTCGATCTTTGGATCATCTTAACCCAACCCAGCACAGACCCACCCAAAAAGTCAGAAGATAACATTGGTAATGCAAATAAAATTAACCTTTTCGATTGGGACTGGGTGTTACAATAACATCCTCAAGTGGTAATGCGCATAAATGTCAGTACAAGTCATGGGTTCCAAATTATGCCAATAAATAAACAAAGTGTGTGAACATAGATCAAAGCCAATTAACATAAAAATGAAGACATGTTGAATGAATATACTAAAATGTGTGATACCCAATTGAGTATACAACGTACTTTCCTACTAACAACAGATACTAAGATAATCAGGTAAATACAAAAAAATAAAATAAATAAAACACGAATTAGGAATTATTAAAAAAAATGAGAAAGAGAAGAAAGGTGGTAGGTACCAAAAGCGTAAACATTAATGTTCTTCAACCCCATTACACTCTTTTTCCGCAACCCAACTCCGAGAAGTTGCTGAGAATCTTTCACAACCGACGGAAATGAGACACCCGTCCTCGATTCAGTAATACCCGGGCGGGTATCAGATAAAGAGAGTGACCCCCAAATTGGATTGTTGTTGTTGGGTGCGAATTTGGTCATCAATAAATTCAATGCGTTCTGCAGAAATGGGTTGGTGGGGTTTTGGGAGATGGCAACGCCAGCTGCGATGGCGCCGGCACCGGCTGCCAATGCGACGGAGCAGGTGACAGCTGAGGCGGAGAAGGGGCAGGAGCGGGAGGAGACATTGGAGTTGGGCGACCTTGAGGACTGAGAAAACAAGAACGGAAATCGCAAAGAAACCATTTTTGGTGTATTTTTAATGTACTTGACCTTTTTCCTTCTTGGTTTATACAAGTTGTTGTCTATACGATGTCGTCACGTGCTCTATTGAGTCCATTTGTGGAAATAAGCTAGTTAATTTATTTTATTTTTCTATCTCAAAGGATGACTTAATTACAAAAAAGTTCATTCATGTCTTGCGCGATAAATTTGTTTTAATTTATAATTATAAAATATATCGATATATAAGATTTGATAGGATTATAATTCGGCCTCCACTTATTATATATATTTTTCAAATAATTACTATAACTTATCCACATAACTGACAGTGAAAAAATTGACATAAATATTTGTAATATATATTTTTTTTTATTAAAAAAATCCTATGAAGACAACCTCATTAATTTATTTTACTTTATTTTACATTAATTTATCCATAATTCTGGCGTATTATAATAATTTTTAAAAATTAAAACTTGAAACCCCAATTTTTAATAGAACGAACTTCATAATTAATATGTGACGCCCCCAAATCTAGGCCCACACAGCCCAAACTTGAGTCGTCAAAAGATTACAACAAAATTATTACAACAAAACACAACGTACAACAATACAGTGTATAATAATACACAACTAAGTCTTCACTATTATTGCCACACTATTTTACAACACGTGAAGACTAGGATAGATATCCCTCGGACTCTCACTCCATTCCCCGGCTAGACCCAGCTACATTCTCATCTCCTGTTGAAAAACAATTGAACAAAAGAAAGGGTGAGCTCAAATAGCCCAGTAAGAAATATCATGACTAAGATAATGACGAATAAATTATTATTAGCCTTCAACAATTGAGTTCTTGATAGAATACAATAGACTACAAGGTTTATATCAAAAATTTCAGTTAAATTCTTGAACAACGTTCAGATCAATAATAGCAGCGGAATGAGCAATTTATTAGAAGAATAATACAGACTATAATGTCCACTCGTTTCTCTTTTTAGTAAAAATATCATCAACTTTTATCATCTGAAATACCATTAGTCAAGATAATACAACTTCACAGTTCCTGGTCATAATCATGCAGATTAACAGTTCATCTTTGCACTACGGGCCAAAAACATTCAATATAACACCAACGGTCATGATCATACCAGATTCAACCTTTGGTCATAATCATACCAACCAACAGTTCATCTTTGCACTACGGGCCAAAGAGAACATTCACCACGTGCCATAAAAGACACCGAACAGATGTATCGCCTTTAACCTAGTATATCGCCTTTAACCTATCATCTGTTCAACAATTATATCACATCTGTGCCCCCGACCACAGATATTCACAACAGCTTGATTCTTGATAATTAATACAAATAAAAGTGATACAAATGATGAACAGAAGAACATGATAAACAATAAGTATTGGAAGTTTACTTTGTGCAGATTCAAATAATGTCCAAATTGCCAACATGATGTGGAGTGAAATTTAAAAATGATATTCAAGATCCACAGTTCAGAATAACGATTACAGTTCAATAGAAATGTTCAAAAAATAGGAAGGTTCAGTTGAAATAATGAAATTCAACTATTATGGAACATATACTATTTTCAGGAATTATAGAAGCAATAGTTCCATAATAAGTTTCGATTTAGGTGTATGAAAGAAAATAATATCCCTTACCGTAGCAGGTTTGATTAACAAAAGGTGAAGGAAATTAATATCCCTTACCATAGTAATTTTGAATAATGGAAGATGAAAAAGATGGTATCCCTTATGAGTATAAAGGAAAATGATATCACTTATGAATATGGAATAAAAGTGTCATGTGATAATTCGTGTAGACAAATTATTTTCACACGAGACAAATAAAAAGGGTTATTCACCAACAGGCGGTAATCCGCACCGTAAGGTTATTCCCATCAATTTGAATACGAAGAGTTATTCACCATTCTCATCAATTTGAATACGAAGAGTTATTCACCAAACAGGCGGTAATCCGCACCGTAAGGTTATTCCCATCAATTTGAATACGAAGAATTATTCACCAAATAGGCGGTAATCCACACCGTAAGGTTATTCTCAAAGATTAATAAGGAATGAATACAAAAGGTTATTCACCAACAGGCGGTAAACCGCGCCGTAAGGTTATTCTCACAATTTAATACGTGGAAGTAAATGGCACAAGAAATAAACGATATTATTTTCGAGAATCAAAGAATGATAATCCCTTCAAGTAAGAAAGAAAATAATATCCATTTATGATGATGAAAAGAGTGATACCCCTTACCTTAACACGTGACTGGATATTGATTTAAATGAGGTTGATCAACCTATATATTTTTAATAAAATTAGTAATTACCACATATAAATTTCAAGGTGTATGATAATTCATATATTATGAACTATCAAAATTATATATATTTAACATAATTTTTGTAGTATAATATAACAACTTTAAAATAGTTTTTAAAATAATATTTCAAAATAAATCTTCCAAAGAAAGCTCTTAAAAATGAATCTTCTTAAAGAAGAGTCTTCTAAAGGAAGATTTATGAATACCGTGAAAAATAGGAATTTATGAAATTACTACTCTTTAATAAAAGACTTACTTGAAAATTTTCTGCACTCTTTTTTGCTTTCAAACACTCAAAATAACCTTATTATTCTCAGAAAAAACTCATAAAATTCTTATAGAAAATTTTTTTGTTTTAGGTGTGATTTTTTTATTCAGTTGAGTAAGCTATTTATAGGAGAAATTTTTCACTATGCGTGGTAGGTGGCAGCAGGTGTGATACACGCCTGCCTCATTCTTTCTAAATTGGCAGCAGTCGGCTGCCAACCTTCCAGCTCAATTCTCACATTTTAATTTTCATGTGGGCCCCACATGGGTCCCACATGTTACTATTCACGTTACTATTCCAAATAGTAAAATTAATTAATTAATTTTTTTTTTTTTAAATTTAATTATTCTTCCTGTGAGTCCAACATATAAAATAAAATAATGTTACAACAATAATTCAACAATAATGTAAGAAACACGTTACATATTTTTATTAATTTAATAATATAAATTATAGTGTATTTGTTACTGTGACAATTATTAGGTTTAATAATTTTAAAAATAGTGCCGCAACAATTATTGACTCAATGATATAAAATACAGTGTAATGACAATTATTGAATCAATGCAAAATACTGTGTAGCAACAATTATTGAATTGATAACCTAAAATATTATGCAGTGACAATTATCGATGAAATGATGCGTAACAGTTACGGTGTCAATTATCAGACCAATAATATGAGACACTGTGCAATACCGTGTGCTACAGATAAATACCATAAATTACCGTATGCTACTATTCTTTTATCACCGGTATTTTAACAGCTAACACCGTTGACTATTTTTATTTAAAAATGTTACTTTTGTCGTTTTCTATATCCGACAAATATTCCGTTGTGGGGTCCACCAATAATTAGTTATTTCGGCGTCGTCGTACGACCCGAATATTCCCCGACAAAACGAATATTGTCCGACAAAATAAAATTTGCACATAACATCCTTAACTTTCAATTTTGTCAATTTAACCACTTACTGTTTCATGACAAAATATATATGAAAAAAAATTAAATTTGATATTTCATAAAATTCGGGGTCTTACATAATATCAATTTTAGTATAATTAAATCTTACATTTCATGTGTAGTAATATAAACCTTGCAATAATGAGAAAAATAATAATTGTGTTAGTAAGAATTAGATCTGGCAAAAAGTTGCTCGGTCAGCTGGCTAAAAATTAGATTTTAGGTTTTATTTTTATAACTTATAAAAATTTGAGTCATTTTAGTCCGTGCTAATCCAATTATTATTTTTTTGGCTAAATTTTATCAATTAACTTCATTAGATTATACTCATTAGTAGTCATAGATAATATTTTTTGTAGATTTCTGTAGTAAAATTTGAACTTAATTATACACTAATGTTTCATACATAATAAATTATATTTTAAATAGTTCTTTTTATTACTATAAATTATTTATTCGCACATCAAATATGACACTAGAAATAACATAAAGGACAGAATATAGAATTGTGCCACATTAAGAGACATTTAATTTATACTTAAGTCATTTGTCAAAAGATAGACTTCTACAACCTTAAAAACACCCTCAGTTATTTCTTATTCTACCTTGATTTCCGCTTTCTTGATCTCATCTCCTTGGATAAATTTTGTTATTTATTTTTGTGGTACTAATGTTTCTTTTTCGTAGATTTCGAATTCATAAAAATTTGGTGTTATAATGTGTAAAAAAAATATATAGCCCACGGGCTAGTCAGCTCAGCCCAAATTAAGCTACAAACTTCTTGTTTTGAATCCAAAATTTTTTGAATCATTTTAACTCTGTCCATATTTGACTCCATCAAATTACATATTATAATATTTTTTAGAAAGTAATTACAGAAAACATACATCTTAAAAGTATTTACAAAAATAGTACTTTTTTAAAATATATGTATAAAATTAGTGCATTCTTATTTCTTAAATTTAGTTGGATAATTTTAAAATTCAAATTTTAAAAAATTAATTACACAAATCAATGTATCTCATCTCTCATCCCCCTCTTTTTAGCAAATGATGGTCTTTCTCTCTCCTCCCCATCCCTCATCCATCCTCCCGTTACTGCTTTCTCTCTCCTCCTTCCCTCTTCGCCGCCTGCCTCCCCCTTCCCCCGCCTGCTGCCTCCTCCCCCCTCCCCTCCCCCTTCCCCGCCTGCCCCCCTCCAGCTTTCTCTCTCCTCCCTCCTCCCCCGCCTGTGCCTGCCCCCTCTCCCCCTCCCTCGCCTGCCTCCCCTACCTGCCACCTCTCCCCTCTCCCCACCCCCGCCTCCCTCCCCCCTCTCCAGCCTACCTCTTCCCTCCCCCGCCCGCCCGCCTCCCTCCTTAAGCTTTCTCTCTCCTCCCTCCTCCCTTTCGGTCATAATTTTTTTTCAATACACTAACTAATTTTTTTTATATTCCAGTTGGTAACCAAACCTTTATACGAAGGTAACCATTTTAGTTTTTGTGTGTAACCAAATAGTGATAAAAAAATTTCAATATAGTAAACATTTTTTTTATATTCCAGTTGGTATACAAATCTTCATACAAAGGTAACCATTTTGGTTTTTGTGTGTAAACAAATAGTCATAAAAAAAATTTCAATACAGTAACCATTTTTGTTATATTCCAGTTGGTAACTAAACCTTCATACAAAGGTAAATCTAGGTAACCAAACACTGTTATGGAGGTAACCAAACACTAGTATGAAGGTAACCAATTCTTGAATGTGCAGTAACTAGTTTTGGTTACCTTTGTATTAAAGGTTGGTTACCTCTGTATTAAAGTTTGATTACCTTTATATTAAAGTTTGGTTACCTCTGTATTAAAGTTTGGTTACCTCTGTGTTGGGGTTTGTTTCGAGCATGCAATGGGGTAAATATTGGATAAATCAAAGGACAAATTACAGCTGCTTATTAGAATGATAGTTTCTTATTTTTATTTTGTATTGTGGATTTTGTTTTGGTAATTGCCGCATATATGACATTTAATTATTCTTGATTTAAGGAATTCCTTATTTGTATGAAACTGAATGATTTAATAAATTTATCTTGTTGTAGTATTTTTGTAATTATTTTGTATGTGTTTTATTTTTGTAATTATTTTCTAATTGTTGTATATTAATGTTAAGGACCCACCCAATTATGATCCAATACATTTGGATCGGCCCAACTCGTTTGCAAGCCCTAATGAAAATGAATAATTATTGAAGTATCACATACTTCACCAAATAATTAATCTATCTCTCATAATTACAGCTGACATGTTATACTTCTTTTTAAAAAGGAAGAAAATTCATAAGTCAAGCAACTCATAAGATTATTATTAATTTTTCAAACTTACTTGAAATATATTAATTTTCTTTTAATTATTACAATAATAAATTATTAAGGATATATTTGACAAGTAGGTCTAATTATTGAGAATCAACCCATTAATCTTAAGTGAACAAGGCTGAGTAAGAAACTTAAAGGATCTAATTCTCCATGAATAAGTCTTAGGTCGTGTTTCTTAACATCTGAATATGATTGAATAAGTTATTCGACTATTTGTTTTACAATTTTTAAAATTTGAATGAGTCCGAACGATTCATCCAAAAAATTATGGTTTGACAGAATCAGTAAGAAGTAGTGCTGAATAATATTTTTATTTATATTTTCTCAACTAAATTTTATTATGTACAAATTGCTTTTAATTTTTCTTTAACAAATTAGTAAACAATTTAATTTATGTTATAATCTTATGTTTTGATTTTATGAACAGATAAAATGTCATTAATATTTTTAGTTTTTTTCCTAAAATTATATTTTTAATAGTCTATTAAAGATTGTGCAAAAGTTTATATGTTTATTTGAGTCCTAGTTGAATTATATATGTTTATTTAAATGTATGCATGTGTGTGTTAATATCATTATTGTTATGTGTTTTATTATTTATTTAAATATATATTTATTATTTATGTAAATACATATATATGTATAAAAAATCATGCTACTAATATGATTTGTTTATTATCTGTTTTACCACTGTAAAATGTAAAAATTACTACTATTTTTTTAAATATAATGAAAGTAAAAATACTCATAAATAGAAGGGGGAAAATTGATATAAAGTAATTTAAAGTATGAATATGAAAAAATAAACTTTAACAATTTAAAATGTTACCTCCATCTCAATATTTTAAAAAAATATATGATTTTTCTTATACATATTTTTGGTTAAAATGAAAAATATTATCATTTAGTTACTTCAGACGAATAAGTTAACAAACAGCTTCTTTTATTCAGTGTTCAGTATCAATCAGATCTTTGTTTTATTCAGTTCGTTGAGCTATTTAAAACTTTTTATTCAGTTTTTATCAAACAGCTCTAAGTGCACAAACTCTATCCAAAAATAAGGTCTGACATGAAAATTTATGTTAAATTCTATTTTTTAATGATGTAAATTGATTTTATATTTATATTTAAATAAAAAAATTGTGTTTGTAGACTTATCCATTCTCCGTATAGGCATATTGGCCTAATGTAATTATCAAGGTTGAGAATTCTCACTATATAAAGGCAACAAGGCCGGAGACTTCTGGAAGCTTGGTAATTAAGCTTTCTACAATTCTACTCTCTAGACTAAAAAATACTCTCATATACACTGTTGAGTGCCTTAAGATTAGGCAGCGGCTCCGTTCGGTGTGTTTTCTGTGTGCAGGTCCTCGAGTCCGGCGACACCTCTTGTCGAAAAATTCGGCATCAGCAAATGGCATTAGAAGGAGGGCCAAGTCTTGAGAAATCGTCATCTCGCCGGAAAATTTTTACGATTATTTGTTCAGAAAATTGGTTAGAACCACAGTTTATCTTCAAATTTGACGAATCTAACAAACAAATTTGTTGTCAAAGGTAGATTCATAACCAGATCTGCTACATCAACCACTAGCTCCACCATATTTTTCGGTCAAATATACTACCACTACTTTGGCCGTAAGATCAGGTATTGTTTATTACCTATGTGTGCATGCATATTTTTCATCACAGATCTGCCTGATGTTGAGGTTTTCTATGAAACTTAAAGAATCATTATTCAAAAGAGGGAAAAGTATTACCAGATCCCGAAGAAGAAAAAGGAGCTTCAGCTAACAACCAGTAATTCATGATCATCATTATATTTAGTATACACATGCTGCATACATGTATACTCTCTTTTTGATTTATGCATTATATTTAGTATACACATGCTGCATACATGTATACTCTCTTTTTGATTTATGCATGCATGCATAGGTACATGAGCTTTCAGGTCCAGTAAAGAGAGAATATTACTTAATGGTTTATGGATTTATTTGTTAAAAAGTATACACACAGTAGTAAACAAAACAACGAAAAATAAAATCCTCAAAAATCACAAAAGTCTCTCTAGAATGGATCATAATTGAAATTGCTTTGCATGTGATATTATATATTATTATATTCCTGTACCTATTTGATGCACGTATAAACAGATCAGTATATGGGTATATACTCAAATAAGTATTAGATTGATGGAAATAAACTACTCAAACTGCAAGGTTCAACGCCATGCACTTGTCAAAAGCTCCCGGTGCACATGGGTGTGTTAGATAAAACTGGTTATGAATTTCACTGAATTTGAGATGGAGACACGCCTGCATTTTTTTTGTTGCTAATTTAGACTGAAATTTAAGTATTCACACACCCTTGACATGCCAAAGCTCGATCCCCCAACTGATAACCAGGAGGTTGGGTTGGCATGCATATGCATTTCTCTTTCTAGCTCGTATGTTCTAAATGGAGGATTTATCCCCATGCATTGTTAATTTGTAACACTTCAGTAATTAGCTGCCAGATTTTGTTTGTAGGGAAAATCCAAAACCTAGGGTTTAACAAAATAATTAAATAGCAGGCGGGTTATGCACTAGAAATGCCACGGTATGCCTGTTTACCTCGTCTGGAGACAAGGGTCTATTTGGAACAAGTTGGTGGCCAAGACGATGTTTGGATTGGAAAGACTTTGTACAGGTACCTACTTATGTAATTTCAACTAGGAATATATATATATATATATATATATATATATGTAAGAGGCCAATCCACAACAAAAATTGTATGGAAGTCCAGCTAATGAGATCATCAAGGAAGTGCAGGGACACTAATATGACCAACATGCACTATAAGAAAAAAATTTATTTTTGACGGTATTTTTCGTTAGTCGTCAGAAATTCGGTCGTAAGTAATAGCGTTGGGAATAAATCCGTCGAAAATAGGATTATTCCGTCAGAGTAGGCTTATTTTTCTTGTTAATGTCGCACTTTTTACGACGGATTCCGTCGGTATTATACTTTTTGTTGGAAATAATTTATTTTCGACAAAATTTATGTCCGTCGAAAATAGTTATTTTTCTTGTAGTGTATAGAAGACAACATCAATTTCAACGAGGGGTTAATTGGCAATGAAGATATAAATTATGAGGACACAGAACATGTAAAGGACTTGGCCCAAGGTAATTTTAATATAACAAATGCAGAACACAAAGAAGAGAAACAGACTGCCTTAGTGGAATAAATAGTGACCAAAGAGCAAGAAGAATTAAGGTAGGAAGAAGCATTCAAGGAAGTGGGCCAAGAAGAGGATGAATTGAAAGATATCAGAATGCTAAATGGGCTGAGAAGGTCCAGAAGATCCATCAAGGAGCCCAGTTAGAATATGGATGGTTTTGTTAAAGCTAAAAAGGGCAAATTTAAGAGAAAAGGGTAGTTAGTAAAAGAATAAAACATGTCATTTGATCTAAGGGTCAGTGTGTAACAGAGAATAAATGAGCTGGTTGGTTAGGATCGTAGCACAGAATTTAGTGTCTAGTTATTTGTTAAATATCTCAAATTGTAAGGGAATGAGCAGAATGAAAATATAAAATTATTTGCCAATCTATCTTCTTCTCTAAATTCTCTCATCTCTCTCTATGTCTAATTTTTTGCCGCTACAAAGTCATTATCCATCCAACCCATCCATAATCATATTGTCCAACATAATATTGTGTGGCACAAAATTTTTGTTAATGTACTGCGTGGTAGTAAAATTTTATATTAAAATAAAAAAATTGATAACATATATATTTTAATAAATCATAAACTTAATAAGTTAACATTTTGAATCAAAATATAATTTCAGATGAACATATATGAACCGAATATTTCTAACAATTGTAATCAAGCCATAACTATGAACTTGGGTCATGAATATGGTATGAGCGAAAAATAATCCATTGAGTAAGTGGTGAACTCTTCTCGTAAAAACTCTTAGTTAACTCTTGATAAAAGATATTGAAGAGTGAGCTTGTCATTAGAGATATATATGATGGACTAGGCTCAATGAACGAGATATTGAAGAGTAAGCTCGTTATTAAGGATAGACGTGATGGGTTAGACTCAGTGAGTAATGGATACTTGGTGGATTATTTACTCTTTGTACAAGGGATGAATTGTTCTCGGAGAGGCTTTTGGTAGATCAAATAAGATATATTGAGAGATAGGTTTCATAGTTCTTGGTGGATTAAACAAAAGATATTGAATAAAATACTTCATCAACTAAAAGAAATGATAGTGGATCAAACAAGAGATATTGAGATATAAGTATCATCAGATAAAGAAACTTGATAGGCTCGACAAAGAGATTATGGTTAAATTTCAAGGGGGAGTATGATGTCGATGTGGATGGAGAGAACACACATTAAATAAGAGATTGTTGAGGTATCGCGTGATAGTAAAGTCTTACATCAAAACAAAAAAATTAATGGCATATATGCTTTAATGAACTATAGACCTAAAAATTAATTTTTTAGATTAAGATATAATTTCAGATGAATATATATGAGTCGAATAATTCTAAAAAATTATATCGTAACTATTATTAGAACGAAACAAATTAAATTACGGACATAAGACTACGCAACCAAATGACAAAATTGTCCCAATTTAAAAAACCTCCATCCACACAACTTTTGTGACGGTGGAAATTTATACCAGCCAAATTCAGATTTCCAAAAATCTGTCAACTTCGCACACCTGCCTGCTGCTATGGCTCTGTCTCTACCCATTAAGACCGCACCTTAATATATGATTCAATATACAACTACTATGTGATTATCAATTGAAACTTAATCGGGATTTACATTGATGCCATCAAACAAAGCACCAACGTCGAACGGTTAACTGCAAAGTACTCCATCTTTTTTATTTTTTTCCTTCTTTTGATACACAATGATATGTGAGTTTCATCTTCTTTTTTGCCATTTCGCATTTAATAAGCTAATTTGTTAGGCTTGCATGCATGTGTAAAAGTCCTTCCGAAATTCAGTACTAAACTAGCACAAGCTTCCATAAAATATTAGGTTTCGTCTTCTTAACCATTTCGTATTTAATAAGCTAGCTAATTTGTTAGACTTGCATGCATGTGTTAAATTCCTTCCAAAATTCAGTACTCAATTAGCCCAAGCTTCCATAAAATAATACTCCTACAATAATACGCTACTCAGGCAAGCAGGCCGATGTATGAATTATTCATTTATTCTATTAATAATCTTATAGTTTGAAAGGAATGAAGTTTTATTTTATGGACGTTTGAGCTAATTTAGAAAAAAATAATGAAACAAAAAGAGTATAAAATAAAATAATTGAGAAAATTATAATGTTAAAACTAATTGCCAGAAGGAAGTCTTCTTACTACTATTTCAACTCTTTCGAGTACCATGAGTGTAATTACTTGGATATTTATATATATATATATACTCATTCCGTATGACTTTATTTGTTTTAATTGACTATTTATAATCAAAATAATTAATTTTAAAATTAATGGTTAAATAAATGTATTAAAAAGTTTGAAACTAAATAAGTTAATTTTGATAGTATATTCATTATATTTTTTATGATAATAATTTTACGTTTATATATAATAAATTTTAATTTTAAATATGATCAATTTAATCACAAAAGGTCTATTAAAATAAATAAAAGTACTGGCCGAAGTACCTAGAGAAAGTAGTCTTTGTATTTGGATGATCCCGGGAATCTATTGGGAATTTATTTATTTTTATTTGTCATTTAATTTTTTTTTAAAAGTATTAATGATTTAGTTTATCATATTATTCTTATATTAAATATTAATTAATTTATTTTTCAGCTTTTCTAACGAATTTTGAAGGATAATATTAATATTTTATACTCATTTTAATAAATTAAACAAAATATTAATTGTATTTTTTTTAATTTTTATATTTTCTTCTAAAATATCTATTAAAGAAGAACGAAAAGAGTAACACGATTAGGGATTGAGCCATAAACAAAGCGAGCTCGAGCCTACTGACGTAATGATGAACTTGTTCATTATTTATTCCAAAACTTCCAATTGCATTGATCCTTTGTTAGAACTTTGTTCGTACTAGAATTCGTTTGTTAGTAAAGAGGAATATTTTTGAATGAATAAAAGCATCTGGCTAATTAATTAATTAGTTATTCCTTGAGTAAAATATTTTCATTTTAATTAGTTGGTGCTAATTATTTAATAAAATCTTATGATTAAGATAATAAGACCACGGGGATTAAACGCCTTTTCTTTAATAAATTAAATTTCATATAGAATACCAAAATCTCTTCTTAGTTTCCAGAGGTTTCTATAATATGTTATTTGTTTTATCACTTACACGTATAACTATGAATTTGTGTAAATAATGTATTCGAGAATTGCCTGATTCTTTTTCCCTTTTATTTTTTAATGATTTTAACTTTCCAATATGCATGAGATTGCTAGGACGAACGTCACATATGTACATTGGTTAAAGGGAGTAGGGGTCTTGAATTTATTTTTTTAAAGAAAACTTTACAATAACAGTATAAAAAAAAGTGTAAGGTATCGAAGGCTTTTGGCTTAAAGATATCATTCAACCTATGATAATTATAAAATTAAGAGATCGAGTCTTAACGTATCAAGGTAAGTTGTGTGAATTTAAATTTTAGTCTAAATTAATTATAAAAAAAAGTCTATGGTGATCGAACAATAAAATATGGTTATAGTTTTATTTGTTTCTTAAATCAAATGAAGAAACATATGACAAAGAAACGTGTGAATATGCTAATAATATTTATATTATCATTTGACGACATTTCCATACCAATTTATGGAACTCGTGCTCTTACCTACTTTCTTCTTTTATATTTTTTAAATCTTTTACTTAGGAGGATATTACTACAAATATGGGTGAAAACAAGTCGAAGTACTTATTCAAATAAAAAGTTACTCGAATTCGACTAGTAAAATTAAATTCTTACTCGACTCGATTTCGAATTATATTTAAAAATTTTTATTCAAATTTGATTCGACTCAAATTTTTATTACTTGAATTCGATTTAACTCGAATTGGATTATATTCAAACTACTCGCGAACTTAGAATTCAAGCTCAAATTCGAGTCTCCGCATAATAATTAACTTTATAATATATATAATTATTAACAAAATAAAAAATAATAATAACTAACTATTCTAATTTTTGTTTAATTGTGTATATATTATAAGAAAATGCATCAATTATCTATTTGAATATGTATCAATCGAGTATATATCGAATCATAATTGAGAATTCAAGTAGTTTGAATTCTAAACGAGTCAAGTATAATCTTGTTAAGATTCTACTCGTATTTTTATTCGAACTATTTTTAGTACTCAGATTTGGATCATTATTAACGAATTCAAGTTTTACTTATATTTTTTCAAATCGAGTTAGCCCAAACCGTTTGATTCGATTTATAGCCTTAACTACAAATAGAGATGAATTTCATATTATAAGTGTTTAAATAAGAATATAAGAAAACTTTATAATAACATAGGGAAAAAACTCTATGGTAAACAATAAAATATGAAAATAAATTTAAATAGTTCATAAGAATTGAATCCGCAGCCACATTATTCCAAAACTTTTGTTTTAAATATTAGGCTAAAACATGGTTAAGTACCTAAAAAGTGCGACACCTTGATCTGATTAAAAAATTACTTTCATTTCTGTTTGTGGCTGGGTTACATCTACATTCTTTTGCATGGATGCTGGCTTGCTCGATTAGACTACCATCCGGTTTCTTCGCCTTCTTTTGGGCCTTTGGCATGACTTGAACTGCTTTTGATGTTCACATATTGTTTTTGATAGACCACCAAAATTTTTGTGGGTTATGCTTAATGAGTCTTTATAGTCCAGTCCGATCATTCAGAAGTAGGTCCAAAATGAATATCTAAATGGATCGCAAAATTTATTACTAGCCCGAAGTTGGTAGTGGAGTCCAAAACGTTCGTGGGATCTAGCTTCTTGCACTTTCATCAGAACTCATGAAGCAGAAATTAGCTACTTTTTATTTATTTATTTATTAAAAAAGCTTCTCTTCATTAATCCAAGGGCATATATAACGCTTAATAAAAAGTAATTATTTATGTTTGAATAAAGCATTAAGGATAGAATAAATATAAATATATAATAATCAAATACTATATCTATCTGTATCATTAAAAAATAAGGTATGACATTTAAATCCGTGTCATGTTTTATTTTTTAATAATATAAATGGATATAATGTTAAATTATTATGCGTGGAAATAATTTTATTATGAGTAATGACTCATATAATAATGAGTACAATAATTTAATATAAAAATAATAGGACCTATAATGTAAAAATAGTGAATCTCACTATTTTTATATTAAATTATCCTACCTATTATTATATAAATTATTACATATAGCGAGACTCGTGTGTAAATTTGTCCATTAATTAAGGATAAGATGATAAAACGTCTATCACCATATATTACTCGTAATAACGAGAGATAATATTTCTAATAAAAAAAAATTCCGTTATGTTTGATTAATAAATTTGCTCTTATCCATGGTATGAGTGTGTAAATATTAAATGACGTGTTTATTTATCCATTTTTGCATTGAATGCCGACTTCAAAGTTTTTTTAGTCTTCAATATTTACTCCCCTATTAATCACCCACATTCGAAATTAAGAAATCTCAAATTGAGTTTAAATAGTAAAAATTAATGAAATAAAAGGAGTACATACCACAAGTGCAATAATCAATAAATGAAATGTTTAGACGAAGTAAAATGAAAAAGGGAAAGAAATCAAAATTTCCACGTGGGAAAGAAAAGGACAGCGGTGCCCTCACTCACTTCTATATATACAAAAATTAAATATTATATAAAAAAAATTAAACTTACTCAAAAAAATTACAATTTAGTCTTATCCATAAAAAAGACAAAAGAGTATGACCCTATTTTATAAATGAAGTAGAGTCATATTTCTTCGTCTTTTATAATAGTAAAATTTATGAATAATTTTTTCGAATAAATATAAAAATACCTATATTATATTCATCTTAATCATTAAAAAGTAATATCTAACACAAATTTTTGTGTCAAGTTTTATTTTTTAATAGTTAAAATATATTTTTGTATTTTATTTTATTATTAATTTTTATTAACTCATACTTTTTCGTAAATAAATAGAGAAAATAAGAAGGAGAAATATATGTACTTGGACGATCCTATGCATTCTTAAGCGGTGCCCTCACTCCTTTCGATATACATAAAAATTAAATATTATATTTATATTAATTATTAAAAAATAAAATATAATATAAATTTATATGTTAAATTTTATTTTTTAATAATTAAAATATATTTTATTTTATCATTAATTTTTGTTAACCAATACTTTTCCGTATATAGTTGGATGATCCTATGCATTCTTAAGCGGGAATCTATTGGGAAGTCATTTCTGTCTGCTTTCTACCTCTCTCTTTCTCTTTAAAAACCCCTTCTCTTTTCTCTCTCCACCGCAGCAAAACAAAAACCAAAACAAAAAATGAGTGCTGCGGCTAATTATTCCACCACCACTTCCTTTCTCAAATTCACCCCGGCCACCACTACCTTCCCTTCACCGCCAAATCAATCTCCCAAGCCTTTAGCCGGTGAGTCATGTTTTATTATAAATATATGTGCGCGTATACAAATATATTATTTATTAAAAGATTAATAAAGAAAATGATAAATTTTGATATAGATTAGTCTGTCGATTCTAATTAGCATGCATCTACTGGTACACTCCCACTAGCAAGTGTTGCTAGTAAATTGCAAATTTAGGGGGGTTGTGTTTGACGTAAATATAAGACAGTAAAATATTAATTTTGCTATGAATAATGATCCATGCAATGATAAATATAATTATTCAATGTAAAAATAGTAAAACTCGCAATATAAAAATAATTAATTTTATTATTTTTACATTAAGTTGCTGTACTCATCTCATTACATATAGCAAAACTTGTAAAATATGTGGGCTCCAATATTATCTACTTAATTTTATACTCATCAAATGCCTACTTCATACGATCAATCAAAGCATGATACAAGTACAGAATGAAATCAATCTATTAACAAAAAATTGATATTTTCACAAATAAAATAAATATTTTTATAGAATTTTTATATGAATAATAAATAGGATTTATATTTATGTGGATGATAATTTGTGATTTTTTTTTTAATGAAAATAACAATTGCCTACTAATATTAGAAAATAAATATTTATTTATGTGTTAAGTGGGTCTATTGCGAATATAATTGATGGTCATTTTGTATTTATTTATTTTTCTTAATTTACGTGAAAATTATATTTATATAATTTTTTGGTGAAGGGAGGAGTACTATATACTCGTTATTTAAGTATTTGTTTATAGTATGAAAACGAATAGATACATATATTAAAGGAAAAGTATTTAAATTTAATATTAAATTTAATTTGTTGGTTTTACGGTTGTGTAATAGTTGTCGTATTCTTGGTTCAAATCAAGTATATAAACCAATAGATATCGTCAGTTAAATTGCAAGTGTTTGAATTTAGTATCAACTTTAATTTGTAGGTTTCTGGCCAGCCGGGGCTAAAGTTAAATGGGTTACCTTCAGCTTTGGTCTAGTATGCAATGCTGTTTCCAGACCTCGCACTAAAGGTACGTACAGATTAATTTAATTCATTCATTCATTTGCTGAATTTAACAAAAGCATGAAAATTTAGGAAGTATACTATTCATACGTATAGCTAAGCTTGTGTATTTATATATATGTGCAGAATATACAGATGTTTTCCAAAGTGAATTATCATCGACAAATTGGCATGAGATTTTGGAAGCAGACACAAAAACAGAAAATCTTGAGGTGCTTTGTTTTCAAATTAAAATTCCTATTTTTTATTTTTTTGCTAATTTGACTCAGGAGTCAGCGCCCCCCCCCCCCCCGCCCAACACACGATTTGAACCTAGGATCTCATACTTAGCAAGAGGCCTAAAATACTACTGAGCCAAATGCTCTCGGTATTAAAATTTCTATTTTTGTTTCTCTTTTAATTTGTCATTAATATATTATTGTCCAAATTATTTGTAGTTGTCATCTTCAAATAAAATTAAGGAATTTGTCGATTTCATTCGAGCAATGTTTTGTTCCATGGATGATGGAGAAATAAGTGTGTCGGCTTATGACACTGCGTGGGTTGCTCTTGTGGAGGACATTAATGGAAGTGGAAATCCTCAATTCCCTTCAAGCCTTGAATGGATAGCAAATAATCAGCTCCCTGATGGTTCATGGGGAGACAATGACATTTTTTTGGCTCATGACCGGATAATCAACACATTGGCTTGTGTAATTGCATTGAGATCATGGAATGTTTATCCCGACAAAACTGAAAGAGGTATCAAAATAATCCAAGTGTTCAATTTTTTTGGAGAACTACTGAGTTAAACAAATCCCAACCACGTGTTAGTGAAGCTAATAAGGATTTATTTGTCGTTTGTAGGAATCTCGTTTATTAAAGAAAACATACATAAGCTTGGAGATGAAAATATTGAGCACATGCCGATAGGGTTTGAAGTTGCATTCCCTTCGCTTATTGAAATGGCTCAAAGTTTAGGCATTCAAGTCCGGGATGATTTGCCAGTCTTGCAAGAAATTTATGCTCAAAGGAAATTGAAGCTTACAAGGTAGATTTTTTTTTTTATTATTATAAAGTGGAGTTTCCCGGTCTTGCAACCACAAGGTAGATTTTACATAACTCAAACTTCGAATTAACTTGTTAATGTTTTTGCTTTTTCGTTTCTTTTAAATTTTTATTATTATCTGTCGACGGGACATATAATTTAACCTAAAAAGTTGTACACGGGACGTTGGTGAGATTTATTTAGAGATGAGGATGGATATAAATCGAGAGTTCTTTGTAAAAGAGTTTTCCTTTTCCATCCATTCCTTAATTCCCCAAAAGTAAAACTCTCAAATAGACTGTACACACAAGTGAATAACGCAAGTAGAATACCACTTATGAGCTATATATAGCTCATCCACATGCTTATGGTTTGTTGCTTTAATTTCCACTATCCTAGGGGATAATGAAGTGACCAAAAGTAAGCTCACCTTTCAAATCCCTTCAGAGGAAAGGTTATGTCCCAATATATATAGCTGTGTTTTTGGTACATGCATGTATGTAATAATTGTGTTTGTACAATAGGATACCAAAGGACATAATGAATACTGTGCCCACAACACTA
The DNA here is from genome assembly GCA_947179155.2 of Hedera helix. Classification (NCBI taxonomy): domain Eukaryota; kingdom Viridiplantae; phylum Streptophyta; class Magnoliopsida; order Apiales; family Araliaceae; genus Hedera; species Hedera helix. The sequence continues at coordinate 43,976,861 of OX359276.1, read as the reverse complement.
CTCCATAGTTTGGAAGGAATGCCAGATTTGGAATGGGAAAAGTTACTAAAATTACAATGTCCAGATGGGTCATTCCTATTTTCCCCTTCCTCCACTGCCTATGCACTCAAGCAGACTAAAGATGATAATTGCCTCAGATATCTTACCAAAGCTGTTGAAAAATTCAATGGGGGAGGTATACTTATTGATTAATTAATTGATTAAAATGTATAATTTTACTTTTTTGTTTTCCTTTTAATAATGTTTTTGTTTTTCTAATTTTGTACACTTTTCATTAATTCAGTCCCTAATGTATACCCTGTGGACCTGTTTGAGCACATTTGGGTTGTTGATAGGCTGCAACGCCTGGGAATTTCTGGGTACTTCCAGTCGGAGATTAAAGATTGTCTTGATTACGTCTTCAGGTACTAATAATAAATTAATTAACAGAGTATAGAAGTTAAACTTTAATTGTCAACCCATATATATGTATAAATGAAAATGAAAAATCATATTCAATATATAAAATATTTAGGTATTGGACGAACAATGGTATCTGCTGGGCTAGAAATTCAAGATTTCATGATATTGATGACACTGCTATGGGTTTTCGGCTTCTTAGGTTGCACGGCTACCAGGTTTCTGAAGGTTAGTTTACTACTCCCTTTGCTCAATGGAACTCGTTTGAGTACTGATGTTACATGTAATGAGTCGGCATAACACGACCAGATACAATAATATGTTCAATAAATATTTGTAATTTCAGGGGTATTTATGTACTATATCTAACCAGTAATAAAATTGGCAAAAAGAAAAGCTAATTGGAAGATATATAATTTTCTTTTAAATTGTAATTACTTTATTGTTGTATTACCATTTCTCACAATGCTATTTAATTAGATTTCCCATGATATTTTGTCAATTAAATTTGTTATGGGGGACATACTAATATATAACAAGCCGTGAAGCGTTTCCAATCTTAGTCGACTCTTAATTAATTAGAAGTCACTTTCTTTGGTATTGAATTATTTTATCGAGTTTGGTCCAATTTGGCTTTTGGCCATTAAAATACGACCGAATCATTTTCGCTCGTGAATTTGGATTGAGAAATTTAAGAGTTATACTGATTAGACTGTTCAGATAGCATCCCAAATTTATGTATCTCTTTTTCTATAAAAATATTTAATACGTACATAGCTACAATATGTATAAATAGCCCATCATTTATCCTAATTGTAATAGATCCAATTTATCTATTATACTTCTAAACTTAACAAAAATTGGCTCAAAGGCATATTTTACTAAGTGAATTGACAGAAGTGAAAAATAATCAAATGATCAAGGTGAGAGTTATAAGGACCTGGGATGAGATCAATATAAGGACAAGATCATATTGCTTGATGATGTAATTTTATTTGTTCTATAGTTATTATATTTGATGAATTATATTATACTATTTTGTTGCTAAAATTTATGTGTATACTTTTGTAGAATAATCACATGTTGATGGTGTTGATACTAATAATAAGAGACGTGAAGCGATCCCAATTTGAGTTAACCATTAATTAAAATTATAAATTTCAACCATTTAAGTCTTTTTTTTTTGTCTATTACTGACTATTTTCAAAGTATTGATAAATTTTACCAACTATTTTGCAAACTTGTTCGTACTTGCACGGGGACCATACTTGTTCTAGTAAAAGTAGAACTATGCTTAAATGTTTTTATGGCAAAATCTTAATATGCCTAAAATAGTTAAATGTCAAATGGAACTCTACTTTGGGAGGGAGATAGTATGTTATGACCATGTTGAAGTATAAAATGAATATTAGAAAGAAGGACAATTTAATTAAAATTTTGAGACCCTAACATTACCTTTAATAAAATTTGCGAAGATCTAATAAACCTTACTGCTTTGTTTGGTGATTGGCAGATGTATTTCAACATTTTGAGAACAAAGGAGAATTCTTTTGCTTTGCTGGACAGTCAAACCAGGCGGTTACCGGAATGTTTAACCTTTATAGGGCTTCTCAGGTGCTGTTTCCAGGGGAAAATACCCTTGAGAATGCCAAACAGTTTTCATCCAAATTCTTAAGAGAAAAACAAGATGTCAACAAGCTCCTAGATAAATGGATAATAATCAAGGATTTACCAGGGGAGGTACGTATGTATAATAATAAAATAGTAATACTGGAAAAATTATTATTAACTGATTATGAATTTCACTAGATTTAAGATGGAGACATGCGTACATATCCATTTCTCTTTCTTGTCTATTCTAAATGGAGGATTTATCACCTTGCATTATTTATTAACTTGCAATACTTTCAATAATTGTCACTGCCAGATTTTGTTTGTTGTGAAAATCCAAAACCTAGGTTTTAACAAAATAATTAAAATTGATATATATAAATAAATAATAACAGGTGGGTTATGCACTAGAAATGCCATGGTACGCCAGCTTACCTCGTCTGGAGACGAGGTTCTATTTGGAGCAATATGGTGGTCAAGATGACGTTTGGATTGGAAAAACTTTGTACAGGTACCCACTTATGTAATTTCATGTAATGCACCTATATTCCTTATTTCAGCGAAATGAGTGAAATAGGAAGCTAGCCTGGCTTTAGCTTAGTTTACTACTGAATTTTGGAAGCGCTTTTATGTAATTATGTCTTTTCTGATTCTCCATTAGTCTATCCACAAATGCATACTAGTCTAAGTGATATATAACAGCTAGCATTTGTCTCATCTATTATTAAAATACTTGTGCATGATGCTACTCCTCTTTAAATTAAAAATAAATAAATAAAATTATATTAAAGAGTTTATGAATAATTTTTCACAGGAATGAAATAGAAAGACATGTACGTCATAATAATTAAGGATATTATCATCATGATAACATATATTTTCATGCATGTAGAAGTTTAAGAAATTAGTTTGTGCAGTTTATGAACTACTGTATATTATTGCAGAATGCCTTTTGTGAACAATAACATATTCCTTGAGCTTGCAAAACTGGACTACGCAAAATGCCAGGCTATTCATCAGCTGGAATGGAGCCATATGAAACAGTAAGATATTATCTACAATTCTAATTAAGCACCTTCAAACTAGTATCCCCATGGAGCCATGTTAATATTTTTCCATTTTTTATAGCGACCTAATTAAATAAGCTACATATATCCTATGCAGATGGTTTGCAGAATGCAATCTTGAGGATTTTGGGGTGAGCCAAAGGAGCCTTCTCTTAGCATATTATCTAGCCACATCAAGTTTATTCGAGCAGGAATTATCAGCCGGGCGATTTGCTTGGGCTAAAACTGCAACCTTGATTGTGGCAATCAGATCCTACTTTGGGAGACAAGAAATCTCCATTGACCAAAGGAGAGCCTTTGTTAATGAGTTCAAGAAAACTACTGCCAATTTAGACCTTGTCAATTATAGAAGGTAACAATTCTCATTTAGTCAATATTTCACTATTGAAGGAGGTTCATTTTGATTTAATTTAATTTTTATTATTTTTGCGGAGGCATTTGTGACCGTTGTTAATGTTTTTTAGGACAAAAATACAATCACAGAAATAGCTTTTGTGAAAAGTTTGATGTACATTGCATTCATGATACACATATATCTGCGACTATGGTTTTGCAGATACAAGACAGTTGGACAGGAACTGATGAGGACAATCCTAGAAACTTTAAAGCGACTCTCATTGGATGCACTGGTTGTGCACGGTATAGACATCCACCACCACCTACATCACAGCGTGAGTTTCTCTCCCTCTCTCTCTAATCTCTCTACATATGGACGCGCAAGCGCACATATATATATATGGATTTCATCTATAATCAATGTCAATTGGTAGTCAACTCACGTGTTGGACGATTTTTATTCACTTGTCTGACAAAGTATAAAATATTATTCGAACGTAACAACTAACTATGATTATTGATCAGAAATACACATAAAAGTCAAACTAATTAAATACGGTGTTGATTCAAATTGGTTATTTCTTTTGTTTATTTTTTTAAATTACCAAATAAAGTGGGAGATGTGGCTGCTGACATGGCAAGAGGGAGGTGACGTGGACCAAGGAGAAGCAGAACTTTTAGTGCGCACCATAAATATATGCGCGGGGCGTTGGGTATCGGACAAGCTATTATTGTCCCATCCCGAGTATCAACGTCTCTCCAACATCACCAATTCAGTCTGCCACCAACTTCGTCTTTTTCAATCCCACAAGGTACTAAATTACATCATACTTCGCTTATCATTCATTGTCTTCAAAATCGGCTACTTCCAAGATGACCCCTCTTCAAATATTGAGCATGTCTAGTACTACTCCCTTTTATGTTTTATGACTTTTTCTTTAATAGGAATATTAAGGTTTCTGTAAGATTCGTTCAAACAAACATTATATATATATATATAAACTTTAAAGACAAACATTTGTAATTAGAAAAATAAATTGCAAAAAAATATGTGTAATTGTGACTTGTTTAAACTTTAATATTGTAGAGAAAAATAGTAGAGGGAGTATACTATCTCCCAATGACTTGTAGTCAACTTTGGAGGGAGTATTTATACTCCCAATGACCCGATGTAATATCTTCTATTTTCTATTGGGAGATTAAGTTTTTAGCATCACACTTTGCCAGAATTTAATTTGTGGATGACTAAAAACATTTTCTATCTATCAAAATTCAATCTCAGAGTGTGGTAACATAAAAATGTGTGGTGTATAAACAATCCCTTGTTAGGTGTTACCACCATAATTTTTAATTTATCTTCAAATTTCAAAATCAGGTAAATGGTGAATCAAGCATTGAAATAGAATCAAGCATGCAAGAACTAGTGCAGCTCGTGCTCTGCAACTCATTGGGTCTGGATCGCGAGTTGAAGCAAACATTTTTTATGGTGGCAAAGACTTTCTACTACACTGCCTACTGTAACTCCGAGACTATCAGTTCTCATATCGTCAAAGTACTCTTTGAGAGTATAGATTGATCAATTGGCAGTTGTTGTAATTATCGTTATTTTAATTCCCTGCATAGCATAAATATATAGCGATATATATATATAATGTTTGATCAGGGCAACTAGCACCTGCTGGTTATAGAACAAGAATCGATGGAAAATTCATATTCAAAAAGTCTGAGTAATGCTATCATGAGTTTGAGCTCAATAAATCTTATTTCATTTTGACAAGATGCATGGATTCAGAATGAAGGGATTTGAAAAATGTGAAAGATTGACTATTGGAAGATCAAATGGAAGCGGTAAAAGTTTCATTTTTTAGCAACTTCTTGCACAAGTACAGTTTATATTGGTTTATATATATATATATTAGTTATATTCATTTCAACATATTAGATCAGTTGTATTTGTATTAAATTTTATATTTTGAAACGCAGATAATACGATGTAAGAGTAGCTTAAAAAGTGGGTTGCAGAAGTTTAGATTAGTGAATAGATAAGAGAAAAAGCACATTCAGTTGTTTTTGCCTCTTTTGGGCCAGCTAGCTAGTTGGCTTAATTAGTGGGTTCCTACTTGCTTGTGAGTTGGCTAGGCAATGAGGCAAACTCATTAAACTACATATGACATGACTAAGTGGGTTCGCCTTAACTTCAACATCCAAGTGGAAATACACCACAATTCACACCTGTCTGAGACAAAGATTTGGTTGCGTTTCTAACAAACAAGGCAATCTAAATGTAATGTCCAACGCCAACTCCATTTGCCCTTTTTTACACCTCAAAATTAACCTACTGTTTTTGTTACCATTAAACCATGACTAGATAAGAAAAGATCAAGAAAGGGAAAAATATTGTTGAACTGACGATGGAAACAAAAACTGAAATCCAAAACTAAGCGCAGAGTTTCTGCAGAGCTCTATCCCTAGCTATTTCTAAACTGCAGAGCTTGTTTTGAGTTGTCAACTACTCAGTAGAGTCATAGCAAAAATAGGAGAGTATAGTCCTGTAAAAATAGACATTTAATTTACATTTGGGATTTATTTATTTTGATCTTGGCAACTATAAGATTAACTTCATCATTCCATAAACACTTGAGCTTGACAACTCAATTTTTAGCTAAATTATTTCATACAACTGCAAATGTTAAGTAAATTTGATTTGATTTAGAAACACTTGTATATACAAATTGAATTGTAAGACCCCGAATTTTATGAAATACAAAATTTAATTTTTCTTCATATATATTTTTCCTGAAACAGTAAGTGGTTAAATTGACAAAGTTAAAAGTTAAGAATGTTATGTGCAATTTTTATTTTGTCGGGGAATATTCAGGTCATACGACGGCGCCGAAATAACCAATCATTGGTGGACCCCACAACAGAATATTGTCGGATATAGAAAACGATAGAAGTAACATTTTTAAATAAAAATAATCAACGGTGTTATCACTTTTAACTATTAGAATACCTGGTGATAAAATAATAGTAGCATATGGTATTTCATGGTATTTTACTGTAGCACACGGTATTCTATAATAACAAACGATATTGCACAATGTCTCATATTATTGATCTGATAACGTAATCATTGCACAGTATTTATCAATAATTGTTATTACACAGTATTTTGTATTATTGATTCAATAATTGTCATTACACTATATTTTATATCATTGAACTAATAATTGTTATTACATTGTATTTTAAAATTATTGAACCTAATAATTGTCACAGTTAGGGATGTTCAAAAAAGTTGATTTTTTCGGTATCGATTTTTTATACTTTTCGGTACCGGTAACGGTATGGACATTTTTGAATTTTGGTATACCGAAAGAACCAAAATAAATAATATAATATTAAATTTATATTAATTATTATAATATATATAATAATTATATATATTATTATATATAATAATAATATATATAATTATATATATTCTTATAATTTATAAATAAATTAATATATAATTATTATTTATAAATTATAATTATATATATTATCAATCGGTATAAACCAAACCGAATTTGTACCGAACCGGTGCCGAAATTGGTGATTCGGTACTGGTTCTTGTTTTAGCGTCATTTTCGATTCGGTACCGGTTCGATTTTTTACCGATGGACACCCCTAGTCACAGTAACTTATATTATTAAATTAATAATTATTAATAAAATATTTCTTACATTATTGTTGTAGTATTATTTTATTATATATGTTGGACCCACGGGAAGAAATGCATAAATTAAAAAAAAATATTATTATATATGAATAGTAAACGTGTGGGCTCTCTATGAGGGCCACACGAGAAATCAAATTTGAATTTGTTGGAGTTGGTAAAGGAAAAAGCAGTCAGGCTGCTGCCTTTAATTCTCAGCACTAGCGTGCCGCATGCCACCTACCTACCGTGCATAGTGACTTCTTTTATCCTATAAATAACTTGCTCAACAGAATAGAAAATCATACCTAAAATATAAAAAATTTCTGCAAGTATTTTATGAGTTTTCTCTGAGAATAGTAAGGTTATCTTGAGTGTTTGTAAACCAAAAGGAGTGCAGGAATTTTTCAAGTAAGTATTTTATTAAAGAGTAGTAATTGCACAAATATATATTTCACACGGCATTCACAAATCTTCCTTTATAAGACTCTTCTTTTAGAAGATTTATTTTTAAAAACTTTTTTTGAAAGATTTATTTTGAAATATTATTTCAAAAAATATTTTTGTGGTTATTATTTTATGCTATAAAAATTTATATTATATAAATAATTTTGATAGTTCATAATATATGAGTTATCATACACCTTAAAATTTATATGTGGTAATTACTAATTATATTATAAATATATAGGTTGATCAATCTCATTTTTATCAATATCCAGTCACGTGATAAGGTAAGGAATATCATCTTTTTTCATCTTCTATTATTTAAACTTACTACGATAAGGGATACCATTTTTTTCATCTTCCATTATTGAAACTTACTACGGTAAGAGATATTATTTCTTTTATACTCTTAAACTTACTATGGTAAGTATTGTTCGGTAAAACTTCTGAAATGATTATATGTTCCTTAATAGTTTGTGCTTCATCTAATATCATTTTAATTGAATTTTCCTATTTTTCTAAACCTTTTGAACTGTGGATCTTGAATATTATTTTGAATTTCACTCCACATCACGTTGACAATTTGGACATTATTTGAATCTGCACAAAGTAAAATTATAAACTTTCGATATTTATTGTTTATCCTATTTTTTCTGTTCATCATTTATATCACTGTTGTTATTCTAATAATCATAATCAAGTTGTTGTGGATTTCTGTGGCCTGGGACATAGATAATAAAAGGCGATATAATAGTGGTGTATCTTTTATGGCACGTGGTAAAATTTCTCTTTGACCTAGGGCAAAGATGAACTGTTGTTTTGTATAATTATAATCAAAGGCTGAAGACTGGTACAATTATGACCGTTGGTGTTATATTGAATATCTTTGGCCCGTAGTGTAAAGATGAACTGTTGACTTGCATGATTATGATCGGGAATTGTAAAATTGTATTATCTTGGCTAGTGGTGTTTCAGATGATAAAATTTGATAATGTTTTTCTTAAAAAGAGAATCGAGTGGACATTATGGTCCATATGATTTTCCTAATGATTGTTATGTTACTGCAGTTATTGATCTGAACTTTGTTTAAGAACTTAACTGCAGTTATTGAATTAAAACTTGTTGTTTAAATTATTCTATAAAAAACTCAATTGTTGAAAGCTAACGATAATTTATTTATCATTATCTTAGTCATGATATTATTTACTGTACTATTTGAGCTCACAATTTCCTTTTGTTCCATTGTTTTTCAACAGAATATGATAGAGTAGCTGGGTCTAGTTGGGGGATGAAGTGAAGGTCCGAGTTGTAGCTGTATTAGTCTTCATAAGTTGTAAAATAGTGTGACAATAATAATAAAGACTTAGTTGTGTATTATTTAAATACTATATTGTGGTACGTTGTATTGTAATAGTTGTTGTGTATTTTGACAACTCAGGTAGACATGCACAGTAGGCCGGACTGGTCCGGCCTGGCCTGGGCCTGGTAGGCTTTGGCCGTTGACCAGGCCAGGCCGGGCTTTGACTTTTGGGTCTGCAAGCCGGGCCGGGCCGGGCCAGGCCTAAAAATGTAATCAACTAATTTTTAATGAAATATAAATATTAAATAAACTAACTACTATATTAATTAAATGTATTGACAAAAAATTAAAAATGAGTAATTAATCAATAATAAATAATGAGTCGGTTACAAATATTTTGCTTCAAAATATTTTTAAAATGTCTTCAAAATTCAAATTTTCAAAAAATGTATCTTCCTATCTTCAAAATTTATCTCTTCGTTATATCTTCAAGAAACATATCTTCAGTCTTAAGAAAAAATATATATCTTCAATATTCATGGATGTGCAATTTCGTCAATTTTTACTCCAACTTCGAGATCTTCTGAGCTATCTTGATCGTCTATTACATCTTGTACTATTCTTTGTGCGAAAAAATAATCTCTATAATAAATGCATATCTCAAACGATTCTGAGCTAAGTCTACTTCTCTTTTCATCCAATACCTTGCCAGATAAAGAAAATTATTGATGAATTTATTTATCTAACTTTTTAAAAAAATTAATCTTGAAAATTTGAGTAGTATATTTTTAGATAATTTATAATTATATTGAATCAATTTTAAATTTAAATATATTTTAAAATTAATTTTAGAATACCTAAATTAATTAATTCTATTTTGAAACTGAAAAAGTTGTACAACATTAACCGGATTTGTCAACCAATTGTGATTAGTACAATGAACAGAAAAGCCAAATAAAATTTTTCAAAGTTTATTATCTCCCTACAATGAACCATTTCTTCCCTTCATCCGTCTTTTTGCTGCTTATATATATCAAGTTATAGTCTATAGTTAAAATGAATTAGCTAGGCTGGGCAGGCTGGGCCGGGCCGGTCCTCTGCGTAGGCCAGGGCGGGCTTTTTTGTAGGGCGGGTCAGGCCGGTCTTTTTCATAGGCCGGGCCAGGCCGGGCTTTTTCGAGGGCCAGGCCAGGCTTTTTGGTAGGCCAGGCCAGGCCAGGCTTTTACGTCAAAATATCAGCCTGTTCAAAGACTGTAGGCCGGACCGGCCCGGTCCGGGCTTTGACCAGGCTGGGCTCAGGCCAGGCCAGGCCGGCCTGTGGGCCGTAGGCTTTTTGTGGACCCAGATTTGGAAGTGTCACAGTTGGCATCAGAGCTTAGGGATATGGTCTTTAATGGAGATCTGTGGTTAGAATTAGGATGTGAGAGACGAATAGAATCAGTCACTAGTGTGTCCTACCTAAATTATGTTTTGTTATCTAATGAGTCGATTTGAATATAGGGACAGGAAGTAATGAGTCAATTTGTTTAACTAACATTTATTTTGTGACCACAGTTAAGTATGACATCTGAAAATCAGAAAGTTAACTATAAAATGCCCGAAGTCAATGTAGCTGAAAATCAAGATACCACAAACAATCCTCCTACCAACTCAGGAAATAATATTTCTGATAACATGATGAACGATGGATTCTTTAGGAACTTCATGCAGTTCATGCAAAATCAAGCAAGAGGAAATTCAGTCAACAATAACGGTAAAAACACTGATAATTCAAGGATTGTCACCGTTAAACAATTTAAAGAGTTGTGATCACCTGAGTTTTTCGAGAAGCCTGACCCACTCAAAGCAGAGGCGTGACTGAAGTAGATGACAAAAATATTTGATGTTTTGCGATGTGCAGATGATCAGAATGTGTCATTCGCCACTTTTATGTTACGAGGTGAGGCGGACCATTGGTGGAAAGCGATAAAACGTATCCACCCTGCAACACTCGAGATGTCTTGGACAGAATTTCAAGAGCTATTTAAAATTTTGTAAGTTGAATGAGCATTTAAAAAAAAAAAAAAGGTACACTTCAACGCCAATATGAATGGCATTGAAGCCACCCTATTCATTCCATGCTTCAAAGCCAATCAAAATGGCGTTCAGTTTTTTTTTTTATTTAATTTTGTTTAAAGAATAAATTCATTTAAAAAATTAATATTTAAAAAAAATAAAATAAACTATTAATTTTTATTTATTTATAAGTGGACTTACAGTAGGTGCACTTTTCCACTTTTCAATCTTTCCATTACTGTAGGTCCACTTTTCCAATTAACAAATATTTAAAATAAGTAAGTTATGTCTACGTTGAAAAAGATTTACGTTAAAATAAGTTAAGTAACTAATTATAACTAACTAAAACAATAGAGAAAAATATATAACACGTTTGGTTCTTTAATATACTTTTTTGGACAAATTACTCCACAAGCTTCAAGTAAAATCAGATTGACATTTAATATCTGAACGCCATTCAGATTGGCGTTGGAGTGTATTTTTTTTTTAAATATTTTTTTGAAAAATAAATTCGTTTTAAAAAAATTATATTTTAAAAAAAAAAATATTTCGTTTTAAAAAAATAAAATTATAATTTTTTTTTTTTTACAAAAAATTAGTTAAGATAAGTTAAGTAACTAATTAATAAGATAATCAGCCAACACCACTTGAAGTGGCGTCCAAATTTGCAATTCTTTTTCAACCCCAATCAAATTAGCGTTGAGGCTATAATTAAGAAACATTGAACAAATTAGATGAAACTTAGAAAGTTAAACGTTAGCAAGGCTACTCCGGAAAATTACCCGGTATTTGTGGCTATGAAAGCAATTGTTAAATTGAGAATTCACTACTGTTTGCTCGTCAGCAGCTTGTATACAAATGTTTCTTGTTACGAGTTTTGCCTTAAAACTTTTGGTAGGTAAAACAATTTGTGCGGGTCTCATTTCTAACCAGAAAAGACTAACATTGTATAAAAAATGGAGGTAGTGCATGGATGCACATACAACTCGTCTTTTGTATGTCGTTATGATCAAGTGGACCTTTGATTGTTTCTCTTGTATTTTTATTTTATGCATGGCCTTCCCTTTGCTTTAACGTGCTCTTTTATCCTTGATTCAGGGGGAGATCAAGTGAATCAATGAAGCCCAGTGGAGGGAATTTTTTTAACCCCATCCCTTCGTTCACATTTGATGGAGACTGTAGCTCAGTATAAATTACCTGTTAAACTTATACTCGTAGCATTTATACAATAATTATGTATTGCTTTATCTCCTAAAACTAAGAGATTAGCATATTCAATTTGTTTAATGATAATACATACGATGATAAGTGTTTTATTGAATTTCTTAAACTCAATTTATTTTTATTAATTTAAAAGAAAATTGATAGTTGATACGTAGCTATAGAATGTAGTTAATTTAGAGTTTTGTAGTGTGATAACAATTACCATCAAAATCTGACTTGGATGGAGAAGAAGCGAATCACGTCAAATATTTATTGGAGAGTTGTAAGTCTTATGATATAGCGTTTTGCAGTTCATAATTACAATTTCATTATTATTGTGGCATCAATACCTATATATAGAAAGCCATTCAAATTTCATAAGCTCGAATAATCATTTTTTTCGAAATCTAAAACTCTTTCTTCCTCTTCTAATTTTTATTATAAAGATAAAAGGAGTTTGATTCTATAATTTTATTTACTTCCTCACAGTTCCACCATAAAATACCCAATAATTAATGTTAATGTATAGATTTATGTAATTTTACGATTTTGATTATTTATTTTATGTAGCTCTGCTTCCGAATGATGATAACAAGGTGAGTTATTTCAATCATTTCATTGGTTTAATGCAATGCGCATATAATTGTATCGTTGTTCATTGTGAGATATTTGGATTTAATTTTAGTTTTTTAATAATAGAGTTTTGATTCAGAAGATATAAAAAGCAGTCAACCCTTAATTAATTAAGAGTTAACTTCTTCTCAAATCCAAGACTCTTCACCACCACATATATAAATAGATAAAAGAAGATTCAAACTAGCTAGAGTTATCAATTAGTTACTCATAAACTAAACACCCTACACGTTAAAATAAGAAGAAAATAAATAAATTAAAACTCATTAAATTTAGAGATAATATAACAAATATATATACTTAAAAGTTTGTTAATTTTGTAACTGAAACTCTTTTTCTAAAGTAGAGGAAGTAGTATAATTTTTACCATTATCTGTCATAAAAAGGAAGATTACTTTTCGTTGTATTTATTCTCAAATATTTGGATGTATCAAGAATATGTTGGATTTTTGCTATAAAAATCTTTTTTATTTATTTATGTTGGATATTTATTTATTAATAAAAGTACGTTATTTATCATTAATTAAATTGTCGTTTATTTTGCTTATATAAATCTCCATATTTTTTATATTATGGTTTATGTGTATAAATAAATATTATACATAAAAGATATAAATCATATATAATATATAAATAAATAAATAATGGTTTATAACCTATAATAATTTGGAGATATTATATATATATATATATTATGGTACTTTGACATATATGATTTATCTTGATTATGGAAGTTTGACTTTTAATCAAAGTACTAGTGAATTAATAGTGTATTAAACGGATCGCGTGATAATATTTTCACATAAATATTAATTTGTGAAATTTCTTAATTTTGAAATAATAGTGGACATAATAATTTGATGTTCCAATGAGTGAGATTACATCGTGTTAATTAATACATCGGAATGTCGATTAATATATTTAATTAATATTAGGAACATTGTTATTGTCAAAACTTCTATTATATTTTTCATAAGGTAATTTATCACTGATCGTAGAATCTTGGTCGAGTTTTTAAATATTTATTATTAAAAGAATTAATTTAATTATTAAATCAATTTATTATCAAATAAAGATAAATTATATACTTATGAAATTAGTTTAAATATATCGTGATTATATTAATTATGAAATATTTATGTATTTCTATAGAGAAAATATTTACCTTTTATTAGTAAAGTGTTTATTTAATTAATTTTTGGAGTGAAGTGCAATTATAATTATTTAGTATAATTAATTATAATTAATATTTATTTTGAATATTATTATTAGATAATAATATCTAAATAAGTATTGAAGTCAGAAGAGAAATCCCTTAGGATCATTTCCTAGCCAACCTAATATGGATCAGATTTATAAGAGATGGCAATGATCAATGTTATTATAAATACCATTGATCAGAAATGTATTTGGTATTTTTTCTATCAGAAGAAAATACCAAACTACGTATTATCTCTTTCCGTATAAGAAAAACATTTGGAGGCCACACTCAAGATCTTGAAGATATTAGAGACTGCATGAATATTTAAAACATGCTTATCCAATTAAATATTAGATAACAAATTCGTACTCTAAATACATGATATGTTATTATTACTTTTTTTTTAAAACCTATTATTTAAAAAAATTTCTAACAAAATACACCTCATATAATTCAGGCCCAAAGCATAAAGCAGTTCATCTGACTGGAAGCCCGGGCCCAGCCCATGCTGTAGCTCTCTAATTTCTAAAAGGCGTAAACCCTAAAAATGGAGTCTAATACTCTCAGTCTCCGGTATTTTTGGTAGCAGGACCGAAATCCATAGCCTACCTCTCAGCGGCGGCGGAGTGACAGCAGAGGCACCGAAAGGGAGACGAAATAAGAGTATCTTTCTTCTCCTTATTTCTATATATGTATTTGTACCATCCATTTATATGTAAAAACATTAACATTGAGATAATTATTAGGATAACAATGGCGGACAAACAGTCCGTATTTACAATTCGCACGAGGAAGTTCATGACAAATCGGCTCCTCTCCAGGAAGCAATTCGTGAGTCTTCGTAAACATTTATTTTCTATTAGATTCTGTATATGTTTTTGTTTCTGACTTTTAATTTCTTTTTGGTTTGATGTTGCAGGTCATTGATGTTTTACATCCTGGAAAAGCTAATGTTTCCAAGGTTTGATCTCTTACTTTATTTCCTCAAATGTATTTTTTTTCCTTTAACAAATGTAGTTATATATGTATTTTACTATGGTTACCTGCTTAAATTTAAATTTGATTAAGAACTTGTTATTTTGAGCTAGATTGAAGTAGTATTTGTGCCATTAATATAATGAAGGGGAGAAATGTATATTTATTTGGTCATCAAAGGATAGCAATGTAAATAAGTAATGAAGATTAAGTGTCTTTGGTTGATTCTTTTCATTAATGTATTTGAAGTATATGATTTTTCCCCCTATTATATGGTTTTGTTTTAATCTGATTTTGATTATAAGTTTTTATAGGTAATTTCTTTTAATGTTTGTGGCATGTGATTATTCAGTGCTTTTTATTATTAAGATTTGTTGTTTAATTGTTTTTTTTTTTGGCTTTGTGCCATTTTCTATTGTCATTGAAGACGGAATTGAAGCAGAAATTATCAACCATGTATGATGTGAGAGATCAAAATTCCATCTTTGTGTTCAAGTTCAGGACCCATTTTGGAGGGGGCAAATCTACAGGTTTTGGTTTGATCTATGATTCGGTTGAGAATGCAAAGAAGTATGAGCCAAAGTATCGGCTCATCAGGGTAATTACCTTTGCTTGTTTAACTTCCTTGTGTTTCTGTTCATGCTAGTATGCATCTTAACTTTCTCTGAGTTTAACATTGAAATCCTTTCTTCTTGTGAAATAATCGTGTTTTGCTGTTTTTTCTTACTTATGTTACCTTTTGCTGCTAATTGCTGAATAGCTTAAGCTGTTTTTTTCCGAATTTCTAGTTCACTTATTGTACAAGGTACCTATTTTTCGGTTTTACTGGTTGCTGGCACTCTATTTGCTTGATCTAATGTGCTAACATAAATTTTCAACATAAAATGCTATGCTGGTTTTGATTTTCTATAGGGGATCCAACTGCTTCAAGAGAATTAAAGAATACAATTCTGTGTTGCATACAATTTTATTAGGGGCTACTTTGTCAATAATATCGTAGATTGTAAGAAGTGGAATTTAATATGTAGCCTTCATGGAAATGTATTCCAGTAAGAATTAACAATTGTATGCTTCTCCTTCTGCTGTAGTTTTGGTCCAATTATGATTATAATTATACTGTGCTTTTGTGATGACTGTTGCTTATCAATTTTTTTGGTTATTGGTCATCAGCTACTTCAATAAATTATATCGCCATATATTTTAAATCTTCTTTTACGGAAGTGCCTGTCTTATGTTCCATGGCACAAACCATCAGCACTGCTGAATTTAGAATTTACAAATTGCATGATCTTTCCAACATAATTCATTTGGAGTGTTCTTTTAACTGAATTACTCATCAAAGGTGTAGTGGACATTCTTCATACAATTCACATAAGTCTTTTCGAACTTTTTTTTTTTCACACCCTTCTCTTTTTTCCTCGGGTATGAAGTCTAGTTTATACGCGCTGTATGTTTAATATGTAATTAATAATATAAATAGTCAAGTTGTCGTGTTGGGTTCTTCCAAAGGAAAACATTAGTTGAGTACTCGTTGAGTTATTGTAAAAATAGAGTGCACTAAAGAGCTAGGCTCTCTATCTCTTCATATCTCATCCTCATTATATTATTTTCATTTTAATTTTCGCAGAATGGTCTGGATACCAAGGTGGAGAGGTCAAGGAAGCAGCTGAAGGAGAGAAAAAACAGGGCCAAGAAGATCCGTGGTGTAAAGAAGGTAAGGGAAATACTTTATTCTGGCTTTTATGGTCACTGGGTCCACTTGATGCAGCCATAAACTGCTACTTATAGAAAGATTAATGAGAGGATTTACGGAAAATCTGAACCAGAGGTTTAATACTTTCCAAACCCAAGTAAAAGATCTGAAGTTCGTTATTAATCAAATAGGAAAATTGACGTATTATTCAAATCTACACCAAAAGGTACAGAGCATTGGCTTTTGTAGGATCTAGAGTGGACTACTTAACTAGTCAACCTACACTTGTTAATTCCCTACTACTTCCAAAAGCTATTCTAGACACAAATTTGGAGCAAATCATTGCCCACTTAAATATAGAAACTCCCAAATTAATTTAGACCATTCTTTTCTCAAAAAATGAGTGGGGGTGTAGTAAAAAAGCATATAAATTCAAATTTAACTGACGTTGATATTCAATATGCAGACCAAGGCTGGAGACGCTGCCAAGGCTGGCAAGAAGAAATGAGCTTCAGGAATCTGGTTGTGCAGCCAAAAGCAGAGATTGTTCTTATGCAATGGGTTTTTTCATTTTATATATATATATATTAAATCTTCTCGTGATGAGATAGTAAAACATTTGGCATGTCTAAATCTTTGTGCTAGTTGCTTTTAGGGAGGAAGAATGTTGAATGTTCAATTTTAGATTGAGTACTATAATTTGGTTATATCTTGCACGGAAGTTTTCTTATAAAATTGGAATTGGGTTGTAATCAATATAGTCAGACAGACCTCTATAACAGCGGGTTGTTCTTTTTTTATTATCTATTTATCTTAATCTAAAGACTACTATAAGACACTGTTGCAGAACCAAAAATAGAGTAGATTTTACTTTTTTGAATATATTATTTTGGCGACGGAATAGTGGTTTGAGTAAAGTTGTAAACGAGTTGAATAGATTCGGATTTTAAGCTGCTCGTCTAGGCGTGTTGAGGCAGGATATATACATGTACATCGAGAGAATAAAAGATGGTGTCCAGTGTAACTAATGTCATACTAATCCTATTGCAATTTGAGAGAAATCAACATAATCCGCCTCAAGTAACAAAAATATTACTCCAACGCATACTAAATACTACCCTAGTATAAAAACTACCATGCGAATAAATACTAAACAGTAAATTATTTATTTCTTCGCGAACGGTGTTTATTTTTTTATGCGAGTTTCGATTTATAATACTCTGTAATTACGAGATTGTATCATACATCCCATTTTGAACTTCAAAAAGAAAATCAATGCATTGATTTTTGCTTGCATTAGCCATGACGGACAAAATAATGCAAGCCATTACATGTGATCATATATATCATAATTGGACAAAACGATGAATCGCTATAGCAGGTGAATGATGTCATAAATGGTCAAAATATTAAACGCTATAACTGTAACGTAAAACAATGCCATAACATGTGATGATGTCATAATTAGACAAAATATTCAACGATGTCATAATTGGCCAAAAAAAATGTAATGGCACCATGTGATGATATCACAATTTAAACGCTTGTTTACCTCTAATTTGTATCAAGACTAAAATTAAAAGTACTTCCTCCTGTATCATAATAAATGCTTCGTTTTTTATTTTAAGAGTTGACGAGGATGTTTATTCAATAAATAAAAAAAAAAAACTTGTCCTAAATATGTACAAGAGATATTACATTAATTAGACCGA
Organism: Hedera helix; assembly: GCA_947179155.2. Lineage (NCBI taxonomy): Eukaryota > Viridiplantae > Streptophyta > Magnoliopsida > Apiales > Araliaceae > Hedera > Hedera helix. The sequence continues at coordinate 43,958,529 of OX359276.1, read as the reverse complement.
ATTTATATTTTCACAAGTTAATTATTATGCGGAGATTTTGTGAAAAAAATAATCTATACATAAGAATATTAATTTATATCAAAATATGTAGAACAAATGTTGCAAGTTAATTATTATGCGAAGATTTTGTGGAAAAAATAATCTATACATAAGAATATTAATTTATATCAAAATATGTAGAACAAATGTCGCATTAATAAAAGTGGGTCATATTTTAACGAGAAAAAATATATTTTGAATTGGATTATTTGTATCAATTTAATATTATTTTGGACTATGTTATTTAATGATGGGGAATTAATAGTCTTATGGATTTTTTTTTTATCATTTATAAAAATATTTATGTGAGATTATATAATCTCATGAAAAACTTGGGATTAATAGTTTCTCTCATTTTAAGCTATTAAATGACTTTATGAGACTAATAGTCCAATATTAAGATATTATTAATCCCCTATTATGAGATAAAATAGTTCGAAATAATATTAAATTAATATAAATAATTCAATCTAAAATATATTTTTTATAAACAAACGTAGCATTAATGAATAATAAATAGGTCCCATAATCAGACAATCTATTAAAAGAAGTGATATTTACACCATAAATTTTTTCATTTGTGTTTCGCTATCTATTCAGAAAAGTTGGTGGATATTGCACTCAAAATCTTTTGCATTCAGATTTCAGTATAAAACAAAATTAGAATAATTTTTAAGTTTCAGGCAAATGCAAATAACAAAATTTGGAGTGCGATTATCACTTTATATGCAAATAAATACCAGTAAATCACTTCCCTAATAAAATATAGATTTCAATTTTGGGGGAGAGGGAAATCAGGAAATAAAAATAATCCCGCCTCCTCAATGCCAAAGCTAAGGAAATGACATGGCCTGAGAAAAAATGCCCACAGGGTGTTTGTATTTGTAATACAGACAAAATAAACGTACTACGAAAGTAAAAACATCCCAACAAACGATACCAATCCCCAACTCCTTTTCTCTCTCTAAACCCCCCCTCTTTCTCTCTCTAAAACCCCAAATTCCTCCCGATCCCCTCTCTTCGTCTTCTCCGTTCATACTTCACAGCCTGATCACTCAACATACATATACTCTTCTCGGGCAGACTCAGAACTGGGGAGGATTTGTGTCATTGGTAAGACTCTTTTCTTCTGTTTGTTGAAATTGATTCTTTACCATCTTCTAATTTTCTTTAAATCTGTTTTTTTTTTATTGTTTTTTTTTGAAGTTTCAGACATTATTCAGCTCATTGTGTGGATTGAGACTTTAAAGATTGTGGGTGTTGCTGGTTTTATTATTTAATTTACTTTGTGATTTTTTTATTGAACTGTGGAGGTGGGTTTTGGAATTGGAGCTTGTTTAGAGATTGTTGAATGAGATGAGAGAGGGATTGAGATCTGGTACCAAGGTGTCGAATTTGATTTCTGATGATGGGGATTCATTTGGTGATGCTGCCATTTGTTCCTCTGAAGTCAAGGGTGGGAGGGGAGAATGTGAGCATAAAAATGAAGAATGCAGGCAAAATTCTGATGGCGGTGGTAATGGGGGTGGCAATGGTGATGCAAACGGTGATAAAGCTGGAAATCATGTTGGTAAAGGCAGGCGGGGGAGAAAACGAAAATGTGTGCAGCCCCCAAAAGAGGTTGTTGATGCCAAGAGCGAGTCTGATGAAAGGACGGAGGCCTCTTTAAATTGCAAACATGATGATGATGATGTTGTTACTGATGTAGAAGTTAGTGTCAATGGTGATGTTGATGCTGAGGCCCCTTTAAATTGCAAACATGACGATGATGTTGAAGTTAGTGTCAATGGCGATGTTGATGCTGAGGCCCCTTTAAATTGCAAACATGATGATGATGTTGTTACTGATGTTGAAGTTAGTGTCAATGGCGATGTTGATGTCGAAGTTAGTGTCAATGGCGATGTTGATGTTGAGGCCCCTTTAAATTGCAAACATGATGATGGTGTTGTTGCTGATGTCGAAGTTAGTGTCAATGGCGATGTTGATGTTGAGTCCCCTTTAAATTGCAAACATGTTGATGTTGTTGTTGCTGATGTAGAAGTTAGTGTCAATGGTGAAGTTGATGCTGAGGCCCCTTTAAAATGCAAACATCATGATGATGTTGTTGCTGATGTTGAAGTTAGTGTCAATAGCGATGTTGATGCTGAGGCCCTTTTAAATTGCAAACATGATGATGATGTTGTTGTTGACGTCGAAATTAGTGTCAATGGCGATGTTGATGTTGAGCCCCCTTTAAATTGCAAACATGATGATGATGTTGTTGCTGATGTCAAAGTTAGTGTCAATGGCGATGTTGATGCCGAGGCCCCTTTGAATTGCAAACATGATGATGATGTTGTTGCTGATGTTAAAGTTAGTGTCAACGTTGATGTTGATGCCGCTGTTGGGAGAAGTAAAAATACAAATAAGGTTGATAAAGGCAGGAGGGGAAGAAAGAGAAAAAATGTTGGAAGTTCAAAGAATGGCGATGATGGATTTGGTGAAGGTGTTGAAAAGGAGGGAGGACCTTCGTTGGATTCAAATTGTATAGTTCCTTCAAGAGATTCTGAGGTTACTGCCCTAGAGAGATATGGGAAGGAGGAGAAGTGTGAGCCTGAAGGCATGAAATGCCTTAAAGATGTTGATGCCAACGGTAGGGTTGATATGGATGAAGGTAAACAAAAGCTTTCCAAAGGTCGTCGGGGGAGGAAAAGGAAAAATGTTGAGAGTTCTGACTACAACAAGGATGACCGCAACAGTAGGGTTGCTGCCAATGGTAGGGTTGATATGGATGAAGGTAAACAAAAGCTTTCTAAAGGTCATCGGGGAAGGAAAAGGAAAAATGTTGAGAGTTTTGACTGCAACAAGGATGACAGAGATGGAAGAAAGAAGGTAAAGGTTGCTGCCGTGCAGGTTAGTGGAAGGGTACTACGGTCCAGGAGTGGTGGTGTGGCGGAAATCCTTGATACTGAGAAGGATGAAATATCTCATTCTATTGGCACACCAAAAAAGTTAAAAGGTCGCCGTGGAAGACCTCCCAAGGTGCAGGGGAGAAATGGGACAGTGGCAGCGATTAAGGAAGACATTATTATCAAGTCCAAGTCTCCCAAGATGCAGAAGAAACAAGGGACATCAGAGGTGATCGCTGATGAGAAACAAAAGGTCATTGGGTTCATGAAAAATAGTGATCAGCCAAAAGTCAAACTCACCATTCAGGATTCCGATTTTGCAGTAGATAGCAGGCAGAACAAGTTAAATAGTCCCTCACAGCGTGAAAGAGAAAATGATACTAGAAAACCAATTAAAACAACCAAGAAAAATAAAACAGGGGAAATGGGTCTTAGGGAAGAGAAGCAGTTACTGAGAGATCAAATAATCAGTATGCTTCTTAACGCAGGCTGGACCATTGATCGCAGACCAAGGCAAGGCAAAGATTACCATGATGCGGTATATGTTGATCGTGAAGGAAAAACTTACTGGTCAGTCACCCTGGCTTACCGTAAGCTTAAGGAGAAAGTTGAAAATGGAAATGCTGACAGTAAAGCTGTTTCTGCATTTATAACAATACCAGAGGAGATACTTAGCAAACTATTCCGGGTGACAAAGAAAGGTAAGAAATTGAAGGGAGGAGGGAAGAGTGGAAGTAAGACTGGCAAAACAATCGCTGGGAAACAGTCATCAAAGAAAAAATATGCTACAAAGAGCATAAGTGTCTCAAAGCACAAAGGTAAACTGAGTTCTGCCTTAAGAGCAGGTAATAAATCATTAAAAAAGAGAAAGAAAGGAGATGCACCAGACCGTAAACAAGATGATTCAGCTGGCTACTATAATAGGGGAATTCCACAATCAAATCGGGCAATTAGAAAAGGCAGAAAGCCATGTGCTCTGTTGGCTCGTAGTGCTGCAAAGGGTTCAGATCCAGATAGTGATGGCTTTATATCATATAATGGGAAGCGCAGTCTGTGGTCTTGGATGATTGATTTGGGAACTGCTCCTTGTGGTGCAAAGGTGAAGTATCTGGATAGTAGAAGGACAAAAGTGTTGGTTGAAGGAAAAATTACCAGAGAAGGAATTCTTTGTGGCTGTTGTAATAAAATTGTCCCGGTTTTGGAGTTTTTGTCCCACACTGGAACTAGTGTATCTCATGGCTCTCATCCACTCGATGATATACATTTAGGGTCTGGAGTTTCTCTATTACAGTGCTTAGTGAATTCATGGAGTAAACAAGAGGAGTCTGATCCAATTAAATTTTGTTCTGTGGATGTTGGTGGTGAGGACCCCAATGACGATACATGCAACATCTGTGCTGATGGTGGCGACTTGATCTGTTGCGATGGTTGCCCGTCAACCTTTCATCAAAGCTGCTTAGATATTGAAGTAAGATCACACCACCTTCTTTTAGTTTAAGTTCTTGTTCCCCCACTCCCACTCCCACTCCCACCCTCTTTTTCTTTTTATATTTTATTTTGGAATAATATTGGTATAATAGGACATTCACAAGAGCCAACAATTTGGATGTGGCATAATATAAGATTGACATATTTTTTTGTCAACTTATTTTATGCTGGTGGATAGAAAACTTATTTAGTTTTGTCTTGCAGAAGTTTCCTTCAGGAGAGTGGCGATGCATATACTGTTTATGCAAATTCTGCAAGACGAATGATGGAAACGTCTCACGAATGGATGATAATCACAGAACACCCTCTGACTTGCTCACATGCCGTTTGTGTGAGGAGAAGTGTATGTACTTTAATTTTAGTAGTTCTCCAATTGTTTTTATATGCCTAGCTTTTTATCTTCGGTTTAATCTTATTACATCAAAGTGGTACTTGTATCTTGATCATTAACAACCATTGCCTGCTGTAGTCCACCAACTTTGTATCCCAGGGGAGGATGCTATGAAAGTTAATCGCAACTGTTCATCTTTCTGTGGGACAAGCTGCCAAAAGGTATTGTTGTTGACATATAGTTTTGAGTTGACTAGTGTAAATGCATTACTATTGCCTTGCTTTTGAAACATGAATAGAACTTCTTCAAATTCACTTTTGTGGCTATATTTGTATAAGAGTAGTGCTTTTCTTCTGATAATAGAACTTCTCTAAGCTATTTCAGAATGTATATTTTGACTTGTTGAAAATGAATATCTGCTGAAGTAATTGATGTTAACTTAGGACTATCTTAAAATTTCACGGTGGCTAGAAATCTTAAGCTCTTCTTAGTATGCTATAATAGAGTATAGCTTGATGAAAGACAATCTGTTAAGATGACGACTAGATGGCCTGACAGTAGCATACTATAGGATAGTATATGATGGCTTTATGATCTAATAAAGTATGTTACCAAGTGTTTTTAATTGCATATTGCATTGATTTGAGCAAACTATTTCTAAAGTGATCAAATTCAAACAGTGTATTAGACCATTAGTTAAATAATTAAACAAATCTTTGTCTTTATGGATCCTATATTATCGCATAACTAGTCAGGGAAGATTATTTTGGTAGTTGCTATCGGTTATAGCTGACGCGTGAAAAAATTGACTCCAAAATTTATGCAATGTAGTAAATATTAGCTTTATTGTGTTATGTTGAATTCTTTATCATTTTGATTATGTGATCGTTAAAGAGACGCTTATTTAGAATTGCCTTCTTTGATCGCCATTATATTTAATACTTTTTTGTACTTGAGTGTTAATAAACTTTTCTCCTTGATTAGTTGAGTGTGTCAATAATTTAGATCAGAATAATTAAATGTCCCAGCTATAGATTTCCTAATGGAGATTTTTCCTCACAATTGTTATTATGTATATTGCTGTTTGGTTGCAACCGCAACCTGACCATGACCATTGAATTATATCGGAGAGATCTGTAAAATTAATTCAGAATTATGCATAACTAGCAGTTCAGAGAACCAGACATGCCTATTTTTGATCAATAGTTTTTATTGTAGATCATTGGACCTGGATTGTGTCTCTCTTTGTATTCCCTGTCTTCTTATTTTCTGGTAGATTTACGTAATGTAAGGTCATATGTTTATATATGTGAATGTAAAAATGTTAAGATTTTAGAATGAAATGATGTCTCTTTTGTACTTATTGTTCGCTTAAGTGAATCTAATGCCTGTTTCTCAACAGCTGTTTGAGCAACTAAATGTGCTACTTGGGGTTAAACATCAAATGGAAGAAGGATTTTCATGGACTCTTCTTCAGCATTCTAATGTTAGCCAAGACATGTCATTTAGTGGTGCTCTGCTTAAGCTTGAGTGCAATGCCAAATTAGCTGTTGCATTTTCTATTATGGATGAGTGTTTCTGCCCCATTGTTGACCAGAGGAGTGGGATCAATATGATTCACAATGTTGTCTACAGTTGTGGGTAAGAACCTCATGACTGTTTCTACTTGTACCTCTGTATTATAAATTGACAAATGAAGCTGAAACCTTCCAGTTTGCTGTCTTATTTTTTGATTTTGAAGTTCATTCCTTACAGATGGGTGTTGGTAGTCCAAATTATGAGCTAAAATGTTTCTTTAAATGGTTGAATTGGATTTTATTATTCTCTCCAGATATAGCATATGAGTTTTGAATTGATTTATTCCAAGCTGATATCAGCTAATGTAATATCTTATTATAAAACACAAATATAATCAACTGGAGATGGTTGCTGTTGCTTTTATTGGATAGAGCCTTCTAGTTTTCTTCTTGATCCTTGCGATAGAACATATTGCAATAATTTGTGTGATCATTGCATTGGACAATTGTTGCATATTGCAGATATATTATTTTCCATTAATCTCTTGTTATGCTCCAGTTAGTGCGAGAGTTTCATTGAACGTTGATGATTTTTCCTTGTAAGTTAATCTATCTAAAATTGTCCTACTCTTTCAATTCTATATGTAAAAACAACCCAATTTTTCTCAGAGCACCATTTCGCCCCTTAAGGAATGATTAAAATGGGAAAATGATGTTTGATTTATTTTGAGATTTCATTGACATTGGGCAATACACTTATATTTTATTAATATAAATTAATTGTCATAATAATTAAAATTGGACAACAAGTAGATCAGGTGTTTCATTTCTTGGCTTGGATGGTTTAGAAACAACTTCCTCTTGAATTCTTTGTTGAACTCATATACTAATGCAAGAAGTGAGATTCAACTGAGCTACGAAGTGTTTTAAATTGAGTTACACCTCAATAGCACAGTTGGATATGTGTAAGCCCATGCTACAACAGAATATTAATTGTAATGTAGACAACTAAATGTAAATGTCCTGTTTGATCTGGGGCATGCCCCTCTGCCATTGTACTCTGTTCCTTTTTTAATACAAAATTTAATTTAGCAAAAAAAAAAAAAAAAAAAAAAATGTCCCTTATTTCTTCACAGTTTTGCTTATGGACATCCTGTTTATGTTCTAAATCTTTCAGTGGATTTTTTTATGTTCTTTTTATCTTTCTACTTTTTCGCTGTCGTATGGGACTCATTTGCAGCCTACCCCTACTAGTTTGGGATAAAAGGCGCAGTTGAGTTGAGTTTTTGTTTAAGAAGGTACTACTAAATCAGACAATAATAGCAGTGACAATGTACTGTTCTAATTGAGATTGTAACTTGGGGGTGCGCATTCGACATTTATATTTGGACTTCCTTGTGGTTAAGTTGTTCTTGTGGATCTTAAGTTGGTTGTTCGGCTTTTAATACTTTGTTGTTCTATTCCCTTGTAACACAAATCATTTTCCCAAATAAACTTTGCCAAGGTTTACTTTATATTGTCCAACTTTTATTGGTGTCTTCATTGATTTTTCAGTGTCTATTTAATGATCTGCATTTATTAAACTTGTGTAAGCTGTAACAAATTATTATTTACTCACGTCTTCATAATCTCAGTTTTACTCTGTAATAATGTCTCCTTTTGAAAAACTATTCTCAGGTCAAACTTCAGTCGGCTGAATTTCGGTGGATTCTTCACCATTATTCTAGAGAGGGGTGATGATATGATATCAGCAGCATCTATAAGGTTATTTCTAACTTCATTCAGATTGATCTGTTTCTTGTAGAAAATAGACAGATTCCTTATCATTACAAGAACTGCCTTATAGCTGTCAAAATAGAAGTAAATTTTGTTGTTTTTATCATTGTTGTAAAGCGTATATACCAGCTTAGTTTTCAAATTTTACTTGTGAGCTTTTCATAATTCATACATTAACTGTCTACCGGAGAAGGTCCTGACAATGTATTTTGCTTCATAATCCTCTTCTCATCACATAGTGACGGTATTTATAAGACTCAAGGTACCACTTGGATGTGCCACCTACCAGTTGTGCCTGGTGTGCTCCTTATACTGTTATAAGCCATCCTCGGCCAAGTAGGATCACATCGAGACCTCTCATACTCCTTGGTTACTCTATCACACTAGCTTTTAATCATATCCTTAAACATTAATTCCATACCATATAGGCTTTTTTCTTCCCTTAGCTTAGAGAGGTAAAAAAACATAATTTAGGTCAACCGAGGAGTACATATTCTGGTTTCCTCCAAGCAGTAGATGCTTTTTCAAATGGTTGAAGTGTTCCCTTGGGAGCCAACTGAGGCGTCCATGTTGTCCTACAAGCGATCTGTGACTTCACATTGGACACGTGCCACCCCTTGGTTGTGCCAGGTGATATCTTGGCAGGAAGAACACATGTCTTCCTCGGAGACACGTGGCATAGTGAGACAAGTTTCCTCAAGCACTGAACACGAAATAGTAATATTTGGATTTGAAATTGTTGGACAAATGTCTAATAGTGTTTTGAGTGTGTCATCTTGTTCGTCATGTGTCGGATATGGAGATTTTGCTGGTGGAAGTGTCTCTGCTTCGTCTAGATGCTATATTTATTGGGATTAAGAGAGATTACAATACTATTTTGGATTGAACCTGGCAACGGTTTTAGCTTACTTTTAGCTTTTGTGAAGCATTGACTAAATAATCATGCTTTGGCTTTTTTTCAGAAACACTATAAATCTTGCTTGTAGAGGCATCTAAGGACTTAGGTGTAACAACTTTTGAGCTTATGTATATTTCTTCAATTTTTTGGGTATTCATCCTTCGAGGAAATAATTAGTGGTACGATTCATTTTTGTGTATTGTTGCTAGTTATTCAATTTTTTTGCATATCTCAAAGTACTTGAAAGGCATTTCCTTTTTCACCAATCAAACGAGACTAGTAGCTAGCCAATTAAGCCTTGCCGCTTTGCCAAATCAGGATAATTGTCTCCTTGGCATAGTAAAAACTCAATATCAGAAGGTGTTCCATAGACAATTCAAATGTGATTGTCATTGGTGGCATCATGAGGGTCATGCAGGTTATGTCGTCTACATTTTTGGCTATATTAACAATTTTTGCTACCAAGTGTGAAGGTGATTGTGCATATGGGGCTTTCTACACCTTAAGCAAATGTGGAAAGGTGCATTTAAGGGGGACTTTTCAGATTTACCTCATGATGAAGGGAATGATTAAGGACATGTGGGTTGTTCCTCGTGAATTTAAAGACTCGAACCTTATAGGAAAAGTTGTGGTACGTGATCTCACCATATAACTTTCAGGCAACGACAAATCACGAGCTTCACTGCGGAGGCTTCATGGGTAGAAATTGTATTCGTGCACATTGTTCTTTAATTTAATTTCTTGAACATAATTTCTCTCCTTGTGGTGAAATATTCATAGTTCTCGCTTATAGTTTGTATAATTCTTGTTGGATATCATTTTCATATATTTTTTACATATTATGTATAGCCTTTTGTATATAGTGAGGTCCATGTTTTTATCATAGTTATGCTAGATTTTTGTAATCTATTGAACTATGTTGCATGAACTCTTCGCTTTCTTCTGAAGTACTCGTGTCTGACACTGGACAATTTAATAAAGGTATAGGTGCTAAACACTTCATTTTAAAGTCAAAAATTGATAAATCGAAGAGTATCCATGTTGGACTCTTTATAGTATTTTTGTCCGATCGTACATGCCATCCAAGTTCATGTAACTAAGCTTATGGTTAGGTTGCGCTTTAACCTCGTTTATAAGAAATCCCAAGTAAAAATTAAAAACTCATAAAGAAGATATTAGCACAAGTTTTATGCATATTCCTCAACAAGTCAAAGGACTATATAGTCTATACTAAGGCTTTTGGATCTTTGCCTTTTGTATTTAATGCTGCAAGTATCGACCACTGTTTGAAACTAAACACGGATAATCCACCTAAACCTCCAAACTAAAACAAGCTTCACCGTAGTCAAATTCTCCTATGGTGTTACCTTCATCATCTCCTTGTACCACCTTTTTGCTATTTGTTTTCACCATTCGAAGAATGTCTCATATTTATATTGGTGAAATTTGAACCCATGAAACTTGAAAATATACACAGATGTGACATATTGATTTGACGAGACAAAACCTCAATTTATGTTTATATGAAAAGAAGACGAGGAAAATGCGACGACATCATATCAATTGTTGGCTCATTCTTTTTCGAAATTGTAGTTCTAGATGATAAAAACTTCTCTCTTCGTCATTGAATGATTTTCCTATTTGATTTTGCATCCAAATATAGGAGAGCGAATTGAATACATACAAACTATTGAATAAGTGATGATATTTTTTGTAATTCGTCTCGTTACATGGGTGGTGTTTTGAGAAGTATCATCAATTTGTTGCATTAATAATAGCTTAGATTTGAAAAGTAAGAGTCTAGGACATCTCAATTCTCAAAAAAAGAAATGAGACAATTTTCAAGGGATTTTATGCTACTTTAACTTGATTGATCTTACCAATTATACTTCGATTGCGGCTGAAAAAGTTCAAATAAAAACTTCCAATATGTGGTGACCATTCAAGATGCTTGATGTTTCTCAATGCATTTGAAATTAAAATCTCGTTTTTGAGTTATAAATATGACCAAGAGGAGTTTTTTAGGTTTGTCAATGTTTGAAAAGTGCCGATATTCAACTTTCACATGGCACTTCGACAATGTATTTGCTTATCCATGATTATTAGCAATTGAACCACCATTGTGGTAGAGAAAACCATATGTGCATAGTAGCTTTAGGCTCCTTTCAAGTTCTATAGGTGGTTAAGAAAAATTGTGTTGTTCTTTCTTTACATACTTGAATTTTAAAATCACATTGAATTTATTACTTCAAACCTACAATATATACGACCTTGTATGCTATAAAATAATGCCTCCACCGAGACTAGATCAAATAATGTATCCATCTAGACTTATGCCGAGCACTCCTATGTAAAGAAGAGTTTTATACCACTTGAACTAGAGTTTGTAATCGATTATATGAATAAATAATGTCATCAATAATTGTTATGTTCATCAATACATTTAAAAAAAAAATCTGCACTTGTATTGGTAAGTTAAAAGTCGTGTAAATTATTTGTTATGATATCCTCGCATATGTGTCATTAGGTGATGAAATTTGATTTGATTATGTTAATCTTATTCTAAACAGTAACACAAAATGGAAACTTTTTGGACAATTAGATATCATTAGGATGAACTTTGTTTGAGGTCGTATTTGATTATAGGCTTAGTGGTCTTTGAGTAAGCCGTGGATTCAGAATTATAACAACTGAAGAAAGCTAAATTGTGAAAGTAATGTATTAACTAAAGAATAATACTATGACAATTTTTTTTAATGAATTAATATTGTTATTCCTAGATGGCACAATAAAATCTAGAAGGGGGGTTGAATGAATCTTTTGAAAAATTTAGATTAAAATTATTTACCCAATAATTTTCAATTAATCTGATTCAATTAAGCACAACGGAATATTGTGTTTTATAAAACCCTTTAAATATTGGTTAAAGATCTCAGTTCTGACTTTAGTGAAAGAGAGTGTGGAATCAAATCTTAGATAATATCACAGTTGATGCAGTAGTTTATTGTAGTTGATATAGCAGTTAGGGAAAACAATAAAGAAGACAATGATTTTTAAGAGGTTCGAAACCTAAACTACTCTTAGTTCTCTCTTCCACTCCTCTGAGTAGGGATCATCCACTATAGGATAAGGTCACCAAGACCAAGTTCCTTTGAACCAATTACAATCTCATTAAGAGAACTGATTCCCTCATAATCAGTCGAATCTCGACTTACAACCTCTCTCTAGAGAATTGATTTACTTAGAATTAAGCGAGCACTCTCTCTCGACTTACAACTCTCTCTAGAGAGTTGATTCACTTAAAATCAGGCGAGCACTTTGTCTCGACTTTCAGATCAATTAGATTTCTCTATGGTTGAGTTTGGAGTGTTGTTAAGTTACGTTTAAGCTCGTCTTCAGAATAACACTTAGCAGCGATGATCAATTTCTTTCCAAGGCTTAGATTGACTTTCCAAAAAGCGTAGAGTGACCTTTGGATTATAGGGTATGCTTTTAGTTTTTTGACTCGTAAATTTTATCTCATGTAATTACTTGATCGATCAACAACTTTGAAGTCTAGAGATAAAATCTATTTATAGATTTTTCTCTTAAAAGATGTCCGTGGAAGTTATCGTTGCTTTGTTTGGTATCAACCTTAAAAGTCTTCTGATGCAGACTGATACACTGACAGACTACTGTAGTCGTCTGATTTGTCAACTGTGTCAGTTCATTGTGTGTCGTGGCAAACTTCAGTTTCCGCAATATAGTTGTTGGAAACGCGATTGATTGGACATCTTTTTTTCCTGTCAACACACTTCGAAGATATTTAGGTTGGAGGTATGTTGTAGAAGCTTTTTGTCAGAACGACTACTGGCATGTCAGGAGTTGCACTTTACGATACCAAATGTCTAGGATTGTAGAGTCAATCCTCAGATAAGTTTATTATGCGATTCTTGTAGCTCTTCATCATTCTGCGCTTCTTTTTAGCTTTGCATTATTCTACTATTATTTGTAGCTTAGTCCTCACTTTACGTTTCTTTGTAGTTTTGCGTTCTGCTCATTTGTCTGAGGTCGTTCTACGATCCTGAAGTTCCCTTCAGTCACTCTGCGATCTTGATATCTTCACATTCAGCTCGACGACTCTGTAATACTTGCTTAGTTCATTCTGCAATCTCAGTGAACTAAGTCTTTAGCCTTAAGAACTTTGACTCTCAATCTTTACAAGTTTTTACTCTACTATTTGGATTAACCGAACAAGTTTGATCTCTAAGTCTTTGTACAATGATCGACTCTTTAAGGACTTTACAATATCATCTATCTCTCTCCTCTAAGTTCTTGTACAATGATTATCTCTTTAAGGATTTTACAATAATAATTGTTTTTCTTTTTACAAATATACATTAAGCTATTTGTCATTATATTATCATTAAATACAAGAGGAAGGGTTCAGTATAAATGCACTAAATGAATTGAGGAACCTTTGAATAAAACGTGAGGAAAGGGAAGTTATAACAAGTGTTGAAAATGAAATCTGTGAGAGAAAATTAATTATTAAAATTCAATCTGTTTTATTAAGGTTAGAAGTTAATCTTCCTATGCAATTATGAGAAGTATCTTGCAAGTTATAACAAGTGTTGAAAACGAAATCTATGAGAGAAAATTAATTATTAAAATTTAGTCTGTTTTATTAAGGTTAGAAGTTAATCTTCCTATGCAACTATGAGAAGTATCTTGCAAGATATTGAAATGCTTGAAAAGAGCCTACATGAATATTTTCTTGCTTTGTTTACATGTTTTGACTTTCATAGATATTTCTTTAAAGGTTCTCCTTTTGCTAGATTGGTAAAGGGCATGAGAGATGTACAATGCATTCTGTTCGTTTTGCTTACATGTTTTTTGAGATTTTTTTTTGATTTCATACCTAGTTGGAGTTGGACATTTCTCGATTTTTTAATGTTAAGATTTGATTTTTTTTTAAATTTTGCAATTGGTGGTAGATTTTGTGCCATACCTAAGTATACAATTTTACCTCATTTGTAGTAGGAACTTGGAAGGAAGTTTTAGTTATCGTTAATTATGGTTGACTTTATTAGTTGATAATCGGGTTGCCTTCTAAGATTTTATTTATTTTTGGGTTCATTAAACTTTCTATCTTAATTAGGAACGTAAAGTATATTTCCATACTGAAATTTGAGTTTGTAAGCCAATCCTACATGCCTTGAACACCCACTTTGTGAAGTAACTGCAAAATGTGAAATCTCTAGCCTTTTGATCTTGGGACTTGTTGTGTGAGGCCAAATTATCTTTGCACACTTTTGCATACATGACAAGGTAAATTTTGATTTTCAACTACGATGATGACAACGTTATAGGACTTTAAGCCCCTAATATTTTGTTGCTTTAGCATCAAAATTGAAGGGTTATTAGGACAATGCCTTTGCCTTCCCACTAGAGTTTTTCTTGGTGATACATCACAAGGCATGGCATAATGGTATTAGAGTGAGATTATAATCTTGGGACATATAGATTATGTTATGCTATGCTATGCATAACTTTTGTGAACCTTGATCGTAAAAGTAGGGCACCTAGAGCGATGGCAATTTAGTTGAAACCATCATGGCTTGAATATTGTTGCATAAAATTTCTCATTGCCTTCCCTCTATTGTTTTGGCTTAAAACATTAGGTCATGTGGTTCTAGCAATTCTCTAATGGAGCGCCTTGCGTAATCTCATACCCAACATCTATTAGTTAGATGCATAAGTTTTACGTTTAAGATATAGGTTCAACTCTTAAGGTGTGTCCTAGCGCACCCATTGTCGTCATCGTGACTCGTCTCGGACGAGTTGACTAGTGAGCCGAGTTGGTGTGTAATTGAGTAGAGTTGAGTATATAACTCGGCAGGTGCTAAGACTCGAGTGCTTTGGCTACTCGTATTTGATTTGGTATAAAACAGTCAAAAAGAAAAAAGAGGAGAAAGAATGGCAACCTGATATCGCCACTAATTGAGTCTTCTTTCACCACCATCGTTGTCGAGCAATTTCCCTTCAACCATCATTGTCGTCGAGCGATGCCATACCCCCCCCCCCCCCCCCCACCCCCACCATCTCCTTCGATTGACTTAGCTAGGGGCGTTTAGCTTTGAGTGAAACAGAAGTGACATGAGATTTATGGGTATGAGTTGTTTGTGTAAACAGAGGTGAGATGAGATCCACCACAGCAATTCCATCTATGATCTTTTACCAGTTCATCCCTCAAATGTTTAAATTATACTCGACCAAATTGGACTTAATCCCTTAGACCTATTTTATATTCACAATTAAATCAAAAGAGTGGTAATATGTGCCTTTTTATGTTATATTACATTATAGTTATACTTTATAATGTATTTATAATATTGTCATTAGTACTTATATGTTTCTCCTAATGAGTGGTAATATCTGCCTTTTTATGTTATATTACATTATAGTAATACTTTAGAATGTATTTATAATATTTTCATTAGTACTTATAGTAATTATGTTTCTCCTTTTCTTTCTACCAAGTGAGGCTTATTATTTTCTTAATGGTTATTGGCTGTTCTTTTTGTTTTTTCAGGTATTATTTTGTACTAATTTTTTCTTTATGTCACACAAATTACTATTCTTTTGACTAATTAAATGATTGATGGTTCAGGGATTAGTTTGACTTTTATTATTAATATTAATATACAATTGAATTATTATTTTGTGCATCACAACAAAAGCAAAACCATAACTGTCTTTGTTGTCACTCGTTCAAGAGCATAAGCTTCTACTCATCATATGTGACATCTTATCGCTTGCACCTTTGTTCACTCAGCAATGCGTCGCACCTCAGACTCTGCGGAGACTTTGGTGCCTTAGTGTGTATTGGGAATTTAATAACCATGAATGTGATAGAGTTGTCATAGGTTGGAGTAGAAATTATGGTCCAATATTTCATGTAATTTAAAAAAAAAAAAAAATAATTTGTAACATTTCATGCAATTATATTGATGATTATTAAGTTTGTGTCAAGCTTTTTGTTATTGACATTATGAATAAAATTTAATCAGTATTGACTACTGAAGGAGTTTTGTATAGTGCATTTAAATTTCAGATTCAAATCATGCATAAATCATGAATTGTAGGAAATTTATGTTGGACGACTGTTGCATGTACTTTATGATGTGCTTTTTGTCATCTCTGATATCCATATTTAGGTGTGATATGCTTTTTGTATTTATAACTTGTGATATTACGTCATCATTATGCATCATATCTTGTATTTTGAGAACAGTATCGCGTATATTAACAATAACTCATGGTAACTTCTTTATATGGTGAAGATGTTTGCATGTATAGTTGTTGACTTTTATTTCCCAGATTGCAAATCTTGAATAATTTGTTATGACTTTTGAATTTCAGTTACTCAGAAATTTGATGTATTTTAAAAAAATCTCTGTTCCAATACTAAAAGGGATAAGAGTCTGCGAATGAAGTCTTTTTTTGTTTGTTTCATCATATACTTCATCCTTGAAATGAAAGCACATATATGGTATTTGAAAATTGTAGCTTAACATTGGCATAGTTTTTCTTTATCTGGTGTTTTGTACTCAATGCCAAATACACCTTAAATTGTGGTGGTTTTTGTTATCTTTTATACTACTGCGCCCATAATGAAATGCAATATTATTTATATTTTTTGGAGAATCTAAATGCCTTTTCTGTTTGTCCTATTTATGGCGATTTTGATGACTCAAGAAATTTAATACAAACAATATCGTTTTTGCTACCTCATTTTGAATAGGATCCATGGGAATCTGTTAGCAGAGATGCCATTCATTGGGACTCGCCATATATATAGGCGTCAAGGGATGTGCCGTAGGCTTCTAAATGCAATTGAATTGGTATGTTGACTTCTTCTATGTAAACTTCTATTTAATGCATAATATTTTTCTGCTGTACAATTTTTTGGATTTCTTAATCTATTATACTTGAGAAAAGTTCGATTAAAAGTAAAACTTGTGTTAGTACACCTATGTTTAGCATTCCTGGAATTGCCAAAAATAAACTACCTCTTTCAAGTTTTAAGACATTCTTCATCACAGTAAATTGTTTGATGCACATTTCCTTTTCCATACAATATTTGGGCATTTTGTGTGCCTTTTCTTGCTTTAAGTTTAGATGACCGGTGTTCCTTATAATAAAGTGTGAAACAGTTTATATTTTTCGTACTATATTTAGCAACAGCATAACTACTAGAATTGAGAATTGGCGCGAATATACTCATGTAAAGTGTGCATTGCACATTACATGCGACCAGCGTTGTTACAGTATTATAAAGATTAATCTTTTCATAAGGTCTAAATTGAATATAAGTTTATTATGGAGTAAGCATAAGGGTTGAAATTTTGTATCCTGGATTTTGTTCTTCTGAGCCATCCTCCATGCTTGATAGAGTTGCAGTTACTTTATGCTTGGCAGGATAAAAAACCTTCGTGCAGCTGGTGACAAAAAAAAAAGTAACAGGGTTGTGGTTTTTGTGTGAGAGAAATGGAAAAAGTTGATAGGACTTGCTTGAGATAATGGTCTTGGAACTTCTAATTGGTTTTTTAGTGCTTCCTTTCAGTTTGTTTTCTCATGCATAATATATGTTATTTCACTGATCATCTTATCGTTAATGGTATAACCTTTCTTCCTAGATTTGTTCCTCTCTTTTATAGTGCTATTATAATATATCATAAAGACCATCCTTAGTGATCTTTCATCCTTGGGGTTGACTAATAGCAACATCGCTTGTGTTTTGATGTCACTATATCTAATCTGGTGTCAGGCTCTTTGCTCTCTGAATGTTGAGAAACTTTTGATACCTGCTATCTCTGAACTTCATCAAACATGGACATCGATTTTTGGTTTCAAGCCCCTTGAAGAATCAAAGAGACAAGAAATGAAACACATGAGCGTGATTGTGTTTCCTGGAACGGATATGTTGCAGAAACCTATACTGAAAAAGCAGATAGCCAACTGTAACTTGATTTCAGCTGCAGGTATTTATTGTAAACTTTTATTGTCCTTTCATCAACATTATTATTAGTTTTCTGAACCACGTTTGTTTTAGTAGTTGGGAAGTCCTCTGCCGCACATCAAGATTTACATGAAACACCAGATAATGCTGACATCGCTGGGTGTCATACCAGTGCTTCCTGCAAGGTCATTGTTAAACATGCACTTGGAATAAATGAAGAAGCCAGTGCTGTTAAATCCATATTGCATCCCCCTGATAGTTCAATTGATATATTTAGTAAAAGTGGTTCAGTTATTCTGCAAGAATCTGCTGATAAAGAATCATGCCTAGCTCATCTTAGTTTGAACCATGATGGAAATAACACAATTTCTGCTGGTTCCGTCTGTGATGCTCTCGAACTTAATGGACAACTAACTCCAGAGAAGATGACGGAACATCCAAATGCCACTCCTGTTGTTACTACTGTGCTTACTGATAAGACGAGCGTGGAGTGCAACTCTGACTTGAATTGTCATACCCGTGTGGAGGAAAGCCAATCGTCTACTTTTCCTCAGATTGATTCTCATGTATCAAATTTCGAGGAAAAGTCCATTTATGAAACAGAAGAGGATAAAGAAGCCACTGAATTTGAGCAGACGAAAGAAATCAAATACTTAAAACACAATTGCGTATCTGTTGCTGAAGACTCGTTCCACAGTTCTGATGAAAATTTGCAACATTCTCTGGATGTCAATGTTGTGCATGGGTGTCAAGTTTCTGGGGATTGCACAGCGTCTTTTGATGCTGACTGCAGAACTCAAATGCAAAATTCTCTTGGTGGATTAATTAATGATACTTGTTCATGTCCTCAAAAAATGCAAAATTTTGCAAATGATTCAGATGCACCTTTTGCTGGTAATAATATCCCTAATCTTTCTTCCAAGAGGGATGATCTTACTACTTGTGAACCCAAAATTGTTGCTTTTTGTGACATGGATCAACTTCCTTGCTCGGCTGATGCCATCCTTAGTTCAACTGCTGGACCTATCTCTGATGCTTCTTGCATGAATAATGGATTTCGCAAGTCCTCAGATTTACAACCAGGAGTGGATAGTGATATTTGTACTGATGGAAATTTATCTTCTTTTACTTGCCCTATTGGTGCTACCCATGACACTTCTTCCAAGGCTATGCATCACCTGAAAGAAGATTTTGTTGTTGCTGAAAGTAATCATGTTTCTTTCAATGCCAATACTCTTACAAACGAGCCTGAGTTCTGCTCCAAACCTTTTGAGCAGTCTAAGTCGGCATCTGAGGTTGATCTCTCTATTCTCACTCCATATGATTCTGAACCCTTGTGCAACTCAAACTCCTGTCCTGATGTGAATCGTCTCTGTACTACTAGCAGTTGTAGCACACCTGGGGTTACTGAGGTGATTACTCTCAAAAACATGTTGCTGACTTGTTATGTTTTGGCCTGTTTTCAATTAAGCTTCAGTTGATCTTCTCATTAATCTGAAGACAAGAATTATTGTTCATAAGGACTTATGAATTTGGACTTTTAAGTAAAAATGAACTTCTAATGATGACTCACTGGCAATTGTCACACAGTACATTTACATATATGAGCAATACATTAAACATCCAAGTGTTATATATGTCTCTCATGGAAAGTGCTTTCTTAATTTTGACATTTTTTCAAGTGGTTGGTGTTCTTATTCAGTTCTCATTCTTAGTGTTGATAATTCAACATCTTTTTACGAACTGTAAAATGTCATCTTACAAGTTGGTGGGTATTGTTTCACAGGTTGGTCCCTGTAGATTGCTGAAGAGTGGTAAGCTATGCTAAATCTTCAACTGGCTTATGAGAGCGTTAAATGCTAAAGTTGGAGAACATGTATGCCTGTTGGAAGGTTTCTCCATTTACTATTTGGATGTTTTAATCAGTTGTGGACTGCCTTTTGGAAAGTCGATGTTTGTAAATAAAACTTTTACTTGAAAACGGGTTCTAGGGAAATTTTAACGGGTTGTCAGAGATGAAACACGCCCCTGGCTTTTGGCATTCTTATTAATTGACTGGAGTTCTGTCTATGATAAATGTGAACACTAATTTTAAAAGGGAAAGAGTATCTTTTTTGAGGTATGTTTTTTGTTCTTGCATTAATTTTTCCAATTGCTCCATGTCATTTGTACATCATATCATTTCCTGTGTCCAAAATTTCTTTCTCATCAACTAGATGTCGAGATCATAATCGGGAAAAACATTATACTCCCTACTTTCCAAGTTAAATGAACGGGTTTGCATTAGCAGTGGTGCAATTTTTTTGTTGTTGCAGACCCAAACTGCGTTTTCTTGCTCTTGGCATCCGCAACCACGTCTGTATCCGCTAGCTTACGTTTTGGGAAGAAAAAATTTCAAATATGTAGGTATTATGTGCTACGTTGCCATAGCGGGCCAAGTTGATGAAAATCTTGAGCTTCTGTAGCATTTGGCTTCATTTGTCTTCACATATTTATGCTATATAAGAAAAACTCTGGCGAATTCACGTAATGATATGATGTTTTGAGGACGTGGAAACTTGATATCTAGTGTTTTTTCAATTCTTATATTTACCTCACTTCAGATTGTTGAGTTTGTTTCTCTTACACAATCTCTGTGTAGGCCGGCCTGTTTATGTTTAGAAGAACCGGGTTCAACCTGTTTTATTAGTTTTTTGTTCACTCCCTTGCTGCAGGATTTTGTTGTACCTGGCGACAATATACATAGATGAAAGCTTATAGTAGAGTTTCAATACCAACATATGGAACGAAAGCTTAGTGCAAATGATAATATTAAAAGTTTTTGTAATAACCCGATATTTTTTTAATAATTAAATATTACTTTTATTTTTCTAAAAGCCTAATTGAATTAGAATGGTAAGTGACTAATTTTTTGTTTTTTTTTGTTTTATTTGGAGAGTTAAATTCTTTTAGTAGATAATTAAATAATTGATTTAATTAAAATTAAAGAGTCTATTGGAATTTTGATAACTTATATATTGTTTCTTAGTTGAATTTAAAGAGAGTTAAATGTAACCTTAATCATTTTATAATTTCATTGGTTGATTTTTCGAGTAGAATATTTATGTACATTGCAGTGTATTAAAAAAAATTATAATTAATTCATCTGATGTCAGAATTGAGTGAATTCAAAGCCTATTTTTCCAATTTTTTGTTCTCTTTAATATTAGAGAGAGAGAATTTATTTGATATTGTTTTTCTACTTTAAATTGATAGAAATTGCAACTTGTCTTGATTTTAATCACTGTTTAATTTTGAAAATTCATAACTTAGTCATGTTAACTCTGAATTGAGTGATTCTTGAGCTTATTTCGTGTATTTTTTTGAGAGTTGCAATTTTTTTAAGAAATGAAAAGATTTTGAAGATTCTAGAAGACCCGAAATTTAGATTTTTTTATTACTGTGATATGTAGGAAGACAAAAAAAGGATGGTAAATATTATTTTATATTATAATTTTAAATTTTAATATGCGGCTTTTAAACAAAGGATTATTTTAATTAAAATAGAGATAGAATTAAAAGTTATGATAATTAAAAAGAGGAGATGGATTAATATAAAATAAAATAATTTAATTGATTGTAAAAGTTAAAATTAGAAAATTTGTCTATATTTTTATAGGATATTGCGTGAGTTATATCTCATAATTCGACCGTTGGATTGTTATAAGTTTTGGATATGTTATCAACAATTTTGAACCGTTAAAGTTAATTATTTTATTTGTTATGAATTTTAAGAAAGGGTCGATTTGGAATTTTTGTAGCATAATTTTTTGCAACAAGTTCTAATATTTAAAAATATATAACTTAATGATTTAAAATCCGATTTAAGTGATTCTAGAGGCTAAATTGGAGTATTTGAAGACTAATTTATATTAAAATTATTTAATTTGAAAAATAGTTATAAAATCATATTGATATGAGCAATACAATGGATTAAGGTCTTAAGAATGATTTATCGTACTGAGATTTTTAAATTTTTTAAATTTTGCTACTAATTTTTCTGTTTTAGAGGTATTAACAATGATCTAAGAAGAATAATTAAATGCACCTTAAATAGTTTTAAAAGTATTTTAGAATTTGTAAGTGGAACTATATACTTAAATTGTTATTAATTTCATATTGGATATCGTTGGTGCTTGAAGTTAAGATTTTGGGAAGTGTGCTTATGCTCTTTTTGATCATTGTTGTATTATCTATATCTTGTTATTTATAACTGTTTTCTTTTATTTCTATTGACACTCTTAAATAAAAATTTAATCTTTGATACCTTGACTTTATTATGTAATTTGAACTATTTTCCTTATATTATAATTTGTATAGATTTTGTAATTCTTTCAACGATATTCTCATTATGTTGATTTGTTTATTTTTCTAATTATTCATAATTTAGTGCTCGCATAATTATTTCGTTTTCTAATCAAATTCTTATTTTCCTTTGTCTTGGTTTAGATGTTCCTAATTTCATATTTTGTACTATTTTGAATTTGTTCTTCTTACATAGAACTTTGTTGATTTTTGTAGAGTGGTATATTACTATAGAGGTATTTTGTTTATGATTTGATTTGGTTCAACATGTATGTTTAGAACCCTTTTTGTTGGTATTGTATTGCATGTATTGTGACATTATATATTTGGTACAATAAGCGATAAGATATACCTAAACTATAACTACTTGTGGAGGTACCACAAATATGCTCTTTTGACACCAAGACATAATATCTTTTGTGATGATATGATCAGTCCACAAAGTATCTTTTTATATGTTTTAAGTGTGAGTTTTGATTAATATATTTATCCAGAGTGCGTATAGGTCTATCCCAAGTCTAAGTGATATTTTTTCAATTGTCACACACCCTTAAGAAGTTTAAGATACTCTTTGGATTTTGATGATAAAGAAAATACATTGTTCTTGGGAATAAGATAATGGCATCTTTAACCTGCTGCAAGTTGCATTTTCTCTGATCCTCGGCTTTGCTGATTGTAAATGAAATGACCTCACTGTGGATATTTTTGCTGGCATTGTTTGGGCCGTTTTTAAAGAGTACATTGTTGGCAACATCTTATGCTGCAAAGTTATATGGAATTTTGATGTGATTAAAGTAGTTCTTGACTTGCAACCAATATATTGTTGTGTGTATTGGCGGGCTTCGAAAATCTCTGGCAATGTTTAGCTTTATGAATTTTGGTTTATTAGAATGTTTACTACAGGTGGTTCTTAAGAAAAAAGAAGATACTCTCTTGGTCTTAATTTCCAAACGAGGTAGGGCAACATCCACAACAAACGGTTGTTGGCAACACTGTTGTAGCAACAACAAATACAAAGAACAACATAGCTGTGAAAGTCTCTGTCGCTAGAAGCTCTCCAGCGACGGGCCAATTTTATTTTTTTAACGCATATTGCTAGACCTTCTAGCGGCAAGCGTTAATTTTTTTTTTTGGACTACCACAAAAGCCTCTAACGACAGTATGTTGAAAACAACCGTTTACTGTGGATATATATTATAAAATATAGAGATATAATTAAAATAAATGAGTATATATAGAGTTGTTTAAAGACCGCTGTATTGTCGGTTCAAAAAGCGGTGCAGTGCATCGTCGATTCAAAGGCAAATACTCAAACTATATTGCACTGGTCCTTGTTTAAAATTTTTTGTACCAAAACTGCACCGGCGAAACCAACGATTTGGATAAAAATCGTTTGGCTTGATGCAGTCTAACTAGTTTCGGTTTAAAGTGTCATCTCTACGAAAATTTGACTTCTTACTGTTGAAAGGTATATTCGAACACGTTATCTTACATAATAAAAAAAAAAATATTTTTATCACTAAATTATCACTTTTAATTTAGGTACCACCAACTACCAAGTATTAACTTGGATGGTATTCCCAGGCTTTGTCGTAGCAAAGACCTGAGTTCCAACCCTATGAGTATAATGAATTAAATTAATAATAAAAAATAAATAAAAAATACCCTCCTAAACGAGCTTCACTATTTAACATAATAAAATAGAAAATGGATGCACTATGCATTAAATTTCATTATTCTTGTGTGCAAAATAAATTATTTTTAAAGTTTAATCTCACTTTGATATGGAGGGAGAACTATAATCTCTCTCTCTCTCTCTCTCTCTCTCTCTCTCTCTCTCTCTTGCTGGTATTTGATTCTAGAAAAGGGTAATGCTACATGTTCTGAATTTGTGCAGCTGCTTGGGTCTAATAAACCTATTTTATATACCACATTATGCACTTTATTTTATTAAGAAGTAACAATGAATTTTTTTATTAATTTAATAAATTCTTGATATGGCACCAAATTGAGAGTGCATTTTAACTTTTAAAGCATGTTAAAAGTTTGGTGATAACACATAATCTTTTTAATTAAGAAAATACTATTTTCTAAATATTATCTTTAAGAAAAAAAATATTCTATTAATAAAGTAATTACTAATTATGTTTTAGTTTCGTTGACAAAACAGTAACTATGATTAAAAAAATAAAATTAAACTGAACTTTTATTTTGTACTCTCTTCATTCTAAATTTTAAAATATTTTATTCTACTATTAAGAAAGGGTACATTTTTAATTTAATAGTATAAAGTGAAATAATATTCTTAGTTTGAAATTACCTTTAAACAATTATTTTTAGCATCAAATAACCATTATTAAATATTTTAGCTAATACAAAGGCTACATTTTGATAATATAAAATTATCTTCAAAAGTTATTATTTTAAATATGTAACTCTAATTTTGAAAATGTGGGAGTAAGAGACGGGAAAAAGAAAATATTTTATAAATAATTTCTTATAAACAAAATTTATAACTTTCCGAAAATCACATTTGAGCCACAATTTGACGGGGAAAACACCATCAATGATATGGGAGAAAATTGTTATATAATGGACATTCCTGTCGCTCAATATTTAGAATTTTTAAAAATTCGATTTAAAAGAAATGTTTTTTTTTAATTTATTGTAAAAAAAAATTAAATCCATCGCCCTACAAAATGTCTCTTGCGATAAAAGTAAGAAATATAAAGGACTAAAGTCGAAATTAGAAAATTTATAGGGACTCTTTTACAACATGTCGATTAATGAGTAATGCCTACAAGCTTTATGCTTACGGGTATATAATTCAGATCTAAAAATCTCACGTCTTCTCAAAACCCTAGCCGTGATCACATTTGAGCTCTTTGGCATCGGATAGCGAAGTTTCAATCCCAGGCAGGCAGCCATGGTGAGTGAGTTCTTTCAGTAGATTCAACAAGCTTCATACTTGCACATTCTGTATCTAATCTCGTATTGTATTGTTTGGTTGACGTTAATTTTGGTTGCAGTCGTTAGTAGCAAATGAAGATTTTCAACACATTCTTCGTGTGCAAAACACGAATGTCGATGGAAAGCAAAAGATTATGTTTGCTCTGACTTCAATCAAAGGTATCGGCCGTCGTTTCGCCAACATCGTATGCAGGAAAGCCGATGTCGACATGAACAAAAGGTAAACGTTTCCTACTGTGCTGTTTTTCATTGATTACATATGGGTAACTTTGTACATATCAATTTAATTGATTCCATTTTAATAGATTTGTTAATGTTTTTTTGAAAATATAATATTACTTTTATATCCCTCTGTTATTAGTTTTATATTTGTAAAGAGTATTTCTGGTATATTAATTTATCTCTTGTATATTACACTTTTCATATAAATGCAATGTTATATGACCTGTATTTGCTTTAGTTTACAGCTCAAATATGATAAGTCTTACTATAGGCTGTTTCTGTTTACATATGAGTGTTAATTTATGATTATAGTAACTAGTCAATTTATGAAAAGTAATAATGTCCAAGTAGTGATAGAAAGTGATTTAAGAGTTTTGGTGCTTGTAGATGAAAATTTTAAAAGCATGTAGGAAAAGCTTGTATTATCTAAAATTTTTGGAGAGGTAATAGTTGAAGTAAGTGTACTTATTGCTAGTGTTGTGGTACCTTTGCTACTCTGTTATACAAGTATTCATTTTCTTGATTCAAGTCAATCATATTTGCCAGCACTTAATTTGTAATTAATCTTTGTCCCATGTAAATGTCTTCATTTAGATTTCCAAAAGATTTCCTGATGCAGTTTAAGTTCCAAAGTATAGTAACTAAACAGTGAAGAGTGGTTGGTTATTTAAACATATATAAGCCTGGTATTAAGAGACTATAGATACTGTGATTTATCTCTGTTTGGATGTACTAGAAGTTATCTATTACGGTTGTTTATTATCTGCTCTTGAGCTATATTTGCTTGCTTTGATTATCTAACCTTATTCTTTGATTGCTTGTAGGGCTGGTGAACTTTCAGCTGCTGAAATTGATAGCTTGATGGTTATTGTTGCAAACCCACGTCAGTTCAAGATACCAGACTGGTTCTTGAACAGGAAGAAGGATTACAAAGACGGGAAATTCTCTCAAGTGACATCAAATGCCCTGGACATGAAACTGAGAGATGATCTTGAGCGCTTGAAGAAGATCAGGTAAGGCATTCTTCTTTTGGAGTTATGATTTTTGTTCCTATAAATGTAGAAAGGATGAGTTAGGATAGACTTCGTCCTATACTCTGCTGATTTTCGAGATTTTGCTGCTTTGAATTGGCTGCTTAGTTGAGATTTTTTCTTCTTTGTGTTGTCATTTAAATTTTAACAGGAATCACCGTGGTCTCCGCCACTACTGGGGTCTTAGAGTGCGTGGACAGCATACCAAGACTACTGGCCGCAGGGGAAAGACTGTTGGTGTCTCCAAGAAGCGATAGACTTTACCTGCATTTTCTTTCTCCATTGTTCTTTCAGTTAAGTTTTGGATTAATTAGCCTATCGCATATTTGGTAATTTGTGCTGTTTTGTGTCTCAGCTAGAGTTTAATATATATTTATCTTTAGACAATTTTACAATTTTACAATTTCTGCAATGTGGTGATATTCAAAAGTTAGTTTGATTTCTTATGAAGAGAGCCGGTATCAATGATATTGTAGTGTTTACATCGATTTATTTAAAGTACTTTCCTGGGAGTTGCAACTTTAGTCCTGTTCTTTGTGTTCCTGAATTCTCGACTGTTCAGTGCACAATATTGTATTTCTTTCTTTCCCTTGCTGTGGGGAGGGGAGGGGGTTTGAGTTACTTCTTTGAGACTCAAAAGTCTGCTTCTCCATTGCAGCCAGGTGGACCTGGGCTGTGTAAATATATAAATAACGTAAGAATTGTTGTGTCTAAAAATAGATAAATGTTGGTTAACATGGCATGCTATAATGAAAGAGTATTTATTTAGTTGGTGGATATTGTAAAATGACATGTTTTGTCTGGCCTGACGCACAGTATTTACAAATTCATCTTTCACAAAGTCATGTATAAAATTTATAAATTTGAAGGATGTATTTTTCTTTCATGATTATTTTTAAAATTGGGCGAGTATTTTTATAAGTTTGAATATACTTTGTCAAACTTTACTAGTTTTATTTATTTACTATGTGACACCAATGAAACTTAAATTAGTGATTTCAGGATTTTAGTTAACCCTTACCCTCTATATACCTCTAAATGTTGACAACATGATATCATGATTTGAGAAATGAATGACATGAAACTTTTTGGGAGTTTTCAAATGAAGAAAAGCTGAGTAGAAAGTTTAGGGGAAGGGAAAAAATGAAAATTTAAAATTTACTCCATTTTACTTGCTGAGTTTAAGAGAAACTAATTCTTTGTTGTATTAGGTTATATTTGTTTGTAAAAAATATGTTTAGGATTGAATTAATTGTCTTAATTTAATACTATTTTGAACTGTTTAATTTTTTGACGAAGGATTATTAGTTTCTTAATATTGGTCTATTAGTCCTATAAAGTTATTTAATAACTTAAAATAAGGAGACTATTAATCTCATATTCTTTATGGGATTATATAATTTTTCATAAATAGCTTTAAGAATGGTAAAAAAAAATAGTCCATATGATTATTTAAAGGGTTATTAATGATTATTAATTTTTATTATGGGATAAAATAGTTCAAAGTAATATTAAATTAATATAAATAATTTAATTTTAAGTATATTTTTTATAAATAAAAATAGCATTGGTGTTTATAAGTAGAGAGAGAGAGATGGCGAAAAAGTTTTTAATTTATTATGCACTGAAAAAGAGAGGTGGACATAATTCGAATTAAATAGAGTATTATTATACGTACTTTATCCTCCTTCCTTTTCAGTACAATCTGAAAAAAATTCTATCCTTTTCTCTTGGTTTCTTTTTTTCAATTAATCAAAAAACATAATAATGCAAGTTATCATGTTCCATCTCCACTGATATACAACTCCATTGAGTTTGAGAGTAAAACAACTCAAGTGACATTTGACATAAGTCCATCAGCACTTAATTTCTTTCTTCATTAAAGTGAAGAAAAGGAAAATGCTGCTACAATCAGAGAGAAAGAAAGTGAGATACTTTCTTCCTAAATAAGTATACTCTCTAAGCATTATTTAAATTTATAAATATGCTCTTCCTACCTCATTTCCAATACACATCATAGCTTAGATTATTGGTTTTCTTTATTTTATGATCAATACTAAAGAAAGTCTTGGTACCATCAGCAAAAAGATAAAGAGGCAAGTCTTTTTCCACAACTACACAATAGTTTGACGCGTCTAGTTTATTCAATGGCCGGTGTAGGCTGGCACCCCCATCACTCCACAGTCCCCACACCATGAACGAAGATAATAAAATCCTTGCACCCACATTTAAGTAATGGAAATTATGCAAAGAGTAGATAAATAAACAAACTGGTTCTAACTTTAAAACTAACTGGAAAATAGTTGACCGATCTCATAAGCATATTGTAGTAGAGCAGTGTCAAGTTTCCATTCTCTCGCTCACTGAAACGGGGAGATGTGGTTAGCTTGGGACACTACGTAACAATATTCTAAGACCACTGAATAATTACTCAGTAGAATCTGTGCCTTATCCTAGTTAAGAAAAAAGACCGCGGTGGTCCAACTTAAATTGCACCAAGTGGAAGAATTTATTACCTCAAAAGCAAAAAGATACATAGACTTTGTGCATCTTCTTCAAACTAGAAATCGAAAAGCTTCCCCTTTCTCAACTTTGAGAAATTCCCACCATCAAAGGATTAAAAAAGCAAGTACCAGTCATATGTATAATAAAAGACCTATCAGTTTATTTTTCAGCATAGTCAGGATTAAGAAAAGATTAAACAATGAGCATACAATATAATAGTCGGCTAATCATCATATCAGTTGAAATCTTTCCAAAAAGAGAGGAATAAACACTGACGAGAGAAAGAAAATGTTAGATAAAGAAAAAGGACCATAATGCTATCATATTATATTGGTGTCACATGAAGAATATGGCCACTGAATCCATTTCATTCAAGATTTTCCATTGATTTTTTCCAATAACAAGTCATTACTGGAAAAGGAACATTTAAATTTTAATCGACTACTCAATTGAAAATGTAAGGCAAATGTAGTTTGAAGATCGGGTATCTATTCAACTTTCCTGTAGTGCCGAATCTTCTATGTGCCTAGAAAGAACGAATAATTATCCCTTTTCAAGGGTCACTGTGAAGCACTAGCAATCCATGTCTGCCACCATTGATTTTTAGGAGTCAGAACTGTCACAAGCAAAAGAAGACTTTATTGGACAATTTGCATCCATATAAGTTGTTTGAGCAGTGGAAGAGAAAATTTCCTGCATTCAGCAATTGGAGGCTAGGAGAGAGGTTTAACTCATGAGAACGTTTTAGATCGAGTTATAAACGTTATAATCGTGGGGAACAACATCATTTTTTATGCATACAGAGGTATCTCAACAATAGAGGTGATGCACAACCAGTTAGTTAGAATACGAGTCTTTAAAAGAGCATCCAAGACCTAGCAGCAATGACAAGACCCAGACCTTTACTTAGACGTATAATGCATTTTGAAAGGACCTATATAGCAATATTGATGGGAATGGATACTCAAGATTCAGGAGTATAGAAGAACAGGTCAATGAGACCAATTCATCCGCAGGAGACTCTCTGTCTCAGGAGATCAAGCACCTCAACAAACTCCACAAGTATAGCTAACAATCTTTCAATTTTAAATACATAGGTTGTATAGGCAATTAAATAGGATAATAGTTACAGTTCTATTTTATTCAAAGTCTATTTAAAGTCTTTTACATGTACAACAGAGAAGACTAAGAGAAATAAAATCTTTGGACTTTCTTCAACCAGAGTATTCTTTCTATAAGGAAAAAGGATGAAACTAACATGTATAAGAAATGACCCCACTTATTTTTTTCAGCATATTTAGGATTAGGAAAAGATTGAAAAATGAGCATATAACAGTCGGCTAATCATCCTATCAGTTGAAATCTTTCCAAAAAGAGAAGGATAAACACTAATGAGGGATAAAATCTTAGAGGAAGATATAGAGCCATATCCTAGAATATTATTATATTGGTGTCACATGAAGAATATGGCCAATGAATCCATTCCATCTAGAGTTGTCATTGATTTTTTCCAATAACAAGTAATTACTGGAAAAATAACACTTAAATTCTAACAAGTAATTACTGGAAAAATAACTTGTTTTTCAGCTAATATAGATGAAGGACATATTTCAACCCCATAAATCAAATCGAAAAGGACCTATTTGAAACTAAAGCACTAGATAAAAATTATGTTCTTTAAGTGCACAAGCATGCACAATTCTATGATAATTAACCAAATTCATAAAGACGGGATAGCCAGCTTTAACACAATATATGTATATTGTGAGCTACCCGCTAAGTCCGTTACAACAAAATAACCCATTACCAAAGGTTCTGAACTCTTGAGCAAAATTAGGATTCATACATATCAACCGGATTTTATTTTTCTTTTCTATTTTTTTTAAGATGTGTGTGCCCGAACCACCTCTTAGAGGGTTCGACTAATCGGTATACATCCCCCACTAGCTCTTGTGTGCACAGGGCATATGCAAATCCAACCATAAGCATGTGGATACCCCTTAAAATTGGCAGAACTTGATCATGTGGCTTTCCCCTTTATCATGGTGGAGCACATGCCATTGAACCAATTAGATTCCCATCTGTTATGAATTCAAGAAACTTGGAATGTGCTCAAGTCATTAATCAACAATGATTCAAGCGTAATATAAAAACCCCAAATTGAAAGCGAAAATAAACCATCTGATTAAAAGCATAATTTCTTTCACTTAACCATCAACAAAGTATATTCCTTGAGGGCAACAGTTAATGAACCTCAAACAACATTTTCAATCTAAACAAAAACATAAAATTCAGCAAGAAAGATGCAATTATTACTGTACTAGAACAAGCCGTCCATTCCCCTCGCCCCAAATCTGTTCTTGATTATCACCCTCCTCCTCATCCGAATTATCTCCTTTAGGTACCGTCACCACCAGCTCGCCGTCAATATAGGCCGCGCTAGCGAGCTCCGGCCGAGTAGCCGCCGGAAGGCGAAACCGCCAAACATCTAACTCCAGCTCATCCATGGACAAATCGAGAACGTTGGTTCCTCTAACAACGATCTTGGTAACACCCGGATAGATCTCGATCGGGTGGGCCCTGATATCGTCGCCGATATCGTTGTCGGTGGTGACGACGAACCGGAGAGAATCGGAGGTTTCTTGGACCAAAACGTCAGCGTCTGAGTGGAACGGGAGCTCGAGAACTTTGGCGAAGATGTGAGGGAGTCTCCGGAGCTTCTTTTGCAGGTTTTGCGACAGAGTGGATGCGATGTCGTATCTGAATGTGATGTTCCGCTTCTTCGGAACTGGGTGAACCTTCATCTTCAAAATTGGAAAAAGCCCTAACTTTTCACTTGGGATTTTTGAAAGATTGCAAATTTCGTTAGGAAATCTAAACCTAGAGATATGAATATGAGCAATTTTGCGTGTGGAGAGAGAAGTGGACTGTCCGAGAGTGGAGAGAGACAGGAGGGATAATTATGATATAGAAGGACTTGCAGTTATGATATAGGGACTTAGTTAGGCTCACCTTAATAAATTTATAATATTTTTTATTATATTAAATTGATAAATTATTACATTTTTTAATAATATATATATTTTATATTTAATATAATAAAAAATATTATAAATTTATTGAGATAAAATTGGTGCCAATTTTACATTAACTAATCCATAATATACTGACTGGATTATCTGACAGACTGACATTTGTATTGACCTTTATTTGAAATTAGTTTTATTAGTTAGGAAATTATGTACTACAAAATTAAGGATTTTCGATACATTGCTGAAAATAATGTATAATAATATTTATTTATGTATTTGTACTGAATTTAATGCATAAAAAAATAATATACTAGTGAATCTCATATATTGAATTTCGTACAAATATATAAACAAATAAAATTTATCTTTATTTTTCGCGCTTAACATGTGCCTAAGAGAACCCTAAAATTAATTCTTCTAATAATCATATAAATTATATAATATTTTTAAATTTATAATAATATTTTAGAATTTTTGTAGAATAGTTGAAGTAGTAATTATAAAGGATAAAAAATAATAAATTTAAGAATCTGAATATGTTATCTTTTGTATCTTTTATGAAATTTATAAATGCTAATATTACAATTTTATTTTATATTTATCTTTAAAAATATAAAGTCTCTAATTTGTAAAAGTTATATGATTATGAAATTTTAATAAAATATATTGAATTACTTATTTTATTAAGGGACAGGAGAAAAAATAAATGCTAGTTGAAGTTGTGTCGCAATTTTTTTTCAACTTTTGATCCTACAAGTTTGATTTTTGTTATAGTTTTATCCTTTTTAACTCTTTTTATTTTTTTTCATCTCCAAAATTTGATAAAATATTTATCATATTTATATAATAATTGCACACATAACACACGTGTTATTGTGACTTATTTATTATAAAATAATATTAAAAAAAATTGTAAAGTAAAAACAAATTTATAAACAAACACTTTTTGTGAAAGAAATAAAATATTATTTTAAAGGACTAATGACAGAATTGTCTCATCAATTATACGATAAAATTAATTTATACTCTTAAATATAATTATTGTTAATTAATATTTCAAAATAAATTTAAAAAACAATATTATTCCTTTTCGATGGTCCAGCCAACTTATTGGCTGAAATTGCCGCGTGTTAGATTCTTAACCATTTATACCAACTTGCCGACGGATTGGTTTTTCTTCCTTTTTTCTTTTTATACATACAAAGAATATATTTTAGGTAAAAATAGTACTCTCTGTTTTTTATTATATAAGTAATTTAAGACATAATTATATATATTAATTTTTTTTATTAATTTTAATATTAAATAATTAATATTAATTTAAAATTTTATTACTATTCACGTACTAATTATTTAGTATTTCTCCTCTATCTCAATTATTTTATTTTTTAAAAAACAAAATAAGAAATAATTAGTTTTTGCCTTTGGTGGTAAGTTGTTCCCTGATATACTCCAGATTTAGCACTCTTAAATGTTGGGTTAATTTTGATGGTTTGAATTTGGGTTATCCGGATGTTCATCTTCATTGAGAATTTTGGTATCTCGGTATTTAATTTCATGTTCATTTTAAAGTTCAAAATAGGTGTTCAGAGGAATTTAGGTCACTTTCAAGCTATCATTTCCTCGAGTGGTCACCGATTGTGTTGGGTACGTAATCTGCCATTGTTAGCTAGATGAACTTCACAATTATCTCCAGCCCAATTTGTTGTATTTGAGTTGTTAGATAGGGACAAGATGGAGAAGATAGAAGAAGTGTAGATAAAGGTATATTTTTATTGACAGTATTTTTTTTCAATATACGGTAAAAAAATATATTACCTTATATCCTAAGATAAAAATTCTTAATTGACTTTTGTGGTCAAATTGACCATTTTTAAAATTAATAATTAAAAATATATATTTAAATTTTTTAAAAAATAAATATTGAGATCAGTATCAAATTCTACGTAATTTATAATATTTACAAGTTTTTTTTACATATATATAAAAAAATAATAAGATATTTTGATTTGAAAAATAATCAATTTGATCATAAAAATCAATAAAAGACTTTTATCCTACGATGAAGAGAGTAGTTAATACAATTTAAAATACATATTTATGTGGTCAAATCGTATCTCTGGCGATAAATTGATCGGAGTTGAAAAAAAGAAACAATATTATTTTTTAAATATACTTTGAGATAACAATTGACGACAACCATATTTAAAGATGCAAATTGATTTGAACATATACTTGAGGGACAGTTTTGTCATTAGCCCTACTTTAAATAACTTAAGGTAGAGTGTTATATTATTTTTTAAAATTTTATTTTATGTTAGACTACATAAATTTTTACATCAAATATCTTGATAAAATATATATAGTACATAATGACTAAAATCAACTCTTTTCATTGCTAAATAATTTTACATTAAAAAACTTAATGCTTAATATGATTACATATTAAATGTGAACTAGTTTATAAATTTATGATGATATCAGAGCGAGTTAAATCTCATTATCAAATAATATTAAGTTCAAAAACTAGATTTATATATTAAATTAAAACCCATCTTTTTATATATTAATAAATCTACCATTTTAAGAGTGTCCCTCACTGTCGTAAGTAAAGAACTCAGTACTGTCCCTTAATAATTCATATTAAATAACTTATATTTTACCACCACTAATTGTTGGTAAATATAATTATATTGGTGAGATTTGTTCTTGTGAAATCCAAACCATTAATTTACAATAACACATAAAAGATATAAAAGAACCAGACATCATCCCATCCCATCCCTATGTTTGTATTAGAAAAAATTATTCTATGATCTTTGAGTATGGTCACGTAGTATCTCAAGATTACTCATATGCTGTTATTTTAGTATGTACAGTAAAAAAATTCACTATATATACTAAAATATTTTATTATATATACTAAAATAGTAGCATATTAGTAGTTTAGGGCATCACGTGATGGTACCCCATGACCAATGAATAATTTCTCATATATAGGAATTGGAATAGAGGGAATCCAACTTCGAAACTATTGTTTTGAATAATACTTTCTTTTCTTTTATTTTAATAGTCTTATTTTTCCTTTTTGCTATTGCTTCTTCATGTTTAGTAATTCTACGTTCTCATATAGAAAATAAAAATAATATTATGTGCATTAACAGATGAACACTAAATAAATATTTAGAATAAAAAAAATAAGTGAATTATCATTTTAAAATTAAATTTAACATACGTATAAAGTGCTAAAAAAAATATACTAGATTTTATATTATTTTAGTTTAAGTGAATATATATTTGACACAGTGATCGATCCCAAAGAATGGGTGATTGGGAAAAAATTGTTAGATACTCCTAAAGCACTTAGTACGAGGTGTTTTATACCACTCATGTGATGTTATGTAAGTACTAAAAGTGAATCATTTTATTTTAAGTGTTCATATGATACTACATAAGTGATATGAGACACTACGTAATAAGTGTCTCAATACCATTAAATAATTACTTATGACTAAGGGATTCACTACTTAAAAATTAATTAATGAGGATAAATGTGGAAATCGTTTAGAAAAGATCCACTGTCTACAATGGTCCATCAATTTGGCTTTGAGTGAAATATAATCACATGTCAAACGTTATATCACGTCCAAAAACAATTATTCTGGCATCAATTTCCGATCTGAACTCCAAAATTGTCAAATGTGATGAAGATTTAAGGTTCAATGCGTTCCACCTGCAAAGTGTCAACCTCGTAAATTTACAACAATGTGAAAAGATAAATGGCATACAAAAATGTCAATGAAGTCTTTGCTTTCGTTTTTTACTTTTACTAGACTTGTTTACTCTTTTATGTAAGATTTAATAAAAAAAAAATTGGTGCAAGAGCTTCAACGATTATGATAGTATAATCGTGATTGTATACTTAATTATGAGAATATATGGTGATTCTTTTATTGTATCCAAATTTATTCAGTCATAAATCAAATTATGTTCTAGTTGAATTTTATGATTATAATAATTGAGATTTAATAATATTTGAATACAGAGTTTTGAAGTTGATATAAATAAATTATTTGAGATAATTTAAGAGATGATAGAGAGTAAAAGAGAGAGAAGGAAATTAAATAAGAGTGAATAATATATATATATATATATATATATATATATATATATATATATATATATATATATATATATGGTGATTCTTTTATTGTATCCAAATTTATTCAGTCATAAATCAAATTATGTTCTAGTTGAATTTTATAATAATTGAGATTTAATAATATTTGAATACAGAGTTTTGAAGTTGATATAAATAAATTATTTGAGATAATTTAAGAGATGATAGAGAGTAAAAGAGAGAGAAGGAAATTAAATAAGAGTGAATAATATATATATATATATATATATATATATATATATATATATATATATATATATATATATATATATATATATGGTGATTCTTTTATTGTATCCAAATTTATTCAGTCATAAATCAAATTATGTTCTAGTTGAATTTTATGATTATAATAATTGAGATTTAATAATATTTGAATACAGAGTTTTGAAGTTGATATAAATAAATTATTTGAGATAATTTAAGAGATGATAGAGAGTAAAAGAGAGAGAAGGAAATTAAATAAGTGTGAATAATATATATATATATATATTATAGATTGTGACCTAAGTTATAATACCTATCAAAGTAAATTTGAGATTCCAAATAACTTTGGAAAATTGAGGAAGGCATTAATAGCACCAAGTCCAAGTAGGACAAAAAAGGAACGTACTATGGAATGGGAAAAGAAAGTGTATTGCCTTTAAAATTATTTTATTTTCGTTGGTATATATTTTTTTGCCCACTTCTTCCCTACGGCAAAGATTTGAGGCAGGAAAATGATAAACAACATCGATCATGCATGATACCACTCGCTTTTGTTGTTTATCTTTCCAATTCAATGTCGTTTTCTCATTATCTTTTAGTATTTGTTAATTTGTTGCAAGTTATTACGAGGTTATTTCGCTTGAGATCATGGTGCATGACTAATAAAATAAAAATCTTTATATTTATTAACAATTATTTAATGGTGTGAGTCTCTTTAATATCTTCTCTCTTTTCTTTTTTCTGTTTAAAAGAATAAAAAATCAGCTAAGATAAAAAATAAAATAAAAAATTTGATATTTTTACAGCACTTTTTTATATTTTCACATGAAAACCGTTGTTATAAATTTATACTGACGATTTTCATGTGAAAATATTAAAAAAATCTATGAAAATATCAGTTTTCAAAAAGAAAAGGCATTAATATCTCTTATAATTAAGAAACTAATGCCCATTTTTCTAAATAACTTATAAGGATGTCACTTGTAGACTGTAGTGTAAATGAATTCATAATTAATATCAAGAATCTCACAATTACATTATAGAATTACAAGTCTCGTAATAAAAAATAAAGATAATTATATAATAAAGAAAATTAAAACTTCACGATAATAATAATAATAATATAATTATTATACAAATATCAAGAATCAACCTGAGTGTAAGACCCCGAATTTTATGAAATACAAAATTTAATTTTTCTTCATATATATTTTTTTTTGAAACAGTAAGTGGTTAAATTAACAAAATTGAAAGTTAAGGATGTTATGTGCAAATTTTATTTTGTCGGACAATATTCGCTTTGTCGGGGAATATTCGTTTGGTC
Source organism: Hedera helix (assembly GCA_947179155.2). NCBI lineage: Eukaryota > Viridiplantae > Streptophyta > Magnoliopsida > Apiales > Araliaceae > Hedera > Hedera helix. The sequence continues at coordinate 43,920,773 of OX359276.1, read as the reverse complement.
GGGGAATATTCGTGCCGTACGACGGCGCCGAAATAATAAATTATTGGTGGACCCCACAACGGAATATTTGTCGGATATAAAAAACGACAGAAATAACCTTTTTAAATAAAAATAGTCAACGGAACTGTTAAAATACCGGTGATAAAAGAATAGTAGCATACGGTAGTTATTGGTATTTTCTGTAGCACTCGGTACTCTACAGTAACACACGGTATTGCATAGTGTCTCATATTTTTGGTCTGATAATTGACACCGTAACTGTTACGCATCATTTCATCGATAATTGTCACTGCATAATATTTTATATTATCAATTCAATAATTATTGTTACACAGTATTTTGCATTATTGATTTAATAATTGTCATTACACTGTATTTTATATCATTTAGTCAATAATTGTTGTTGCACTGTTTTTAAAATTATTGAACCTAATAATTGTCACAGTAACATATGCACAGTAATTCACATTATTGAATCAATAATTGTCATTACACAGTAACGTATGCTTTATTTTACATTATTGTTATCTCTATTATGATGTTATTTAAACAGTTGTATTTCATTAATTTATTGACTTGATATCTAAGAGCTAACTATACTGTATTTATAACAATTAGTCATAATAATTGAATTGATAAAGTTATTTGTTTATAATATAAAGTTAGGTGATTATTAGGTGATATGAAATGAATGGTGTAGATTAAAGTGTGAATTATTGTTGAATAATTGAATTTATTTGTTTATAATATAAAGTTAGGTGATTATTAGGTGATATGAAATGAATGGTGTAGATTAAAGTGTGAATTATTGTTGAATAATTAAATTGATTTGTTTATAATATAAAGTTAGGTGATTATTAGGTGATATGAAATGAATGGTGTAGATTAAAGATAATATAATATTTGAAATGGATGGTGTAGATTAAAAGATGATCTTTAAATGAATGGTCCAGATTAAATGAATGATAAGATTTTTGGCTATAAATAGAAGCCTTAACTTAAGGATTTTTCATAAACTTCCTTACTTGTTCTTTCTTTCTCTCTCTAAATACTTCTTGTGAAAGTTCTCTCTAAGTGTGCTTAAGTCATCTTGAGTATTTGTGAAGATCTATAAGTATACGTGTACTGTTCAAGTTAATCAACCTCATTTAAATCAATATCCAGTCACGTGTTGAGGTAAGGGATACCATCTTTTTCATCTTCCATTATTCAAACATACTATGGTAAGGGATTATCATTATTTGATTCTCGATAATAATATTGTTTCTTCCTTACTCATAAGACGTGCCTTTTATTTCCATGTATTAAATTATGGGAATAACCTTACGGAGCGGATTGCCGCCTGTTGGTGAATAACCTTTCGTATTCATTCATTATTAATCTCTGAGAATAACCTTACGGAGTGGATTGCCGCCTGTTTGGTGAATAACTCTTTGTACTCAAATTCTATTAAATTGTGGGAATAACCTTACGGAGCGGATTGCCGCCTGTTTGGTGAATAACTCTTTGTACTCAAATTCTATTAAATTGTGGGAATAACCTTACGGAGCGGATTGCCGCCTGTTGGTGAATAACCCTTTGTATTAATTTCCTTCACCTTTTGTTAATCAAACCTGCTACGGTAAGGGATATTATTTTCTTTCATACTCCTAAATCGAAATTTATTATGGAACTATTGCTTCTATAATTCCTGAAAATATTATATGTTCCATAATAGTTGAACTTCATTATTTCAACTGAACCTTCCTATTTACGTGAACCTTTCTATTGAATTGTAACCGTTATTCTGAACTGTGGATCTTGAATATCATTTTTAAATTTTACTCCACATCATGTTGACAATTTGGACATTATTTGAATCTGTACAAAGTAAACTTCCGATACTTATTGTTATCATATTTCTTCTGTTCATCATTTATATCATTCTAATCATCCAAAAATCAAGCTGTTGTGAATATCTGTGGCCGGGGGCACAGATGTGATATATTTGTTGAACAGATGATAGGTTAAAGGCGATATAATAGGTTAAAGGCGATACATCTGTTCGGTGTCTTTTATGGCACGTGGTGAATGTTCTCTTTGGCCCGTAGTGCAAAGATGAACTGTTGTTTGGTATGATTATGACCAAAGGCTGAATCTGGTATAATCGTGACCGTTGGTGCTATATTGAATATCTTTGGCCCGTAGTGCAAAGATGAACTGTTGATGTGCATGATTATGATCAGGAACTGTGAATTTATATTATCATGACTAATGATATTTCAGATGATAAAAGTTGATGATGTTTTTACGAAAAAGAGAAGCGAGTGGACATTATAGTCTGCATTATTCTTCTAATAGATTGCTCATTCCGCTGCTATTATTGATCTGAACATTGTTTAAGAATTTAACTACAGTTTTTGATATAAACCTTGTATTCTATTGTATTCTATCAAGAACTCAACTGTTGAAGGCTAATGATAATTTATTCGTCATTATCTTAGTCATGATATTTCTTACTGGGCTATTTGAGCTCACCCTTTCTTTTGTTCCATTGTTTTTCAACAGGAGATGAAAACATAACAGGGTCTAGCCGGGGAATGGAGTGAGGGTCCGAGGAATAGTTATCATAGTCTTCACGTTTTGTAAAATAGTGTGGCAATAATAGTGAAGACTTAGTTGTGTATTATTATACACTGTATTGTAGTACGTTGTGCTTTGTTGTAATAATTTTGTTGTAGTCTTTTGACGACTCAAGTTTGGGCTGTGTGGGCCCAGATTTGGGGGCGTCACAGTTGGCATCAGAGCTTAGGGATATGGTCTTTAATGGAGATCTGGGGTAGAACTAGGAGGGGAGAGACGAATAGAATCAGTCACTAGTGTGTCCTACCTAAAATTAGATTTTTTTTTATCTAATGAATCGATTTGAATGTAGGAACATGAAGAGATGAGTCAATTTATTTGAACTAACATTTATTTTGTGACCACAGTTAATTATGGCATCTGGAAATCAGGAGGTTAACTATGAAATTACCGAAACAAATGTAGCTGCAAAACAAGAGGCGACGAATAATCTTCTTACAAACTCAGAGTTGAATCATTTGCCTAAGGCAAAAATTATGCGTGTTCTATCCAGTAAGGATGAAGGTGAAAGCTCTGCTACAGTCGTTCCAGATCCATTCTTAGAAGCAATTAAAGGAAGTAACGAACTTGCGGAAATTATTGCCTTTAATTTACTCACTAATTGGGAGAGTGATATCACCTGGTTATGCTCTATAACAAAGAATCAGAATATATGGACTTTTCATATTAGTCTTTGGGATTTATGGTGTTCCAGCTATGATTTTCAAGATTATTTAAAAATGATGTTTCTATACTTTTGGGCGTTACAATTTAGAGGAATTCAGGTTAAGTTAGTCACTATCGTGGAAACTGCAGTCTATCGAAAATACTATTTTAATGGAAATCATTGGTACCTTACTACTGATGAAGTTGATGAATCCGAGAAACAGTTTGCTAGAAAATTATTCAGTGGTATTCCCATGGTTGAAATACGTGAAGATCCGAATGAAGTATTCGGGATTCGATTTGACGATAACAGTCAAGAAACCGAATGAGGTGATAACCGGTAAGCTATTCATAAATTCTCGTGAAGTCTATGCCATATTAAATACTGGCTCTATCCACTCTTTTATCTCACCTATATGTACTCAACGTTTAAATTTGACTATTGAAAACTTAAATCTTGTCTTATCAGTTGAAACCTCATTAGGAGAAATGACCATTACATCTACTGTCTATAAATCTTGCCTAGTTCAAATCAACAACCTCACATTACCTGTTGACCTTATTTCTTTGGAGATGCGTGAATTTGATGTGATTTTAGGAATTGATTGGTTGACTACCCATCATGCTAAAATTGATTGTTTTCATAAGATTATTAGTTTTCATATTCCTAATCAACCTGTCATGCAAATTCAAGCAACTAAACCATTGAAATTTATAACTGTTATTTATAGCCATAAAGCCATTCGTTTATTGAAAAATGGATGTCAAGCCTTTTTAGCTCATGTCACTGATTTGAACAAAAATACGTCAAACTTGAATGATATTCCCATTGTTAATGAGTTTCCTGACGTTTTTCCTGAAGAACTTCCTGGCTTACCCCCAAACCGTGAAATTGATTTTTATATTGATCTTGAACCCGGGTACCAAGCCCATTTCCAAAGCTCCCTACCGAATGGCTCCCATTGAACTTCAAGAGTTAAAAGTCCAACTACAGGAATTGTTGGATACCGGTTTCATTCGTCTGAGTGCATCACCTTGGGGTGCTCCTGTTCTATTTGTGAAGAAGAAAGACGGGAGTATGAGATTGTGCATTGACTACCGAGAATTGAACCATGTCACCATCAAGAACAGGTACCCGTTACCTCGGATTGATGACATGTTTGATCAATTGCAAGGCGCTCAACATTTCTCAAAGATTGATCTCCGTTCTGGATATCATCAGTTAAAGGTTAAAGCTGAGGACATTCCAAAGACTGCTTTCAGAACTCGTTATGGGCATTATGAGTTCTTAGTCATGCCTTTTGGACTAACTAATGCTCTTGCAGCTTTCATGGACATGATGAACCGGATATTCAAGGAACATTTGGATCATTTTGTGGTTGTCTTTATTGATGACATCCTCATATACTCCAAGAGTCGCGAGGATCATGAACAACACCTGAGATTGATACTACAAAAGCTCCGTGAAAACAAATTATATGCCAAGTTGAAGAAATGTGAGTTCTGGCTTGAGGAGGTCGCGTTTCTTGGGCATGTGATTTCTAGTCAAGGAATATCAGTCGATCCTGCGAAGATTGAAACGGTACTAAATTGGGAACAACCCAAAACAGTAACCGAAGTCCGAAGTTTTCTGGGTCTAGCTGGTTATTATCGGAGATTCGTAGAAGGATTTTCTCGAATCGCCACTCCATTAACGCAGCTTACTCGGAAAAGCACAAAATTCATATGGAGCGAGTAATGCGAGAAAAGTTTCCAAGAACTCAAGAAGAGACTGGTTTCAGCTCCTGTTCTGACCATACCATCAGGATCAGGAGAATTTGTTATCTACAGCGATGCTTCTGGCAAAGGTCTAGGCTGTGTCCTTATGCAACATGGAAAGGTTATAGCCTACGCCTCTCGACAACTCAAAGATTATGAGAAAAATTATCCTACTCATGATCTAGAGTTGGCAGCAGTCGTTTTCGCGTTGAAGATCTGGAGACACTACTTGTACGGAGAAAAAGTGGATATCTATACGGATCATAAAAGTCTCAAGTATTTCTTCACCCAGAAGGAACTCAACATGCGACAACGACGTTGGCTTGAGCTGTTAAAGGATTATGACCACACAATCCAGTATCACCCGGGAAAGGCGAACGTTGTAGCTGACGCTTTGAGCAGAAAATCTTATGCAAGTACAAGTGCACTGCTGACAACACAAAAGTGTATTTTGTACGACTTGCAAAAGATGGAGATAGAGCTAAAGACACCAGGGACCCGCTCGAAGATTGCTCACGTGCGAGTAGAACCAACTTTAATCGATAAAATTAAAGCTGCTCAAGCTACCGATCCGGAACTGATAAACATGATAAAGAAAGTACAAGAAGGTGTCATTCCCGAAGCAAGAATCGACGAGAAAGGAATACTTCGAGTCAACTCTCGACTCTGTGTTCCTAACGATCCTGAATTAAAGCATAAAATCATGATGGAGGCACACAACACGCCGTTTGCAATCCACCCAGGAGGTACCAAGATGTATCGAGATCTTCGACATACATTTTGGTGGAACAATATGAAAAGAGAGATTGCGGAGTTTATCTCAAGGTGCCTAACTTGTCAACGTGTCAAGGCAGAGCATCAAGTTCCTAAAGGTCCATTACAATCACTTGAAGTTCCCGAATGGAAGTGGGAACACATCAATATGGACTTCGTGACGGGTCTTCCAAAAGTTTCTCAAGGCTTAGATGCAATTTGGGTGATCGTAGATAGATTGACCAAATCTGCTCATTTCTTGCCTATACGAGAAAACTTTTCACTTGAACGTCTTGCCGGTATGTACATAAATGAGATCGTGAGATTGCATGGCATGCCAGTTTCCATAGTTTCTGATCGAGATCTTAGATTCACTTCACGCTTTTGGATCAGTCTACAAAAAGCTATGGGCACTGAACTACGTTTTAGTTCTGCATACCATCCTCAAACGGACGGACAATCAGAAAGGACGATCCAGACCCTCGAAGATCTTTTGAGACTTTGTGTATTAGACTTCAAAGGAAGTTGGGATAAGTACTTGCCGTTGGTGGAATTTTCTTACAACAACAGTTACCAAGCAAGCATAGGCATGGCTCCATTCGAGGCATTGTATGGAAGGAAGTGTCGCTCTCCAATATGTTGGAATGAGGTAGGAGAAGCAAAATTGTTGGGACCCGAGTTGGTACGCTTGACGACCGAAAAGATCCAAATGATCCGACAACGAATACAGACCGCACAAGAACGACAAAAGAGTTATGCTGATCTTCATCGGAGAGACGAAAGTTTCAACGTCGGAGATCATGTATTCTTACGTGTTTCTCCATGGAAAGGGGTTACGAAATTCGGAAAGAGAGGAAAGCTCAACCCTCGATTTATTGGCCCATTTGAAATCCTCGATCGAATAGGAACCGTAGCCTACAGACTAGCCCTACCACCAAGTATGTCTCGCATCCATAACGTTTTTCACATATCTATGTTACCTAAATATGTGAAGGACCCAAACCACGTTATTGAGTTAGAACCAGACGTTATAGCAGAGGATTTAACATACGAGGAAGTACCTGTTAAGATCCTGGATAAGAAGGAGCAGATCCTACGCTCAAAGGTTATAACTCAAGTTAAGGTTTTATAGAGGAACCAAGATACTGAGGAAATAACCTGGGAGCTAGAATCTGAGATGAAATCTAGGTATCCTTACCTCTTCGATATGTCAGGTACGTCAATTTCGGGGACGAAATTTCATAAGGAGGGGAGGTTGTAAGACCCCGAATTTTATGAAATACAAAATTTAATTTTTCTTCATATATATTTTTTTTTTAAACAGTAAGTGGTTAAATTAACAAAATTGAAAGTTAAGGATGTTATGTGCAAATTTTATTTTGTCGGACAATATTCGCTTTGTCGGGGAATATTCGTTTGGTCGGGGAATATTCGTGCCGTACGACGGCGCCGAAATAATAAATTATTGGTGGACCCCACAACGGAATATTTGTCGGATATAGAAAACGACAGAAATAACCTTTTTAAATAAAAATAGTCAACGGAACTGTTAAAATACCGGTGATAAAAGAATAGTAGCATACGGTAGTTATTGGTATTTTCTGTAGCACTCGGTACTCTACAGTAACACACGGTATTGCATAGTGTCTCATATTTTTGGTCTGATAATTGACACCGTAACTGTTACGCATCATTTCATCGATAATTGTCACTGCATAATATTTTATATTATCAATTCAATAATTGTTGTTACACAGTATTTTGCATTATTGATTTAATAATTGTCATTACACTGTATTTTATATCATTTAGTCAATAATTGTTGTTGCACTGTTTTTAAAATTATTGAACCTAATAATTGTCACAGTAACATATGCACAGTAATTCACATTATTGAATCAATAATTGTCATTACACAGTAACGTATGCTTTATTTTACATTATTGTTATCTCTATTATGATGTTATTTAAACAGTTGTATTTCATTAATTTATTGACTTGATATCTAAGAGCTAACTATACTGTATTTATAACAATTAGTCATAATAATTGAATTGATAAAGTTATTTGTTTATAATATAAAGTTAGGTGATTATTAGGTGATATGAAATGAATGGTGTAGATTAAAGTGTGAATTATTGTTGAATAATTGAATTTATTTGTTTATAATATAAAGTTAGGTGATTATTAGGTGATATGAAATGAATGTTGTAGATTAAAGTGTGAATTATTGTTGAATAATTAAATTGATTTGTTTATAATATAAAGTTAGGTGATTATTAGGTGATATGAAATGAATGGTGTAGATTAAAGATAATATAATATTTGAAATGGATGGTGTAGATTAAAAGATGATCTTTAAATGAATGGTTCAGATTAAATGAATGATAAGATTTTTGGCTATAAATAGAAGCCTTAACTTAAGGATTTTTCATAAACTTCCTTACTTGTTCTTTCTTTCTCTCTCTAAATACTTCTTGTGAAAGTTCTCTCTAAGTGTGCTTAAGTCATCTTGAGTATTTGTGAAGATCTATAAGTATACGTGTACTGTTCAAGTTAATTAACCTCATTTAAATCAATATCCAGTCACGTGTTGAGGTAAGGGATACCATCTTTTTCATCTTCCATTATTCAAACATACTATGGTAAGGGATTATCATTATTTGATTCTCGATAATAATATTGTTTCTTCCTTACTCATAAGACGTGCCTTTTATTTCCATGTATTAAATTATGGGAATAACCTTACGGAGCGGATTGCCGCCTGTTGGTGAATAACCTTTCGTATTCATTCATTATTAATCTCTGAGAATAACCTTACGGAGTGGATTGCCGCCTGTTTGGTGAATAACTCTTTGTACTCAAATTCTATTAAATTGTGGGAATAACCTTACGGAGCGGATTGCCGCCTGTTTGGTGAATAACTCTTTGTACTCAAATTCTATTAAATTGTGGGAATAACCTTACGGAGCGGATTGCCGCCTGTTGGTGAATAACCCTTTGTATTAATTTCCTTCACCTTTTGTTAATCAAACCTGCTACGGTAAGGGATATTATTTTCTTTCATACTCCTAAATCGAAATTTATTATGGAACTATTGCTTCTATAATTCCTGAAAATATTATATGTTCCATAATAGTTGAACTTCATTATTTCAACTTAACCTTCCTATTTACGTGAACCTTTCTATTGAATTGTAACCGTTATTCTGAACTGTGGATCTTGAATATCATTTTTAAATTTTACTCCACATCATGTTGACAATTTGGACATTATTTGAATCTGTACAAAGTAAACTTCCGATACTTATTGTTATCATATTTCTTCTGTTCATCATTTATATCATTCTAATCATCCAAAAATCAAGCTGTTGTGAATATCTGTGGCCGGGGGCACAGATGTGATATATTTGTTGAACAGATGATAGGTTAAAGGCGATATAATAGGTTAAAGGCGATACATCTGTTCGGTGTCTTTTATGGCACGTGGTGAATGTTCTCTTTGGCCCGTAGTGCAAAGATGAACTGTTGTTTGGTATGATTATGACCAAAGGCTGAATCTGGTATAATCGTGACCGTTGGTGCTATATTGAATATCTTTGGCCCGTAGTGCAAAGATGAACTGTTGATGTGCATGATTATGATCAGGAACTGTGAATTTATATTATCATGACTAATGATATTTCAGATGATAAAAGTTGATGATGTTTTTACGAAAAAGAGAAGCGAGTGGACATTATAGTCTGCATTATTCTTCTAATAGATTGCTCATTCCGCTGCTATTATTGATCTGAACATTGTTTAAGAATTTAACTACAGTTTTTGATATAAACCTTGTATTCTATTGTATTCTATCAAGAACTCAACTGTTGAAGGCTAATGATAATTTATTCGTCATTATCTTAGTCATGATATTTCTTACTGGGCTATTTGAGCTCACCCTTTCTTTTGTTCCATTGTTTTTCAACAGGAGATGAAAACATAACAGGGTCTAGCCGGGGAATGGAGTGAGGGTCCGAGGAATAGTTATCATAGTCTTCACGTTTTGTAAAATAGTGTGGCAATAATAGTGAAGACTTAGTTGTGTATTATTATACACTGTATTGTAGTACGTTGTGCTTTGTTGTAATAATTTTGTTGTAGTCTTTTGACGACTCAAGTTTGGGCTGTGTGGGCCCAGATTTGGGGGCGTCACAGTTGGCATCAGAGCTTAGGGATATGGTATTTAATGGAGATCTGGGGTAGAACTAGGAGGGGAGAGACGAATAGAATCAGTCACTAGTGTGTCCTACCTAAAATTAGATTTTTTTTATCTAATGAATCGATTTGAATGTAGGAACATGAAGAGATGAGTCAATTTATTTGAACTAACATTTATTTTGTGACCACAGTTAATTATGGCATCTGGAAATCAGGAGGTTAACTATGAAATTACCGAAACAAATGTAGCTGCAAAACAAGAGGCGACGAATAATCTTCTTACAAACTCAGAGTTGAATCATTTGCCTAAGGCAAAAATTATGCGTGTTCTATCCAGTAAGGATGAAGGTGAAAGCTCTGCTACAGTCGTTCCAGATCCATTCTTAGAAGCAATTAAAGGAAGTAACGAACTTGCGAAAATTATTGCCTTTAATTTACTCACTAATTGGGAGAGTGATATCACCTGGTTATGCTCTATAACAAAGAATCAGAATATATGGACTTTTCATATTAGTCTTTGGGATTTATGGTGTTCCAGCTATGATTTTCAAGATTATTTAAAAATGATGTTTCTATACTTTTGGGCGTTACAATTTAGAGGAATTCAGGTTAAGTTAGTCACTATCGTGGAAACTGCAGTCTATCGAAAATACTATTTTAATGGAAATCATTGGTACCTTACTACTGATGAAGTTGATGAATCCGAGAAACAGTTTGCTAGAAAATTATTCAGTGGTATTCCCATGGTTGAAATACGTGAAGATCCGAATGAAGTATTCGGGATTCGATTTGACGATAACAGTCAAGAAACCGAATGAGGTGATAACCGGTAAGCTATTCATAAATTCTCGTGAAGTCTATGCCATATTAAATACTGGCTCTATCCACTCTTTTATCTCACCTATATGTACTCAACGTTTAAATTTGACTATTGAAAACTTAAATCTTGTCTTATCAGTTGAAACCTCATTAGGAGAAATGACCATTACATCTACTGTCTATAAATCTTGCCTAGTTCAAATCAACAACCTCACATTACCTGTTGACCTTATTTCTTTGGAGATGCGTGAATTTGATGTGATTTTAGGAATTGATTGGTTGACTACCCATCATGCTAAAATTGATTGTTTTCATAAGATTATTAGTTTTCATATTCCTAATCAACCTGTCATGCAAATTCAAGCAACTAAACCATTGAAATTTATAACTGTTATTTATAGCCATAAAGCCATTCGTTTATTGAAAAATGGATGTCAAGCCTTTTTAGCTCATGTCACTGATTTGAACAAAAATACGTCAAACTTGAATGATATTCCCATTGTTAATGAGTTTCCTGACGTTTTTCCTGAAGAACTTCCTGGCTTACCCCCAAACCGTGAAATTGATTTTTATATTGATCTTGAACCCGGTACCAAGCCCATTTCCAAAGCTCCCTACCGAATGGCTCCCATTGAACTTCAAGAGTTAAAAGTCCAACTACAGGAATTGTTGGATACCGGTTTCATTCGTCTGAGTGCATCACCTTGGGGTGCTCCTGTTCTATTTGTGAAGAAGAAAGACGGGAGTATGAGATTGTGCATTGACTACCGAGAATTGAACCATGTCACCATCAAGAACAGGTACCCGTTACCTCGGATTGATGACATGTTTGATCAATTGCAAGGCGCTCAACATTTCTCAAAGATTGATCTCCGTTCTGGATATCATCAGTTAAAGGTTAAAGCTGAGGACATTCCAAAGACTGCTTTCAGAACTCGTTATGGGCATTATGAGTTCTTAGTCATGCCTTTTGGACTAACTAATGCTCTTGCAGCTTTCATGGACATGATGAACCGGATATTCAAGGAACATTTGGATCATTTTGTGGTTGTCTTTATTGATGACATCCTCATATACTCCAAGAGTCGCGAGGATCATGAACAACACCTGAGATTGATACTACAAAAGCTCCGTGAAAACAAATTATATGCCAAGTTGAAGAAATGTGAGTTCTGGCTTGAGGAGGTCGCGTTTCTTGGGCATGTGATTTCTAGTCAAGGAATATCAGTCGATCCTGCGAAGATTGAAACGGTACTAAATTGGGAACAACCCAAAACAGTAACCGAAGTCCGAAGTTTTCTGGGTCTAGCTGGTTATTATCGGAGATTCGTAGAAGGATTTTCTCGAATCGCCACTCCATTAACGCAGCTTACTCGGAAAAGCACAAAATTCATATGGAGCGAGTAATGCGAGAAAAGTTTCCAAGAACTCAAGAAGAGACTGGTTTCAGCTCCTGTTCTGACCATACCATCAGGATCAGGAGAATTTGTTATCTACAGCGATGCTTCTGGCAAAGGTCTAGGCTGTGTCCTTATGCAACATGGAAAGGTTATAGCCTACGCCTCTCGACAACTCAAAGATTATGAGAAAAATTATCCTACTCATGATCTAGAGTTGGCAGCAGTCGTTTTCGCGTTGAAGATCTGGAGACACTACTTGTACGGAGAAAAAGTGGATATCTATACGGATCATAAAAGTCTCAAGTATTTCTTCACCCAGAAGGAACTCAACATGCGACAACGACGTTGGCTTGAGCTGTTAAAGGATTATGACCACACAATCCAGTATCACCCGGGAAAGGCGAACGTTGTAGCTGACGCTTTGAGCAGAAAATCTTATGCAAGTACAAGTGCACTGCTGACAACACAAAAGTGTATTTTGTACGACTTGCAAAAGATGGAGATAGAGCTAAAGACACCAGGGACCCGCTCGAAGATTGCTCACGTGCGAGTAGAACCAACTTTAATCGATAAAATTAAAGCTGCTCAAGCTACCGATCCGGAACTGATAAACATGATAAAGAAAGTACAAGAAGGTGCCATTCCCGAAGCAAGAATCGACGAGAAAGGAATACTTCGAGTCAACTCTCGACTCTGTGTTCCTAACGATCCTGAATTAAAGCATAAAATCATGATGGAGGCACACAACACGCCGTTTGCAATCCACCCAGGAGGTACCAAGATGTATCGAGATCTTCGACATACATTTTGGTGGAACAATATGAAAAGAGAGATTGCGGAGTTTATCTCAAGGTGCCTAACTTGTCAACGTGTCAAGGCAGAGCATCAAGTTCCTAAAGGTCCATTACAATCACTTGAAGTTCCCGAATGGAAGTGGGAACACATCAATATGGACTTCGTGACGGGTCTTCCAAAAGTTTCTCAAGGCTTAGATGCAATTTGGGTGATCGTAGATAGATTGACCAAATCTGCTCATTTCTTGCCTATACGAGAAAACTTTTCACTTGAACGTCTTGCCGGTATGTACATAAATGAGATCGTGAGATTGCATGGCATGCCAGTTTCCATAGTTTCTGATCGAGATCCTAGATTCACTTCACGCTTTTGGATCAGTCTACAAAAAGCTATGGGCACTGAACTACGTTTTAGTTCTGCATACCATCCTCAAACGGACGGACAATCAGAAAGGACGATCCAGACCCTCGAAGATCTTTTGAGACTTTGTGTATTAGACTTCAAAGGAAGTTGGGATAAGTACTTGCCGTTGGTGGAATTTTCTTACAACAACAGTTACCAAGCAAGCATAGGCATGGCTCCATTCGAGGCATTGTATGGAAGGAAGTGTCGCTCTCCAATATGTTGGAATGAGGTAGGAGAAGCAAAATTGTTGGGACCCGAGTTGGTACGCTTGACGACCGAAAAGATCCAAATGATCCGACAACGAATACAGACCGCACAAGAACGACAAAAGAGTTATGCTGATCTTCATCGGAGAGACGAAAGTTTCAACGTCGGAGATCATGTATTCTTACGTGTTTCTCCATGGAAAGGGGTTACGAAATTCGGAAAGAGAGGAAAGCTCAACCCTCGATTTATTGGCCCATTTGAAATCCTCGATCGAATAGGAACCGTAGCCTACAGACTAGCCCTACCACCAAGTATGTCTCGCATCCATAACGTTTTTCACATATCTATGTTACCTAAATATGTGAAGGACCCAAACCACGTTATTGAGTTAGAACCAGACGTTATAGCAGAGGATTTAACATACGAGGAAGTACCTGTTAAGATCCTGGATAAGAAGGAGCAGATCCTACGCTCAAAGGTTATAACTCAAGTTAAGGTTTTATAGAGGAACCAAGATACTGAGGAAATAACCTGGGAGCTAGAATCTGAGATGAAATCTAGGTATCCTTACCTCTTCGATATGTCAGGTACGTCAATTTCGGGGACGAAATTTCATAAGGAGGGGAGGTTGTAAGACCCCGAATTTTATGAAATACAAAATTTAATTTTTCTTCATATATATTTTTTTTTTAAACAGTAAGTGGTTAAATTAACAAAATTGAAAGTTAAGGATGTTATGTGCAAATTTTATTTTGTCGGACAATATTCGCTTTGTCGGGGAATATTCGTTTGGTCGGGGAATATTCGTGCCGTACGACGGCGCCGAAATAATAAATTATTGGTGGACCCCACAACGGAATATTTGTCGGATATAAAAAACGACAGAAATAACCTTTTTAAATAAAAATAGTCAACGGAACTGTTAAAATACCGGTGATAAAAGAATAGTAGCATACGGTAGTTATTGGTATTTTCTGTAGCACTCGGTACTCTACAGTAACACACGGTATTGCATAGTGTCTCATATTTTTGGTCTGATAATTGACACCGTAACTGTTACGCATCATTTCATCGATAATTGTCACTGCATAATATTTTATATTATCAATTCAATAATTGTTGTTACACAGTATTTTGCATTATTGATTTAATAATTGTCATTACACTGTATTTTATATCATTTAGTCAATAATTGTTGTTGCACTGTTTTTAAAATTATTGAACCTAATAATTGTCACAGTAACATATGCACAGTAATTCACATTATTGAATCAATAATTGTCATTACACAGTAACGTATGCTTTATTTTACATTATTGTTATCTCTATTATGATGTTATTTAAACAGTTGTATTTCATTAATTTATTGACTTGATATCTAAGAGCTAACTATACTGTATTTATAACAATTAGTCATAATAATTGAATTGATAAAGTTATTTGTTTATAATATAAAGTTAGGTGATTATTAGGTGATATGAAATGAATGGTGTAGATTAAAGTGTGAATTATTGTTGAATAATTGAATTTATTTGTTTATAATATAAAGTTAGGTGATTATTAGGTGATATGAAATGAATGGTGTAGATTAAAGTGTGAATTATTGTTGAATAATTAAATTGATTTGTTTATAATATAAAGTTAGGTGATTATTAGGTGATATGAAATGAATGGTGTAGATTAAAGATAATATAATATTTGAAATGGATGGTGTAGATTAAAAGATGATCTTTAAATGAATGGTTCAGATTAAATGAATGATAAGATTTTTGGCTATAAATAGAAGCCTTAACTTAAGGATTTTTCATAAACTTCCTTACTTGTTCTTTCTTTCTCTCTCTAAATACTTCTTGTGAAAGTTCTCTCTAAGTGTGCTTAAGTCATCTTGAGTATTTGTGAAGATCTATAAGTATACGTGTACTGTTCAAGTTAATCAACCTCATTTAAATCAATATCCAGTCACGTGTTGAGGTAAGGGATACCATCTTTTTCATCTTCCATTATTCAAACATACTATGGTAAGGGATTATCATTATTTGATTCTCGATAATAATATTGTTTCTTCCTTACTCATAAGACGTGCCTTTTATTTCCATGTATTAAATTATGGGAATAACCTTACGGAGCGGATTGCCGCCTGTTGGTGAATAACCTTTCGTATTCATTCATTATTAATCTCTAAGAATAACCTTACGGAGTGGATTGCCGCCTGTTTGGTGAATAACTCTTTGTACTCAAATTCTATTAAATTGTGGGAATAACCTTACGGAGCGGATTGCCGCCTGTTTGGTGAATAACTCTTTGTACTCAAATTCTATTAAATTGTGGGAATAACCTTACGGAGCGGATTGCCGCCTGTTGGTGAATAACCCTTTGTATTAATTTCCTTCACCTTTTGTTAATCAAACCTGCTACGGTAAGGGATATTATTTTCTTTCATACTCCTAAATCGAAATTTATTATGGAACTATTACTTCTATAATTCCTGAAAATATTATATGTTCCATAATAGTTGAACTTCATTATTTCAACTGAACCTTCCTATTTACGTGAACTTTTCTATTGAATTGTAACCGTTATTCTGAACTGTGGATCTTGAATATCATTTTTAAATTTTACTCCACATCATGTTGACAATTTGGACATTATTTGAATATGTACAAAGTAAACTTCCGATACTTATTGTTATCCTATTTCTTCTGTTCATCATTTATATCATTCTAATCATCCAAAAATCAAGCTGTTGTGAATATCTGTGGCCGGGGGCACAGATGTGATATATTTGTTGAACAGATGATAGGTTAAAGGCGATATAATAGGTTAAAGGCGATACATCTGTTCGGTGTCTTTTATGGCACGTGGTGAATGTTCTCTTTGGCCCGTAGTGCAAAGATGAACTGTTGTTTGGTATGATTATGACCAAAGGCTGAATCTGGTATAATCGTGACCGTTGGTGCTATATTGAATATCTTTGGCCCGTAGTGCAAAGATGAACTGTTGATGTGCATGATTATGATCAGGAACTGTGAATTTATATTATCATGACTAATGATATTTCAGATGATAAAAGTTGATGATGTTTTTACGAAAAAGAGAAGCGAGTGGACATTATAGTCTGCATTATTCTTCTAATAGATTGCTCATTCCGCTGCTATTATTGATCTGAACATTGTTTAAGAATTTAACTACAGTTTTTGATATAAACCTTGTATTCTATTGTATTCTATCAAGAACTCAACTGTTAAAGGCTAATGATAATTTATTCGTCATTATCTTAGTCATGATATTTCTTACTGGGCTATTTGAGCTCACCCTTTCTTTTGTTCCATTGTTTTTCAACAGGAGATGAAAACATAACAGGGTCTAGCCGGGGAATGGAGTGAGGGTCCGAGGAATAGTTATCATAGTCTTCACGTTTTGTAAAATAGTGTGGCAATAATAGTGAAGACTTAGTTGTGTATTATTATACACTGTATTGTAGTACGTTGTGCTTTGTTGTAATAATTTTGTTGTAGTCTTTTGACGACTCAAGTTTGGGCTGTGTGGGCCCAGATTTGGGGGCGTCACACTGAGGATATAATATGTGATTGATACAGGATCGGCTCTATACTATCAACAAAAAAACTTGGGTTTTAGGTCTCATTTTAAAGGAAGATCCCAAATTTTTAAACACTATAAATAACTTATATAAAAAAGATCTTATAAAAATATAAGTCCAATCAATCATTTAGGGCCCATAGTCCAATCTAAATATTAAATACCTAAATAATAATAATAATATATAAAAAATCTTATTTAAATAAAAAATATTAATATTTCATCCATCCCAAAATAAAAGTCATCCATTGACTTTTGCAGTCAAATTGACCATTTTTAAAATTAACAATTAAACATTTATATTTAAATTTTTAAAAAAGTAAATATTAAAATTAGTACTAAATTTTATGTAGTTTATAATATTTATATGTTTTTTTACATATATATTAAATAATAATAAGATATATTGATTTGAAAATTTGTTAATTTGATCATAAAAATCAATAGAGAATGTACTAAATATAAGATGTCTCATTTAGAAGTATCATTATAGATACCAAATTATCTTGAGCTACTCCTGAATTGATAAAGGATGAATTGCTCGGTAGGTGAAGACGTTAGGGAGAGAAATAATGAAACAACAAAAGACATGGGCTTCCTTTATCACAACTATGAGAAATTAGATGGGCCTATATACTAGTATCGAATGGACTTTGATTTCTGCAGACACTGTGCTAGTTATGCTACATATATCACTAAATGGGAGTTCAATTTTGTTTTGTGCATCTCCATTGGAGAGTCTTATTTATAATTTTTTTCTTATAAATAATTTGACTTTAACGATTGGATCATCTAAATCCATCACAGTTTTATAACAAATTACATATCAATTTAATCTCTATATTTTTAATTCAATTATTTTATTTTTATCTTTTAATAATGTGATATTCAGATTCATTAAAATGATTGTCATTTTCACATGCTATTGCTAGTGGAGGATGATATGATTTTGATAGAGCTTGTAGGGATGATAGTTGATATAACACGTGTATAGATTTTAAGGATAATTATTTTTTATAATTTTAATCATAAAATTTGTCATTTATCAATTATTGATCATTTAATTATGATTTCGGATGTATCAAAAAATAATAAAAATAAATCATGTTTCACGTAAAATTGATGAGAAGGTAATTGGAGTACTGTTGGTTGGCGGTGGCTCACTTCGCCCACGTCGCCCGCCATTCTATATAAAGTCATGTATTCTCTCTTGTAATATATCCCTCACTTCTCGGTTCTCATCTCTAAGTTAGTATAAACATCACTATAATGAAAATATTTGTGAGAGAATTCTGTAAAAGAAGTTCTTATGTATGTTCTGTAAATTTTTCTGTTCTGAATATTAGTATGCTTTCTTCTATAAAGTAAGCGATTTACTGAACTACGTAAATTTTTTGTATTTCCTTGTGTATGTTTATTTTCATCTTGATTTAGTAGTTTTTGCACAACAAATTGATATCAAGAGCCAAAGTAATTCAAATCACCCGAAAATCAAAGTGGTTGAAATTTTGTTTTGATCATACTAAGAGATAACCCCCATTGTTAGGAGTCCTATGGAACAAACGGTGTATTAATTGGAAATCGTATAAGCTCATAATTCACAGTCAAAGTTACAAATTTGCTTTCTGCAAATTATGAATTTACTTTCCCGACTCACATAAATTTTTGTATTTTTGTGTGTATGTTTATTTTTACTTTGATTTAATAGTTTTCGCACAATAATTACATCTATAGTTAGGCCTTCGTCTCAACTGGAATATCAAATAACTACGTAGTTTTGTCAAAACGGTAGAATAAGATCAAACAATATCTTTATTTTAGATAATAACCGTTATTATATTGAAGAAAACAACATTTTTTTTAGTGGCTATGTCGTCTTTGATGCAAACACGAATATATCACGTACCCATAATTTGTCGAGTGCAGTGAACTCAAATGGGGCAAAAAGAAAAGAGACCTTTTCCCAACGAATCTTTTGATTTGTGGTCCTTCCTGGCGATTGACTCAAGTTATGCTTACATCAAAATGACACTAGTCCTAACCAAACATACAATTGCTACTTAAACCCTTAACTTATGCTAAAATTAATCAACGTTAATGTTTGATTTTGTATGCTAGTTTAAATTATCAAAAAAGTGAACAACCTGCACAAGTAACAATTAATAATCAGATGACTTAGGTCGTCAGAGATAGTTCCGATGCGATAATCAGTATATTCCAAAAGAGTAAACAATGAAGAGTTTGATTGTTAGAAAATAATAATAAAATAAATTGTGTTGTACTGTTAACCTCCACTAATGGTTATATTTATAGTTGTTTAATATCTTTTGCCCATGCACGTAATAAAATAAATCTCCTTATCACTCCAAAGGCTAATCATATTTAAACAAGGACTTTGACCCTCCTAAAATAATATTAAACCGTCAAAATATATTACAATGAGTCAATCACATACCAGACCCAAAATACAATATTAAAATGGACAAACACCTAAACCAGATCTCAACTATAAATTAACATGGACCTGCACCTTTAACGGATCCTAAATAATTTTACCCTATTTTTACGAGTACTCATGAATGGATTGTGTTGAAGCAGTAGCAATTCTTCAAACTATGAATTGTTTTTATTTTGATTTTTCGATTTCTGATTGCCCGAGTCTTAAGAGTTCGTTCGAGACCATAACCATTTGCTTCTCTCATGTTAAGCGAGTTGGCAACTCGGTTGCACATGATTCGACAAAATTGACTCAATCTTCTGAGGTTGCTTGTCCTACTTGTTGGTTGAAAGATGTTCCACATTATTTTCTTCCTCTTGTATCCAAGAATATTCGGACTTTAATAAAAGTTCCAAGTACGTGTAAAAATATTGAAGACTTGAAACAAATAAAGGTGGCTTCGAAAAGAAAACGAATAAAGGAAAATTATTATTTTTCAATAAATATCTAATAATATTTTATTATTGGGATTTAATCTTTTTTGAAAAATAGATAATAATATTTGATTATTATTTGTATACCAGAATGAATTATAGGATCCATTTCATTTATTAACACCTTAAAAATGTAAGCTTATGTTGAAGATTTGTTCTAATACTCCATTAGCATAAGGGTGAAATGATTAAGAGTAAATCTTGGCATACAAACCAACTTATAAATAAATTTATGGAAATAACTAGATTTTTTTATCATAAAATATGGGCTATTCAATTTTATTTATATTCTATTAATTATGAATTTGTTTGTAAATAATTATTATTTAAGAATTTATTCAATTGCCATAGCTATAGATCTGGGTTAAATCATTTTTTTCCTACTGTATTGAATATTAATTTACATATGCATCATTAAACTGATTTTTTTTTTGCAATCGTATCACTGTATTGAATTTTTTGTCCAAATATATTAAAAGTTAACAAACTGTTTACCTGACATGTCACATCAATTTAACATATAAAATATGTCACGGCATATCACGTGACCATTAAACAAATAAAGGTGACTTGAAAATGAAAATGAATAAAGGAAATTAAATTTTTTTCAATAAATATCTAATAATATTTTATTATTGGGATTTAATTTTTTTTGAAATATATATAATAATATTTGGCTATTATTTTGTATACGATCCATTTCATTTATTAACAATTTAAAAATGTAAGTTTATGTTGAAGAATTGTTCTAATAATACTCCATTAGCATAAGGGTGAAATGATTAATAGTAAATATTGGTACACAAATAATTTATAAATAAGTTTGTAATTAATAGAAAATAATTAGATTTTTTTTTAATCATAAAATATGGGCTATTCAATTTTATTGTGATGCAAAATTTAATTATATTTTATTAATTATGAATTTGTTTGTAAATAATTGCTCTATTCGTTCCATAATAAAAGTCCTTATTATTCTTTAGTATTAATAGTCCTAAGTTAAATGCTTATTTATCTTATATAATTTATTTTTTATAGTAATTTGTCTATAATATTTTTAATATTAATTTTTATATTTTTATTTTTTATACATATTTATGAAATATCATTAATAATGTATAAAAAATTAAGTTATTTTATAAAAAATTAAATATAAATAATTTTATTATTTTTCTTAATATACGAAGAGAGTCATATTTAAGAATTTATTCAATTGTCATAGCGCTATAGATCCAAAGTGTTGTTTGGCATCTCTTTCGTTGTGCAAGATTTAAAAAGTTGGACTTGTAATAAAAAAAAAAAAAAAAAGGCGTTTTGCTTTAACAGCTTTATTACTTTTCAAACGCTCTAAAGCAAAGCAAAGAACCCACTCGATACTCTATTTAAATTCATGGGGAAAATAAATAAATACACTTTTTACTTTTTCCATTTTCCGAGTTACCCAACGTGTCAGTTATTAATAACAAAACTTACCCCCCCCCCCCCCCCCCCCCCGCCCCACATTCATCTTTCTTTTGACTGTATCACTTTTTCTTTTTATGGGTCCCGCGATTTTGGGTGAAATTACAACTTTCTCCAACAGAAGTAAGAATTTACCATCAGAGTCAGAGCCATGCCACTTGAGAGAAATCTGTGTAAAAAAAATTCAATCATTATATTAATCTTAATTATTAAATAATAAAATTTTATATTATATTTTATTTTTTAATAATTAAAATCAATATAATATTGTTATTTTTGTCAAAAGTATTTCATACATTTATTTTTCTAAAAAAAAGTAATTACTACTGAAATCCTTGTATGAAAGAATCTCAATAGCATTTTTCAAAGTTTAAGTAAATACAAGGGTAGTAGTGTAATAACAAATTAATTATCAATAGGTAAACCGCAGTGTTTGTATTGATATTTAAATACGACTGTGAGTCATTTCAGATCCAAAGGCTCGGGGGCTGAACTGCTAATGGAGATTTGATATATATATATATATATATATGGAGAAAGAATATCTGACAAGACGAAAACCTCTGTTTTAGCCCATATAATCATCGCTTCACTCAAAACTCTCCGTTTATCAGGTAATGTTTCCTTCAACTTTCTCTCTGAAAATGAAATGAAAATGTTTAATAAACAAGGTTTTCTCGTACTGTGATTGATTAGTTTTTTTTCTTCTCCCATGGATCTGCTTTATTTTGAAACAGATCTGGTTGCTCTGAAGAAACTGAAGAGTGATTTGGTACTTGTTGGTATACACATTTATATGCTCAATGTATGGTTTGGATTCACTGAGATTAATGTTGATTTGCTCAGACTTTGGTGGTTATGGAGAAAATCTAGAAGTTACTTTCATTTCAATGCATTTGAACCCCAAAGATTATTACTTTTTCTGAGGTAGTGGTGGTAGATTAGAGCAATTGTGAAAGTAATTTTGTTAGAACAGTTAATCGTAGTTGATTTGACACGTTAGTTTAACTTGATGGAGATGATTGTTGTTGTTGCTGATCAGCATAGGAATCGATACTATGGCAAAAAGGGGAATCATGGGTCGCCCCCTTCTAGAGATTTCAGAGAACTAAATTGTAGGACTTTTCAATCTGGAGCAGGGATACTTCCAAACCCAATTAAGGCTTGCATTACACCTGTAACCAAACGGGGGTTTGGGCTTTCACCCTCTTCTCCTTTTTCAAAAACACCATTGTCACCATCTGTTAATTCTCTCTCTGAAGAAAAAAACAACAGAAACTTGAAAAGAGCAACCTTGAAGAAAAGTAGTTCAGTTCCTATTCCTATTAACATCAAAGTTGATTCTGATAAGAAGAGTTCCTTGTTTTCTGATGAATTTTCTTATTCTGAGCTTTGGGCTGGACCTGCTTATTCGATTTCGCCTCCTCCAAGTTCTTTGCCCATACCCAAGTTTTTTGTTCCACCAAAGCGAACTGTGTCACTTGATTTACCTTCTTCAGTCGCTGATATAAATTTACATCCCATTGCTAGGTCTGCTCCCCCATCCCCTAAAAGAGAGCATAGCAATTCTGCTAGAAACCTCTTTCACAGTGCTGACTATGCTACTGCGACCAAGGACCTGCGTCGCATTCTCAATCTTGATATGACTGATGAATGAGTGTGAGGAGTGTTGAGACTCCTGTAAATAAGTAAATCTATTTGTGTAAACTGGTTTAGCGGTAGATTGTATATAGAGTGAATAAATTACCCAGAGTTCTTAATAATTTGAATAGCGGTACGTGATGGTGGTACAGTTCCAGGCTATGTGGTGGTCCAAACTTGCTATCTATGTAGTGGTGGTACCAGAGCAGTGATGGATGGTGGTTAATCTTCTCAGATACATCAGAATATGTGGTTTTCATTTGTTGACATCTCTCTTCAAAGAACGTGAGTTGGGAGCACTGATGAATATTTAGGTAGCAGAAGGGAACTTGTGCATGTTTGCCATCAAAGTGGCTGGTAGTATCGAGTCCCTCGTTGAGGGTTAGAAATGGACTTCTCTATCATCTTCAAGCTTCAAAGGAAACTAGTTGACTGGCTGAACATTGAATTCTCTCGTCTGAATACTTTCCTAACAGGATTCATGATTTTCTCTTTTCTCCTTCCTAAGTTAGATTTAGGCTTTCAGTTCCATACACTATATAGCTGTAGAATCCTGACATGATTAGTCATAGTTCTTCTATAGTATCATATATTATTCTTGTTGACATAATTTTAGGCCCCTTGAACCTAGCATATTCCCATTCTACCAGTCCAACTAGATAAATTTCCTTCTTGTTCTTTTTATTTAGTGTTAATTAATTTTGCTTACTAGGTAAGCCTTTTAAGTCTTTTACTTGCTCATTATTTACCCGAATTGTCCAATCTTTGTTTCTTTTGTCAGCATTACTTTATTTTGCTGAATTGGTAAGCTGGTATAGTCTTTTACTTGCTTCCTATTTACCCGAACTGTCCAATCTCGTACTACAACCATCATCAATTTCATTTCATTTTCTTGAAAAATCTTAGCCTCTTGCATCTTTTGCTTTTTGAGGGTGTTAAGCTCCGCTTGACCATTTTTTCTGGATTTTAAGAGGGAAAAATGGCAAGGGGAAGTGAAACTGGCTGTTCTGTGTTCTGTACGTCTATTCCGTAGTTTTCAGGTCTTTTAACGTTGTACTACATGCTCCATTAGGTTTTCCTTAAGTTGTTTGTTTCAACCTGTCCTCTTGTTCTTCGTAACTTTTGTCATCAGTGGAGATCGTTGATTGTTCCAAGCTATTCCCAAGGTAAGAATTTTATGGTTTCTTATTTTCACATAATTTTTTATTATGCTGATTGTCTTTGACTTGCGCTATATTTGATACTAATAGTATGTGCTTTATATGTGAAGAAGAGGAGCTTACTTAAGTAGACTCGGCGAGACAGTTCCTCCACCATGCTCTGTTCTTATGCGTGTCATATTTCTTGTTCCTTTCATGCAAGTTTGCAATGGATTATATTCAGATTGTGTTTTGTACCTGAAAGCATTAGGCACTATTGTCTAGCTGTTCTGTTATGTAACGTGTCCCAAGAACTAATTGGGTTGTGGTATGTTTTGGACAAACTTTGCTGTTGATCCTTAAATTACCTTTTCTATCACTGATATTGGCACATAATGTTTGCATAGGATTAGTTTAATCAACATGAATGAGTGTACTGTCAGTGCCTA